>OV815301.1:4467500-5092500 GCA_929108375.1 Gymnoscelis rufifasciata
GAGACCAATTTTCTTATTGTTTAAGGCATTGGGATGGATATTACAAACAATACCGCTCTAATTGAAGACCTGTTGTTAGAATAACTACAAGAGTACCACGAGGAGTCTGATGCAGTTGTTTCTGATGATAAAGTGCAAAAATTTCAAATACCTTCACCTAAAAGGCTTCTATGTGGTTTTTGAAAGAGCTCTAGACTGTGTTTTTCAAAGTTCCGTTATGGTTGCCGTCCAAGTGAAGATGTTTCGAAATGTCCTATAAATCATGTACCCACTCTCTCCAATACCTGGATCTAGAGTTTAGACTGATCTGCCGTCTGCAAATACGTCTTCACACAGATCTAACTAACTAAATAGCGATTGCCTGAACCAAACTATAAATGAAAAAAAAAACCCTAGTTACAATTTTACCAGAATACATTGCAAATACTTGGAGGAGTAGAAGACTGTTTTGCTCACTTTACCACACTGACTGATATATTTTTAGTATTGATTAGAGATACCATAGGAATCATTATGCTTCTCAGGAAGCAAGGTATTGAAAATCCTTGCAAGCCCTGTAGCACAATAGTTATATGAGCAGCGTAAATACAGCTGATCGTTATGAGCCCTGTACTGTAAAGATCGCAAATAGCCGAAATGGTGCCTCAGGTTGTTTTGGGGTCTTCTAGACATCGCATTTGTCATATCATATGTTATTCTTAACATATTGTTTTAATTTAATTTGTAAGAGTTCACTGTCACGTAGGCACACAATGTAAGAGGAAGCAGAATATCAGTAATCGGCAGCTCTGAGCTACTGGATAAAATTCTGAGCGTCAACCTTTTTTGTTGCCTAATTGTGTTAATATTACCCATTTCTATTGTGGCACAAAATAAATGATTTTAATATCATTATTATTCATGGACTTATAACCGTACGCTTTGATTTTCAAGCTTTGTTACTATAAAAATTGTTTTGTTATATACCACGAGGTAAATATTAATTTAATGATCACCAACTCAATATTGGATCTCAGTACTTTTGCGGTTTCTATTAAAGTTCCCAACATTGACATAACACGGAGTTCCTGGCGGTACTTTTAAGTCTAGGTCTCGGAAATAATATATAAATCAAAACCCCGGGGGAAAGGGTAAAGGCTATTCAAAAGGATGAGAAAAGCAATCAAACTCGGTAACCATACTCTGCATAAGTTTGATACTGGCTACGGATTCTTAATTCCGACGCCCAATATGTAAATGAGATCAATACAGTGCAATACAGAACGCAGGCGTGGCGCGCACTGAGGAGGGGGGCTAAAGGGGTGCAAGAGACAGGTGAACATCGATCAGGTATCGGGACACAAAAAGGCCGACGTTTGACGTCTGATGAAATACTGGTCAAAATGGTTAGGGCGTATTTTAACTGCACATAACTGGATAACTAATTAACGGAAAATTATGTCAACGACAATTATGCTTAGTAACGATATAATTGCTTGTTTTTAATCATCATCATTTCAACCGTAGAACGCCCACTGCTGGACAACGTAGTCCGTCCATTTGGTTAGCAGACGTCATACGCTGCGCTTCGATAATATTAAACAAATCAACTGACTTTGCCATAGTTTTGTCATTGACTCCAATGAGCCATAATGTGTCAACTCTGTAACTTTTAAGGTAAAATATAGCTCAATTGTCTTCTAAGAGGTAAATAATAAACCCTTTTTATGTAAAAAACATGACTCCTGTCAAAGATATTGTGGAAAATTGTAAAATTGAAACTCTGCTAAAAAGCTGCTCTGCTGCTAAGGCATAAAATCAGGTTGAACTTTTACTCACAGAAATTTATAAAAAATATTATTAAAAAGACAACAATAAATAAATATTGGGCTCGTCCGGGATTTGAACCCGGGACCTCTCGCACCCGAAGCGAGAATCATACCTCTAGACCAACGAACCACTCCTGTAGGAACCAAATAAATTAAACACATTCGTTGGTTAGGCAGGAACATACGGAGTCTTGTTTTTTTTATTTTTAGGTGGTTGCAAGTTATCCCGTTATGATTCCCTAAGGATTCATGCAGTTAAATCTGTGACAAGTGACTGAGCGAGATAGCTTTAAATTTATACGATTAACAATCTTTTTTCGGTGTTTTGTAACATGTCCTTGCGGCAGGTATGAATAATAAAAACTCAATTTAAAATTTCAAGAAAAACCCCTGATTCCAATGCTTTATTTCCTTAAAGTAAAACACCATAATATTTAGTACTGTACACGCGATGCGCTTTCATTTGATACCCCACTCGAGTATATTTTTGGTTTTCCTTCCCCACTCTAACCCCCATAACTTTTAAACACCACAAACGATTTTCATGAAACATGTCTAAAAACACACGCGCAAAACTCATCATTCCTTTCCTACAAAAAAAACTAAATTGAAATCGCTCCATCCGTTCGGGAGCTATGATGTCCCAGACAGACAGACACACAGACAGACGGACACGTCAAACTTATAACACCCCTCTTTTTTGGTCGGGGGTTAAAAAGTAGGAAAAATGATATCATTACCATAATATGTTTTGTATTTATTAAATAAGTAATGGAAAACAGTAACATTTGATGGATTCGCTCTGAAAGGTTTTATTACGCGGGTCAGAAGAGGGTCGACGTAAAAAGTAGAGGAAAGTTATTGCTTATAAATTAATTCACTACGTTCGTGTTTCATAAATTTGAAAACTAGACTGAGGGCCCTGTGGCGCAATGGATAACGCGTCTGACTACGGATCAGAAGATTCTAGGTTCGAGTCCTGGCTGGGTCAACATATATTTTTGATTTTTAATTTTATTTTAAAGGCCGTCTAGAAATAAAATTTGAGTAATGATCCAAACAAATAGAATATTATTTTTAGTGCTGGGTTAAATTATGAAATTTTAAAACCAACTTCTAAAATTTAAGGCCAGTGTTTTGCAAAGCAATGAAGTTGATTCAAAGAAGAAAAAAACACCGGTATGTATTGTATGGGAGCCCCTTATATAAAAATAAATAAATATTTCCGGACAATCCACACAACAACATCTGGCCCCGTGGTAAGCTCTAAGCGTGTGTTACGGGTACTAGACATCTGATATCTATATAAATAAAAATGAATTGTTGTTCCTTAGTCTGATTAAAACTCGAGAATGACTGAACGTATTTATCTTATCATAGTCTTGAAATGTTCGTGGAGGTCTAGAGAAGGTTAAAAGGCGAGAAAAAATCGAATAATTGCCGGGAATTTTTTTTTAATAAAAACCCGTGCGAAGCCGGGGCGTGCCACTAGTACTTAATATAATATACATACATCATAGATAATTTTTATTATACATATTAAACACCCAGACCAAGGAGAAATATGTATTTATTATGTTTTTAGAATTTGTTGTTATAGCTGCAACAGAAATACATCAATCTAAACATTTCAACTCCTTATCTATCGGGGATCTTGAGATAGAGCCTGGTGACATATGTACAGTAAGCATTGCTAACTGGTAACCACCTTGCAATGGTGGTTTGTATGCAGAAGGGTATACCAGTTAGCATACCATACCGCATACCATACCGCATACCGTACATAAAAAAGGTAACGACGACAAGTCCTGTTTTACCCATAAGGTACGAAACCTAAAAAAGCTACCTCTTATATTACGCTATTGACCCACTGAAAACTAGTTTACATGTAATAATTACGAATGAGATCTATAGCATATCGTAAACACAAACAGGGAGCAAGTATAAGGGTTGTTTACGAATGTCAACCCTTCATCAAACTCATTATACAAAATTTATTTGGTATTCCATGATGGACCAAAAAGTCATTTATGGTTAAAAACTAGAATTTTTTCCTGCGTTATTACATTCATTATGTTAAAATAGATTTTCTACGCAGAATGCCATATTTGTTTGCGGTAAAACTTAGCCTTGTGTTGTAAATGTCCTTTCTCAGACTCAAGTTCACGGATTAATTTAATCGGTTAAGTAGTTATGTCGTGAGATCGTGACAGAATGACGTCTGCCTTAATTTCACTCACTCCCATTTATAATCTACTAATCATCTACTAATATATAAAACTAGTGGCCCGCCCCGGCTTCGCACGGGTTTTTATTAAAAAAAATTTCCAGGCAATTATTCGATGTTTTCTCGCCTTTTAAACCTTCCCTAGACCTCCACGAACATTTCAAGACTATGATAAGATAAATCCGTTCAGCCGTTCTCGAGTTTTAATCAGACTAACGAACAACAATTAATTTTTATTTATATAGATTTCCATGTCACAATGTTAGTGACCGTACTCCTCCGAAACGGCTTTACCGATTTTTAACAAATTTTATAAGCGTATTCAGTATCGGCTACTATCTATTTTTCATTTTGCAAAACAACGTTTGCTGGGGTCAGCTAGTATTAATATAAAATTAAGTTGTTCCCAATAAAAAGATGAGTTCGTAATGTTCAGCTCACTAGAACTACTTTTACCTCTGTATAACGAATTTTAGATCAACATTAACTCAATACAACGAACCTCAGTTCAACGAATTATTCATTGTTTCTTAAAGATTTGTTATATTGAAGTTGCACTGTAGTCAGGATCCCCTTACAAAGGCACGGATTCCTACTCCATTAAGAAACAAGAAACAAAATCGATTATTTCCATAATTTGATTTCACAATTCTTAGAAAAATCACCATAACCAAGAGATGGTTCATTAATATTTCTATGAAACTTTTTCCTAATCAAAGTGGAGTTAACCTAAAATACTACAGTAAGTAACCATTTACGTAAGACAAAGCAAAACTAATAATAGCATGTAGGGGATTTAATGAATACAGTAACAGAACACGGCAACAAACATTCAAACAGAGGGGTCAAAATCTGTTTGTCGATATTCGCAGAAGTCTGTCTGCTCAAACAATTTGCCTATAAGATTTATGATGATGTATGAAGAACATCAACTAATCTATAATACATATACATCACACGCTCGCCTCACCTCATTTGAAACCCAGATATTGAGCGCGCGCCAAGAATACCAGGACATCATAGGACCAAAGAGGGCTGCAATAACGCCTGTGTGTTGTTACTCCACTACAAATGCATTTTACGAGTGTGTGAATCACAATCACGGAGATACACACACATTGACGTTGCTGGTGTGCCATTTTTTGCAGCCCCTTTAGAAACTAAGCTACACTTAGCTAGTACATTATATTATTTGAGTACGGGACGTATAAAATATGTAGTTTGCAAAAAAAACTGCCAACTTTGTACTTACAAGTAGGTAGATTTTTAACAAAAATCAACCGACTTAAGGTTTGAAATATATGAATTATAGCAGTGCCCCGCGTTATAATGTATTTTCCCGCAGAACGACAAATGTTCCCGCTAATCGGTTTAGTCGTTTTGCCGTAAAAGACGGACTAACAAACACACTGTCTTACCTATAATATTAGTATGGATTAAGTTAAACTCGAGCCGCCGATCTTCTTCCGTTGGTATGAGTGCAAGCATTACCAAAATGTCCCATAAAAATTAAGAAAAATATTAAATAATACTCCAAAACTTAAAATATCCAATACATTAAACCTTAAAACTTAAATTTTATGAAGTCTCTTAAAATGAGAAACGCTATATCATACAAAACAATCACAATAGCTCGGGAACTACTATACCAATTATTTTAAACTTTTAATGCGACCAACTTACAAGCATACTTTTAACTTCGCTTTTATGTATAATTTTAGTGGGTGATTGGCGTATTTACCCATTGCTAGCTAGGCTCTGTCATCTGACTATTCTCATTCATTCATAATGTTTGAAAACTGGTCATCACACACTTTTAAAATGTTTTTTTGGCATTCTTATAATATTTTAATTCGCATTCAATTATTATCATTAACAAAATGAATATCTTACCATCGGAGGAGGCATGATCGTCGGCGCCCAGACCGAAGCCAAATTCTCTGCAGTCATTTTGTTTGCGTGCGACATGGTGTATAAGAAGTGCAGATGGGCAAACAACTTGCGGGCAGTCTGCCGCGGCACCAGCGGTAGTGAGCTCATAATCCTTCGATACTCCCCAAAACGTCGTGCCTCATCGTCTATTACTGTAAAAATATAGTTGAATTAATAAACCAACCAGAGATATAGACATCAATAGATATCTAAAAGATAGACGCTGAAATTAATCGACACTGGTTTTTAACAATTTAAATAAATTGGTGGTATTTTAGTTAAATTAGAGGAACTTGTTTATTTATTGATAATCCACGATAAAATTTACTTGAGTAATTATTAATTCAATTATTAAATTTTTTTATACAAATACTTTCTATTACAATAGGGGATACAATACAGCGTTAAGCATAAATGTATGTATGTTTTACATTCAATTCACAGAAAGTTTCAGCATAACTCAAGTACGAATAAAGTTTTCTTTGCAATTACATTCAAGCTCCATCTACCGGTAGAATAGCCAACCCCACAGCCAGCTAAAACACATTGCGATTGGAGTTGCAAACCATATTATTAGGTCCTTACATATGAAATTGGCGTTTTGTATGGGAGGAACAAAAAGTCGAATATTTTTTAATATAATATATTTAATTAATCAAAGTATGAACCATTATTTTCTATGCACTTTTGCCATCTTATAGGTAGTTCATTGATCCCTTTACTAAAAAAACCAGTCGGACGGGAATCAATAAAATCTTTGAAGGCGATTTGGACTGCCCCATCGGAGTTGAATTTTTTCCCTTGCAAGAAGTTATCCAAATTTCGAAAAAAATGGTAATCTGTTGGAGCAAGGTCCGGGGAGTACGGAGGATGTCTTAGACTTTCCAATTGAAGCTCTTCTAATTTAGTAGCCGTCTGTTGCGCAGTGTGTGGTCTAGCGTTGTCGTGAAGCAGCAGTGGCGTGGAGCGATTGACCAGCCTAGGTTGTTTAGCCGCTAGCTTTTCCATCATGGTTTGCAATTGCTGACAATAGACATCAGCCGTAATAGTCTGGCCAGATTTGAGAAAACTGTAATGAACAATACCGGCACTAGTCCACCAAACGCTTACAAGTAACTTTTTTGGGGTTAATTTTCGCTTGGGGCAGGATTTGGCTGGCTGGCCAGGATCCAACCATTGCGCTGAGCGCTTCCGATTATCGTAAAGAACCCATTTTTCATCACAGGTAAATGATTCGGTTTAAAATACCTTCATTATTGTGCCGGTTTAGTAATGTAACGCAGCAGTCGACGCGCGTTTGCCGGTTTGCTTCAGTCAATTCGTGAGGTACCCACCTTTCAAGCTTTTTAATCTTCCCAATTTGCTTCAAGTGAATTAAAACAGTTTTATCACTAACACCGCAGCCTGCAGCTAACTCGGACGTGGTTTGCGATGGATCCGCTTCCACAATAGCCTTCAACTCTTCATTATCAACTTGAGTCTCAGGCCGTCCACGGGGCTTGTTCTGCAAGTCGAAATTTCCAGAACGAAAACGTTGGAACCAAAAACGAACTGTGTTTTCTTTTGCAACACGACCGCCATACACATCATTTACCCTTCGAGTTGTTTCCGCAGCACTAGTGCCACGGCGGAACTCGTACTCGTAAATAATGCGATATTTTAAGTTTTCCATTTTGTAAAATGAGTGACGCAAACAGAAAAAAACAGAAGAAAAAAAACAAATGAATGACGATCATCGAAGCACAAATACATGAGTCTATAGCTGTACAAATTTGAATTTGGAATTCCTTACCAAAGAGGAGAAATTTGTGATTAAAGTGGCCAGTACGAAAAACGCCAATTTCATATGTAAGGACCTAATATTACAGTACAGACGCTCTGAGCAGGTGAGCAGGGTTTGGTTCAACCTACAAGAAGCCAGCACTTGCAGGTAAATACAAAATTTCGCATAGTGATAAAAGATGGCAGACATTTGCGAGATAAATGGAGAATGTAATTTATGAGCAGTAATTTCTCTAACAATTATTAATATTCCTAAAACATAGTTACATAGCAATGATTATAGTTCACAAAAGCCTTTCAAGCCAATGCTTATAGTTCACAACAGCCTTTCAAGATGCTTTACCAAGTGTAAGTTAATAGTGTATGTAAATTTTATTAATATATCGATAAATAATTTGCCAAACCCGTGCGTAAGTTAATTCGTCACTTCGTATAGACAACAGATACATAAACAATTGGCAAAGCTTGTAAATAATCTCAAATCATAGCACGGCAATATTAATAATACTTAGCATTCCATAGAAAGACCTAAATATGTTTCCATAAAATTATAAACAAATATTATCGCTAGTTTACACTATTTTTAACTCTGTTGTAATAGTTTAGCAAAAATTTCAAACGTTGACCCTGCCAGGATTCGAACCTGGAATCTTCTGATCCGTAGTCAGACGCGTTATCCATTGCGCCACAGGGCCTGGTAATGAGTCATCAAATAAGAGGGACACATCCATCGAGGAGAGACCTACATTATGTTTCCTTAGAATAAAGTTAAAAAATATCATCGCTAATTTAGACCATTTTTAACTATGTTGTTATAGTTTTAAATTCAATAAGATGCAAAAATATGAAATGTCGACCTTGCCAGGATTCGAACCTGGAATCTTCTGATCCGTAGTCAGACGCGTTATCCGTTGCGCCATAAGGCCCCTTAATGTTGTCATCAAATAAGCGGAACACATCCAGAACGGAAAAACTACATTTAACATAGAATAATATAAAAAGGAGATAATGAATCGAAAATATTTTTTTACGTGTCGTCAGATGGGTTTTCTGTGCTCAAATTTTTACCTAATGCAATGTATTTTGAATTTCTTTGAATAAATAAACTGTGAAAATGTCCGACGCTGGACAATCAACACAGCATCATTTAACTCAAAAATCGTAAAAAAAAAATATTTTTTTTGTGCCTCTACAGTGTAAAAATTAATAACCAGACCGATTTTACTCATAACCACAATAACGAGTTATAGCAATAAAAAAGTTTATATTCATTTACTTTTAAATTTAGCCATTCTCGATCATTGCCATTGTCGTATCGAAATTTCTTTTACCTTGAATTTTAGATAAGATGCGACAATGGAGTTTTTTGAGAATGTACAGGAGTGGAGACAGCCTATTCTCATGAAACGTGTTCCAAAAATGCCAGAGCCCCTATGGCGCCATTTACTTGTTTATCTTCTTTAATTATTATTGTATGTATTTACAAAAAAATATGTAGTATATCAGTCAACCATAGTACACGCTCTGCTTATTTTGGTGTAAGTTATGTTGTGTGATTAGGCCGGAGAACAAAATAACCAAAACCTGACCAAGGAACCAAGGCCTCTCAGGACTTTAGCTACCACGCTGGTCCAATGCACATTGATGCGTGAGCGTGAGCCTCGTTGTAGAGACTACGGCTGAGGTTGGCTTGGGTCTCGATGACCATGTTTGAAACCTTATAGCCTACTCGCTAGGGCTACTAGCAATGTAAGAAAAAACATTTTAGAATCTATATGAGACTAATTAATAAATATAACTCGGGCCGCAAGCTAGAGCTGAGTATATCCTAAGGTGATTGCGCTCACCATCGCGTATTTCCGAACATTTTCGATAAATGTTTGAAATGATATAATCTTAATATATATAAATCTCGTGTCACAATGTTTGTCCTCAATTGACTCCTAAACACCTTAACCGATTATAATAAAATTCGCACACCATGTGCAGTTCGATACAACTTGAGAGATAGGATGGTTTTTACGGCGAGAAAAATTTGAATAATTTCCGGGAAAATTTTATACCCGTGCGACGCCGGGGCGGGCCGCTAGAAATATATATAAACGAATCTCTAAAACTACACGCCAAGTCAGAAACTTCACCACTTTTTTTAAGTCGCTTTAAATAAAAATGCTTATAAACACGCGCGAATACTAAACAAAAAAAAAACGTAAAATAAGTTTAAAAAAAATCACATAAACACGCCTTCCTTGAATTATTACCATATTCGGTATAAAATGAGGGCCATTTTCAATATAACTCTAGAACAACTTTACCTATTGTTGTTAAATTTAAATGGGGACATGCAAGCAACAGCTTTAATTTAAAATGTTTTTCTTTCTAGGTTCGCATCTCAATAGTTTATGTGTTGTTTGTCCACGGAGTTGAAAGTGCTAAGGTAACAAACATAAACAAATAACAAATAGATTTTTAACTAAAACAACCGACTTTCAGTTTGAAATATATGAATTAGAAATAGAATTAAAGTAGCCTTATCTGTGGAATTAAAGTAGCCTTAAAATATTCTAATCCCATGTATTTCCAGTACCAAATTCCAGGCTAATCACATAGGATACACACAAAGAAAAGTGTCCAATGTATAATATTAGTATGGATTGAGTTATACTGGGGCCGCGGCCACCGGCATAACTTTGTCTCTTCATCTCCTCCCGTGGGTGCAACCGTGTCTCAACATTTCCGATTCAAATTGAAAACTCGAGAACAAAAAATACACACCAAATACAGAACCTCCTCTTTTTTCATGTCGGTAAAAATTTTAAATGCCCAAAAAGACTTTACAATTATATAACCAATCATAAACATGTACAAAAACACGTGAGATTCGAACTTAGGACCCCGGGATCGACCAAATTCGGTATGAAATGAAGATATCTGTACTAATATTATACAGCTGAAGAGTTTGTTTTCTAAAACGCGCTAATCTCAGAAACTACTGGCCCGATTTGCAAAATTCTTACAGTTTTATATAGCCTATTTATTGAGGAAGGCTATAAACTTTCTCAACTTTCTTTTAATACGGGAAAATAAGATGTTCCCGCGGAAAATCCATAAGACACGGATAACGCCGTGACGTGAATAGTATTTCACCATAAAAAACATTTGCTAAAAGTATTTAACTCCAGAAATACTTTACCGATTGTTATAAAATTAAATGGTATCAACTTGCACGCAATAGCTTTCACTTATAAACATAATCAACGAAATTGGACCACGGAGAACAAAGTACTGAGGTAACAAACATTATAAAAACATACCTATTGATAAACTCAACCATACGAATTTATATTGAAAATTTTTTTTCGTTGAAAGTCGGATAAAACTGCAAAAAAAGTGCATCGAATTGAGAACCCACATTTTCGTTGAAAATCTGTTGGTATTATCACAGCGATGACTCGTTTATGATATTTGTTTTTTAAATTTACGCTCCATCCGAAGAATTTGTTAATTGCGCGCATTCACCCTCCACTTAAGCGGTTGAAAATACTCCTACGTCATCAACATCATCAGCATCTCATCAGTCTCATGTCACATTATACTCGTTCCAAATACACAATAAATAGCTCACATTTAAATCAAATTCGTCCAACCACTTTTTCTGAGCTATCCATTTTATGTGAGGTGCCATGGCTTAAACAATATTTTCGCTTACTGACAATAAAGGGATCAACTTAAATAATAATACAAAGCGCAAAAATAACTTACTTAAATAACAAAGCAAAATAATAAAATTGCAACCGCAGAGCAACTGTAAATATCAATTAAAAATAACTAAACACTAACAATTAATAAATAAAATATTCAAATCATAAGCCATCTATTAAAAAATAAATAGAAACAAATTAAACCAAACAATCTATCAAAATAAATAAAATAGCACAAAAGAAAAAACAAAATCACACTCCAACATGCAAAAAAGAAATCATTGCTACAAGGCGTCATGACATGAAACCATTTTATTAGATAGAAATGTTTATTTTATTTCATAGAAATATTTATTTCGTGCTATTACATTAACAATACAAATTCAGTCTTTTAAACTTTACATCAGTACTTAAATTGTGTGCAGTTAACATCTTTATATTATCTTATAAGAAATACATTGTTTTCTAATATTGAGTATTCATGTGAACAAGTCTATTACAGAATAGTTTACATTTACAATATCTATATCTACACTTCTAACACTTATCAAAGTCAACTTAAAGCTTGACAATTCAATTAAATCTAAATTTTCGCACTGCGGCTCAGGCATTATTATCAATTTCGTAATTGAAAACAACTCAAAAACTTCTCCATGAAAGTAAGTTATTCTCCTCGTATTCTCTTAAAACGATATATGCTATATTTAGCTTTTACCTTCTTGGTCCAATGGTTGCGGAGACTAAGGTGATGTTTTACCAACTCCAAGTAAAGTTAGACAATGGTTAAAATACACAGCTATTTAACTCAGTCGCATGTTACAAAGCGAGATATCTCTTAATATAACTAAAAATTGACATATTATTGACTTAACTAACCATTGCTTAGTATATTCTTATAGTTAATAGTTAACAGGATTCCTTATACAGTTAATCAAACAGGGATTCGAGCTATGGATTTTAGCATTACACAAAATTATGTACAAATTATGTTTATTTTCGATGGCTTACTTCTGACATCGTGTTATTATCATCTCATTCGTATATTTTACGAGATTTAAAAATCAATACTTGAGACTGACTTGCTAATGAATGCTGAATTATCAACCACAAAAGATAAATACAGCTTATTTTAATCTGTGATTTTATCGCTGAAAACCTCTCTGGGTACAGTGGTAGGTAACTTTCAATTCTAATTCCATCGAGATTACTTATCAATACCAAAGTACCCAAAGGCTATACACAATTTGAATAGGATAATAACAACTGTCAAATGCTAAAAATTACATAACTATAGTTTTCTAAAGTATAGTATCTAGGTCAGTGGTAAAACCTTACTATAAAGTTAAGATTGTTGGCGCTTAGCTATCTATAATCTTTTGCTTATTTTGATAATGCATTACATAGAGCATTCGGATTCTATTCTAACAAGTGGCTTCTCGCGGGGGCTTTGCAGACAAATTCGATAAGACTATGTTTGTGATAGTCCTAGTTTCGAGAGAATAATCTTCTAAACCATTAATATTCCTCGAATTTTATCAGTTTTTATGTTTCGGCAACAGACTGCCTATGGAAACAACGCAATTTAATTATTAAATGAATTAATTGAGTTTTAGAATAATTACGTTAGTTTATCCTTAAGCTTAAAATTCGATTAAATCTATAGACATTAAGCTGGGCGTGCTGTGACATATCTTATATATATCAAATTCTCGTGTCACAGTTTTCGTTCCCGTACTCCTCCGAAACGGCTTGACCGATTCTCATGAAATTTTGTGAGCATATTGAGTAGGTCTGAGAATCGGCCAACATCTATTTTTTTATTTTGCAAAACAACGTTTGCTGGGATCTGCTAGTAAAATAATATAAAACAATCATTTAGATTGATGGCAAGGCTTGTTGTTTCAAACATTGCCACATAGAAATCTCTCTATGTGGCAATGTTACCCTGTATATCAGAAGAGTCAGAGATTTCCATGTTACCCTGTATATCTGAAGAGTCCCAGGTATTGTATCTTTAGATTTAACCGAAGACAAGCTATAACTATCCCGATTCGCCGGTAAAGTTTACCTATAGCCTCAAGCAGCTCCCTGGTGACCTGGTTGGGGATGAGCGGCTCGGGCAGGTCCCGGAGGAACCTCTTCAAGACGCCCGCGACGTCGTGCTCGGACTGCTCGCCCGGGCTGAGCTGCATGGCCCAGGCGTCGCGTCGGAACCGGCTGAGTAGTTCTCCTAGCGTGACACTGCCGCCGTTGCGACGGTATATCCCTTCGGTTAGACTGCCTGCAAATAAAAAGAGGGCGCTTTCAAATTGGGCGTTTCGAGGCAGTAAGCGATCTTAATGCAAAAAACTAAAGTGAACTGTCAAAACAATGTTATTTCCTTGATTTTTCTTAGTTTTTTTTTAAATTAGCTTTAAGCATATACACGTTTTGACTTTGACTTATAATGTTTTATCCGTCACAGGCTAACAAACGACATTAAATATTATTTTAGAAGTAGTGATGTTTGGAGTGTGCTTAAAACAGTCTCTGGAGATACATAAGTCTTAATTGTGGTTATATACACAATACTCTGCCGTGTTAGTGTGAGGCGACATTGTCGTTAATATTAATGAGCATAATTAAATAAGAGTGATATAGCTCAATTATGTTAAATAAGGTTCCTTTTGTGTAGATTGAAGCCATACCCGCGACCGTAATCCGATTCTTCAATTACAGGCAATGAATATTTGAATGACAGACAGAGAATCTATGCTTTTTATCCTTCATCTTACCCCATGAATTACGGTTAGGTAAAATCGTGTTAACACGTTGACTGTGCCGTCTATTTTGAGAAATTTTCTGGTACGTCAATCTGTTACAATAAAGCCATTAAATACCTCATTTGTGATTTCTGACGTCCATAAACAATAAAAAAATACTATGGGACATTTTCGTGTTATTTTCGCCAATTAATTTATTTGTTCATTCATACGTCTCTAGAAAATCAAAGTTCTAACTCTCAAGTCCAGCCCAGGAATATAAGTTATCTTCGGCAAATGCATTACATGTAATGCATGAACGTCACAGCCAGACCAAAAATGCATTACATGTAATACACGGACAGTCAACGTGTTAAATCAAAACTTGTAGAAGATATATATATATATATATATATATATATATAGATATACGGTAAATACGAACCGTAAGCGTAGACGAAACTGATACATTTCTCCACAATGACAGGTACATCGTCCTTAGTCAGCTGCTGGTGGTGGATATACGAGCCGTTTGTTTGCGCTGCCAACTTAATCATATAACGCCAGTTCTGTAAGAGAAATAAATGTTTGAAATTTTTATCAAATTCATTGTTCTAGCTTATATTTTAGATATTCTTGAATATTGATTGCCTGCATACAAATATACTTGAAATCATCCACGAGGAAGGATGTGTATATTGTAATCAATTAAACTACAGACTGTGATGACATCCAATTAGAAGCAGTCTGAAAAGCAGCGTTGCTTCGATCCCTCTCTCTGGGAGCGGAGTGGCATTAAGTTGAGACTGCTCCTTTTTTGGTACATGGCAGCACAGCCTGCCAGCTAATTATCTGTTTGTGTTTTTTTATGTTATTTTTCTTGTGTCTGTTTGTTTATGCTGTCTACTGTGCTGTTGTTTGTTTATGTACCAAAATAATTGTATTTCATTTATAAGGATGCTGATATGTAATAACATTACATATCAGCATCCTTATAAATGAAATACAATTACAATTTAGCTATGGAACAGCCTGCGTCATTTATATCCATTGGGTTTATTTAGGGTAGGTGCCAGTTTTCTGACTGAGGTGTATGTAAATAAATGAACAATCACGTTCAAAAAGAACCTACAAGAATAATTATTTACAAGATTATGTAGATTATCTAACTAAAGGGTGGAAATAAAATATGGGCCCTGGAGAACTACATTAAATCGTTAAGCTAGCTCATTTTACTAAATGGAAACAACCCTTTATTTTTTAAAAGAAACAAATAATTATTTTTGTCTTTTAATATTAGCCTATGATGTCCCACTGCTGGGCAAAGGCCTCCCACAACTCCCACCAACAATCAAAAAATAAAAAATCTTATAATGCATTATAAGATTTTTTAGTTTTTTTTTTATCTTATTTGGGAATTGTAACATACCAGAAATGGAAAAATTACCCCTTGCTATTTTATCTTATGAATCGGTAGGATTCCTTTTAAGGATAAAATTTTACCAATAAACATGGTCTTATTAAGCAAAAGCAGTAAAATAAGCTGGCTAAAGCATTTGAATTAGGTAGTTGCCTTCCAGAGCCCATTCCGCCCTGTTTATTTTTGATGTTTTCGATTTTTTCGTGTTTCGTAATGTGGCCCGGAGAAGCCATCTACCTTCTAGGTCTTCATGTCCTATCTTAGACCACATCGTCGCTTTACATCGGGTGAGATAGTGGTCAAATAAAGACTTATCGATCATAAAAAAAAAAAAAAATATTAAAAAGTGTCGGTGCTAGGTAAATAAGAAAACTGACCTTTAGCAGTCTCTCATGGGAGAACTTTAGGTATACCGTGGCGTTGGGGCAGTCTAGGAGGAGATGAGGGCCGTCATCAGAGGGACAGAGCTGGTTCTCTTCTGCCGTAGAAGCCTGGGTCACTGTCAAAATAAGTATTTATTAGTTTGCTATGGACATACGCCTTGGTAAAGGCCGCATTAAAATAAGCATTGATAAGATTATATTTTTTTATGAACGGTCTTGTCAAAAGCGGCGTCGCGGGATCACGTTGGATGCAGGCCTCCTACAACTGAAATACCTGGAAATCCCTGAGGGATGAATCCGTCCAGTAGTTGACGTCTTACAGGTAAAATGATGAATGAAGTTTTAAATGGAAATTAAAAGGAATCTTCTCAAATGCAAGTGTAATATAGTACTGTAACTTAAGAACAGATTCGTTTCAATACATTTCCGATTATTTGCCTAGTGTGGAAGGTGATGTTTTGCATTTTTTAACACGATACCATTACTATTATCAACATTCTACCCAACCGTTTCAGCCGCTTAACCGAAATATATAGTACATAAACAAACATAGCTTAAGAAAGATGAACTCACCAACACATTTAGTCTTCCTCAAGTCGATGGTGACAAGGTGTTGCTCGCGGCCCGCCACGCTGTACAACAGCACGCGACGCACCAGCATCAGCCAAGCGCCGCGCCATTCACCGGTCACACCTTCCTGTTTAAACGAGATCATAAATACATTAATATTTCCGGAACACACCATCTCTCTTCCCCGAACTAAGTACAACAAGTAAACACTAAACAGAGTACGAACTATCGAAGTTAGGTGTCTGATATACCTTCGGAAGATTAATTTTCTTTGGTATATATTTATTACTTAGAAAAGCACGCCACCCATTTTGTTAAACCACGGGGCAAAATTTTGCTGTGTGGATAGTACAGCCAATATTCAAAGTTCACGTCAATTTGTGTTCGCAACTAAGTTGTCCTGTATTTAACCTCTTTGGAGATGCTTAATTCGACGTGTGTTTTCTTTATGATTGTTACTCTGAACTTGCTAGCAAGTTAAAATCAATAGCACAATTATTTATTTTGGAATTGGTCCAACTATTGGCTTACTTCCACTAGAAGCCACCAAAACTATTGATAATTATGTTTGGTAAAGCCAAAACGAGGTTTTAATGTGGGGCTTCCATAATTTTATACTAAAATTGTCACCAGTAGAGATAACGTAGAGCATATATTTTATAATATGTAGTGAAGTCGTCATCGGCGCCTATTGATAATAGATACCGAGAGCTGTGAATACTGTTACCATCTACTTATGCAAACTTAGGTAAATATCAAAATTCATTCACTGCACGCTACAAGTGTCAGCATAATACAACACTTGTGAGAATTCACGTTTAGGTATGTTTTGTGGGAATTTATTTCAAATGCTAAATCCATTGTTCAAATGTGTATCGTTGACCACTTAGACAAATTCTAGAATTGTCCAAATAGGATTGTTATTGAAACTTAAGATCTTAACTGTAGATTTAGATAGGAGACACATATAGGTGTAAGCAAAATGATCTCCGCTTTTGAATGTTTCTATATATCACAAGACACGAAGAGCTATTAGTCATAATTATATTACCGTCAGCATGGTTGATGAGTATTTTCCATGTTTATGTTTTTACAGGATTTGATTAATGTTCTAAATTTTTGTATGTACAGATAAAGGATATAATTTATGAAAATGCTTTAAAACACCATTATATTACGTACTAGCTCTTCACTCCACGGCGTTGAACGTATTTTGTATTTATGAATTATCCCGTAATTTCGGAACATCGTATTTTCCCGCGGTAAAATAACCTATAGCCTTCCTCAATAAATAAGCTATCTATCACTGAAAAAACTTTTCAAATTGAGCTGTTCCTGACTCAAGCTCCTTTAAGTAAACAAACAAACCAACTCTTCCTTTTTATAATATTAGCATAGATGAATAGATATCTTTAGAGTCTAAACCAAAATATGGAGTGCATAATAGGTATAAAACCAAAATCTTTGAACTGACAGCTGCTATATTATATGAGAACGGAGTGAGGTATATAGATGGAAAGAGGTAATTTCCTCAAGATATTTAAACATTAAAAAACCTTGGCGATAAAGAAACAAGCATTTTTCAATGTATATAAAATGAATGTCAACTCACTCTAAGATAGCACCAGCCCATCCGACTGTATTCTGCATTGTATTTCTGTGGAAAGCCAACAGCTAGGTGCTCTGATATCTTCTGCACCCAGTGTCGCCTCTCAGACACACTGTTGCAGGTAAACACATGCTTCCGTGGAGCTACACGGGGTCCAGAGGCAATATGTAGCTCGAAAGAATATGTATTGCTTGCACTGAAAGAAATATAAAAAATAAAAAAATATAAATATACCCATAATTAAATAAAAACACAAAAACACTACAAATCTGCAACCCCTACAATTTTTTTAACTATAGGCACTTAAAAGCCATAAAGATAATCATTCAACATTATTTACAATCAACAGCATAAGAAACTGTAGAAATAGTGCCTGAAAATAATATTAACAGAAAATTAATTCAAAAGTTGAAGCTTGTTAAAAGTAAAGGAAGTAATAATGATTCATAAGAAAGTGATCACATTTATTTAAATCCTTGGTGTTGGTATGATTATTTTCTTTTGACCATTTAAAACTACATTTTAAATTGTCATTTTTGTATAATGTTTTAGAAGATGTTTTGAAGGATGAAATATTGATTTTCATCATGTACTTGCTGTGGACTGTACATAGCTTAAAGATATCCTTGGATTGATAACTGATTGGTGAATTAAAACATAAAGATATTAATATTACCTTGATGAGAGTGGCAGCACCACTTGGACACAATAAACAGTATTCAAATGATGAATTTCCTTCACAATTCCATTTGTAGCATCAGTATAACAAACAAGCTTCTGATCTGAAAGGACACAGAACCGAGAATGACCAGTCTTAAACAGCTCGTCCACTAAATTTGGGGTAGCCGTTTTCATAATAATGCCACTGAAGTAAGGTGCTGGCAAAGTGTTTATTGGTGGTTTTTCTACAACACATACAACTGGTTCTTTCGGCCTGATAATTCTATCTACACTTAAGCTTTTATCTAACTTCAATTTTCGAGAAAACTTCTGTATCATGGAATTTGTGCGTTTCACATCTACATTAGTTGGCTTGTCAGTTTGAGAAGTACCATCCGCTGAAACATACCAACTTGAATGCCCCTCATTTGTTACTGCTGGAGTGGATGTTTTCAGTTCAATATCTAAGCTATCAAAGCGTTCTGGAGGGCTTGGAGGATTGAAGTAGTCGTTTTCAACATACTCAATAATCTCATCATCATTGTCAACAGTTATCAAGTTCCCAAATGTGTCTCGAATCAGAAATGATTCTAGCAATAGTAATTCATTACTTACACCCTTCAGTTTTGGAGAAGATGTGGTAGTATTCAATGGATCAAACTCATAAATTGTGCTTTGACTGGGTCGGTGTTTCTCTTCAGGTATTTTCTTGGAACCTTCCAACTTCTCTCTTCCACCTGGAAGAGAGACAACTGTGGGCAACTGAAAGTTTTCATAAGAGTTGTTCCTTCTGTTTTTTTCCACGCTAAGGTCAATACTCTGTTTTCTATCTGGAATTATTGGGTGAGAATAGGCAACTGTTTCACTAGATGTTCTTGAACTTCTTGGTGTGTCATATGTATCATTAGCTCTAAACATTGAGAAGTCCAGATCACAATAACTAACATTTGAATCAGAATTTTGAGAGAAGAGTGATAAATCATCATAATTAGTTTGATTTAAGTGCAAACAAACTGGGTCCCCATCTTCAGTCTGCCTGAGGTCATTCATGTTCTTTTTGTGAAGTGGTGAAATAAAGCTGATATTTTCAAATAGGTTCATATCAACATCAGACATGGAGACACTTCTTGCTGTATTTGTTGGAGGAGAACTCAACTCTGTTTTCTTGGGTTTCAATAGTTTAATGCCAGCAGTAGTTCCTTCCATAACAGACTTTGTGACAGAATCTCGGACAGCTCGTGAGGTGGTTTTAGTTTTTTCTAAGGTGCCCTTAGCAGAGTTTGTAATTTTAGCTGCTACGCCTTCAGTGAATTGTTTTGATTTAGTGCTGAGGCTGTTGAAGATATCCGAGGCGTTGATAGAGGAATCCTCCTTCTCTTTGTTTGGCAGAAGCAAGCGAGGTTGCGGCTTCGGCGGTACCGCAGCATCCACTGGCACCCTGCTACGGGGCTTGGGCACCGGTGGGGTTTCCATAATATATAAATATAACAACTCTCACTTAGCACTCAATGTTTCTTCTCAATGAGAAGGACTCTTTGTTTTATTACATCAAACTTAGAGTGAGTCACCGCGACGGCGACAATTCGACGAGTTTCTACTACCTAGTAGTCTGTTGCATATTCCCATTCATTTGTTTATTAATTGCAAGGTAAATTGGTACAACGTTCACTTCACCATCCATTTCTTATCAATAGAAATTTCTTGTGTCGAAATAATTAGACAGATTATCATATTGTTTAGTTCTATAATGACTGTTTCAGTTAACTTAATATTATAAAAATATTTAACAAAACCTTGCTCTAAACGTAGGCAATTGTAAAACTTATAACAAAGAAAAATAAAAGAAAAGAATATAATTACAAAATTGAAACTAAAATGGGCCACAGACTCACAGAGACAGAGAGCAGAGAGTATATAATCACTCACTACCAGAGAGTATATAATACACTACGTACGTACGTTTACGTTAACACTTCTACGCTACGTTTTGAATGTTTGAGTGCTAACCCACCACAGATTAAGTAGCACCAAAGACTGAATGACGTAAAAGACAACGTGACCGGTGCAATTTTCAATTTGCAAATTGCAATTTTCTCCTTCGAAAAATAAATCAACTTACCTACTTTTAGATATATGAATCAATATTTTTAAGGAACTGGCGTATAACTACAATACAATCCGGGTAGGTAGTCTAATTTTATCACTATAAAATTATATTGTTACAAAACATGATTTCCCAACAAACAATGATGTACCTAATAAATATACAATAGCAAATTTAAAAAAGGTATGTGTGCAATTCACTTACGGTAGAAGTGAAATTTCAGTAAATCGACAAAAGAATAAGAAGAATAAAAAAAAAACAAAAAAAAAATACTATGCAAAAAGATTTTGTTCGGGCGGTCACACATCCAAGTACTGGCGTCGCGCAAAGTTGCTTAACCTTGTTAGCGTTTAAGATTGGCTTACCCGACAGGTAAGCCATTCTTACGCCGCCCATTACGCATTTTTGTATTTAGCCTTAAGTCCCTTTTGTATTGTGATATCCTGGTGTGTAATAAAGAGTTTTATTATTATTATTATTATTATTATATTATTTCCATTTCCGTTGCATACAGTTTCAAATCATAACGATTCTATAGAAGTTTCACTTCAAAAAAAAAAAAAAAGTTGTGTGTGCGATTCACACACGATAGAAGTGAAACTTCAGTAAATCGACGAAAGAATAAGAAGAATAAAAAAAAAGTGTGTGTGTGTGTCAGCTACGACGCACGATTGGAGTCTACTACGTATAACAATAAAACACAGCAATAGCTCTTTGCGCGATACTTCGTAGTCTCAACTACGAAGTATCGCGCAAAGAAATTTAAATAAAGCATTGTATAATTTGTGTCTCTTACCATTTCCGTTTCATCTTTTTGCATCCGGTTTGAAATCACTACGATTCTATAGAAGTTTCACTTCAAAAATAATAATATTTTATGTAATTTGGTAAATAATTTGGTAGTAATTTTCCGTCCATCTAGTTGGTGGACGTCCTACGCTGCGCTTGCCGATACGGGGCCTCCAATTGAGAACTTTTCAGCCCAACGACCATCTGCTCCACGGGCAATATGGCCAGCCTACTGCCACTTTAAATAGCTAATCCGTTTGGCTATGTCGGTGATGACACTCGTTCTTCTACGTATCTTCTCATTTCTGATTCGATCACGTAATGCTTGGGGTCATAGCGCTCTCCTTAGCTGATTGAGCGACTCTGAGTTTGCTTATACCACAGATTAGATACTATAATCTGTGCTTATACCCATACAGGAGTAAGTTCAGCTTGTAAACTGTCGGTATCTCAGAGTTATTACGCCCGGTTTGACAGAGCAGGTATTTCTGAATTCAATTGCAGAGGGTGGTGATGTGATTCAAGCGTGGAGATATCTGTCAGAATGCTTTTCTGTAAACCGTGGCCTATGGTATCACGAATTCGTACCATCACATCCTAATCCTAATACGGCAAGCCCCGTCATGGTGAATATTAGTTAATAAATCTAAATAGTGTTAATAACCATGATTGTTTCAAAATTTATAATATCCCGTAATATGTCTATTGCATTAAAATGTCCAATCCAGATCCAGATTATATTTTAAACAAAACACAATTTAAGAACAATTAAACTTTATATTAAGATAATACATCATTTTGGCAACGTTCACCATTCCTCTTTTTCATTTAACGTCATTTTGGTAACACGTTTTTTCCACAAATTTCAATTTTACAAACTTGTTTGTTAAGTTGCAACGGAAAAAAGCGGGGAGCTGTTTAGCGTTCACAACCCCTTTCTTATGGGTATTTAAAAACAACTCAACAAGCATTATTTATCAAGATATAGTTGAAACGGGTAATGACGACTGCCGTGACAAAGTTAGGAGAATCAAATTAAAACTTAAAATGTGAGAACTATGTGCACGTTGAACCACTTTAAAGTGCATCGGCAAACAGAAAGACGGGGGGAGTGTCCAGAATTGCCATGCAATGCTTCTTAACGCATTCCGTTTTTTTATAGTATTACAAAATAGCACGGTTGGCATAAATGACGATATTTTTTTTAACATTGTTTGATGCCGTTTTTTATTAACTTCTAGTAAAAAAAAATTAAGCTTTTATTTTTGGAACGTATTGTTAAACATTAAAGAACAATATTTGCACACATAATTTGACAATATCTTAGTGTTAAATTAATTGTACAAGGATATAGCATGAAATGCACCTTTGTGACATGAGTGGTAATGACGTTTTTAGAACAAAAACCGGTATTACTTTTTTTTTAGCCACTTAATCTAAAAACGGTCTTGATTGCTTTTTCCTTATTAATCTAGCTTACGAAATCTAGAACATTTAATAACAAAAACTATACAGTTCGCAAGTTCATTGGTGGGACATAGATTTTGACCGTAGTTGAGAATGACCCTTTTATATTATGTGGTGTATGCTTGATGCAAGTCTATTGTTGTTAATTCTCCGCTAGTCATTATCATTACATTGCATTACAACCGACTTCATCATGCATGATCCTTTTTCAATTCTCACCTGACCTTACACAATCGGTCGGTGCTCGGAACCGAGCGTGTATTTGACATTTTATCTCTTCTTCTTCTTTTAATAGATGACGTTCGTGACTGGCTATATGGCCGTCAACAGCCAATGTCCGTGTGTTACATTTTATCTCTTTGCGTCAGCCCACAAAGAAACCAGTGGATTGTCAAAACTGAATAATATATTTTTAACCGACTTCAAAAAAAAAGGAGGTTTCTCAATTCGACCGTATCTTAATATATTCTCGTGTCACAATGTTTGTCCTCAATGGACTCCTAAAACACTTAACCGAATATAATAAAATTCGCACACCATGTGCAGTTCGATCCAACTTGAGAGATAGGATGGTTTTTACGGCGAGAAAAATTCGAATAATTTCCGGGAAAATTTTATACCCGTGCGACGCCGGGGCGGGCCGCTAGTATGTTTATAAAAAATAACATTGCATAATTAGGTATTTGTCCGATCATAATAAATCCATTTCTAAAGTAAAATAAATTTATCCTACTGATTATTTCTAAACTATGTCGCAGCGCTCTCGCGTCAGGTGGAGGAGAGAGCTAAACGGCTGGATTTTAGGGACATCCCCACCTTAAATATTTATATTCATTTGTATTCGTTGGTTCATTTAGTTACAATTACGTTGTGACATTTAAAGATATCCTACCTGACATGTGCCAGTTGAAGCATTACATCTGTAACTTACCAAAACTTACTTAAAACGTAGTGATTATATTATACTGAAATACCGAACTATTATTGAAAACTGTTGTATCTATACACTCTGTAACTTACATTTAAACGTGGCCTGTATAGTTAATGTCAATTCACTACATATATAAACCATTTTATTAATAGCAAATTAGGTAGGTAGGTGTTTACCTTAGGTTCTTAAAATGAACCAAGTTTGTGATTCAAAAAAATTTACGAAATAAGTTGAATATCTCTAAAACCGATTTTTGATAATCGGGGAACATACGCGGGGTATAAATCGATAGGTATTGAGATTACCTATTGCCCAGCATTTGCTGATCCGTCGGTCGCGTTACACCGTGTTTAACCATAACCATAACCTACCTTCTTTTTTCTGTGCTAGTGGCACGAAATCCGAACGCCGCGCGCCGCGTCTGGTACCAAAACGGTATGTAGGATACCGTTTTGGTACCAGATCCTTCTATGGGGTTTTTAATACGTTTTTAATAAATATTCCCCGTATTCATATAAAATATTCACTTTTTATTTCAGACATATAAGAGGTTAACAGATCGTTTGTTAAAAAGCGTTAGTGTTCTAAAACTAAATTAGTGTCGAATGTTTAAAAACGGTTAAACCTTGTTTACCTCTATAATAGTTGCAAAATAAGGCTTAAATAGGATTATTATGTGTTTTAGCAATTTAAGTTATTCATAAAAACTCCTATTTCTGGCTAGTATTAAAACGTAAATCCGTAGCCTTAAACTTAAAACTTGGTAAGGGCCTTGTATGGTTGCGGCGTCGATTGACGAAGCGGTGCGTTTGACGTACATCGTCGTACGTAATCATGTAAATTGGAACACCCTAAATGCACTAAGTAGAGTAATAATGAAAGTTGTATTATAATAGTGATTGTAATGCAACTTTTTAACTTAAAAAATAATGAGAAACTATGTTGAACTTGTAACTAAGTTGTGACGCATTTTACATCTGTTGTTCATAGGACTTGAACCACTGAAACAAGTTCCCTCTTATACCAACACACTGAATCTTTCGGAGGAGGACATATGGTATAGGCGAACAAAACATTTTGAATATTATTACTATGTTGATATCCACCTTTGAGGGTTCTGACACGACAATAAAGAGGATATTCCGAAGAGTAGTAGGTTAGAAGTTGTGGAGCGACCTCGAGCAAAGCCGTGCTGCTGGGGCTGCATTTACATTGAGTCATGTCTTAGCGCAGAGTTAACTTGCTTATTAACTATTATTTCTAGAATTTTTACAAATAAGCACAGGTTACTCGTAAATACGTTATTGTTGTTCTTTTCGTTACGTCTGTAATTCTTTACGTTATGGATGGGACCTTTCTAATGTAGGTACGGATTATTATGATACCTGGTTAAAAGTTACGTAACTTTATAAGTTTTACCACTTTTTTAAGTGTCCTCAAACTATTTAGTTAAAATAAGTTATTAGAAATGACAATATTGTTTTATTCCGACTTATCCAATGGAAAACGAATCAAGTTTCAGTTCTTAGTATGGGTGACTCAAAAATTTATTGTTTATTTTTAGTTGTTTGAAAATCTTAATTAGTTCACAGAAAACATCTAATTTCCAAGCTTTAATCATTCTTATAAGTACTTTCGGGAAAAAAGTGGCTATGACATACGGACGGACAGACACACATACTTGTGAATCCATGAGGTTTTATGTTTTTGTCAACCCTAAAAAGATATTTAAAGTATCAAACTAAAATTTTAATAGGTGAGGTATTTAAAATAAACTATAATTATAAAATGCACGTTTATTGAGGAATCAAAAACAATCAAAACAGTAGAAGCCTTACAAAGAGTTCATTAATACCACCGCAAACAATGCGAAAATATGATATAAATGCACTTAAAATTTAAAATTTGTGTAAACTTAGCTGCACAATTACAAACGGTTGGCGAATTATCATATAATTTAGAGATAAATTATCATCATCAAAAGGTATAGTTATAATTTTGTGCGCTAATAGGTTTAACAATGTTAGTACAAGGAGCTTGGTTCGTGTAAGTGTGAATTTTAGACGGTGGTACATAACTTAGTTTTTGAATTAATTATCTAGTGCAAACGTGCGTTTTTTACTTTAATTATAGACGTCGAGTCTCAATTTAAACAGCTTTCGGGAAACGGTGAGAGAAGCGCTGATATAGATTATAGATAAAGTTTAACCAGTACACTATAATAATGCATAATTGATGTTACACTGGTAATAGGAATTAAAAATACGACGTCACTTATTTAACATCAAACTACTTGTATATCTTATGAAAAATGACTACATTTTTTATTATATTTTGATACTTAAATTATAATTACCTATAATTAAACGAATAACAAACGTTCATTCATTCCGAACGCAAAATCATTTCATCATTGATAAAGCTATTGACTTAACACAAGAAACAACTTAAAAATAAGAAAATTATGTAACATAAAATTAAATAACAAAAAAATATATGTACATTTTAGAAGTAAATAAATAATTTCAAATTTTACGTCATATTAAATCAAGACAAATACCAAGATATATGGATGTATAAACTCAAAATATAAAGGTTATTTTTATAATCGTTCTAAACGTTATATTGGAATGAAACACGTTAAAGTAATCAAAGATTTCATGTGGTTTTAACATCTAAAGACTACGGCGATTCCAACTTACCGGTTACCTACACTCACTACTCAAACATTGAAAGCTCTCTTTAAGAAGGTTCAACTGCTATTCATCGAGATATCATTACTAATTTCAACGATAGTCATTACAGAATTTTAACTATAATGGAATATACGAAAAACTGTTTATATAGGCCGAAAATGGCAATATGCAAACATTTAATAAGTAAGTACAATTTTATAACCAAATTGGCACGTTTGGAGCGTCATATGAAGCTTTTTCGCATGTAAATTGGCCAATATCTATTATCAATATATTACTTTTATAGAAATGATTAATTAATTATTTGAACATCCATATTATGAGCTTTAACATAATAACCACTAAAATGTTCTCAAGGCATGACTTGAATATTCAGTAATATTGAGTATTCCAATATGTATTTCTCCTTGAATGGTGTTTAATATGTATAATAAAAAAAATCTATATATGTATGACTAATATATTAATTATATCAGATATCTAGGACCCGTAACACAAGCTTAGAGCTTACCACGGGACTAGATATTGTTGTGTGAATTGTCTGGAAATATTTATTTATTTATTTATGTATATATATTGCGAACAAATCAGTAAAATATCAGTAGTACTATAAAAAAACCTTTTGTTAAATTAAGAACTGTATAAACGGTTTAATTTATAATAAAATAAGAATAACAAGTAAGTTATATATTAATAAGTCATGCCTTGATGAGACATCATTGGTTATATATAATATAAGAATTACGAGTCAAATATGTAGATTGAAAAATATTAAGATAATTGTTTACGAATAATGTCAACGCTAAGAATTTTATTAGTAATCGGAAATACTAATATTGTCAAAATTGAAATACAACCACATAATAAAGAAAATGGTGGCAAATATGTGTAGTTTTCAGGTGGCTGCATGTTTATGACCCATTGCGATACAATCATATTACACAGGTTGTTTACCTCCGCAATATTGATAAGACATCTATATTATATTATAACAATACATAATCGTCACCACTCATTCCACACATTAAATGCAATGCCGTCATACCTACATTACACAAGAAAACCTAATATTACAAATAGTAACGCATTTAGATTACTACAACATTAAAGATACATGTCGAATTTTAATCACAACAATATAATTGTGTATAAAGCTAATTGGCGGTGAAATGAGAGGCAGACCGCCGGCCTTATAACAGAGATCATTCGATCCATACGGGATAAAGAAACACTAAGTAAAGTAACAGTCAGACTTACATCAGTCTTGCCGCACCAGCCATAGCCAGTGTCGACTTCGATCGCAAACGATAAAGAGGAAATTTGATGATACCGGGCGCGGGCGAGAACTCTCTCGCCAGTCACAAATACAGCCGGCACAATCAATACTCGATTAAGAAAAATATTTATAAAACGGGACAGTAAAGAAGTATATAAAATTGAATAGTCTTTACGTTAGTGGGGTTTAATATTAAAATTTTGACAGCTGCCTGTTTTCAGTAGGCGGCTTACATTAAAATTGAGTTATAGCGACGGATGTCAAATACATCATAGAAGGTCAGATAATTCTAGATTATCATAAATGATAGTTTTGATAATATGTGTAACATTACCATGTGCTCCTTAGCTTGTGCTGAGCTGATTCACTTTTATAATAATGTATATTTTCTCAATCAGAATTTGTTGCGTTTATTATTTTGCCCATAATATTAACTGAATACAGAATAGTTAAAACACGGTCGGTTTTGTTTCCGATTTCGTATGGGACTGTTGCGAAACAGACTCAGATATATTTAATAGTTAAATCGTTTACAATTCGTTTTTAAGTTGCTTGTGATTTCTGTATATCACGTTATTGAAAGAACTGTGATAGTTTCGTAGTCTTTACGTTCTCATGATTCTTACCTCCGCTGAAAATCTGAACACTTTAATCAAAAGATAACATATTTAAGTGCTCAGAAACTCACGGAATAATCACTACCTAAAAAGTTGATAGAAGATTGTATCTATCAAACATATGAAATTTTAAGCCTATTTCACCAAACATCATTCAGTATTCTGTATGTCATTAACTAATAAGAGGAAATAGCGATTGCTGTATACATATCGTATGCCAAATGCATGATTAAAAACATATTAAATCTTAATGTTAATCTCAAATGTTGACAGAAACGAAGACAAGTTTGTAAAGTTACTATCGAATTCGTCATCATCGAGGCGATTGTCGCTCTTCTGATTTTTCCTTGAGATCAAGAATATAAGGGGACTGCAGATGCAGAAACAGAAGATTCGAATATATTGTTCTTGTTGATTGCGAATAACTGATCGGTTTGGTGAAAAGCAGCCTAACATATTACATGTTGTAGGCGATGTATATAGCGTCGATCTGGTCCGATAGGAACCCGTCGCGGAGGTGCATGCGCTGCTTCTCTCCGCGCGAGTTGATCGGCACTACTCCGGGGTCGACGACGACAACGACGCCGACGATAAGGTGGTGTTCTTCTAGCACTGCGTTGGTTACGAGGGGCACGAGGTTCAGGGCTTCGCTGTCGGATCCCTCCAGTTCCACGACGACGACTAGCAGGTTCGTCCATGTGAATACGGCGCTGGAATAATACAGATTAGGTTAGTTTAACATAATCTCTGATTAGTGTGAATGTCGCTTCATCTATCTGATCGCTTTAATTTTTTTACTATTCAAGGGAAATTTTTCTATTTGTTAATTTGCGCCAGTGCAAAGCAGGGCGGGTAGCTAATACGTAATATATCCGCTCGACTTTGCACGTCCGAAAATGTTGATAGAAATTTTTAACAGTGAAATATTTTTTTAAGTAGGTCGATTTATTTCTGAGATATGGACGTTCAAGCTGACGATTGTATTTGCGTTGTTTCTAAATTCTGAGGCGGCAGACAACCTATTTTGCGTGGCTTGTATTATATATTGAATGCAGCATATATTAGGCGACTCCTTTAGGTCCTTAAGATTTCTGTTTACTTGAATTTTTTTTTAAATTGGAGATAGTTTTATGTTTGTCCACAATCTCACCTGATGGAAAGTGTCGATGTGGACGAAGATGGAACACAAAGATCTATATAATAATCACGTTTGTTGTATGGAAGCCTCTTATAAATTTATTTATAACTAGTGGCCCGCCCCAGCTACGCACGGGTTTTTATTCAATTTTTTCCCCCGGCAATTATTCGATTTTTTCTCGCTTTTTAAACCTTCCCTAGACCTCCACGAACATTTCTAGACTATGATAAGATAAATCCGTTCAGCCGTTCTCGAGATTTAATCTGACTAACGAACAACAATTCATTTTTATTTATATATAGATGTGGTTTTAATACTTTTTGGTATAGCGGCTACAGAAATACATCAACCCCAACATTTCAATATTTATCTCTGTTTATAACGGTTCTTGAGATACAGCCTGGTGACAGACAGATAGACAGACAGTCGCACCGACGACGAAGCCTCAGTAATAGGGTACCATGGAATGGTGAAGAATCCGTTTTTTATCAATTTAACCATTAAAATTCACCTTATTTACTATACTATATATTCTTTGTTCTCTATTGTCATTCTTTGTTATATTCACGAAAAGTATAAGCGCCACCCACGGATGACGCACGTTAAGCTTACTTGTCATTATCTTAATTGGGCACAAACAGGCCTTTTCCTGTTACAATTTCCAGAAATACTCGTATTAATAAAGGAATACTTCGTCATTCAAGATGAGTCTTTTTTATTTGCGTGTAGCCTTGTGTTACCTTTAGGAAAATATTTTTAGCAACCACGTCGTCGTTATTACGCCTCCGTGACCCAATACAAAGGTTTTCAAGTACTCTGTCTGAATAGAATATTTTTCTTTGTGTCATTATTGTTTATTTCTTTTGGCTTTTGGGTCATCCCAACTAATATTAGAAATGATAAGGTAGTGTGTAGTGTTTGTTAACTTTTGCCGGTTTATTTAGTTAACAGATCTGCTTGAAATTTTCCATTTATAAAGTCGAACATACGTACATATTATCCCCGATTAAGAATAAACAACCTCAAATTCTCGCCGGTGGAGCCGCAGGCAAAATTTAAATAATAAGCCCTTTCAGTTAGTTCGTTCCTTTTGAAGTGAAACTTCTTTAGAATCGTTGTGATTTCAAACCGGATGCAACGGAAATGCGACAGGTAAGCCAATCTTAAACGCTAACAAGGTTAAGCAACTTTGCGAGACGCCAGTACTTGGATGGGTTACCGCCCGAACAAAATCTTTTTGCACAGAATATTTTTTTTTTGTTTTTTCATTATTCATCACATTCTTTTGTCGATTTACTGAAGTTTCACTTCTATCGTGTGTGAATCGCACACACACCTTTTTTTTTGTTATTAACGCGACAGCGCTGGCGCAGTCAAGGCAACGGAGGGTTGCAAAAAATCAACATACGTAATAACAATATGACTTACCATTCGGCAATCTTCTTGTGGCACCTCATGACTGAATTCTCGATATCAATAGGATGGTAGCGCATTCCGCGCAGCATGATCGTCTCATCGAGGGCTCCCACCACGAACACCGCGTCGTGCGTATCGTGGGACTCCGCTACGACAGTCGTCGAGGCGCAAGAAGCCAGCGATTCCGTATCGGATAACTGAAGCTCCTCCAGCGAGCAACCCCCGCTACCCCCGCCAGTACTTCCTCCCCCTCCTCCACCACCACCTAACTCCGTTCGCCGCAAGAACCCGAGATACCCCGTCCTCGCGTAAACTTCGCCCGTGTTCCCCGTCACCAGCTGAGCACTGAAGTGGTCCGCGTAGTCGCTCTCATCGCCGTAGATGGTGAAGTATCCGCTCGCGTTGTGCGGTGACTGCACCCAAATCTCGCCCAGATGTGAGTCCCCGCATTGGCCTTTCGTTTCAGGATTGGCGGTGATGACTTTGACGCCTGGAAGGAGTTTACCGGACTCCATGAGGCAGAGGGAATGTGGGGAGCCACGCTCGACCAGTGATACGCGGTCGTTGCGCAACGCTCGTAGGTCCACGTATACTGTGGATGGCTCTGGGGATGAAGCGCCTTGCAGGCAGATGGCGGTGTTCACTCGGCAACCGAACGATGTTGAAACAGCGCGAGGGCTTAATCCCAATGCGGAGAACAGTTTAGAGAACGAGTTCGTCAAATTGATTCTAGGTCGTTCCTCCGCAACGACAACGCAGGTTCTCACACACGCCAGCGCTATTCCCTTCGCTTTGAGCTGGTTCACGGAGCTGCCGAGTCCTTTGGTGCACAGTTCCATAACACCGTAAGAGCAGAAAGTGTCGCGGACTTTGTATTGTGATACTGCGCTCAGCCAGAGCGCGGGGTTGAGTTCCACCTCGGATGGAGGGATGAGGATGGAGTGGTGTCCGGAGTAGATGCTGCTGAGGCACCAGAGAGCGAAGCCGAGCCCGCAGTAGGGGTCGAGACAGAGCGCGATGTGTCGCGACGGGTACAGCTCGCAGGCGATCTTCATGGCGCGGCAGAGGGAGGTCACGGCTGCGTGTGACATCTTAATTCCAGCGAGCATGCCGGTTGTCGACACGCTGAAGTCAAGGTACGCGAGCATTTCCGCTGTTGGCGCGCGGTAGAGAATAGGGAGTTTCTTTTTGGGCATATCGTCGGTGTCCAGGGTTAGGGGCCAAGCTTTAGCATCGAGTACACCACTCGCCTCCTTGGAGCGGAGTAGTTTGATGACGGATTGGTTGGAGAGGACGAGTGTGGCCTTGCTGACGTCGACGATCATGCGGACGGTGGGGAGCGTGGTGTGCAGGTTCTGCGGGTGCGGCGGGCGGATGGTCACGGGCACGGCGCCCACGTACAGACACCCGTAGAAGGCGCAGATGAGTTCTAAGCCAGGCGGGAAGATCAGTGCTACGTGGTCCCCGGTGTTCACGCGCCCTTTCTCGAGCAGCAGATTGCCGATTCTCTCGGCTTTCTTGTGCAGGTCGGCGCACGTCAGCGTTTTCGCGACGGCTCCCTTCGAGTTAAGTAATGTGAATATCACGTGATCGGACGTGCTTTGAGCGCGCCACCGTAGTATTTGAGAGATGAACTGATACTGGAACAAAGGTAAAATACAGTTAAAGATTTGTATGATTACGTAAATAATTATTTTACTAAATGATGGTAAGTTTAATACCTTCCTAGCAGCATCGGAGTCGTCGGTGTAGCCCATGTCGCGGCCTTGGGCCGAGGCGAGGCGGTTGCCTTGCACTAAGTTTCCGACAATAACTGAAGCAGGGCCAACATCTGAAATATTTCAACACGAGACTATAAACTATGAAAAAATTGCTTTGTGGTATAGTGGATAAAATATCATCATCATCCACAGCCTGTTTTTGCCTACAGTTGAACGGAGGCCTCCCAAAACTCGTGCCTTCTACCACAGAATATATAATAGTACAAGTACAGAAGGCGCACTCCGATAAATCAGTTAAAGGAATAGCGACCCTTCCTACAATACAATTAAGTTCAATTCAAATCGCACAGCGCTAGTTACCTACAGTTATATTCACCTAGAAGTTGCCTCTCTTTCTATCGCGTAACCCTTACTTACCTTTTCTAACGACATCAGGGTTGTCATAACAAGAATATTTTTATCTGACTATTGAATTACCAGCTAGGTGTGTTTTACTCTATTTTTGTAAACAAAGACGTTTCAAATAAACCTAGGCTAGGTATTAGTAGAAAGTATGGTAGATTAGAGAACTATTTAACTTTTTTAAATATCTGCATAGGCACTTTTATCTAAGAAGATTCGTTAGAGATGTACCTTGTTTATGAAAGTAAATATTTTGTTTTGGTGTGTATGTGTAGGCAAAAAATGATAAATCTTTACTATTATCAGTGTTTAAACACCCAAATGCTGCACAATATCTGTTGGGCCTGTGGTTAGGCTTTTTTGTCGCCATGGTACCTTTTACACCTTTAATAAAAACTAAAAAAAGCTTGCGAGTTGCGCGCGCGTTAAGAAAACACACGCGTGACTCCCTGAACGGCTATCCGCCAACTGACCGCAGCGAGTCGTAGGTATGTTTTGACGCTTTAGCGCGGAGTGAGCCAGGCCTGCTTCTACCACGGTCTTGCAATTGTTCATTCATCATAGCTGTTAATTAAACTATGATGACGAGCTGTTTTAAAAGTTCTTAACACATCTTGAATTTTAGGTATTTCTATAAAATGTTCTTCAACTACACCCTACAGATCGACTGAAGCGCAAATGCAACCAGTATGACCAGACCTATAAAGACCATCGGCACCTCAACGGATGATGGTTGACGTAGTAATTATTACCTACTAAGCTAAATGAGCTTAGTTTACTAATTGCGGGAATCAAAAATCATTTTGACGACCTCTGTGGCTCGGTGAGCGAAATTCCACCTGGGGCGCAGGAGGTTGCGGGTTCGATTCCCGCCGGGGGGACCAGATTTTGAACGATCTACAATTTCTGGTTTCGGGTCTGAGTGTTTGCTATGTGTCCTATGTAAGTATTTACAAAAAAAATGTATATATGTAGTATATCAGTCACCTGACACCCATAGTACAAGCTCTGCTTAGTTTGGGGTTAGGTGATGCTGTGTGAGTAGTCCGGAAATATTTATTTTATATTTAATTTATTTTGCTTTTACGATGACGGTGAAATACAACCTCCACTGTAAATTATAAAGATAGGACTAGCTTATACTCTGCTATAAAGGACTAGATTTTTACGCCACGGCGTTTCCGTGTTTTACAGATTTCCCGAGGTAAAAGGCCTTTAACCTTCCTTGATAAATCGAATATCCAACAGTGAATTAATAGTTCAAATCGGACCAGTAGTTCCTGAGATTAATGCGTTCCAACCAACAATCAAACAAACAAACTCCTTAGCTTTACAATATGACATCGAAATTGACGCAAACTTTTAAAATTTCCATTTTTTGATATTGCCATTGTATGACTGACAGTAAGTGGTAATACGATGACACGGTTTTGTAGCATCCGATATCGACGCTGCAAGCGTCACCCATATTAACAGTATTGTATTAAGTTTTTCAATTTTCATGTTTTTTTACTTACATTTAATTTTACTAAATATTCTTGTACAACCATACCATGACTTGACGGTTTTTGAGTTTTTTCCTTTACAAGTCCTAGCAAAATTTCTCGAAAAGTGTTTTTTTAGCGTTCGTGAATATTTTAAAGTATAACATGTGCTAAAAATTAATTATATTTTGACTTAATACTGGCACGCCTACAGTACTGGTAGGCTCAAAACATTGCCTATTTACTTTTTAACATCCTAGTAATGTATTCTATTTTGTACGATTATTATAATATTCTTTCAAATAAATAATTTAATTTTCCTTTAAAGTACTACCGGACTAATCCGTACAGGCTCTGGATTGTTTACCTGTAAACCATAGAAAAAGACACTCATCATCATCCCTATTAACGTTCCCACTGCTGGGTCACAGGGACTTCTCTCTTGACGAGAGAGATCAGGCCTTAATTCACCACGTTGGCGTTGGCCAAGTGCGGGTTGGTGAATGTCACATCTCCTTAAAACTCTAAAGTTCTCAGAACATGCCGGTTTTCTCACGATGTTGCCTTCACCGTTAAAGCACGTATTTAAAGCGCACATGCATTTCTCAATAAGACACTCACCAGAATGTATTTCCCTCGGCTTGGGCAGATTAGTGACACAGGTGTGTGGGCACATCAGCACGTTGGCAGGATGCAGGGTACCCTCGAGGAAGCGGCGCTTGCACTCGCTGAGGTGGATGCCGCCCAGTGGGGTCTTGGGCAGGAAGTTGGGCTGCACCAGAGCCAGGCAGTATATGCCCACTTGGTGGATGGAGTCCACCGCTTGCAGAACGCGGGACATCCATTGGAACGACTGCAGGGAATGGAATGATTTAGTTATAGGAAAATCAACAGTATAAATGAAAAATTTATAGATTCAGGTGTTATTCAGCGGAAATCCATGAACGGAACGGAACCAAATATTTGGTATTTGTTACGCACCCACTTCTCGCAGGATTTTACATAATAACATCAACAATATCAAAATAATCATGCAACTGCCTAAAAAGGTAAAGGCTAAGCTAAAGGTTCCAATATTGTGTGAGATCTAGCGATTGCGGTGTGGTCCTGATGACGCTTCCTGGAGAAGCGAAACTAGTTAATTTGCTTTAGTTGGTTTTTTTTTGGTGGTCGTGCGTGTTCATCTTCCGGTAAGCCTGTGCATGTGTGTGTAGTGGGCGGTCGCATGATTATTTCGTAGAATCTTCCCAGAGAGAAGTGGTTGCGGAATTAGTACTAAATATTTAGTTCCACGTAAGTATTTAATTATAACTGACAGAGAACTAATCTATTGATAATAGATGGGTGGCGAAAACTATTTAATGCTGAAATAATTTCTGAAAGTGTTCTCAATACAAGGGTAACTATCGTGTAAACCCGCGGCATAATGAACTCTAGTAAGCCGAGCTTAAGTTATGGATTTAACTCATGACGGCTTACGCTGAGAAAATTAATTTTGTTCCTAGTAAGCCGAGCGGAAGAACTTTGCACGAAGTTTTATTGCGAACGGGTAAGATAATAGTTCTAGACAGAATGAATCGTCAACTAAGTCGAATCATCACCTTGTTCAATTCGGGTCTATTACAATTAATTATTTCATTCGTTAATGCGTCACCCGCGTGGAATCGCCCGCGCTCGCGCCACCTTAATGCTCGTTGGTTAGTACAACTAGGCTGTAATAAATCGTCGAGCGGCTAGTTGTTCTCTTCGCTACACGCGCACAAAGTACACGGGGATGCAAGCAGAAGATTCTCACGGGGAATATTAACTTCATGGTTTTCGGTCGATATGATGCACACTGCACAGATAGAGCAGTACTGACCTCCTCTTCGCCGCAGTCCGGCCGCTGCTCGGCCACGATGCAGATCCGCTCGTCCCGCAGCACGCGCACGGAGAACACGGCGATGCGCCCGCGGTATATGAACTTCATGGGTTCCACTGCGAGCACCGTCGCTATGATGTCGTCCATGTTGTGCTTGCGACCGGTGACGGTCATGAGGCCGTCGCGAGAACCGCATACGAAGACTAGACCTGCAAATAAAAGATGATTACAGGCTTGCGGCGCGGTGATACGACTCGATGTCTTGGGGCTCGTAGTTCGTGTGTGCATGTAAGATTCATCGAGTTGCCTGAGTGAACTACTAGTGTTGGGCCACTGGTGGCTGTGGTTTGTGGCCCCTTTGCGCCGAGCCTAACAGTTGTTGGCCATTCAGCAGGAATGGAAAATGAAAAAGAACCTTTGCATAGCAGTAAAACAGCTTGCCTAGCAAATAATAAATATTAACTCATATTTATTATTTGCTAGGCAAGCTGTTTTTTTGCTAGATAGGTTATGACTAAAACTATAAAATGTCAAAAATTAAAAAATATTAAGAGCTCTGTGGAGTACGACAGTCAGGTTGAATTAAAAACTAATGTTTTCAAGGATTTTCGGACTAGTTGTTCAAAGACATAAATTTAAACCTATTGAACAGTTAATGTTATGCGAAAACTCGTAATAAAGCTCAATATAATAGTCGCTTGAGAACAACATTTTCGTAGCATGGCTATATTTATATGGTAGTCGCTTTTATTAACAATAGGCAAAAATTTTTTTTTTTTTGCGAATTACACCAAAATTATCTAATTATCGCTATTGGTAACGCAGAGCACGTTTACTAAATCCAAAGATATACTTCCAAACTATACCCACAAATGAAGTTGATACTTGCTACTTTACTAAAGCGCAATTACCAATAGAACATAAACTTCATGGCAAAGAACGCTGCAATAAAATCCCCCGAGACAATAAATTGACGGAATCAGGTACGCTAAATGTGTACATACTAACAAATATATACAACTACGTTTTCAGATAAGATACGAGGATCTAATCTCAGTATACATATTATATTGACAGATAAACCTAGTAAGACGCAGAGAAAATATAGAATCTAGATTTTACATCAATTTCTGGTTCTGGTTATAAGAAGAAATAAATAATTTGAAGAAGTGGCTAGATAATTAAATATACAAATAATAGGCAAACAAAATCATAAAATATTATCGCCAAACTGTAGCAGCAACATACAGCAGGTATGGGAGTGTTAAATAAAATAAATCATAAACAAGCAAGCTTTTACAAAACCAAATTAAATTATATAATATAGTATATCTATAATTAAAAGTCGCAAGTAAAATACAAGCATGGCAAAACAAAATAATCGCACAGGTAGCAAAACGTATATTCCTTTTGTTCTATTTCTAAACAAAACGCAAACAGGATTACATAATACAATGATTACAAAGATAAAATTAAATTAACTTCTCGGTAGCTCGCTCAGCTCGGCGAAGGAAATAAAGATGAGGAGATGTGAATCATTATTGAATTAACAAATTCGATTTGATAAAGCTTTCCTCATACGTCTTAGCGCCAATTACACCATTTTATGCTACAAATCTTGTTTAATTCAAATTCAACCATTGAAAAATGACAATTTGATCTCTGTCAGATGGTGAAATTAATTTAGCTTGATATAACCGCGTTTATAGCTAATGGCTTAGAGTTCCTGTTGCAATTGAAAATAATCTGGAGCTACCGTGAAGATTTAGCTGGGTTTGCTAGTCCACCGGTCTTGACACACTACGTGGCTGTTGCCAAGGCAACTTGCTCTACATCCGTGTAAAACGAGTGTAGAATATAAAGGTTTCGGCACACCAAACGTGGGACAGTTCGAACTTGCTCTGTTCGAATGTTGTAATACAAGAACCTCTAAACTTTGTCCCCTAGGTAAAGGCGTAACCGTTTGAACGCGGACCCACATACAAATTTGCTAGCTTTTGTCCCGTATTTAGTGTGCCGAAGCCTAAAAAAATAACTATTCGCAAATGAGGTTACCAGATATAAATCCCTGAGATGTCTAGCTGATTAAAAGCATTTCAAGATACAAGACACATAATAATTTATTTCCATTGTTTGATTTTACAAATATTAGAAAACTTATTTTATAGCATTACCTATGAAACAAAAATTATGGACATCAAAATAGTTCAGACTGGACAAGCTGATATTAATAACTACACCTAAGAACTCCTTAGACATCCACACTTGTAACCTACCAAACGCGCTAAGTGCTAAAAACTCCCCTATAATTGAATATGTTACACATAATGTCCTACAGACAACCTTAGACTTAAATGACGATGGACATAGATAAATCATCATGTAAACTCCTTACCTCCAGGTCCAAGGAAGCCTAGGAGGCCGCTCCTCACGTAGCTTTCCTCTCCGATCGGTTCGCCGTCCGCGTCGAGAGGGCGCACGCGGAACACCGTGTTAGTGAGGCCAGGCAGGCCCCAGTACCCGGAGCCCGTGGCGCCGGACAGCACGCAGATCTCTCCTACTTCGTCGGTCTTGCAGAGGAACGAGGGACCCTCCATCTTCACTACCACGATCACGCCTGATGTATATCCAGTAAGAGTTAGTGAAGATTAGAGATATTAAACAATTGGAATTGTCTTAATGTTTTTTTTTTATATTTCTAACCCTGCGTATTTATAGAAGTAAATGTTTTGACTTTGACTAAGATGCGTCTTATTATTTTTTTACTGCAATTTACTGCAAATTGCAATAGTTAAAACTAAGTGAGGTTTTATACTTTTAAAATACATCATAGATTAAACTGGAATTTAGATCCTATTCTAATAGAGATGTTAATTTTAAGTAAACACTTCGATTATGCAATTAAAACAATAGACAATTCAAAATGAAGGTCACTCTATAGTTACTGTTAATTTAGCTCTTGAATGAAAAACCTACTTAAGACGCATCCAAATACGATCTTCATAATCATAATCATAATCATAATCATAAAAAGTTTATTTGCGTATTAAACACGTTAAACATAGAGTACATAATTATAAACAAACATGAAAGAGAGTAGATAAACAATTAGTCATATCTTAGTTCGAACACAAATAGGTCACCAGCTCAGCATGAAGGCTGTGTCAGCAGGATGATACTGACACAGCGCTGGTTTTCAGTGGTGCCTCAGATAATGCAGCGCGCGGCACTGCTTTGAACAACACAATATACACAGAACATAAATAAAAATTAACTTAAGCTTTTCTTATTATAATCAATTCACAATTAACTTATATTTTAAATTATTTATAAAATTATATTATTTTGCATATATAATAATCAACTAAAAAACTTTGTAAATATCTCAACGATATAAGAATATTGCATTAATTTTAAAATATTAAGTTAGACATTACAATAAAACATTAAAAATATAATTTATAAAAGTGTAAGAACGGCCTCTATAGCATTAAATTTTGTATTTCTAATAAATGCTTTCTTAGTAATTTCTTAAATCTTCATGTAACTACTTAAGTACGAACACTAGTTTTTATAATTAATTTACTGGAGACAACAAAAATGAATGATAAAATAAACAAAATTTTTTTTTTTAATTTTTTTTTAGTGAGAACAAGTAGCTCTATACTTGTTATACTGTTCCAATAAAAATCCGTTTGCTTTTGTCACGTTTTTTTCTTTTCTTACGAGGATTAATATAACATTATCTTAAAAAATAAACAATTTTCAAAATAACATGTCCGATACACCAGTCATAGCGCATCGAGTGGTCGATTAATTGGCTGTCGTATAACATTACCAGCTTTGTGCACACCATATCTTCTCGTCAAGCACCACAATGTCGTATGGCCAATGGATATTCACCTGAATATGAGCAGTAGCGTCTTCTTGAAACACTACATTGTCTCGTGTGTGTTTGTGTGAGTGTGTGTACTCACAGGAAGGCATGACCTGCCCGTCGTATGGCCAATGGATATTCACCTGAATATGAGCAGTAGCGTCATCTTGGAACACTACATTGTCTCGTGTGTGTTTGTGTGTGTGTATAACAAGGAAGGCATGACCTGCCCGTCGTATGGCCAATGGATATTCACCTGAATATGAGCAGTAGCGTCATCTTGGAACACTACATTGTCTCGTGTGTGTTTGTGTGTGTGTGTGTACTCACAGGAAGGCATGACCTGCCCGCAGTCCTGCAGGGTGAGCGAGGTGAGCGAGTTCTCGGCGTCCACGCGCACGACGCCGTACGAGAGGCCGGACATGGAGAGGACGCCGCGCCCGGCCGTGGAGCCGCCGCGCCCGGCGCGACGCACGCACACCACCATCGTCTCGCTGCTGCTGGCGCATGGGCAGATCGCGTCGCCTCTCACACCTGTATAATACTTTCCATCAGCGACCCCACAACATTATCTATGCTTATAATACTGAGCAGTAGTGCTGCAGCGGCAATGTATGGGGACCGGTAGTCCGGCATCAGTGCTGGCCAGTTGGGTATCATACTTTTAGACTACGATAATATAATCTAGACAAGGAGGTTATACCAGAACCCACAACGCTTGTATAATGTCAACAAACAAGTTTGAATTTTACAACACAGTCGAACGTCGTTGGAACATGTCCAAAAATTATTGGACTGTGTTTAAAAATCCGATTTTTATTACGTTTAAAAAAGAAACAAAGTGAAAGTCAAACAAAACTAACGGTACTGCTTCGATCACGAACATCATCATCATTCTCCTGCCGTTATCCCACATTACGTGGGGTCGGCACAACATGTTTTTTCCTTCCATTTTCCTCTGTCATTCGTCATCTCAACACTCACTCCTTTCTAACACATGTCATCCTTTACACAGTCCATCCATCTTTTCTTTGGTCTACCTCTTCCCACATATCCATCAACACACAAATCTAACACTCTTTTCGTCACATGACATTCATCACGAACATATTTGCTCAAAAAAGGTAAACGTCACAAGTCAACTCACCCTTGCTTTGAAAGACTGAGAGGAACTGGTCGCAGGAGGACAGCGACCATGGGTTGGCTCCGTCGGCGACCAAAAGCATTCGCAGTGAGGACAGGTTGATTTCCTTGTGGTCGCGGGTTGCGAGCAATCCCCAGTGCAAGTCGCGCGACTTCACTATCGCAACCGATGCCCTATTTACAATAAATATATAGCTTTATGAAGGAATCATTTAATTGAATTATCTCTTGATGTCCTACGTTGAAGTGACGACAGAAGTTATTGAATTGATAACCGGTTATTCATATTGCATACTTATTATTATGTGATTCCTGTCGTAACTCTTTCGGAAATGTGATCCCTTAAGCTCAGTTTGATATTTCCTCTCCACTCGATATAATTAGTGTAGATGGCCTTGAGCAAAATAATTTCTTAGAAGGACGATAAAGATAATCTAAGGATTTTATTATGGCCAAAGACTGGAAGGTGCGTAGTCATAACATCTTTCAGTCCGTTTTGTATTTCATTCTAGATTGTCAGCTAGATCTAGAAACCCAAACATGGTTGGTAGGCATTGGACCAGTTTCAAATTATGTTTTACAATTGTTACCTAACAAAAGATAAAACACCTACTACGTCAAAATACATAATCTTTCAATCAAAAATTTCCAAAACCAACGAAATCACAACACACAATCTTTCAATCAGTAAAAAACAGTTCTCACCTATACTTAGTGATCATGTGCATCCAGGAAGCCGGGCTGACTTTCATCAGAGCGTACGGGATGAATATGACGTGCATTCCGTTGAGGACGCTCGCTAGCACCGCGTGCCACAGCCCCGTCTCTCGCTTGAAGTCCAGCACGCAGACCATGTGTTCTCCTTCCGTGTAGTTGCAGGCCACGGAGAGCATGCGGCTGTGGGCGAGCATTGAGGCCCTACGAACCAAAAACAATTGACTGAGGTGGCTGTATGATTTGTATTTCTGAATTAGGTACTGCCAATAAGACACTATTGGAAATCGACATTACTGACCAAATGAAAAAGGACACAAAATAAAGCTGGGTATGGATAACGCCCTGGTCTCGCCAAAAATTAGTTCTGGGGAACCCATTGAAATAGTTTTATCATGTCAAGTTGCAACTACTCTGAAAATGTCAACGTGTGAGGGAATGTGAAGTATATAAACTAAGCGAGTGGCCTTTTTAGAGTTTGACTGTTCACAATGCAGGCCATTCGCGTACGACGTAACGTACGTTGAAACGCGTTCCAAAATGCTATCCATTTTGCGCGACCGAAAGCGAATGCGAGCCAATGTTCGGCCTCTTGGATACGCCGCTTTATATCATTGGCTTGATGATGTTTAATAAAATTATAAACCTTTACAACCAATTAAAACTCATCAATTGCATCTTTTAATAAGCACTTAGATAATAGCATAACTGGATTTATAGCCTTGGTGATAACGAGAAATAATCAATTACTATTCCCGGCCGTAATTTAGTTGTCGTCGTTTCACGCCTTGAACATGTAAAACAGGAAGAGAAACACTTCTAATTAAAAACAATATAAAAGATGTACTAGTCTCCGACACTTAACTGCTTCTTCATGTTATGAAAGATATATAGGTATATGTTCTTAACTAATAACTTAATATCGCAGCTTTCCAATGAAGGATCAGGAATTACTATGCTGTAGACAAACACATAGATGTCAAACTTATACCAAACAAACTTAACTTCTTCCTAATCGCATACGAGTACTGCAAAGTTCTACATTATTATACGAAGCGCACCTGACTAGTGTCGAGTTCTGAAAGCAATACAAAGCAAAAGTTTTCCAAACTCCTTCATAGGTTCAATCAGAACTTTAATACATTGTAGCGTAGCTAACTAAAATCTATGAAACTGAACTAGAAGCATGCAGGCATAGTTACACCCGCTAGATGGCGTAACCTACGTACGGATAGTTTACACAAAATACTTGTAGTTCTAGACTTGCTCTACATCTTGGGGTTGTTATTTCTCCAAAAGCGGATGCTAACATTGTCGTGCCAATATTTTATGCTCAATCATTTTTAGGAGTTCTAAAATGTATGATGTAAGACATGAATTTTACGAACCAGTTTGGCTTTGTGTACCTACAATAAAAACATTGTACTAATCCAGTACTCTAGTAAGTTGCGAGTCATGATAGGTAAGTATGTTATATAGTTGAATCCAAGTTTGTTAAAACATAAGCCGACAAAGATGGTAACTTCATTATATGCATGTATGTATTTATGGTTAGTAGTGGTTAAATCGCAATATTTTTAAGTAGAAAATTATAAAATAAATATAAGTAGTACGCTTATTATCTACAAATGGAATTCTTAATAGTTTATATTTGTCTGTAATTATATGTAGTAATAAACGTCTAATAGATTAAGTACATATACTTGTAACATTATTGAAGATATAAATCTCTTTATTTCACTTTCAAAACCTCTTTATTGGCAAAGTATTCATGTATAAACAACATCGGTACTTTTCAATCGTTAATCGAATAGTCTAAAAATAAAGAAATATTTAATTTTATTTAAGCGAAAGTCATTGTCTGTAAATCACTAGAACCTACAAAATAACAAAGTAGAGGAACGCGGAGTTCAATGTTTGAATAAATATTGTTGGTCATCTCGATGTCCCTCTACTCTATGGTCAACTCTGAGTATATTAACTTAATTTTCCAATTCTAAAGGACTTGATCAAAACATATGAGAAAAACATAGCGTTTTATATGAACGTTTTAAATTTTTTAAGTATTTAACTTAAAAAATTTAAAACGTTCATATAAAACGCTATGTTTTTCTCTTATAAGTAGTCTTACAGAGTCTTACATTTCGCTGTGTTAGCTGTAGGCCTTCCTTATAAATAAATAACTATATTAGAAGATTATTTTTAACCTTCGCACACAGGATTACTAGGAGGTTACAGAAGTGTCTTAATCTTTAACCTAAAAATTAAGGTTTACTTCTTATTAAAAATCATTAAGATTTTTTTTTAACTTATTATTAAATTGTTATTACAAATTTATTTTTATTTTTGATTCAGTTGGATCCATTGACTAACAATTAAATATGAAACGTACATACTCGCATACAGAAATACTTTTGATTTATATAAAAACGTTAACCAAGATCATTCGCAAGGTATATAGCAGCTGATCTGTCAGCAGGAACCGAATTCACGTCTCTTTTGGGGGATTTTCGTACGCTGAGCCACTCATTGGGTCAACTAGGTCACTAACATGACATTTATGCGTTCTGAAAATATACATTGCGCTATCTAGAGTACGTTCGAGAAACATTTTTCTTAAAGAGCTTTAGAATGATTCACTCGGTACAAAGGTTTCTTGTTAAATGTTCGGATCTTGTTGCACGACTGTTTTTGTAAAACTGTTTAAGTACTACATCTGCCAGGGAAATTATATTTGTTTTATCCTGTTATGTAGTAATTCTTGAATACGTTCAGAAATATTTGATAGGTACTTTAGATTAGATAGAGAAGGAAAGCTAGATTTTTAAGGTCAACTTGGATTTGTATGTTCATGTTGGCCGTCGATATTTAAAGTAAGCAAACTTTTTATTTAAGTGGAGATAATTGAATTTATAATACAGTAAAATTTAGCCTAATTTAAGTTTATTATTTAATGTACAACACTTTTGCAAACCCAAATAGAAATGTTAGAAATTAGATTAATTCATTATTGAATGGTATGTATATTACAACAAGTTCAGTGGTTATAGAGTGTTGTATTATGACAAATGGACACCCACATGGGGTATTTTTGGAACGTTACTTTTAAACAATGTTCAGTATAGGTATGAAACTGTGATTGTGATGAGTTCAATAGGTATTTAACAGTGCAGCGCAGTAAGCTCCATTCGTACGAGCATGCCTGGAATTCAACAAGTACGAAATATTACGCAACGTTAGCAAGGAACTGGTGGCCCTGTCTGAACGGCTAGAGTATTTCAGAAATTCTACAATAGAATGAGGCTTTGCTGAGAAATTTACGATTCAGTCGAAATTACGAAATGCCCGGTAACCGGTAAGCAAATATTTTATGAGTAAATGTACCTATTTCGGCATACCTGCATTGCATTTGCATATTATAGCTTTCGTGATACTAAAAGCTTGAAAATTATATAGCTGTTTTAGACTTACGATGAGAAGCAACGAGAAAACCAGAGACGTTTAAATTGTTATCTTAACTTATTGAAAAGGCTTAAAGATTACACATCTAAACGTATAACACCACCAGATATTATAAATGTCTAGCCGAGACTCAGTTGAAACCTCATAAAATCAAAAACAAATTAGAGCTAACGTGAACTTAACTCTAGTCTTTAACGCCTCTTCGCCTCGGGCGAATTTAATAAATAAAGCTTTACCTCAATGCAGCGAGGGAAGATGAGATTAGAAGTCTTAAATCTAAAAGGAGCAAACTTTATCAAAGGAAGTCAAGACTTTCAAACATCGCAGATTAAGTTTATTTTCACACAAATAGTCAATAATTGCTATCCGATACTTATTTACAAAGAAACTATATTTGAACCGTGTTTATTAAAGACTTGAAGTGGAAAGAAAAATGTTTGAGATTTTATTAGAGAGCTAAAGTTTCATTACTTTGCTTTTAACTTAAAAATGTGGTGAACTGTGGCTAAGCGATATTATTTTTCAAGTATTATTTCTTCAGACAGGTATATTTATAAGTGGTGTGGTGGTGGTGGTGAGAACCAGACATACAAACTTTCTCATTTAAAGATTAACATTAGCACCCCGTATATTAAAGTATTACCAGTAACTTTTAAGTCTTCCATCTGAGTTATCTCAGTGCTAATGGAAAACTACTGCGAATATGCACTTTTTATGAAGCTCCCAACGGAATTCATAAAGCGGTATTATTACGTCATTAGTGGTCGTGAAAGGAATAAGAGCCGAGTGCATGCAAGTGGATACAATGGCACGCGTGTGTTTGCCCAGCCAGTGCCTGTTAGTGGCTCAATTATGATATTGTCTCGCATATCGCGTAAGTGATCAATATCCCACACAATGGGTTTGTCCTGCAGCTAGCTGACCGACTTGGTTGGCAACTGTATGTAACCGTTAAGCAGTAAAAAGCTGCATGAAGCGTAACTGCTGGAATTAGGTCAGTGAATCTTTAGTTCAAGTATTTGGTTGAGTTCATGTTATGAGGAACCTGCGACTAGGGAAACTCTTTCAGTACTTGTTAATTATATAAAGATGAGGGTTCGCTATAACGTTAAATTTATTCCCAGAACATTTGATAAGAGATTTGTATACGAGATAATAGACTATTAATTAATGTCACGAGTTCAAAACAAGTTCGAGTCTGCGTATGAGTACAGGAGTATAGGCTGGCCTTTGGTAAAGATTTATAGTCCTTTGTGTCTGTTACCAAAATCATGTACGACACTATTCGTAATTATATAGTAGGAATACTCCTAAAACGACCACTTGCATTGGAAGACCTCATCTGGACTTGCTAGACATCCTCAGTGTTATCTTCAAAGGATTTGGGAGAAAAACAGTACTTGCTGAGCCAACGTCTTTTTCAGCGCAGCTTTTTCATGACTTACATCTAGTTTGAAGATCTTAAACATTTACGTAGTTTATTTATGTTTTAACATTTATCGGCTGAAGGTTCCGCCTAAATAAGAAAAAGATCATAGTATATTTGATCATGTAAACACACAATGATCACGCAAACGCGTTTGTAATAGGTTCATCCCTAGATTACATCACACAAGCTATGGATGGACCAGCAATATTTTATATTTATTTTATCTTTTGTCGCGACCACCGGTGTTGTAATTAATTGCCATTGTGTATAATTTCATTTTTTATTATTGAATTATGTTCATTAATTAAAACAATTTTAGTATTTTAATATACCATTATGTATGTACATTTTTACATACCATGTTATATGTATAAAATTGTAACCTGACTTGTAACCTTTGTTATAAATAAAGAAACTTCGAACTTAGAATGTAGCCATCCTCTCGTCCCGTGGTCACCGTAAGGGTCTACCCATATTTCTTGTAACAAAACTGTGTTTACTACACAATAAGAACCATAATCTCATCTCGTCTCATCGCGTCTAGTCGAGTCTCGGCGTAAGCTGACTCTTAAACCTGGTCAAGGGTAACTCACATGAAGAGGAGCAGCAGCACCTTTTTGGAACTCACCTCGCTCGTCTATCAGTCATGTGAAGCTAGCAACCCACCAATCTTCTATACCCCTGATTTGATTCTACCGAACAGGGAGGTCTTTTTTTGAGTGGTCGACCCAATCTGAAAAGACTTACTGACCCGGCAACAATAACGCCCATCCAGAGATGGGCAGAGCCATCCGGACAGAGCAGCGGACGTGAGCTCATATGTGTGGAGCCCTCCTTCGCGGGGGATCCAGTCGCGGGGGGTCGAGGTAAAATGACCTAGCCTGCACCTGCGTATGTACGTTGCCCCCTATCTTTTCGTGGGCACTCTAGAACCCAGTCACGGGAAACTCACCCCAACATGGGCAGCAGCGCCCTCCTTAGGCACAACACTCTCCAGCCCTCCTACGAAGTTCGACCCGCCAGGTCGCCTAATCCCCTTCACCCTCTTCTATGAGAATCTGTTCTGGAATGCTGTCCTAAATATGGTAACAATCAATGCGGTATTGAGGTGTCCTAACCTGTAAAGAAGAACTGACCTGGAGATGATGACCCCCATAGCAGAGCCGTCCGCAGCGGACGTGTGCTCGATGTGAGCGGCGCCCTCCTCAGCGGGGCGCGGCGGCGGGATCCAGTCGCGCGGGGGGCGGGGCAGCTTCTCCGTCGACACCCATTGGAGGGATGGCCAGCCGCGGAACGATGCGACGTCGCCGGAGGATGTTTTCGGTAAGCCTGGTGGAAACCGTATGTTTATAAAATAATGCATTATACAGGTTGGATTTGAGGCCGGACCAACAAGGCAAGGTATTTTAACCGTTGTAGTAACAAGGAAACGTTCTGAGGAGAGTATCTATAAATTATAAAGTATTCTGAACTGCATTTACAAATTTTGGTTAAAAGTTACGGTCAGCCAGAAATCCCCAAAAACTTTCCCCATACATTTTGGTAAGGCAGTCAGACAACAAAGTAAAGAACACACCTTTTTTAAGGGTAAAAATGTAAGTGAAAGTAAATTATCACATAAAATACAATTCGAATATTTTCACGTTTTATGTGCTGAAAAATTCAAAATTTTCTAAAAGCCGGACCAGAGTTTCTTGTCTTTGAGGACAATCGATTACATAAATTTAATAAAATTATTTCAAGTAGAGCTAAAACATTACAAAAATAGTAGCTAACTAACTTTAATATGTTTACAATCTTTTGGTAAAGATTAATGTTTCATTTTTGCAAGTGAAAGCAATTAAAACAGGACCGGCCTTGAATCAGTCTCCGCCGTCATTTTTACAAAAAAACAATAGTTAAAATTATTTGAATTACTGTAGAACTTATAGGATATCTCTCACGACTTACAACATATAAACTACGTTTATAAAACCTGACTTCAACATCTAACGAGTTCGGTTGTGGAAGTTATACCAATGATCCACAAAATATAGTAAAGGAATATAGTGGTATTGGAAATATGGGAACGAAACCATAAAACCGCATTCATTATTTCAGTATTTTCATTGAATAAAAAAAAAGTGTCTTGCTTTCATTTTTTGTTCATTGGAATGCTTTTGAATACAGAACTCCTGCGAATATGAAAATTCGCGGAATTTCCGTTGTATCCCGGATTTGTGACGTCAATATTTTCATGGAATCGAATATTTCCATTACCTTTTCATAGCAGCAAAAGTCTCGAAGCATTTTTGTTGAAAATTCCAATTTTAATTAAGAATAATTGACAAGAATCCAGCTTTTCCATTATATTTTATGATATGCATCGTAGATTTCACGATTTCAAAGTTTTATGTACATTAAATGCATTCATGAATACTGAAAATACCGAATCCGAAATAACGTTTTGCTAAGCCCTGTAGCAATATTAAGTGAAACATGAATTAAGCGGCTTAAACCCCGGAAAATCGGTTCAAAACTGATAGGCTTTTGGCTGGGTCGATTGGATTACCTGCACACACGGATATAATTACGTTTTGCTTTACATAAATTTGAATACTAACGTAGAAAATGCTAATTTGATATGCAAACTATACACATCTAATATATAAAATTATCGTGTCACAGTTTTCGTTGCCATACTCCTCCGAAACGGCTTGATCGATTCTCATGAAATTTTGTGAGCATATTGAGTAGGTCTGAGAATCGGCCAACATCTATTTTTCATTTTGCAAAACAACGTCAGCTAGTATGACAATAAAATAAAATTGAGAGTGAATTTTTCATCTCATTAATGTCTAACTGTCGTTTTTCTAATGCTGTTAATGTTAATTGGAATTGGACAAGTTTACAGGCTGCCCCAAATACCTACCCAAAGTTTGGTGTCAGCTCTGGGATTACATAATTTATTTACATCACGAAAATCAAGGAACAGATCATGTTCGCATTATGTGCGGAACCTTTCATAGTATGATATTGACGCATACATACCTCGCTGGAATTCACCGCTTATTATTTATTTATTCGGGGAACCGTAACAGCACTATAATGCATGTCTTTCATAAAACTAAAATCCTTCACACACAAAAATTGGAAGTGCTCCAGTGACAAAGTAGGAAAACACAAATTCCGAGATATAAGTGAAATCATTTTTTTTATAAAACAAAAATAATTATACTTAATTATGAAGCAGGATAACTTAATATTGCACTACTCCTCATAATTTCAGCCATAGTTCGCTAACTGGTGGACATAGCTATATAATTTTTGATTTAAAATTGTTTCGTTTGGAACCATGTGTTTCGTATAAAAATACTAATCCATATTATAATTATCTTATAGGATAATTTTAGTACTAATTGAGATTTGCGAAAAATATTATGATTAACTAACAACCTGCTTTATAAGGTAATTTCCCGCGGCAAGACTCACAACACTCACACAGACGCACAAAATGTCATAATTAATGCATTAAATGTATTTTTAATTTTATGCAGAAAAAGATTAAGACATATCAGGAGATGCAGGTTCGAATCCTGTGCGCGAAGGCTACGGATGAGCCTTAATATTTGTCTGCATAAAATTTTAAAATTGCTTAACCTGCGAAGTGAGATTTATCACTCATTATAAATAATTAAAAACATAAAATATAATATAACTAATCAGTTAACCAAATTTCGTAAATCTGTTAAAAGTCAGAACACAACACATACACCTTTATTGCCCCAAAGAGACCTCAATCAGTGAGGCTATCAAATATTAATAATGTGTACGGCATTCGTCTCCCCTCTGTCGTACATGCGTGTCTATAGCAACGCCACTTATGTCATTCCCGTCAAGTACACTTTTAAATGGAACCGAAGGCCCCTTTCAACATTTTCCGATAAAATGCATGTATGAATAAGTGAATGGCAGTATTGACAGTATTATTATGTCAATCTGTAGACTTTCGTATTCACTGATTCGTTTATCATAAAATCATCATATCATCCATAAATCATTAAATTTTATATACAACAAGTCCCAACTTAAAAACTGAATGGAGATTACTTTGAAAACTTAGACTAAAACGGAGTTTTTCAAATGGCGTGCATTTGTTAAAGGGGTTAGAAGGGTTATATATTCAGATTCCCAATTTATTTATTAAAATATTTACCTAAATTCCATGACATTTTATGCCTCCAATCCGCGATCTTTGTAGTAAATTGAAATTAAATCGTTTTAGCGGAAGAGTTAACAGACAGACCCAGAAACAAACACAGGGTTAAAAGACACAGATACAGTAAGAAGATAAATAAGGATTCACAAACCTTTCAGGCAGGCATCCGAAGTAAGCGCGTACTGAACACTGCAAGATCCAAGCAGGAAGCCGACTTGCTGCAGGCCCGCATCGCGCCTCGTCAGGGGGACCTCTATGGGCACCGGCACCACCCCAGCCTGGAGGCAGCCGTAGAACGCGCAGATGAAGTTTATCGGATCATTGTTCGGGTAGACCAACGCGACCCGATCTGCACATTTGATAGAGTTGTCCCCAGCGAGGGGACCTCCGCTGCTATTCTTCGACGTGAAGGTTTTGTTGAGCAGGGCGTGAGCGATCTTCAGTGAGCGACTCAGCAGCTTTCCTGTAGAAAATTATCGAATCAAATACGTATATTGAATTCCACGGTAACTTATAATGGAATGAATTATGTGGACTGGATTAAGTGATAACGAACAGCACAAAAAGTAAGATAAAAGGGTCTAAAGTTTAGCATAAATTGTAAACGTATATAAATAAAATAAATAAATAAATATTTCCGGACAATCCACACAACAACATCTAGCCCCGTGGTAAGCTCTTAGCTTGTGTTACGGGTACTAGACATCTGATATACTTAATATAATATACATACATACATAGATATTTTTTATTATACATATTAAACACCCAGACCAAGGAGAAAGTGCTTGCAGAACTTACAAACACTTGACCCCTCGGCGGGAATCGTACCCGCTACCTCTTGCGCCGCAAGCGGACTCTCGCCCACCGCGCCACTGAGGCAGTCAATATGCTTAGAATGACTAGAAACAGCATAAATTAAGTACATACTCAAAAAGGGATAATGATAAGGACAACATAGATCGAAATCATAAGAGTTCCTCTAAGCAGAATAATGATGTTCATGCTATGGACAGTTAGATGTGAAACTTCCGACCTGGAATCCTGTTATTCGGCGACGGGACGCATAAAATCCGATTTTTACGTACCATATGTGAGGGAGCTGCTTAGTTTTCCGTTAGGGTCAAGAACGGTAGCTACATTGGCTTTGAAAGAAGCGGTTCCGTATCGTTGGAGGGCTGCTTCCAGGTTTCTAGGCAGACCGGCTGGTACTACCAGCTGTTCGCCCACGGCCGGGGTCATGGTGCCTCCCTCGGGCTTCGGCGCGTTCGGATCTTTAGGGTTGGCAGCCAGTTCCAGCTCGATATCATCATCTTCGTAAAACTCCGGCAGAGGGCGACGCTTTGGCCGCTTTAATGTATTCAAAAGTTGCTGGATCTTAGCCGACACCTACATTAGAAACAATAAGGTATTATTACATGGCCAGATTTTTTTTTAAGAATATTCGTAAGCCGTTTCAAAGCAAAGCCCATGCGCGTTGTTTGTGTAATACCTTTTCGACGTCTCTGGTTATCTCGCTGACTGTAAAACTCTAACTATGCTTGTGTGTAACGATGGCGGCAAGTGTTTTTTTATTGTGATTAAGGTACTTTCTACTTCTCCGCTACAATGTAAGTGCAACACTACATATCCATTTATCTACCAAAATGATTATCTAGTAACTTAACATTAAAAAAAAGTTAAACAAAAGCGCACTGCACATTTTATGCCACAATAAGCATCTCTAACATTTAAAGATTTCGTCTACAACTTGAGATAAATATACCACACTACATTCTACAAGCTATATATAACTTGAATTGAGAGTTTCGGCCTTTTACGGCTCAGAACTCATGTTGTAGACATCATCGAAACGTAGGGACGAAAGGTACCCATTTTGTGTTTCCGGGGCGTTTGATTTTGACCATGTAGAGGCCGGTTCGTCTTATAGCTCCGCTGCTGACGGGCGGGCCGTCGCCGCTGGGATAGTACCGTACCTTCCACCTGCCTGTGCCGGTTCCCGAGTCTTCGGCCTGGGTGAAGCACTGGACGCGGTCGGCGATTAGGCCGCCGCCGCGGCGGGCCGCTGCTGTCGTGTGCGTCACATCTGGCGGGACATCTAAACAACGACCACAATTGAAGATAAACGCAGTGACCATTTCTTCAAGCGTGCTTTGAGGTCAAATGCAGTGAAATTGTATCTCGACACCCAATCGCGACTCTTATCTAATACGAATACTGGTGTTTCGAACTAAGCAAGTTAACGGAATTCCACAGAATAGGTACATCTCTATTAATTTAAATGAGCTAAAATGTCAGTCATTCTACGAGTAATTTGCGGTTTATCATGTTGGGGTTTTGCTTGTTATTAATTACATCACCTACATTTCAATATTATCAATAATTGCTTTTGCTCAGTAAGTTTGTGTGACAATTTCTGGTTAGTTATAATTAAACCGGTGGCATAATTTACATTGATAATGAATAGGACGATCGCATTATGAAGTTGTGTTTATAGGTTATTGACCGAGAATGTAGCCCGTTAATAAATGTGTCCTAGTAATTCAGCATACTTAGCAGTATCGCCTTACTAACTTAGAATATTCCGTATTAATAAGTGATGAGGTGATTATACGACGCATATGTGCTTGATGAGCCATTTGCAGGTGAGTTCATTACTTGATTTAATGGTAATATGGCGATATGATAGAAAAGTGACAGTTGAGCCAACACACGCGTACTAACCATTTATGTACATTTGTACAACATGCAAGACTGATATTTTGCCTCGAAATTCTTGGATAGAAAACACCAATATTCAGTACCTACAATTGTCTCCCCATTTCAATAAAACATTCTGAGTAACTAGCTTATGTATTCAGTAATTTTTATAAATTTCTGAGTAAAATAAAAACCCATTTAATCTTCCATTTAAGAGAAACGTATGTACATTAAAATCACAGTATATATCACCGAAAAAAACTAACATAAACTTTACTAATCTCGGACTTCGCACGATCAGCTCAACAGAAGTAATTAAACAACTTCAATCGTAGTCGCATTTGTTTTATAAAATCCACAATGGACAAAGGGAAAACAATTGTCGAGAAAACCGCAGAACTCGTAACTGCGCATATGAAATGGAAAAGCCAATTAACGATGAGCTCGGAAAATATCAGTCTGTTAGAAAACAGATATGCGGCAAAAATACCAGATAGCTTTTCCACAGCACAAACAACTCAGAGGGATGATGCCGGAGGGATAAAAAAAATTAAAATGTTATTCGAGCCGGTTTGCGTGGACGGGTTAAAGGACAGTTGACAAATTTTTAGGAGTACAACAAAAATGTTACGCTAACACTAACATATCGTTGGGTAAACATGGTTTTAGATACATATTTTTTCTTTGTCCATGTTTAATTTAAATAATAGTTAATACGTTATAAGAAAATGTGTGTACAACAAAGTTGTTGCAATAATAAAAATGTGTGCGCTTTGGGAGGTCTTACAGAAGTGATAACTTAAGTTATAATTTTATATAAGGCTAGGTATGTTCTACGGTGATAGGGGAGGAGGGAGATGTGGAGAGACATAGAGAGAGCAGGATAGGCTGGCGCCGTTAAGGGTTACGTGTAAAACCGGTTCACCCTCCTGAAAGAAATTATCACTTCCACAACTTTGAACTTTAAACTGAGGTTGAATAGACTTACATTGTGGCAGATGTGCTGAGATCTCGGAGAGGTCGAGTTCAGTCCGTTCCCTCGGCTGATGTTTCTTCTCCCTCTGGTGTTGCGGCGGGTGCGGATGGCCGTGCCCGTGGTGGTGAGATGGCGGCGGGAGCGGGTGGGGGTGGGCCCGGGGGTGCGGGGCGGCCGGTCGCCGAGCTGGTGGAGATCCCATCTCCGGCGGCGGAGGAAGCTCCTCCCCGGCACACGAGTCCTCGTCAGACGATGAAGCTATGACAACAATACACTATTACACCAATGTTTTCAAGCTATATGGCCAGTTGTCACTTTTGAACTTAAAAATTGCGAAATCACTGTTGCAAAATATGATACGAGTGCGGCATTTCACGTTATTGGTCAATTGGGATAAGGCAACAGAAACGAATGCTCATGAAAAAGCCATTCTATGTATTGAATCCAATTTCATAACGATTGGTATGAAATTAGGTTCTTTTGGCAAATTGGATTGTTTACAAATTGATAAGTTTTGGCAATTATTATTGACGATAACTAAGCTATTATGAAATTGCAAATGAAAACAAAGGCATGTTTAAAATAGCAGTTCTATAAACAAAATAAGTAGCTAAAACTAAATAACATTCACATCTAAAATAGATACTGTCAGGACTTTGTAAAAATAAAAGCGGCGGCAAACTCAACTCTGTGTGGCTTCTATGTCATCAGAAAAGTTCATTTTAGTATATTGGAGCTCAGCTATTTTTTTGTTTAAAATTTCCCCAGTTGGAAACAGTGATGTGATAGCAAAATACTGCATATAATGAGTATTTCACAAAAATTAGTGGGCATACCTTGTTTGAATAAATATTTAGTCAAAATGTATAAAATCAATAAAAACAATTTTAGACGCAAATATCTCAGAAACCGTATGGCTTGGATATTTAATTACTTTTTTGTTTGTAAGCCTTTACTTTCTCAATCGACACGCGATTTAGGTATAACTGGTCCCAGAATAAGTTCCTTTTATTTTACTAGTACTGTAGATATGCCAGGCTCCTTACCTAAATAGGAACCATTTAAAACAAACTCGCCGAACACGAAGTCTTCGAAAAGTTAAGTATTCAATATAAATCAAATTACTCGTATTTATTCGTGTTCCAGACTGCTAGGCACGAACAGTCTATCAGCTTACTGTGCAACAGACGGAGTTGTTTTAATTACGACTGTCTGCGAGTGGTAAATAGAACAAGATCTTTAAATCGAATTTTGCTGTGCAATTAAATTTCATGAAGCGATAAGTTTTGATCGGAAAGGGTTTTTAATACAATTGATTGAAGTTTTCAACATTTAAGGACTTTAACATTGCTATGTAATAGTGGACGTATTCACATGAACTATATAATACAACAAAAATTATACTTTAGAGATCTGATTCACGTTTTCAAAGAATCACGGAAATCTCAATCGATCTCGGTCAGCTTGTAAAAGAGCAACATAGTACTTAGTTAAATGTCAATTACATTGCACGTAAATGATGACCAAATTCTTTAGAATAACTGGTCAAGTAACCCAAGTATATTGGTGAGTAATCGATTTGTATTATTCGTTACCGAACTCGCTCAGATTCTAAAGCCGGAATATATGCGAAATATTAATAACAGCATCAGCTAGAATAGTGTAAAAAAAGTAAATAGAGTCCACTTGATAATTTTCTGGTGACATAATAATGAACGGCACACATGAGACTCACGGGGCCGGCGGGGCGGGGGCGGGGCGCGGCGCGGCGGCAGCGGCTCGGCGCCCGCGCACGAATCGTCCTCAGACGACGATGCTAGGGAAAGCAAACACTCTACATCTTCTCCACATCAAGTATTTTACTATCAAAGCGTGCTACATAACTCTTTGGAACTGAGATCTGCACTGACATCATGAGCGTATTGTGAATTTGAACATATCGCTATTAGTTCGTCAGATAGGCCTTTGCCCAGCAGTGGGATACAAAGGGCTAATAATAATAAATTTATGTTTTATCTGTTTTCAGAGTCAAGAATTATGATTTTCCTGTATCTATTCAAAACATGTCTCGCTTGTTAGATATACAAATGTATGATTTATGATGCGAACGCAGGCGGTACCTACAAATGACGAAGCCGTACAAGAATGCCCAGATAGCTGAAAACTTTAGCATGAACCTTTAAAATAATTGTTAAGATTCTGAAAAGCTTACAAAACATCTATTCTGAATTCATGTACTCTTATCGACCACGTCAGTATTAAAGAATACATAAAGATGAACAATACATTCGATAAGTTATTTGTTGTCATAGCGGCAACAGAAATATATATTTTCCCTCAAAATATCTTAGTTTACTTTTATTAAATGAAATTTTATTAATTAATTTCTTATGTATATGAATAATATTTTCAATTGAATGAAATTAATAGTATTCTATTATAATGTAAATTGAGTTACCCTATTGCATTGGGAAACATCCAGTAACGATATTAGAGTAACAATTGTTGTTCCATCCATCGTTGCCGTCTGTCCCTCGGTTGAGGGCGCAGGGTGGGGCCTCGAGCTTGCGCTCCTTACAATTGTTGTTGAATAAATAAATATATCGCGGTTCTTGAAATACACAATAGTTTCAGGCAGACGACGTAGACTTAGTAATTGGGTGTCGTATAATCGTCTGGAAACGGACTCTTAAAAACAAGGGTAATAATAACACTATGACTGGTTGGAAGAAAGTTCTACACTAATTATTTCAGTAGCTTTTCATGACAATTACCGGGTATAAAAATTATATTTTTATAATACATTTGCTCTATTTCATAATTGTGTTTACGACATTGTAATTGTACTTCAGTTTCCTAGAAATCTGTATAAGTTCTTGTTATTAGTTTATCAACTAATTTATATGCATCGTAAAATAGGCAAGTCATTTGTATATTATTTAATGTTACAATAACACCAAGTTTTATTCGTCTGAGATAGTGAAATAAGCACTAAGATTCATAATTGACTATGATTTCCTAAGCGATTCACCATTATCTCGTAATATGGTGCATTGATACAGCAGCAACAAAATGGTGTTTTGAATTAATTATTTATCTTCACATGACATGTCAAAAATGAAATTATTTTAATTAAATATATAAATATAAAGTATTTTAGCTTAATTTGACAATGCCCCTGTACAGCAGCTTCATTTATTAATTGTTATGACATTATTTTTTGTATCATTACATTTGTTTTAAGTTTAACAATGCTACTTTTTACGACAATGAAACTAGGTGAAGAACGTACATCATATCATGAACAAGGCATGATGTTTGTGAATCACGGTTTAATAGATGACAATCAGGTACGTAAAGTGCGTTTATTTATATTAGTCAAACAGAGGTCTAATTTAAGGAATAAGTAGAGAGAATTTAACTTCTTGATATAATATAAATAATAACAAAACAGGGCTACTCTTTGTTAAAAACTTGTTAAAGGTGGTTTGAGCTGTTCTACTCTTCAATTTTTTTGTCTAAAAACAGTTTTTGAGCTTTTGTTGCAAAAGCTCTTAAATGTAGGGTTGTTATCATAACAAATGACTTATTATTTCGTAACGATACAAAAGTGTTCTCGATTGTTAAACTTTTTATAAATTCATATTCTAGACAGATACAAGGTGTTTATAAACATGAGATGGACTCATACTACACCTGGGGTTACGTGAACAGTTTATACACAAAAGGCATCAAAACGAATACGATGCAGTTAGTTAGAGCGGTCACCCATCCAAGTCTTGCCTTGCGCAGCATCGCTTAACTTTATGAAAATCTCAATTCAAATTTCAACTCTCTTTGATGGTTCTTGTCGGTACGTCTGTCACAGCCTGGTGACAGACGTACCGACAGACAAACGACGAAGTCTCAGTAATAGAGTCCCTACTATTCTTTGGGTACGGAACCCTTAAAAGCCAAGGTTTCTTATAGAAACACCCTCAAGGAAGTGACCTTAATTTCTGCAAACTCGGATAGCTATCCATATGCAACGTCACAATTCAGTTGTATGTTCGAGTAAGCACCGAATTGGGTCATGCAATCTGACGACAACTTCGGTAACGCGCGCGCTGCATATACCGCATCAGTGAGTAAGCTTCTGAGTCAATATATGATCAAATAATCCGATGCTGTGAGGCTGAGAACTACACGAAGCGTGCTGCTACAGCGTACAGCTGCCACTGCTCGTTGAGGTATGACACATTGCTCGACTGATTACTTGAACTGATGCACAGTATTTACGATAGTTTCCTGATTTGTCATCCTGGTCTGCAGAACATTATTGCAAACTAAAGTTATTTGCCCAACAGAGAACATACACTGATCAAAAACCATTTCGTTAGGTAGCCTAAATTTAAAAAATCTTGCTAACTTGAACGGAGTTGGTTTTTTATTTTAATTTCTGACTCCCCCACTCCCCATAGAGACAGACATACTCTAGTTTATTAGTCGGAACAAAATATAAAATAGATGAAAAAAATAGGTCTGTGGGTGTGTTAGAATAATGATTTTTAGGGTAAATCGGGACCGAGACTTTGCCTATCTGTTTTGTATATCAAGAACCGTGGTAGATGGAGAGTTTAAATGTTGAGGGCTGATGTATTTCTTTTGCCGCTATAACAAGAAATATAAAAAAAACAAGAAACAAATAAATAATTTGTGTTAACAACGTTTTTTGTATGGGCTTGCCCCATGCATAAAACATGGTTTCATAAAGTAGTGATGCTGCGCGAGACCAGTACTTTGTTTGAGTGACCGGTCCAATGCACTTTTAAAAAAAACTTTGCATAAATTTTAAACGTAACCCCATTTAGGGTTTCGTGTACAATTTGTCTGTTGTAGAGTTTGTTTGTTGTATGAGTACATCTCATACTAATCAAATATATTATTCGATTCACGTTTGATGAATAATCATAATGACAAAAACATTTTTATATTGTTTTAACATCACAGTTATAAACATCATGCCTTGCCATTACAATATGGTTGAAAATGTTAGCACAGCTTTACACCTCTCATTATGATGAAACTGCCGAGTTAAATGTTAATTAATGATGCTGTTTACGAGCCTTTTTATCAAAATGTATAAGGAAATCACTTACAAAGATCATGTCTTTCGCGGTCGGGGCTTTTGGCCATCATAGAAGTCCTCTTGGAAGGCATCGGCAGTGATGGTTTGGGTCTATTCTTCATTTCTGCTAAGGCCTGTTGAACGGCCTCCTGCCTTACCTCTGCAATACAATGTAATAGTTAGAATAGAACAATCAAAATATATTAATGAATTTTATTTTGAATACGTCTATCAAATAATTCTAATTAAATTTACATGCAGAACTCAAATATCTAGACTGTCTACACGCCAAATCTGGGCTACAAAACCCCTAAAGCGTCACAGTGAGATTCGTAAATTGCAAATTACTGTTTATAAACACGAATAATTTAAATAAAATAATAGAAAAAAATACGCTATTCTACCTCTATATCCATCAAGTTTGGGCTAATTCGAAGGAACATACAAGTAAAACTAATCTCATGACAACTACTGTGTCAGTTTAATAGGCACGCTATTAAACTGACACAACACTTTTACCATTTACTGAATTATTACAAAATATGAATTGATAAATTTTTCGTCTTTTAATTTAGTGGTTACAAATTATTGAATACAGATATTCCATGAATGTAAATGCAATCAATTCCAACACAATCAGTTCGACTACTTAGCAGTAATTACACTCGCACATGCTTAATTTGTGTAAAGCTAGAAGCGTCATGCTTATAATCTAGTTGCATTGATTTATTAGTGCATATTAAGATGTGAATATTAAAACAAATGAACGGGCTAACAAACAATCACTGGGAGATCCATCTTCCAGATGAATAATTAACAATAGTATATTGAATATTTAGAAGTATACAATAACTGAGTTGAAAGAGTGTATGAATTACCTAATCTGATTATTATGATATACAATCAATCAACAAAATCGGATACATACTTGAATATTTAGCAAAAAATAAATCTGAAAGTTAAGTAATAATTCCAACCAGCTTTTAAATGCAATCTGTTCGATAACCAACATAACCCAACAACTTCTAGATCGTGGCTAGTCCTCCGTATACAAACACTAAAACCAGTTACCCACCAAAAATAAATAAGATCTAAGTTTCTGAACTGTATACTCTCTAAAAGAGGAATAAACATTAGCAATGGTTTAAATGTAACAAAATAAGGCCCGGAAAGTCAGGGTCATACAAAGAATAGTGTGTAAAAGTTCCTTCTTCAGTATAATATTATTTAAATGATTGTAATAGTAAGAGATGTTGAAAAGTTGAACATGCAAGGTGCAGTGGCGACTTGCACCCTCGACATTTGCGCGACATGTGTGCAACATTTGTTACATCAGATACCTATTACTTATATTGCAAACGTGCTTGCGAATACTTAATTATTATCTACCGGAACTGGCTATCGAATACAAGGCATTGGCATATATTTTAAGATATTCAAAACTAGTAGTGCCTTGCGGTGTTACCTGCGTTATAATGAATTTTTTCCGTTTTAAAAAGAAGCCTTGTTCTTTCTGGGGTTCAGTAGTTGTTTGCGTGAACGAGGAACATAGTGACTTTCGCATTTATAATATTGGTATGGATTTCCAGCTTATAAGTTTTTCGGAGGAGTGACATTCTAACATTTGAAATACTTACGTAACACGCATAGTACATCTATAGTACCTGGTATTCTCAGACTTAATTAACTTTATCTCGATGTAAACATATGACTGACAGAGAAATCACTAAACTGACCAATGAATATGCAATTCCGGGTTATCCCTTTAAACAACAAATGTCTTTGAAAATCTTAGGTAAAGAGAGACACTGAAGCTATTGCCCTAATTGATGGTCAATTAGTTCACATACCTAACTACCATGGAATATATGTATCGTATACCTTTCAAGATAATTTACATGAAATAACTAACAAAGTGATACAGTGCTATTTTTAAGCTCAACCCCATCATAATGAAGGGACAGAAATTATTAAGATAAAACAAAATAGTAGAGTAGTATTATATAGTAGTAGTAATAGTATATAGTGTATAATATGACCAGTATTTTTGGAAGGGCTAATAGACGGACTATACAGAATACCAAAAATCAGAATGCCTATTGCTTAGGTAAACATAATTGGTCGATTATATTATAACATATGTTTCACCTACTAGGTAACCACACAATAAAAACCTGGTATTGCGAAACTACTTGACAATAACATACCTCTAGATAGTAGTGACCGCGGTCCACCGTGTATTAAAAGTCGAGCTATTAATGTAATGGCTATGCGTAAATACTAAACATGTTTGAATCCGATCAGTGCAGAAACCTACTATTTTATAGAAAGAGGTCGTGATAGAGGCAATAAAATGAGGATGGGAGGATTGGCATTTGACCTGGAAACGTGTTGTGAGCAGTCAATATCCCAACGTGTCGACGGTTGGCACTCTGCTATGGATGGATTGTTGAGCCCAGAGAGAGAGAACTAATAGAATCTCTGCTATATATTTTCCTTAGATATACCTACTCTTCTATACTTATATTACTTTAAATTATTATCAGACTTATAAAATTATATTAATTTAAAGTTGACCTGTCCATGGAAGCTGAGTTGTTCTATTCGCTTCTCAACTCAGTGTAAAAAATTAAAGCGAACTGTCAAGACTATGTTATTTCCTTGATTATTCTTAGTTTTTATTTAAATTAGATTTAAGTTGACCTGTCCATGTAACCATAGGCTTCTAAGGAAATAAACGTTGTGACTTTGACTTTGATGTATGCCCTGTCCTTCAAAGGGAATAAACGTTTTGACTTTGACTTTGAATATTATAAAGGCGAAGTTTAATGAGTATGTTTGTACGATTTCAATAAAATCGTTATTCAGTTAGCTAACTGCCTAAATTAACAAATATGTACTTTAAACCGCGGCAAAACACCCCGGGGCGCTGCTTTCTTTGTATAAATGAATTCCGTTATAGGTACTGTATGTACCTATTTAAATTTTTATAGCACAAAGTACCCTAACATGTTCAGAACACGTGTAAAACCTTACTTAGACAAAGTAACATCGACTAGCCATTAGGTTTTCTAACAATAAAGGTATTGTAACTATGCATTTTAAAGTGTAGCTTTTAGAAAAGCATTGCGTTATCAAAGAGTTTTAATGTTTTCCCAACCCTCTTGATCTATATTTTAACAAGGTTTCCAAACTACGGTAATTAATATTATTAACCCGCAGATGACAACAGTTTGAGTGAATTAGAGACCTAACTAAATAGAACTAACGTATGTCAATAGAGATTTTAAAGCTTATGATTCGATATTTCCCATACAATCGATACAGAAAAACAAAACTTAATGCAAACTTCAGCTTTTTATATAAAATGTCTACAAAAATCTCTAATACTTAAAAATAACAAAGGCTTAACGCGAACGGCGGTGTTGACAATAGGGCTATGAAATGTAAATAGCAAATACAGCGAGAAAGTTTATTATTCAAACTGATCCGCCTACTTCGTTGAAAGTTTGTATTTTAAAACACCGTTTAAAATTGCATTTAAACGAGGCTCTTGAAAGGTGGTGAAGTGATTCTTCTCTATAAAAATACTTTTAGCAGTTTGACATCATACAATAAGTTCTGGATGAAACCCAGCAAGGCAGCAAGCAGCAAGGCATAGTAAATAGATTCAGAATAACAGTGAATTTAAGGATGGTAATGGCCCATGTTCTAGCCACTGCTTAAGCCGTCTATACTTATTATAACTTAAAGTCCCCTGCCGCGTCTGCTTGTCTTTATTTTCGCGATAAACTCAAAAACTACTAAACGGATCTTTATGCGGTTTTCAGCAATCGGAAGTGGTTCTAGAAGAAGGTTTTCGCATACGAGCAATGCCGGAACGGGTCAGCTAGTATAAATAAAACAGACGCGAAGTGCTTGACCACGTTCTAATTAACAAACACGTATACAATTCCGGAAAATTGTCTTAATGACAGATGAGGTAGATAACACTTGCTTGAGGCTCAAGGTGATATTATGGTGAAGATCTCTAACCGAATAAATTTGTGTGCTGGTCAGTAGACATCTAGACATACAAAACCCTAGTTTTAATTATAAGCTAGACGAATTTATGCTGGCAAAATCGAATCATTTATTTCAGCGCTGAACTATACATCGGTACTTTTCCTTAAAGCCGTCCATAGTAATTGAAACGTCGAGAGTCTCTCACTGTACGTGTACATATACGATATCCAACACAAAGAAAAAGGTCACCTAATGCGCCTTTATAAGTACTTAAAAAAACCTGAGAATGTATTTATAACCCTTTCTTGTGGTTAATTTTCAATCACGCAAAACTCTCCGCTAAACCGCAAACGGACGGATTAAAAAGGACTAGAATTCATGTTTGACTACGAAAACCAGATCAGTCAATAATTCCTAATATAACCACCGTCGCGTCGACGTACTTCGAGACTCTTCCTAAGTCTATGGAGTTTACAAATTCAGTCATGCATGAAACATTTAAGGCCAAAGAAGTAATGTACATTTGTTTATCAAAGTTACCGAACACAAAATTATTCAATCGTATAAATTAGTATTAGGAATAGGAAGACTTTTAATATAGTTAAGTCATCAATCACCTTACCAATAAGAAAATGAACACAGTATACACAGACAGAATAGAAAGGAAACAATGCCTTACACCAATTAAATGTAAAAAATATATAGAAACGTATAATATATATCATAAATACGAAGGGAACACTAAGAACAATGGCTGAATGCAGAGCCTCACACCAACCCGTAAGTAGTGACGTAACGGCGTGACGTCACGTGGCTGAAACGACTCACCGGAGTGGTAGCGACTTTCGTTGCGCGTGAGTCGCCGGTTGGTCTTGGTCCCTCCGACCGGGGGGCGCAGCTCCCGTGCCGCGCTAGCCACTGCGACCCGACAAACCACAAAAACACATACACTCACCTGATTTTCTACTGTATTTGGATTAAATCCCCACAAAAAAACAAAAAACTAAATATTAGGTACTTTAAATATATGTAGGTAACCCATACTATACCAACGTACAAAACTGTTATATCATCATTTGTATATCAAAAAAACTAAATTTGTATACTAAAAGTTACAAGTTGCAATATTTGTTGATGTTAACAAATGCAACCAACTTTCGCTTGCACATTGGCAATCTTTGAATTCATACCAGACGTTGATTCTTTTTCAATCCCAGTTACACGTAATAACTAGAAACATGATAACCACATCTCCTATGTACATAATTACAATTACAATCAGCACACACAACCACAAGATGACACGAACACATTCACAGAGACAAGAGACAATGAGAGTTGTAGCCACAGATGTGTCATCTATATAGTAACTTCTATAGGATAGTAGCTTGACTTTTTGCATTTGCAGTTTTCTTGGGCTACGGACATATAATGGAGAATTTTGGCAGGCCGGCCAAAGATCTAACGAGTAAAGTTACGTGAAACTTAGCTTCATTGAGATCACTCAAGTAGATACTGTAATAATTAAGTTTGAAAAGTGGCGCCACTGCAGAATTGTTGTAGTTCTATAAGATAATTATTTAATAACGTTATCCCTTCCAAAATAAAAAAGAAGATTTTTAATTTTCTCGAACAAATATTTTCGAGCTTATTTGGTTTATTAAACTATATCTAATCCCACCTTTAAAAGGTATGATTGTGTTTTGACAGAGCAGTTTCCCAAAAAAAAATCCTTTAATAATAATCATTACTAACTCTGCTAAGAAGCGCAACTCCTAACCCAATCATATAATAACTCACATGAGATGAGTAATACAATTGTAATTGACCTACTTCTTACACTCATATTGAAACACCTATACTCGCATATTAAATAAAATTTTACCAAGTGTCAGTCGCAACTCCGAAAGGGTTAATCTGAAAACCAGCGTTGCCAGGCACCCGACACACGCTCAGAGCAACACACACCTGAGATTAATCTTTTTTTGGTGCACAATTTGCTCATCACCCGGTTACTTAATTTTACTAAGTGTGTTTCGGCATAAACGTATGTTTTATTGTCTAGAACTTTATAAATTGCATGTTTAAATTAGTTCGCGTCTGTTAAGTTTTATCAAACTTCATTACTGTGTATGTCTGTGTTTATTGTAATGTCCTGTTTGTGTCCATAATAAATGGTTTTCTTATTCTATATTGAATGTAAGCCACAAATCAAAATGTTTATCCATTCCTGTTTAATATTTGCATTTCAAATACTGTGTAAGGAAATCGTCTCCAGGAAACAGGGTGAAGCGATAATCTGATGCAACTAACCGTCTCGGTCGGAAACAGCTTCGCTTATTGTTCTCCAGGTCCGTTAATTCATTATCTATACTAATATTATTATAAATGTAAAGTAGTAGTTTTTAAGAGTTTGTGTTTGTATGTTTCTAATGTTGTTTGTAAGGGTTTGTGTTTGTATGTTTCTAATTTTGTAGGGGTATAATCTCTGCATCTACTGAACCGATTAAAATAGATAACATTTTGCACACATATTACCTAAAGCTGGAGAAGTAACATAGAATACTTTTTAGCGGAAAAATATGTTATTTCGCGGGAAAAACCTATTAATGCGGATAATACCGTAGAGCATTAAAATTTGGTACGTATTCTTTAGAGCCTGAATAATGTTATAGGCTACTATTTTGCCGCGAGAAATATGTATAACGACACGGTTAACGCCACGGGGCACTTAAATTTGTTAAACAGATTCTTTTGAGCCTGAATAAGAGCACAAGCTACTTTTTACCGCGATATAACACGTCGTCAAGCGGGAAAATACATTATAACGCGAGTAGCACCGCGGGCCACTGCTATACACTAATGATTAACTTATAGTTGGAAAAGGAACATGAATTGGAAGAGATAAGGCCGCCCTTTGTACTTCTGTACAATGAAGTGTTTTTTTTTTGTAATTGTCAGTTTGTATCGTTACAAAATATTTATCCTTGATTAAAAAAATCCTAACCAATCTACTACTGGTAAGAGTATAAATTAAGTCGATCGTGTATCTTTCCATGTTGACAAATAACGGTTTTAAATTTAGATTTTCTTTTCGCTTCACAAAAATTTTTTTGGTAACGTTTAGGTACATAGTTAAATTATTTAGTTAGATCTCATAAGCCGGCCTAAGGATGCTGCCCCCCTTCTCCTACCGTGGGCGCCGTATGACGATATAAACCTGAAAATAATGGGCAGCAGCAACTTCTTGGGTTAAAACCAAAACACAATGGCGAGTATCGTCAAACCCTCTCAATATGATTGGCCAAATTACTGCAAATATTTGCGGGAGGTCTATTTCTGTGGACGTCCTACGGCTGATGATGATGATGATGATGATGAGATAAGATGTTATTATACGCTACATTGTTAAAAATTTTAACATAATTCTTCAATGTGTCATGTTATGAATATAGCCGATACCGTGAATTTTCACACAAAAGTGTCGGTCCAGCTAGCTCCGTAAATGTAATCAGTGATTCGATTTTGCACCGGAGTAGATGCCGCTCGTAATTTAATTACACTGGCGTTAAATATGCTGACAGAATTTTGCGACGGTGTTGGATGGACATTGCCAAGTAAAATGTACAGACTTCGGTACAGACACATACAATATCTACCTATTTCATATGTACAATCGGATTTCGTTGAAAGCACATGTTGCGCGGAGCCGTCATGCGACATGCTTTATTCGGTTTTCTATTTTATTTGCCATAAGTTGTAGTGCAAGTTTGTTTGTTTCCTTGAACAACTTTTAAACTGGACCGTTTTCAAATAAGTTTTTCAGTGCTTGCTTAAGTTATTACAAACAGCACATTAAATGGAAATAAACATTGAAGTACAGACCGTTTTCAAATAAGTTTTCAGAGCTTGCTTAAGTAACTACAAACAGCACATTAAATGGAAATAAACATTGAAGTACATTCACAAAGAAAAAATGTGATAAAAGACATAAATAATGATTCAAACTGCGTCTCCACTTTTTTTAATTTAATAATATGATATTAAGCCCGTGTAACCAGCTTAGTGGGAGCACACTTGACTTTAGTTCCGAAGGTCGTGGGTACAAAATTGGCCACGCACCCCTGGATTTTTCTTGAAAAATGTACGTATATGTGCATTTTAAAACGCGTGCTTTAACAGTGGAGGCAAACATAGCGAGGAAACCGGCATGTTTTGAGAACTTTAAAGAGTTTGAAGGACATGTGACATTCACCAACCCGCACTTGGGAAAGTTAAAACGGTGATGAAACCTATAGCATAAGTACGTAAATCTGTGAACATATTGTTATACAAATTATTTCATCGCTTAGCGTGCATTTCACGGACGGCTACACAGGAAATTAAATTTCAAATAGTTCCAAACCGCCAAACTGTCCGTCGCTTGACATGCACAACTCGAAATTATAGTAAGTAGGTTATATCCGTAATTAACGTTTAAGGGCTGCTGAAATGAAGTAATGAATTGATGTTTGTCTTATTTATAACCACTTCATAAAAGATATTCTCTACTACTTGTAAATTCTGTACAATCCCTTTGCATATTTAGCGGGTGGTCTAGTTTAAAACATCCGTCGACCGCTGGTTTTTATTCAACTGGAACTGAAAATTTTACTTTCTTTTCATTGAAATTACCAGTGTAAGATTATAGTTATTTTTTTAGAAAGCGCTGTTCTTCAAAGGGCATGGCTTTAATACCTACAACATCGCATAAAACATTTTTTATCTAATTTCCAATATAACTTTATAATTAAAATGTTGCATAAAAAAATACCACGCCTGGTTTTGTCGGTTTTCCCTTTACGGTTTAGCCGCTGAAATCAATTTAATAGTTAATATTCAGAAAGCTAGAAAATATGGACAGCTTTTTCGCTCTTCCCGAGTTTCAATATCCGCAATGTGCCGTCGGAAAAAATCTGATAATAAAAAAACACAACAACAAAACTGTAAAAACGCCGTGCACATAAATAGTCCATTATAAAACCTAGGAACAAAGCCGCTTCAGTAAAAACCATCCGAGTGCATTCCTCACTTGATTAAGCGCTCTAAAGCATGGACGTCAGTGATATTAATACAATAAAGTCCCAGCTATTGTTGTTTGTAACTTTATTACACAACTAACTTTTGCCTGTTAGCTCGAAAGCGAGCTGAATAAGTACAGATTTCAAATGTAGTTACGCTTGTAGCAAATAATGACAAATTTTAGTTCATTTGCAAAATCAGTATGACACTTTCCTGAATCCTGATATACAGAACTTAATGCGATTTTAATAAGGTGTTCTTGTAATATCCAAAACTAGATGACTAGACTATACGTACATAAACTGATACAAAAGAAAACATGTATGTATATAAAAGCGAAGGATCAAGAAATCTCAGAAACGACCAGAGCAACCAACAGACGAGGAATCATAACTTGAGACTACTTCTCAGGCTCAAGATATGAACTCAGGCCATTTGTGGGTTGGCAGTTCTAAAATAGCTCAACTGTTGATTTTGATAAGTCTGAGATATGTCGTTATTGCTGGGGCAAGATCAATTATAACAAAGGGCAAGCAATGAAGCGTGCAGGCCTCATCTATCATTTACTAACTATTGAGTCAATACACAAACTAATTGTGATGTCAAAGGCGGGCACTGGGCATTAATTTGACTTGAAGTGTTAACGTTGTCGATACTGTAATTGTAATATTATTTACATAAAATTCAAATTCTTTTCAGTATTAGCGCAAAGTATGTAATAAAAGGAAATATTTTAAAAGAAAGGATGAAAGCGATGATTAAATCAATTAATCGTAGAACCCATTTATCACAACTATCACGAAGACTAAAAGACTTCCATTAATGGAGTCCAAATCCGGATTCCTTGCTCTAAATCCGGAATCCTTTAACATGCGAATTTCAAAAGGTATCGCAATTGCCCACGTTCGGATTGGATACATGAACGCTCTTTGATTCCTTTCAGTGACATTTTAAAGAGACTTTGTTGCCGTTGAAAAGTACTCAATACCACTTAAAGCGAGTAGAAATGTGCAGTATTTTACGTTAGGGCGATCTCCAGCTCACCTCTTGACTGCGACATACGAAGCAGGAAAATCGAACAATACGCCTAAATCATTGTCACTGGTTTCTAGTACTATCCATTCTGTTTTAGCAGATTTTATTGGATTTATGTCATTCTAAATAATAATTAAACAATTTAATATACTCATAAAAAACATTATAACAAGTACGAGTGAACACAAACACTCAACAATAGAAAACTTAAAAAAAATATTTAATAGTCTTCTAAAATATTAAAATAAATGTTATGCGTATATTTGTTTTCTCTTGCAAACGCAAAATGAAGACGATACATTGCGTTGAAGTTTAACGTAACGTCACATTTAGGTATTATTTATAATATATGGTGACGTTCCCACCAGAATTTTATGTTCTTTATTTTCGTCCTTTTTTATTTATATTTTGTAGAAACGGTCTAAGAGAGGCACAATAATTCGTCTCAATCTTTTTGTTGTGATAAGAAAATAGCATTATAATAATAAATATTTCCGGACTACAACACAGCATTGTGGTCATTGTTTTATTTTAAACAGTCGTTGTCCTAGGTCATTCTTTCTGCACAATTTTTATACAAACAAAATCACTGACTCATCATTTTAAGCAGCTGACCCACTTTTAGCCTTTATAACCAGATATTGGATTGTTATTAAATATTTGCACACATGTACATTTTTGAAAACTGATTCTTATGCAGTTTTCTTTTTGCTAATGATATAACATTCTTGTAATGCCATAATGACATAACTATAAATATACTATTATCGATGTGTCATAGTTATTAAATGTGTACTAGTTTAATCACCGATTTTTAAAACGCGGGCATAACTGCGGAAGGCTACAAGATAAATACGTTCTTCTAATTAATGATGATAAGCTGCCAGCCCACCCTAAGGTTTATTTTATCTCCCGATGGTAAAGTAAATAAACCCACGAGATATGAAATCAACGATAAAGCGTTGACGTAGAACCTCTCTACCCCAAGCGTCCTTCATATTATTACTTTACCTGAGGAATCACTCTAGCATTTTATATCACTTTAATAAATTGAGTATCCTAACAAGTGCTTTGGCTACATACTAAGTATAAATCATCGAATCGAATGTAGGTATTAAAAATAACAGTTATAGAGATTCATTTTATTAACGTTTATGCGAAAGTGGAAGAGAATTTAAATTTTCACGATGTTAAATGGGGATTTACTCGACCGTAATGGAAACCTATTGGGTTACGAAGCTTAGGTGTTAAAAAACAAAATTGGCATGTAATGTATACCTGAACATTTCGGTGGGGAGACTTCGCACGATGACGGTGGTAGTTACGTAAGGGTTGAATTGAACATAACGTACTCGTAGCGCGTAAGGTTTTTTGATTTAATATTAACCTTAAACAAGCTCCTATTCAATAATCTGACGATTTATATGTGACGCAAACCTGCGCTTACATGTTGAATAAGCCATTAGAATAATGTGTAAAAAATCGCAATTTTGTACGGAGTTTTGGTTAGTATGAAGGTATGAAACTACGAAGATCTGTTCTTAGGAAAAAAACATAAATTTTAACGATATAAAAACTTGCATCGACTCGCTCATTCAAAACAATTGTACTTAGGTACTGTACTGTACTTTTCAAAACACTGCAACTCCTATTTTTTGCCCTGACCCGACATTAACTCTTTCGAAATCATACAAATATTAGCCCCGCAGCTTAATATAACCTGCAATCATCTACTTTTTTAAGATATCCAACACTTAACTACCTTTACGGGACGGCTATGTTAAATGTTGAATTGCCCAAAGTTGGATTGCGTATCTTAGCGAGCACTTATCTCTATCTTCTTAAACTCAAGTGGTATTACTCCGTCCTATCTCAAGGAGCGTTATTTCTTTCTACATCAATCTCATTCTCAGGGACTTCGGTCATCTGAAAATAATGCACTTGCGGTTCCCAAACATATTTCCCCTTTTATACTAAATCGTTTACGGTGCAGGCTATTTGATTGTGGAACTTACTGCCCGCGGAAATAAGACGCGCTTCTAGTCTGTACACTTTCAAACGTCAAGTAAACATTTTTTATCTTGATTCTTTAGCATAATATGGTACTATATTTATACATTGCTTGATATGTATATATATTAGATATTAATATGTTATCTGTATATTTATTTATTTGTATATATTATAAAATATTTGGATATTAATTTGTTGTTCTGGCATTATTATTATTATTACTAATTTTATATATTTTTTTATGTCACCGCATCGTCCAGTTATTTGCTGTGCATTTTCCTTTCCATCCAAAGGTTGTCTGGAAGAAATTGCTTTACTCAATAAGGCAGCCCATTATGATTTTTTTATTTAGCACTAACCTAACTAAACCTTTTTGTATTTTTTTATCCTGGTGTGTAATAAAGAGTTATATTATTATAATATCTACACTAAGGTGCCTAATGTTAAATTTCAAAACTCAGACACCAACTTTGATTGTACTTTGAATGTACCTTAAAGTAATGTAAATTTTCGTATCATTAAATGTAACAGTCAAAGTTTGATTTGAAACTGTTTCTAACGAAATATAGAACTTTCAGAATGTACAGCTAACTAAATCCATGCACTGTTCGAGTCAGATGTTAACTTGCAGATCATTATAACTGGGAGTTTTAATGAAACTATTCTGCAGTGTTATTAAGTTACAGGGAGTTAGTATCTGTATGCTGACGGGTACTAATATAACACCACAGAAACTGCAGAACAATAAACGTTATTTGCCAACAAGTTCAGTACTGCTGAGGCCACACTAGCTGCTAACTTCCATTATCGCGATAATTATTGCGCTATTTTTAAAGCGGTAAAAAGGCTGGCTACTCTTGAACGGTCAACGTGAATGCTCGTCATTGATGGTCGTTGACGTTATATTATTCTGGAGTCATCTTCATTCTCTTGCCCTAATCCTACATTAAGTGGGGTGTGCCCAACATTTTTTTTTTCTTCCATTTTCCTCCGTCACTCGTCATCTCAACACTCAAACCTATATTTCAGGAGTGTTTATTTTTATAATTTGCATTTATGGATCTCTTTAATGAACCGCCACTTGGGGTATCGCCAAACAACAACGGCGATGTCAATGCCGTTGTTAAATTATCGCGTAAAGTCGTGGCTACTCCTGCGGTTAACGTCCATTATCGCGATAACAATTGGCATTTCTCTCTAGTGTAGCTCGAGCATAATAAACTGTATTCTATTCGTTAAATTTTATACACACTATCAGACGGAATATCAACAGTCCGATGGCAAAACTATACAGTATGTGAGTTGGTTATACTCACATCATACACAAACAATGTCAGTTTATTCGCGCACGGTATTCAATATGTTTCATAGTTATTGTATTAAAAATATTTTACCGTTAAATTCAGATCAAGAATGGCAAGGAAATAGCTATGACGCTGACGTTAGCAAACAATGTTTCGCTAAGAATGTTGAGTTTCTGCCTGGATTATTAAATAGTCGAGATTCCTTACATCAGCGCTACCTGAAACCTCATCTTCCGAACTGCAATTAAAGCACATCTTTGTGTAAAACAATATTTTAATATGAATGCATAACGACCCAGTCAGACGATTGAAGTATTGCAAGATGGTTCCGAGTGGAATATAATTATTTTCATGAAAGGTCCAAAGTAAACTCTGTAAAGCTTGAGTTTAATTGTGTGCATCCAAAATCTTTGCGCATAATTTAGTTTGCTTATAGTAAATTGCAATTTAGCATAATAATAATATGTTACGGGAAAATAGAAATACTCCGAAAATTATATCACAAAGGTATTTATGGACAACTCATTTTGTCATCTATTAGTTGGAGGACATTTTAAAACCTAGTATCTATGTAAACAAAGAGCTATGTTAACCATGAGCCAATTACCACAAAATGCGTCAATTATTCTATTTAAACATTCTTTACTGAGGACGTACACAATGTTCGGGAGAGGCTTTTAGATTTATTTATTTACAAAATTTTGGGAAAACTAGCAGCTAGTTTAAATTTTGAACTAACATAAATGCTTGCAACTGTAACAGTCATAACCAATGCAAACACAGACATAACCAATTATAAGTTTGCATTTATAGATAAAGTATAAAAATGAATAGACTTACCAAGACAAAATAGTACCTATACACATTAGTAAGTAGTAGACATCATTAGAAATAATATAATAAAATTTTAACTAAACCGTACCTGTACTAACCTTTGTCGTCAAGACCTTGTGTCCAAACGGACAATAAACCGGAGAAAATAGAAATACATTTGTACTTGCTGTACCAGACCTTACACTGTTAAAATATAAGAGTACATCTTATGGGCTATAAAAATTACAATTAAAATGCCTACTGCATGAAATGCAGATGTACTAGTTAATAAATACTGCTAGAATACAACATGTTAAGTTGTTTATTAACTCTATTTATTAATACAGCACGTCGAAAGCATTCAAGTTATTTAATCTCCCGCATTTCTGTTACAAACTGAATTCAACTGTTTCATTTCGAGAGCTTCTGTTCCACACTAAATGTATTTTCTTCTATCATCTAGTGCATTTCCGTTGGAAAATGAATGTCTCTCCAAGATTCAGCGGACCGAAAACGGCAGAAATTTTCGCTCCCAGTTCTTTAGCTTTCAAAAGCTTCACACTACATCCCGCAGGTGTGTAAGGTAAAGCCCGCAGTCCTCGCTCCGCTACAAAGACGGCTTGGGGTTTTGTGGTGGGGAATACTATGGGCTAAGCTAGAGCAGAGCAATAGTTGCTAAGCCACCATGTGTTGCATTGTCCACCGGAACTAGGGTACCTTAGTGTATTACGAAAATTGTCATGACAACGTTTATTGCTTACTGCAGGTACTCATTTAGGAAGTTTAAGTACGTATAAATATATTGGTTCAATATATGTATTATCTTTTTCTATACATTAATCTATTTTGTATTTAAGGTAAGAACAACTTCAAATTTTCATGTAAAGACATCGTAAATTAACGTTTACACCAAGAAGATAATTTTTTAAAAATAATTTTTGAATATTGTCCTGTAAGTTTTACAGTGCAATAGTAAGAGATACCTTAACAACGTACAGCTCTTATCTTAAAACTATATTAGTTTGGTTAATACATAGCAATTGATTTTATAAGGCTGTCTTTATTACCACAATTATTGCACTTGCTAATAAACCACATTCTGATTTTGAATATAAGATTTGATGTTAAGTAAGCATTTAGCCTTTAAGGGTCGTCGTGGAATTGATTCCAGCCTGATTGTCAATCAGCGACTGAACGTTGCATTTCCATGAAATCAGTGCTTTGGGTGGGGTGTTAACTCAATCACATAGGTTAATACATTAAACATATTGTGCGATCTCAGTTACTACGATTGTACAAATAATCCACATTCTTAATTTGAACATACATCATCGAATTCGTGTTTAAGTAAGCATTTATTTTATTGCATTTTCACCTCTATTTACGTCCCCACTGCTAGGACATAGAGACTTTTCTCTTGACGAGAGAGATTAAGCGACGCCAAGTGCGAGTTGGGGCACATGTGCTACAAACTCTTCATCTTTGGAATGAAAATCGAGTGTGAAAGTAGGAGCCACTTAGCCGACACGGCTTAAATAAACAACTCAGTCGTATGGGCAGAATCGATTCCAGCTTGATTGGCAATCAGCGACCGTACGTTGAATTTCCAGCTACGAAATTGTGCCGATAGCTTGAATCAATAATGCAATCGTAACTACATTTATTTTCGGCACCGAACACTCCGCTCTGATTACAAGGACGCATTTAGAACTGCGGAAGCGCATCCGCTGACTAGCAAATTATGGATTAAATTATAGACTTGATGGTTGTAAAAATAAACTCTTTAGACAACATTAATGCTTCACTACGACGCATACGACATTAAAAGCTTGTATTTATTTTTCAGTTACTTGTGTCAACAAGTTCAATAATGTTAAACGACATAATAGACTAATCAAACGAATAATACACCAATATGATATTGTTGATTGATCTTCAGCACTGAGTTTAAATTGTATTGGTGCTGAACTGATTCAAGGGAATATACGTCAGAGAATGAAATTGTATGATAATACGTACAATGTTTATATCGTACAGAATATACCACCAAAGGTGTTATGTATCATTTTATAACCACAAGGTCAACTAACAATAGTATGACTTCGAACAGGTGTAAACCCACAAGTCAATTGCAGGATGTAGGTATATTACGCCCGTGTACTTGTTTGTAACATAATCAAAGTAATTTGGTAACTAAAGAATTACAACAATTTTAGTCCTTAATTTGTCTCACATGTGTGTTTACGCTGCTGAAGATACGTACAAGACGAGGGAATTCATTGAAATTTTAGTGAATTTAACAAGTATTTAATCATTTTATTTAACTTAGCCAGGGCCTGTTTCATAAAACTGTCTGACAGAGATTGCTCTATAAGTATTTTTACCATTGACTATTTTACTCGTAGAGATGATAAACCAAGCCCTTAATAAATTTCTCGAACCGCCAAACACAAGTTTATACCTGAATATTCTCACCATAAAAAATAAATAAATAAAAATGGTTTTTATTGTAAAATTTTTTTACAAAAGGTGCATCTTATCGATAGGACAAGTGATAGTCCGACTATTACGTAATAAAACACTTACCTTCACAACAAATAAAATAAAATACGTTTACAAGCGTAAACGTGTCTAGAACTCTACAGTGCTTTCCAAACAAGTGCACACTAAAAACTACAAAAAAGCGCTTGCATTTCACAATTTAAAAATACAACCTTTTAACCATATAACCAACAAGTTGGCAACCATGCGCGAAGAAAAAAAGAAATGAACCAAAAACTTTTCAAATCTAGCTACGTGATTCAATCGCGCCCAAGGTTAAAAGGGCTACGAACACCAGTAGTTGCCACTTTTTGCGTGTCAATAAATAGGTATTAAGTGTGTATGTAATGGATCTTGAGGTTTTGCTTCTTGGCTAATGGTAGTAGAAGTTAAGACCGCGACTATTGATATAGGGTTTTTTTTTATAATATATATTTATGTATATTTGTCCACAATCTGAATTTATGAATAGAAATTCCTGACACGGCGTTGCTGGTGTTTTATGGATTTCCCCGAGGTAAAAAGCCTTTAGCCTATTAGCATAGAAATAAATAGGCATTCTAACATTGAAAGTATTATTTAATCGAGCCAGAAGTTCCTCAGATTTGCGCGTTCAAACGAACAAACAAACTCTGCATATAAATCTGCAGTTTGTTTGTTTGTTATTAATAAATATTTTAACATTTACTAAGGACAAATCATTTTAATTTTGTGATATCAAACGATTTGTATGGATTTTTTCCTTAAAGGTAGATTTTTCTATTGTAGGTAGTATTTCAGACGTTATTTACATACATTCAGTTAGACGATACCAAAGGATTGAAACACTGTCCCTAAATGGAATTAAATAATAATAAACTTTGACATTGATATATGAAAAAGTAAGCAATGAAGTGAAAGTATTAATGCTTGCTATCATATCTTCCATAAAAGGTTTGAGGCCACTAGTTTGTGCTAGATTCGTTCCACTAACACATTGAATACGTAGAAAAAACGATAAATAGTACTGCAGATGGATATGATGTGACTTAGCCCCAATTTCACCATTCTATGCTAACAAAGTTCTACCATTGAAAAATATCAATTTGGCCTCAGTTAGACACGAGTTTAGCCTGATATGATCGCGTTCAAAGCACATGGTGAAATCGGAGCTAAATCGCAATAACTTTACAAATTCAGTTTTACAGTACAACTTCAAGCTTGAGCTGTTTTCAAACCATACAAAAAAGAAGGTTCTCAATTCGTTGAATTTTTATTGCATTGTTAGGGCTTGCCTTGGTTATGCAGCGAAATGTAGCAATTACAATACAACGACCGACACCTCGATAGCAAATGATGGAAATATGTTTTTTAGTAATTTACGTACGAGACATGGAAATAATAAGAAACACTATGTTATAAGTATTTTAACACACATAACTCAAGCTCAGCTTAATTTAAGGTTACATGATAAGTAATTTTTTTGATAATTATCATACAACTAGTGTACTATTTTCCATTTTAGTCAAATTTATATCTTTATTTGAACTAATCTTGTACCGAGTTTAGTCTGAGTGCACAATTTAGCTACCTACATACAAAGTACTAATATAACTATATCATTTGTGTAACACTTTCAGCTTCCACTCGAAGGCGTCGATCGAAACTAGTTTCTGAACTTAAAAAACCAATGATTGTATCTTTTGTTGTTTAAGCCGGCACAGGCTAACATGATGAATCATACTCAAGAATTCGGTTATTTTTTTTACCCTAACGTACTACCAGGCATTTAGATATAACTATTAACTGGATGTTTTATTTTAAACTAGTTTTATTAATGTGACTCGATGTATTAATTAATGTAACAATATTAATACTTAGGTTTAATAATAGCGCCGCCGCGCCGGTTTTAATAAGGCACTTTTAATTGTATGTGTGTTATACAAGTGTATAAACATGTAAGGATCATTGATGATAACTCCAGAAACATCTGGGCCGATCTTTATCTTATTTCAATGGAACTTCCGATGCACTAGATAACAACTAAAAGGAATCGTCTAAATCTTTTCCCGGAATAAAAAGTTAGAGTTAGATATATAATTACGCTTATTCCGGTATCCCGTCGGGTCACCAATTTAGCACTCTGTAAAAAGGCAAGGCAGCTACAGCTTAATTGGAGCAGTACAGAGTGATATTATTAGGTTTAGTTAGAAAAACTTATCTGGAGGCTTTTATAGTACCAGTTATCCTACTACTATTATAAAGGCGAAAGTTTGTAAGTATGGATGTATGGATATTTGTTACTCTTTCACGCGAAAACTACTGAACCGATTTAAATGAAATTTGGTACACAGAATCTCTAGAGCCTGACAAATAACATAGGCTACTTTTTACCGCGGGAAAACGTCATTCCGCGGGAAAATACATTATAACGCGGGTAACACCGCGGGGCACAGCTAGTATAACATAAAGTGAGGTTTTAAATATTCAGCTGCTAAGTTAAATATCGCTTTCTGCTTTAGATTTTGCGTTTATTTTTGAACGACACACCAACTGCATTGTAAATATAGTGTATAGATAGTGGAATGCGACACACTACGGTAGGTTATGTAATTGTACATTTTTACTTATTAGATACATAACGGGATATTTACCATGATTGATTGTCTTAATAGTATTGATAACCATGATAGTTTCAAAAGTGATATTAAAATGTTTTTCTTGCAATAATAGTATTAATTACCGCCTTTTCTAGGACAGGAAGGACTGGAGAGAATCTATAATTATCGGCAATTTATTCCTTAAGGGACTCATATATGTCTGCAAGAAAACGTCTGTTAAACAGATCTGACGCATCTAGACCATAAATAAACATATTATTGAAAATTACAACATATTAGAACGAACAAAGGAACACTTTTATATTTGCCTTTTATGTAGTCTATTAAGAAAACCTTTAATACTCAAGAACTCTTAAGTAAATACAGTTATTATCATATTCAAATCTTAGCGTTAATTAAGAAAAGTTTTATGGACCGTTGCCAGTGTCATTGCAAAATCACGTTATAACAGCGATTGTTATCTCCTCCAACTATTTTATTGGTAGAACTCCGTTTACGACTGAAGACAAGCCTCATAATTATTAAAGACTAGTTAATATTAATTTCATCTGTTAGCTATAAACGAGACGTTATTTCCGATAAAATTAAGATAGAAACGGCAAAATATTAATCACTTTAAATATTTCTGAAAAGTGCCTAAAAACTGATCAGTAGTGTTTGAGTTAACGCTAACATAATGACAGTCGTCGCTGGGGTATTCAATTCTAAATCTGACGTTTTGAAATTAGACTCGGCTATGAGTTGAAAAACATATATTTACTCAACATAAACCGTATCGGTCAATTTCCCTTCCTAACACTCACGCCTAGAACGGTCATGGGTGGTGCCACAATGGCTTTATGCTAGTGCTACACTCTTTTTAACCCCCGAGAAAAAAGTGGGGTGTTATAAGTTTGACGTGTCTGTCTGTGTGTCTGTCTGGGATAGCATAGCTCCCGAACTGAAGGAGCGATTTCAATTTACTTTGTATGAGAGGTGAGTTTCTCGCGATCTAAGAAGACATGTTTGATGAAAATCGGGTAACCCATTTAAAAGTTATGAGCGTAAAAGTGGGGAAGGATAACCGTAAATCTGCAAATATATTCGAGTGGGGTCTCATAATAAAAGCGCATCACGTGCACATTACAAAATTGTATGACTTTGTATTAGTTTTAAGGGAACTAAAGTTCTGGAATCGGGGTTTATTTTAACTTTAAATTTAGTTTTTATTATGTGACAAAAATTTTAGACTTAAAATAAGAAGTATTTGATATTTTAGTGATAATTATTATTTAATAAAATATCAAGTCCCGGTGATGATGTTTTGCTCGCTCGCTACCCTATAGTTGCGAATGCCCTAAAGCCTCTTAATTCGATGTATACAACTTTGAACAAAAGCTCCCTGAAAGGACGAGCATTATTTTGTTAATGTTAAATTTATATTAGGTAATTTATAATGTATAAAACACCAAAATTGTAAAAACTGATACAACTGAATTGTATAAGAGCTGTGATGTTCTATTGACTTCTCAATTCAGTGTAAGAAATTTAAGCGATTATTATTTTAAGCGTTTATTATTTTTTTTCATTTTTAGTTGAATTAACTGTATGTTGACCTGCCCATGTATATCCTATGCTTCTAATGAAATAAACATTTTGACTTTGACTCAGAGTTTTAATTTTCTTTCCTGTACTGATTTTACATGCCAAAAAGCCTTCCAGATACATTGATAAAACGATACAATATATCAAAAATGTTGGCTTTCAACAGATTTTAGGTACCTACTGCAGCGGTAGCTGATACGAAATTTCAGAACATTACTAGAATATAATTTTCAGTATCGAACAGCCCCACATTTGAGGTGACGTTTACTTAAAACACTAGTATCGTGACATGACGTGAGGAGAAAAGGGTTCCTCTGGATTTCAACAAACTCATAGGGCATTTAAGCGCGCCTCAAGATTTAGCTGGCTTTAGATCTTCAGTTCTAACTGACAGTCGAACTCTCGTCCCTAGTCTACCTTGTTTGTTTCTAGTTTTGACTATAGACAACTTAACTTTTTTTTTAATGGAAGATGTCCACAAAATTTCCTGATGGTAGGTGTCGAATAACTGAAAACATTATTAATTAATAATAATTAATATTAATACGAAATCCATAATGTGTTAAGAAATCAAATCTCCATAACACAATTTCTACGTTTCTAAGTTTTTATCTGAAAGGCTTAACGAGGCGCGTTAAAAACCCGGGATATGTTGACAAGCCTGAGAAATCCTTTCGTCCAATAGATTCAGCTTAAGAGGACCTACATAGGCAACATTGTGTAACAGAGGCAAAAAGTGGCAACTACATAGATGTCAGCCCCGATACCTGAGTGGTATCTCTTCTCGTTATGGGTTACGCGGCGGTGGGTACGGCGGTTGCGAGTCTGCTGGCGGCTGCCGCAGGACTCGCCGCGCGGGCCGCGGGGCGGTGGAGCACCGGCTGTCCAAAACAACACAACACAATGATAGGAACAATATGCACAAAGCAACGAACATTTTGGTATACCTAGGTACTAGACATTTTGGAAAAAAATACGTGATTCCGCTGCTAGTGATGAAACGCATGACAATCGGCAGAATAAAGGCTCACATACAAATCTCCAAGTATTTTTTTCTAACATAATTTTTTTTCAAACAGCGGAACTGTTTTTATGTTACTCTTCATACCAAAATGTTCGACACCCTTTCAATTTGGTAGTTCATTATCCGTCTTGTAATTTTATTACAAAAACTAGACATATCTTTTTTTTTATAAAGCATATCATTACAACTGTACAGGGAATGTGCAGGGTGGATCGTGGCAGATTTACAACTTCAAAACCAAATATTATTAACCATCGCGCAAAGGAGTGGCGTTCGACGCGGCTTTAGTGCGGATTGTTTATTTGTGATGTCGTAGTGGACGAATGGCGCGTTCCCAGTAAAAGCGTACTTTATTGCCTACAATTCGTGTACAATCCGCTCGTCGATGATTTTCTACACGTTAAGATTGTGTGTTAAAATTACGTAAAGTGTAAATTTAATAAGGACCTGTGTGCAGAAGTTTCTGGCAACAGGTTATAAAGTGAACTACCCAAAGCCAACCATTAAAGTTCCAATTTCTGCAGATTCTAAAGAGAGTTCTGTGAAAACATCGGATCAAGATTGTTGGCCTTGAAGTTCGCTTCTAATTCGAACGCGCGTTGCTCACCCGTCCACTGCCATATCGCAAACAAACAATCCGAACCGTTAAAAAAATATTTGGATTTAAAGTTGTGACTCTGCCACGGTCCACCCTGTACTTTATATTTTTTAATGAATTATATCGTCGTTCATGTTTTTGTGGCAATTTAAGTAGCCTTAGAAGCTAAATATGTGTTACACATTTGATCATGTAATAATAATACCAGCTAAACATACTAACAATATCGTACAAGGACACCCCGTAAAGCTATATACGAACAGTCTTCTCAGCGCGTGTATACGTCAATAAATTGTTACCGATTATGTTAAAGTTCTAGAAAAATCTTTGATTACAGGGTCTTATGAGTAAAAATATCCAACAAAGACGAAATAATAATATACAAAAGAACTAAGTAAAATAATAAAGCAATCTAAATTATATGTAACGTGTTCAAAGAAGTAATTTGTTGGTGTTGTCATGGAAGAGAAGATTTAGTTTCAAGGTAATATTAAATCAAGAATTAGATCAAACATAAACATAAGCAAATATCCGTGAAAAACGTCGATATGTGTGTAGTAATAGAAAGAACCGAAGAACTAATAAAATCATGCTCCTTGAAGCACATATCATCAGTCCCTCACATAATATAAACTATAGGTAAGAAACGACGGTGAATACAGACCCTACTCTAGTCTGAGCATTTATTTGGCTTCAGTCGAAGCTTTCCATCCTTCTCTAATTTAATGCTGGGGAAAGGGACGACCGATCATGTTAATGCAGGGACGTCCTGTGGTGGCGAAACCAGTTAGCGACAATTTAGCTCGTGCCAGTAGCTTAATAGAGCCAGCTTGCATTTTCACTGTAATACTAGACGGAAAACTGTTCCGAGAACGCTGCTATATCGCGAAAGTGATTCATCGATAACTATACAGCGATAACAGATAATCAACGATAAGAGGCATAATGTATGTAACAGTTGCCTTTTACTAAACAATGCAACCCTCATTACGATCAGCTGTGATTATGAAATGTGTGGTGGACAAATTGTAGTGGCCTATAAGTTAGGGTTTAGGAGGCTAAGTATCTAATAGGTTATCACGCGGGATCAACGACCCAGCACGCTGATAAGACGTGCGTGTTATCAGGTGGCGCAATGCAGTGCCGAAAACTACAGAGGTGGGCAATCGATATCGTATCCCTACTCGATTGTACTCATAGTCATGAAGTTGATAATATAAATAGGCTCAGATGTATTCACACTATATTTTTTTGATCATGCGAGTATAACAATACTAATGCACCGAACAATAATAACTCATACAATACCAAATGTGTATTGTACATTTGGTCTCATGTAGCGTGTTTTGCTTTAGAGCGCGACGTAGTAACAAACAGCCTGGACTTTAAATACAGAAGTGAAGAATAATAAACATTTATATTGAACGAAAAGAGCAGATTTATATCTCTCATTCTATTCAAGTATTCCCAAGTTCAATCACACCAAAACCGACCCCTCACATAGAGACTACGAGCTAGACGACGAGTATTAGTTTGGCAGCATATAAGGGAAAGTCACCTGTCTAGACATAGTGCCCTCTGTAAAGAACATTTCCGTCTGCAAGATGGAAGATTACAAGACACGGTACCTCTCCATGATTAATGATACTCTTGGGTTCTAGTGCCTTTCATCTGTGTTTTGGTTTGTGTGTACACTCTGATAGCTGGCAGTTTTGAATTGAAAAAAGTTCGCTCAGTAATAAGCTTTTACAAATGTTGATGTTTATTGTTCGGGTATTTAGGCTTTGTATTTAAACGTAATTTGATCCAAAATACCTTAGTACCTACTATAAAACAAGGATCTTTATTAAGTGCTTCCTGCTAGTGACATACGATACCAACATGGTGTATTTTGGTCTTTAGGTCTTATGGATGGGCTAAGACTCGTGAGACTTCTCTAGAGCACCTTATAAATCAAGAGACACATTGAGTTATCAGAACCAAGGGGAGCCAGACAAAAGTTACAAAATGTAGGTCGCAAAACGAAGTGCACGACGATCTCAATACATCTCATTGCGTCTGAATGTTTCACGTTTAGTACTCGATCTCGTAGATAAACTGGGCTTAAACTCAAAATTTACAATAAGTTTTACTAAAATTCTGATTCGTTTATCCTCACAAATTTTCGTGAAGATTTAAGTCACGAACGCTCAATAGGCATGCCACCAAAATGTTTATGATGGCAAGGAAAATAGTATCAAAACAAACAGAAGAATGGAGAATTTCAAAAAATATGCGAACACGAAACGTCCTCCATGAGAGTAAACATCGTTACACCAATAATATAAATAAACATAGGCCATGGACGTTACGTTTACGTTTCGTTGTAAAAAAAACGAGTGGACTCTCACGAGCCTCACGAAACCAATGCCAAGATAATTGGCACTAATAATAGTTGTATATTACTATGCGTAGCTGATGGAATGCAGGAGCGGCACAAGCGATTTGAAAGAGAAATTCGTGTTATCTGTTGTCGAGATAACGCACGTTCACGTTACATATGTTTCATTTGAACTACCTTGTACCTTAACCGATATATTGCTCACATACGAAATACAAATACTAGCAATGACAATTATAAAATAAATTAAAATGAATCTGTGAAATGTAAAAACGCAGATCCTGTTCATCTCATCATTGAACTACTATTTAATCGTCGTCAATTTTGATAAATGTTATAAAAATACTATAGACTACTAATAGAGTTACTTTTAAAACAATATTGAAACATTATTATTAATCCCAATCGTCCGTGCAAAGGCGGGAAATTACATTTATACAGTAATTTAACGATCCTATGACTGCGTATTCACTTTCAAGACTATTTTTCTATACAGTACAGTACTTAGGAACTTAAACACGGTTTAAAGCATCGGCCACTGCAAAGAAAATTTGCAAGTAGAGTTTCTTTGTGCTTCCCGCGGGCAAGGACCCTTTCAACTTTGCAAACATAGAGCGCGTCGGTCTCCAACGCAATAACCTTTAAATTCAGACCTTTGAGTATTAATAACTAGGTAATTAATGTGTCGCGGTCACTGCACTAATTGGAACTTCCATTAGCAACCCGATAGCAGGGCAGGGCGATATAGGCGTCATAAAGCTCAGTGGCGGTTCCGTTAGAATGTTATGGTGCCTACCATGTTTCCGCGAATGCGACAAAGGTGTTTTATTGTAGGATTCTACTGTACTTTCAAGTCTTTGAGAATGACCGCAATTTCAATCGTTATTTTTACGATGTCGAGTGTATCGTACTTAGTCCCATCATCAACATTAGGAACACGTAACCCATTAAAGCATTATGAAACTATCACTACTTAATAAAAACATGAAGATATTAAATCAAACAATTTAATTTGAGGGCACGTTTTTATATTCTCGGAATAGACAAAACAGCACAAACATATTTTGTTCCTTTTCAATACATTCTTCTGTATGACGTTTAAACTTTTTAAACCATTTAATTAATCTATATAACATCATCGTAAAATATGTTTTGCCAAAAATATCTATGAAATTTCTTAATTGACATCATTCTTCATCAGTAGAAATCTCTTATTAGGCATTAGTTATTAAATATTTATTAAGTTATAATAATCTTGGGGATAGGAGTAGACTGTAGGGAGGAATCCCAACTTCAGCAGGGTTGCCAGCGCAACTAGGCTCTTGTTAACGGGAGCGGTGTAATGCAACAAAAATCCACCTTTATAAATTGTCTCATGTCTTGTTTAATTTATGTTTTTTTTCTTTTCTTAAGCCGGTATTTATTGTGGCACATACTCATTGATTACATTCAATCTATGATAACCTTTGTAATTGGTAATCTATAGACAATTCTTAGGCGCTGGCAGCCTTGCAAAAGGTGGGCTACAGTTTGGTATTCTCCTGTTATAAAAACACCTTCTCTTTGTAATCTATCAATAAAGTTCTTTCTGAATCCCAAAAGACAAAGATGATAATATATTTTTCAATAATTAAATTACCAAAATGATCACATCTTTAGGGCAATCTGGTCTTGGTCTTCAAGTGACTCCCTACGCTATACTGTTTACGCAAATTATACACATAGTTTTTCCTGGAGAAGAGTCCCCGTTAACCAATGAGATCTATTTTTTTTTATGCAGAAAAAGATTAAGACGCACCCGTAACATTTGATAGCAATGAGATCTAATTCAGTATGGTTTTAATAGTTTCTTAGCTTTGTAAGTAATTTTTATTCACGCGCGTTATCCGTTTTTCTCCATGCGCTTTTGTTCCCGATTGATTTGCTTGCCCTACGATTATTCAAAAATCGATGCCTCGATAACAACAAAATATGAATCACTATACAAGAAAAAATCAAATGTAAATACGCACCCTCGTAAATGTCCATTAAGTAAAATTACAAAAAACCTGCACTTCGACTGTCACTTCACTTCACTAAACATTTGCTATGACACGGTACTATAGCTACACACTCCGATGCGGCATGTATGTATTGCTAGGTACCTGCAAGGTAGCTATAGCAAAACAGTGAAGCGCCATGTATGTAAAATATCTGTCGTGTCTCATCGATGCCTCGATAACAACAAAATATGAATCACTATACAAGAAAAAATCAAATGTAAATACGCACCCTCGTAAATGTCCATTAAGTAAAATTACAAAAAACCTGCACTTCGACTGTCACTTCACTTCACTAAACATTTGCTATGACACGGTACTATAGCTACACACTCCGATGCGGCATGTATGTATTGCTAGGTACCTGCAAGGTAGCTATAGCAAAACAGTGAAGCGCCATGTATGTAAAATATCTGTCGTGTCTCATCGGCGGAACTACGGTCCACGCTTGCCTAACAAAAAAGATCCGTTCTGTCCTGTTAGGCAGATCGTCCCCCCCCCTCCTCTCCCCCCTCGCATCGCTCTCGGCGTAAATCTCGTCGATATCAGCTGCACTACGCTACGATTGATTGGGTTTACACTTTACACTTGAAATATGACATAGCGTTTCATCTAAGTGTCTGGATTTGATGCATAAAATCAACCAATCCAAGAATGAGATGCGCCGGCCAGTTTATATCATAAAGTTTTTATTCCCAACAGATTTTGTACATTTGAGGATGTTAATGATGGTAAGCTATTGAGCATTTCGGATTGTCACTGTAAATAGAACAGATATAATTAGAATGGGTCTGCAGCAACGAATTTGCAGCATTATATAGCCTTGGCTTGTGTTTTAAGTCATCAATTTCACGGAATATGGAAGCAAATTGCGAATACGCACAGGTCGTAATCGTAACTTTTACGATACAACGTCTGTGTATAATACCTATTATTTGATTAGCTTTAAAATATGAAAACAAATTGTTACTACATTACCAGTAAATACTTTTTAGACATACTTAAACAGTATTAAAAAAAATATAGACTCATAAAATATCATTATTAAAGTGATATTTTTAAATTTGCTCACGTGACTAAAAATGCTTTTTTCAAAATGGCGTTGGTATGCCTGCCTGAGTGACGTCACTGAGTAGTGAAGTCAAGTCACATGCGCGCCATTTGGATTTAACCAATTATTACAATTTATTATTAAATTTTTTATTTAATAAAGAAATATTTTTAACAAACTTTTAATTTTGTATGTTAAGAACGTATTAAGGGATCATTTTAAAAGGTTTTCCGTAACTAGTCAAATAGCAAATTCCGCAACTATGTTTAACGAAACAGTATTAGATAATTGCAAACAAGATAGGAAGTCTGGATCTATGCCTAAGTGTTTCTCAGCACAGTTTAATCCCAGTTATGCTGCCGAGATAGTAGCTCAACAACAATTCAATCATTTGAGTTACAACTACCACTTTAATGGCTTTAGTTGAGCAAGTTAATATTATTAGCTTAATTTCAGGTCGCACTACAGATAAACTGTTTAATTAGCAACTGTTGGTCCATTTAGTATTTTTCTTTCGGCCTGGTAACCAATGAAACAGTTGTCGTTCAAGTTTTTATGTCTCAACATAATTTAAAACCTTTTAACCACTTTTGATTTGAATACAAAATACCAATATCTTTATAATAAAAAGCGATTTCGTTTTAAAATCTCTACCCGCTGCAAAGCCCTTGATCGGGACGTGATGTATTCAATGTACGGTATACCACGAATGCTTTAGATATGATCGAGGCATGGTTCCGCGATTCCAGTAACTGAAATTGGATATAAAATGTTGCCAAAGCCAAGATTTGTTTTAGTAAACAGGGGAAGGAGTAGTGGCACCGCAAGCAAACAAAGCTCTCCGAAATCAGTGGTTTTAATGTCTACAGTGTCGTGATAAACATGTGGTTGTGTGCGTGTATAACCAAACCATCTAAACAAAAACAAACAAAACAAAAAGATAAAAGTAAATATCGCCATCGATGGTCGCCAGACAATGCGCTTGTATGATTGTTTTGTTATATTTCTTAAGTTTTTGCAGCGGTACCGACAGTGAAGGCCGTCCTCATTACTTTTAACAATTTTAACCTCCCGGCCCGATCTCGATCATCCGACAGTCATTAAACTATTTATACTACAACAGTTAGCTAAGTACGAAACAGGTCAGTTAGCATCCAAGTATATTTATTGTTCCGATTTTTAAGGAACGGCATCGAATCTAAAATGAGACCAGAACTTATTCGAAAGCAATTAAAAGTAACAAACGGCTATTACGGGCGATCGTCTCATTTATGAGTATTCTAAATTTGTCTGAGGTCCAGATTCAAATTGGCCTCGTTTGACCCTCGTTGCAGAATCGGGCCGGGTGACATTTTGCGATTGTCCAGCATCCATCGACGGCGATCAATTGACACTTGACCCAAGCGACTCTTTCGTCGCGACCTTGTACTCGTCAGAACTCTGGACTTTACTAAATTTACGTGTGATATCATCGGATAGGACTAGGTAATGAACCTTATACATGTCATATCAGCAATCTCCGAATATTAGTTCAGGCATCATGGTTAGCTGGTATTCTGATTGATGTTAGAACAATTATATAGTTTAGTTTACCTTGCGGCTGCTGCTGTGGGATGAAAGGGGTGAGGAGTCGCGTGCGTTTCTTCTCATAGCCCTTTTGTGTGATGTCACCTGGAAGAAAGAACATTATTTAGACTAAGCATAAGCAACCGTCGAAATCGACGGTTTACAAAGGCCAATGGCCTTGATGAAAACGTACTTAATGTTTAGAATACATTGATCACCTTGAGCTAACAGAGAGAAAACAACGGTAATATACAGACTAATCGATCTATTGGCCGCTAATAGTGTTACAACACAGGTACACCTGAAAACCAGCGCGGCTCTGCGTGCCTCACATGGAGTGGTTTCAAGCTGAGGCGTTACCTTTTAGAGCTCAAACATTGTCATCATCATCATCAATCATCATCATCACCCTATTAACGATCCCACTGCTGGGACACAGTGACTTCTCTCTTGTAGGGAAATATTAGGCCTTAATTCACCACGTGCTGGCCAAGTGCGGATTGTCACATGTCCTTCAAGTTTTTTAAAGTTTTCAGAACTTGCCGGTTTCCTCACGATGTTTGCCTTCACCGTTGAAACACGTGCTTAAAGCGCACATAAATTTTAGAAGAAAAATCCAGAGGTGCGTGGCGGTGTTTGAACCCACGACCTTCGGAATGAAAGTCGAGTGTCCTCCCACTTAGCCAACACGGCTATGGCATGTTGTACAAACATTGTCATTTTTATTATGTAATTGTTATTGAAGTGAAACTTCTTTAGAATCGTTGTGATTTGAAATCGGATGCAACGGTAATGGAAATAATATTGGCTTACCTGTCGGGTAAGCCAATCTTAAACGCTAGGTTAAGCAACTTTGCGCGAAGCCAGTACTTGGATGGATGACCGCCCGAACAAAATCTTTTTGAATAGTATTTTTTTTTTTGTTTTTTTTTTATTCTTCTTATTCTTTTTCGATTCACACATGATAAAAGTTTCACTTCTATCATGTGTGAATCACACACACCTTTTTTATTTTTCACGTTAGTGAAGTTAGTTAGTACTTACTTATTTTGTGAACTAATATTTAGTTTATTTTTTGGTTGTTTATGTGATAAACGTACTCCATTCTATTCTGTTATAATCAATGCCTGAACTGAGCAAATATTTTATAAAAGATGTATTACAATCACTCTCGTCTTAAACCTAAGAGAAGTTTAAAAAAAAAAAACAAAGGTATACGTTTACACCTTCTTATAATTCACGAATGATATTGAAGGCAGTAAAAAGCTTAGTGCCAGTACTAACAATAATAGTACTTAGTGATATTCAGTTTCGAGTACATAAAGCTACTTTAAAACTGGTTATCGGTCGCGGGACTGGTAGAGCAAGGTGAAACGAAAAGGATTTTATTATATTGTATCAATAATCAAACAGCAAGATTAATGCCCGCTTAATTTCGAATCGTTTTTATTAAGATGAGATAGATAGATGAATAAATTTACCTATATCGTAAAGTAAACCAACTTAGCCATTTGAAAACACCATATACTTTCAAATTTATACTCGTAAGCAATATTATAAATCACTTTTGAATAACTGATTGGTTATACGTTAATATCATTTATAACGTAAATACGCTTTAATGTTTAAGGCGGTTATATGCTGTTTTTTTCGCGGGAAAATACGTTTATTAAAGTGTATTGTGATATACACATTAGTTTTTAAGACAAGACGACGTCTGCCACGAATGCTAGGTGTACATCAAACAATTTTAGTTAAATAAAATATAATAAATATTTTGGTCATTCATCCATATGGATAAATTTAATTATGTATAGGCTAGTTTTAGGTTTAGCATTAGATATTAGGTATTTATATTGTTTAAGCCACCGTCCATAAAACATGTAATTTTTTTCTCTCCATCCACGGTTGTCTGGAAGAAGTTGCTTTTAGCAATAAGACCGCCCATTACGCATTCTAGGTTTAGTTTTAATTTCTTATTGTATTGTTTATCTGGTGTGTAATAAAGTATTTTCTATTCTATTCTATCATGAAGAACCCATATGCTGGAAAGAACAAACAAAGGCGGAACCTTTTCCATGTACCGATCTCTATATTCTATGTTCCATACCCGAGTTCTGAAACCTAAATAAATAAAACTAGAGTGATGTTGGTAAAAGTAATAATACAATTAATTGAACTAAGGCTAGACAGGTCTTCAAGAACAAGAATAAAAAAGCGAAGCAATGACAAAGCTACAAAAGCTGCGAACTAATAAAACTGCTAAAGAAATATCCTGCTGTTCCCGTTCGGCTCAATTTATTTGTTTGAACGCACAGCAAATCGTTTTTTTGTATAACTTGCTTTTAATATAGCTATCATAAGCTTTAATTTACTTTCACCTGTCTTGATGTCCTATTGAGCTGAAATTGGAAACGCATATGTCAATCGCGTGACATTGCAATATTATGATAACAAAGATGCGATTTGATGAAGGAACAAACGAACTTTTTTAACGAAATTTCTTAATGCGCTGAGAAAAAACAGTTTTATATGTAATCTAGAAAGCACGTAGGTATTTATTACAACTAATTTTTTCTTATCTTTGAATGTATTCCTAAGAGACATAAATAAATAAATCTAAATTTCAGATTTAAGAAAAACCCCCGATTCCAATGCCTTAATTTCCTTAAATGTAAAACAACATAATATTATGTAATGTGGACATGATGCGTTTTCATTTGATACCCCACACTAGTATATTTGCAGATTTTCGGTTTTGCTTCCCCACTCTCACCCTCATAACTTTTAAACGGCCCAACCGATTTTCATGAAACATGTCTAAGAACACTCGCGCAAGACTCACCTTTCATAAAAAAAAAACTAAATCGAAATCGCTCCATCCGTTCGGGAGCTATGGTGACACAGACAGACAGACAGACAGACACACAGACAGACAGACAGACAGACAGACACGTCAAACTTATAACACCCCTCTTTTTTGGTCGGGGGTTAATAAAACAGCAAAATCGATAGAAGGTACCAGGATAGCAGAAACTATGGGTAGGTACGTACGTAGATTCAGAGAGAGTCAAGATTACGGGTCACGAAAACCTCTTGACGGTTTATGCATTCCTGGTATTTAGCCTCGAAGTAAGAACTATGGTAAATTATTTTGTTGTTGATCTGTACCTATTCACTCTCTTAATATATCACTTTATATGCGGCGAATTTTTATTTTTGGAGTTTTTGTCTGTTTACGTCCGTAAGTGATAACCCTCTGAATCCTAACACGTGACCTCCGGGTGGCGCTAAGAACAGTCTCTGGTGGTAGGCTTTGGCCGGGGCTTGTCACCACCCTCCGGGCTGGGCCAGTGCGTGAAGCGATTTTTTCGTGTTTCTTAATTGTGGCCCATAGAAGCCATCACCTTCTAGGTCATCACATCCCATCTTAGACCACATCGTCACTTTACATTTACTTTACAGCATTAAAAAAAATGACCGACTTTAAAATTATTCAATACTTAATTATTTAATTGTTTATGTTTCTTTTAATTAATCACTTATAAGAACGAAATTATTTGTAGCAGTTGATTTATTTTTACTTTTTAGTTACTGTTATGAAGTTGGTTCTTTTTTTGGCAAAAATATTTTTTATTGTTATATTTGATTTTGTTAATTTTCATGTAGTCTGTGTGTAATAGTTAAGAAATTTTGTTAATCATAGCACCCAAACAGATGAAGCGATTTTAATTTAGTTGTTTTTTTTTTAAATAATGGTGACTTCGACATATTTGATGAGAAAGAGAACCGAAAATTTGCAAAAATACTCGAGTGGGTTATCAAATCAAAGCTTATCATGTGCACATTACAAAATAATATGATTATTTACTTTTAAGGAATTTAAGGCATATTGTTTACAAACAGTTTTTTTTTTACTCAGTCTTGTTTTATTATATGCTTTTAATATTTGGTTCAAAATCATTATATCCTATTGAAGAAGTTAAAGGGCTAAGAAGCGTGGGACAGTTCGTAATGCAAGCGATGTAGATTGATATTTATTACACAATACAGTAGAGGAAAGACGAATACCAGATGTCCGGTTTACTTTTAATACTTATAATGTACTTAGAGAACTGAAACTAGGCCTTTAAATGAAAATATCATGACTTATAACTTTCAATACTTTTACAATGTAACCTAAGTTTTAGATGACGCTTTAAAGTTTCACCAGAACCAAAGCTTTTCCATCCTAGTATATAATAGTCCAGTAATGTAAGGTTTTATCTGCGGCTTGAGCTCTGAGCTGAATTTTTGATACACCTTTATGATGGCGTTGTGACGAATATGTCACAAAGCGACATTGATATCGTTCCGGAATTAAAGTTAAAAAGTCACAAGTTTAAGAAAATCTGTATTTCTCAAATATTGCGGATATTTGAGAAACACACGGCGACAAGACGCTTGGTTGGAGGTGTTTTAAAAGCTGTTTGTTTTATGTATCTGTCTGTATATGATTACAAAAAACTGCTGTATGTTTTAAAATATCCTAGAAGATAAGGGGTTTCGCGCACCATCTTTGCCCCGATTTCACCATTAGCTATTTTTAGCGCGAGCAAATGGCCATACTATATATATATATATATATATATCGGATAACTGAGATCAACTTGTATTTGAAGTAAGTTATGGCTGTCCTGAAAGACGATAAAATCCATCCTGCTTAGACCATAATCTCTAAGCAAGAATGTCGTTATCTCATCGACAAAACATAGAAGTTGGTATTATTGATATCATGATAAAAAAAAACCTTTCCATCATCACCTTGAACACATCATATTCACACGGAAGCATATATATATGTATGCATATACATACATAGGGTAACCATATAATGATTCGATCAAATGAAGCCCACCGGCGCTGCTGCCTATAGGAAATAGGCAATTTTATGCACATACGATAGATTGAACAAGGACGCAATGGAGTACTTTCGTAATTTATGCATTGATCTAGTTTTGTTTATCAGTATTACATGCTTGAAAGTGTGAAGGAACGTTTTACAAGTATCCAGAAAAAATATTTTGGTAATCATTTCAAACTTTGGCATCATTTCTTACATTGAGTACCGACTTTTATACGATAACTAGCTGACCCCAACGTCAAACGTTTTGCAAACGTTGTTTTGTAAAATAAAAAATAGATAGTAGTCGATTTTCAACCATCCTCACAGAGACTTGAACTGAAAAACACTAAATAATGTATGTAGAATTTGTCAAATGTAGGGCTTTCTTACTGTTTTTGGTGAAACGGCTAAAGCGATTATTCAGTGCTACTGAATAATTGCTTTAGCCGTTTCGGAGGACTATGGTAACTAACACTGTGACAGGTGAATTTTATATATATGATAATTCTAATATGTATTTCAAGCAATAGCAAACACCAAAAACAGTAAGAAAGCCCTACATTTGACAAATTCTACATACATTATTTAGTGTTTTTCAGTGTCAAGTGTCTGTGAGGATGGTTGTATTATCCTTGCGTAATAAAAAATGAAGTACATGTGCATTGAAACATCCGTGTGCCTCATGTCGTTCTTAGGGTTCCGTAGCCAAATGGAAATCCATCTCATACTTATCTAATTTATTTCTTCCTAATGAGCAGTTGTTAAGAAAATTGTTATTGATTCAATTGTATTTTTAACAATATATCATCAATTTATCATAAACTATCCTAGTTTTATTTACATACTTCTTTTTTAATGTTTCCGATGAAGACAGTACCAACTAAAAGCAAGTTCTTTAAAACATTTTCTCATTAATTAGTCAATGTTGAACTATTCAATGTGTATGTGTACACACAGACACTAGTAGTAGTGATAGATTAAGACATAAATATAAATATGTTTGTAAACATACATAAACAGATCATTATGCTTAAAAGGTTTCCTACCTTACTAAGCTTATTATTATAGGTTACATGAAATGTAGCGCTGCATGAAATGGAATTTCATTTTATACACGTACGGAACAAAGTACTACTTACTAAGCCACGTACAGTTCACAACGCTGTATAATATGGCTCGGTTTTAAACTTACCATTAAATTTATGCTTCAGGTATTAAATAGTGTTGTGGGTGTTTACTTACTTATATTAATTTATTAGTTCAGGACACCGCCAGTGTTGATTTAACAACTTTAAGTTTGTGCAACCGAAATGTTACGTCGTCAAATCATAATAACTCTCTCAACTGTTCCACCACACAGTTTGTTAATTTAATTTGTTACAATTTCAAACGTACAGACATTATAACATGCTCTTTTCACGTCTTATTTGTTTCGCAGCACCATTGTCTTAAACAATACTACTCAATAATATCAACCGTCAAAAACTTAATTTTACTTGAAGTTGATAATAAAAAAAAAATCATATAAAGAAATCTAGATGTTGCTAGCGTCAACACTCGCGTGGAATTAGAATTGTAATCCCGCGGGAAATCTGATATTTTCTGGATGAAATGTAGTTTATATTTATGAGACAAATAAGTTCAGCTGTTTATTCAAGGGCCGAAAACCATGCTCAGTTTCAACTTTATAAAGTTACCATACCCAGTTTAAGCTCCAATATGAAGTTGATGCCTGCCAAATTTCAGGTTTCTTACTTCAAAAACAGGACTGTCATACAAACAAACGAGCCCCGTTTTAACCCCGAAATGAGGATTATTTCTAAAGATACATTTGTATAACAACTATATAATCTAGAGGTATAGAGCATTTAGGTATTTGAAATTGTCTGTAACTTCAAAATCATAATAAGGCTTTTGTACAAACTTCCATCCTCCCCTTATGGGAAGGTTTACAAAATAATTAACCACTTGTTTCGATTGAATTTCAATAAAGAACCTTCATATTGAATTTAATTCGAATAACTTTAAAATCTTTAAAAGTTTTACCACTGTTGGGGGTGATTTCCTAAAAACGATTGCCAAAGTATTTCAAAAATTTTAATAAGGAACCTACATACTGAATCTCATTTGAATAACTTTAAAAAGTTTCATACTTAGTTTCTACCCCTTTTTTATCCTCTTACAGTGTGAATTTACAAAAATCCTTTCTTAATGCTCCCCTATGTTATAAAGAAACCGCGTTAATATTGAAACAAAAGTTAACATAGTTTTGTGGCTAAGTAACGATTACCCAATCTATGTACCTCTATAACTTGTCTGCTTGTTAAGAGGTAGTTGTAAGGAACGAGTTATAATCATCAAAATGTCTGATTATAGACATACATTTGTTTGTAGAAGGCTGTGATAAGCAACGTGGTTTTTAAAACCGGTTTTAAGGTCGCAATCATAAATTTATGAAACTTCAATTTCAAAATACGTATAATAAATCATCATCTTCCTGACCTTATCCCATATTACGTGGGGTCGGCACAACATGTTTTCTGCTTCCATTTCCCTCTATCACCCGTCATCTCAACACTCATGGCACCTCTTTCTTACACATTGTCATCTTTCACACAGTCCATCCATCTTTTCTTCGGCCTACCTCTTCTCACATATCCATCTACATACATATCTGACGCTCTTCTCGTCACATGTCTTTCATCTCTTCTCATAACATGTTCATACCACGCTAATCTATTACCTCTTAACATATCCGTAACTGGCGCTTTCAAAGTGCCTCAAATGCTGATAAATAATATATAAATTCGCCTTCGCAGGAATACTCACCTTCTGTCTCTCTTATACTGTATTCTTTTTCATCCTTCCACTCCTAGCTATCTCAAATACCACTTTCAATTCCTTTCAGACTCCCACTCACTCTCACTTTGCTCTCTCAATCCCTTCTTATTAAAACTCCTTTACACACTACAACATTCTATGAAAAATCATTTATTAATCTAGCTATCCGACAATGGAACTAGCTCCCTCAAATCATACGAAACGCTAAATCGCTTCCCTTCTTCAAAAAACTGCTTCACGAACACTTATTTTTATATATTACATTATAGTCTATTATTATTCTTTATTTATTTATCTATTTATTTTTAGTACCGTAGGATATAGTTTATGAAGTATGTAAGTTTATTTTTTTTATTAAGTTAATTTTATTTGAAAATAGTTTTGAATAGTTTATTTGGTATTTATTTATTTTCCTTTTATATCTTCTTTACGTTACGCCACTGTCTATGTCGTTCTATTTCTTTCCTGTCCATCCAAAGGTTGCCCTTTATACTCCAATGTATTGTCTTGTTATTGTTTGCAGTTTGTATTTTATTTTTGGTGTACAATAACGAGTTATCTATCTATCTATCTATAAATTAAACCAGTCTGAATTTCGGCAAAATTGAATAGCAACGAGGATTGAAGAGAAAAACTAATTGACGTAGCCCGGGCGGGCTGAAAGGTTTTATTTTAACTTCTCACACCGGCGGGCAAGTTAATGACATTGATGAAGGCACGGGTCATGGAGTTTTGTTTTTTTTATTGCCAACTGCTATTGTGTGCCACTGCAGTTACAATTTTCTCAGTCGCAGCAGAGTTATGGCGGTTAGACCCAATAGCTTTCATTATCACGTAGACCAAATTGCTGGGATATGCAAAGCTCGCGGCGTTTTCGCAGCCATGCCGATAATAACGAGCCTGTCTTGTTTATACAGATATATCGTAGACATTGTTAATTTCTGATAGCAACTGATTCCACGAACTGAGTTCAGAAAATATCTGTCATCCATTCTCATATTACGACTTTATTGATGCTGGGCATACAGTTTCTTAGAGCAAATAAATGTATTCTATGAAATTGTTTACACAGTTAAACATAATGCAATAGTGAAGTTCGCTAAGAGATTAGTGAGAATGACTAGGGATGTTCTAGGTATTGGCCAGTGAAGAAAGTCGATACTATAGATTAGCGAGGCTGTTTAAGGGATGTTTATTTAATTAACGAATATATTCACTTCTCGGAGCGAGGCGAAGTTAATTTGTTTTCATTTAGGAACAAATGAAAACAAATTAACAAACAAATTTCTTATTTATCTATTTACGTGGAAAACAGCTTATAACAAAGTATTCATAATAGGAACATACATACTAAACACATCACCACTCCTTTACGTCGCGCCTAATATTAAAATGACATGAATGAAAATTCATTTCCTCTAATCAATTTTAATATAATTAGATATTTGCTTACAACATCAAGCTGTTTTTTCTTTAAAACTAATGTTGCACTTGTTATAACTAGACTAGAAAGCATACGAATCCAATACGAGGCATCAGTCGTCGCACCACTATCAAATTAATTGAGCATTAACCCATTGACACAGAATGGGGCAGGATAGTTGGGACGCGACGCATACGCAGTCATGTAGCAAATGGCGAACTAGAGATAACATTATCATTATCTGCTTTACTGGCAGATGATATCCATTAAAAGAAAATTGATACCATTATAACAAATACTAGCAGTGGACCGCGATGTTACCAGCGAATACGTTTCCCGGGAATAGACATATTTTCCCGCAGTAAAACGAAGCCTGTGTCCTTTCTCAGGTTCTAGATTGTCTACAATCTATGTACCAAGCTTAATTTAAAACGGTTTAGTAGCTTTGGCGTGAAAGCCGGAAAGACAGACAGGGTTACTTTCGCATTTCTCAAATTAAAAGAATTTTTGATAATACTTTCTCTTATTTTTCAATAAATTTGTTTGATATAATCGGTGTTGACTTTTCGTAGGGAACAAGGGCAGCTACATAAACTGTCAGTGCTTGAGAACTGTTGAATCCTACTAATATTATAAACGCGAGTTTGTGAGGATGTAACAAAGTGTGAAAGTTTCATTTTCAAAATTATCGTGACTTACACAATTCATTTTAAAATTCGTACTAATAATACGTAAGTTAATCCCGGTTAGTTTGTGATTGCTGCTTTTTCGCGCAAAAAATACCGAATAAGTTTTAATGAAACTTCACTTTAATATAGCTTACTTATCAGAATAACACAGACTCGTTATTACGAAAAAAGTCATTCCGCGGCAAAAAACAATAAAAACAAAAAAAAAATCCATTAAAGCGCGGGTAGCACCGCAGTGCGCAGCTAGTCAAAAATATAAATTTATATCTAGTAAAATATTGTAAAATTTTTTACATATTTATGCAGAAAAAGATTAAGACACAACCGTTACCTTCGCACACAGGATTCCAACCTGCATCCTGATAATAGTTTAAACAAAAAAGTGTTATTAAATTCGATGTTATAATAGTTTAAAAAAAAATACGGACGATAAAAAAATTTAATATTCATAATTTGCAATTATTTTGACATTTTTATTTTTAAATTAATTTTCTATGATGGTAATTTCAATTGTAATTAAATTCAATAACTATTGTAACATGACATTGCACGCCATATATTGGTAAAATACATTGTTCTATGTAATTTATTAAACACCTATAACCACATGTATCTATGCAATAAAGATACTTTTACTTTACTTTTACTTACTTTACTAAAAATCATTAAGATTTATTGTACAAATGTTCCTCGACTCAATGAAAATAAGACAGAAGAACATAAGGCCTCTTGTGGTGGGATGGATAGGATCAGATTACAATGTTGAAGGATGACTGACCGGAACTTTACGCTTATGCGGTGCGATCCACTTCAATTTTTATTAATTACTGAAATTACGCCATATCCTTCAATAATACGACTGTATACCTACATTATTCACGTAAAACAAGCCGTTTTCTTCATTTCAGTTTTAGTCCATAAAATAAACTTTCATTTCCAATTAAAACTCAAATATAATTAATGCCTCAGCCCGCTTTGGTAGGTACATGGAACTGAGCGAGATAGCTTAACACTTTTAGCATTGACAAACTTACTCGGAGATGGTGAAACAGGCCCTCAAAATCTTATATATAAAAAAAATTTGCCAAAAAAGAACCAACTTCAAAACAGTAACTAAAAAGTAAAAAATAAATTAACTTCTACAAATAATTTCGACCTTATAAATAATTAATTAAAAGAAACATAAACAATTCAATAATTAAGTATTTATATAATAATTTTAAAGTCGGTGCCAAATTTTTTTCACGATGTTTAGAGATGTGTAGGCTTAGAATGGATGCTCTACCTCTACCTTACTCTACTAAAATATGTATCTTATAGAGTTCCTTTGACTGTTCTTCATTTTCATCATCAGACCCCTAAAATCAGTCAAACCCCATTTAGATGAACGGTAGTAATATAAGTTAATCAAGCCCAAACACAAAGTACTTGATGTAAATCGTTGAGGAGTTCCCTCGACTGCCTTTTCCTCCATCATCAGATCAACACCAGACCTTCATTAATAAAATGCATTATATACACGAGTCAGATAGACAATTATTTCGGGATTCCACCATTAGATCCTGGTTTCCTTACCATGGGACCACCCTTGGGATACTCCCTATCCAACAAAAAAAGAATAATCTAAATCGGTTCATACACGACAAAGATATTTACGGACATACATCAAAAAAAAAATATATACGGTCGAATTGAGAAACTTTTTTTTTTTGAAGTCTGTTAAAAAATGAATCGCAAAATGTGTTGCTGAGCGCATAACTCAACAACGCCTGGACTGTTGGAGTTCCAGGATGGTTTTTTTAGGCGAGAAAAAAACAAATTATTGCCGGGAAAATAATTACCCGTGCGAAGCCGGGGCGTACCGCTAGTTAGCAATAAATGAGGCAGAAGACAGACACCAATTATAAGTATCTTAACCTAACGTAACACTAACTAGAACGAATTACTACGAAACTCAAACACATAAAATATTATTCTCATATATCTCGTAGAAAAATGCCAAAAATATATAGCAAAATAAACTGATGAAATAGGGTCCCAAAATAATATATACAGTAAATTAAGTCAAAAGTTACGGACTATTGTATTTTGTTAGAAGTTATAACGTGTCGTAAGTAAGTGATCGCATTCATATCGATTCTTGGTGTTACTTTGACTAAATAAAACTTCATTTGAACTTAACCTTTTGATATAACGTTTTACATCTAGCACGTCACACTAGAAGATGTTTTGGAACGTAATTTTGATCACTTACTTTTGTTGTCGACAGTACATACTCTTCCTTAGACATATTTTATTACGTAATATGCGGTAATATAAAGTTTGTGGGGTTCAAAACACGACTGTACACACTCTTCCTTAGACCTATTGTCAAACGTAAAGTTTGTCGGGTTGAAAACATAATCCATCGTGTGTACACCCATGGCAAATATCAATAAATCTCAATCTAACTATTATGTACAGTACAGAACAGCATAATCATTAAATCTAACATTTATGTTTAACGAGTAGGTAGGTATATAATTACGAAGATTGTCTAACTCGATTCGTTTTTCAGAGATCATTAATTATCAAGTGTTTTTAGTTTCATGAGAATTTGTTGAGGTATTCTTGTTTTTACCCGTCTTCGACGAAACAAAAAGGCGATTTATGATTTTGACTTCTAAACTAGTAATCATAATTAGACAAATGAGGTCTCGTTGGAAGCCTCTTGATTGTCCGATGGTTATAGGCTAGACGTCACGTTCAATTCCTACAGGGAGTCTAGGAGACAATTGAAAGAAGCAAAATACATTTTTTTCTTAAAGGTGTTGTGTGGGGTATCAAATGAAAGAACTTTGTTAGGACCTTCAAAATATGTCAATATTATTAGCTGTTGCCCCCAGCTCTGCTATCAACCACCTGATAATTGCAAGAATTTATAAATAAATAAATAATACAAAACGAAAAAATTAAATGCTTATAGGAGTTACTGACGATTCGGACACAGGTTATTCGGACACAGTGTCCCAATTGACACTTTTGATTTTAATATATTTTTTACGGTCGATTCGGACACCATCAAATTATTAAAGGATAGCCGTGGTCCGTAAGCCACCTTGATTAATTTCATTATAAAAATGAATCTGTTTAGCTATATTTGGTGGTTGTGTTTTGCTATGGGTAGTGTTTTTTTTTAATTTTTACTATTAATTAATTAATAAAAAAGTTTCCATTAACAGATATTACAAAAAAAAACATTCTGAAAACCCTTAGGGGTTTGTTTAGAATGAAATTTCTATTCCTCGAAAACTTAAAACTTAACAAAAGTGAAAAATAAACTGACTATTAACAAAAAATTGAGGTTCTAAAAAAAACAACAAATTTTTATCTGACAAATTGTATGGAATTCGTACAGATTAATACAATAGTCAAATATTTTTCTCAAAGAATCACAAACATGGCAGTGAGATGTTTTATTGATTTGATTTGAATAATAAATATGATAATGTAAACATTTATTCATGTAACTGCTGAAAAATTCACACTCGGTCAGCTTGAAAGGAATTCATGCATCGAATCATTTTTATTAGCATTGAGAACAGGTTACTGTTTATTAATCATGAAATGTTATATTGAAGTCTGCCGTCGCATCTACAGAACGTTGGACTGTGACAACTGCAAAACGGCCTTTCAGCAAAAGATAATGTGATGCAAGAAGACGGTTTGTATGCAAAAATTGCACCCGTGCTGCGTCGCGCGTCGGTTTTAGTCCCTATTTTCTAAGTGCTAAACATGTCAAGTATTCTGTTAAGTAGTAGTTTTGCCGTCTTATTCGTGCTTTATGATATGTGTCCATACCAAGGTTGCCTGAAAGAGGTCGCTATCAGCGATAAGACCGCTCATTGATCTCTTTTCGCTATCAGCGATAAGACCGCTCATTTCTCTTTTATGTGTTTTATTGTAATGTTGCGTTAAATAAAAAGTATTGTATTCAACCGAAAGATACGTGTATGATTTACCTACGTCTAAAAAGAAGAATACCTGTGTAAAACAACCTAAAGATACGTGTATGATTTACCTACGTCTAAAAAGAAGAATACCTGTGTAAAACAACCTAAAGATACGTGTATGATTTACCTACGTCTAAAAAGAAGAATACCTGTGTAAAACAACCTAAAGATACGTGTATGATTTACCTACGTCTAAAAAGAAGAATACCTGTGTAAAACAACCTAAAGATACGTGTATGATTTACCTACGTCTAAAAAGAAGAATACCTGTGTAAAACTACACAGGAAGTAAGGCCGCAGGTTATAATCACAACGCCCAAATTATTTAGAGCCCAACGGAAAGGGACAACAATGTAACACTTAATACTTCCGTATGTAGGCAGCAGGCACACTTGACAAGATTGTGTGAAATGTTTTGGAAACCATTTCAAAATAACGCGTTTATTGGAGAGAGAGTAGGTATGTTTACGTTTGCATCACGAGACGCGTGGTAAACACAAAGGGCAAACATTTCTACACTTCCGTGAACTGGATTTATACATTTCTTTCACATCAGATATCTGTTTGCTGTCATTCGTTTCACTTAAGTATAATAACTGAAATACTAGTAGTAAGAATCCGTTGAAACTAAGTATTGCTGTTGAAAACATTCGTGTTATATTTTTTCAAGTGAAGGTAACATTTTCAATCTAACTGAAATCTTGGTTCTATAGCTTGAGAAAAATTTAAGAGAACTGGGAGTGTGAAGTGTTTAAATTAAATGGCGACAAAACATAACATTCACTCGCGTTCACTTAGGCTTCCTTAAGAACCTGTAACGGTTATGAAAAAAAAAACTTCTTACCAAAACTTTTTCACTCTGTTCAAGGTGTCACACATTTAGGGTTATGTTAACAGCCTTCAATTTGTCGTATTTGTATTGAATAGATCCCAAAATGTCATCACTTATGTATGACTTAGGGCCGATTTTTCAATCGTCAGATAAACAGTCAGATAGACTTTATTCGTCGAATAGCAATATTCATGGTTTTTCAATGGTCTGATAGTAGTTAACTGTCGAATAAGGTCCCTATCAGAGGAATAAAGTTACCTGCTACTTGAAGGACCAGATAAGGTTCTATCCCGCCGATAAGTTTGACGTTTGGGTTATGTTGTATAGTTTCGTTCGTTTTATTTTTGTTTGATAAAACCGTAAAACGACATAGACCCGTGATTTGTTATAAATGGATGTATTTGAAGCAATTGACGACTTATCAATCGAGGAAGAACAAAAATACTTAATTATCTATATCCTTCTGAGAGAAAAACCCGACTTTACGAGAGAGGCCTGATAATTTAAACACATGGGACGACACTGAATTTTAGAGAAGATTTCGGTTGAAAAATGAAGCCATAGCCGACTTACTTTCATTGATTGAAGAAATAAATCATTAGTTAAATACTGGTAAAAATAAAAGAAAGAAAAGTTAGAAGTATACATATGTAGTACATCTGAAATACTGAATTTTTTATTGAAAATCCACAACCTACTTGCAATATTATCACTGTCATTACGTGGTCTAATATTCTAGTCCAGATGTATTAAGTAGAGCATATTGCCAACACTTTATCTTCAACCTCATTGATATCGGGGGCAGTAGAAGTTCGGCCACCTGTTCTATACAACTCCTGTCTAAGGACAGTCATCTTTTTCTTCGTAATTTTTTTACGCCTTAGTACTTTCATTTTAATGTTGTAGCCGTGCGTACTGCAGTTTCACTAGATGTCTCATTAAATGCTGTTGCAATTTTGGTCCATGCATCATCTTTGTCTTTGTTGGTTACGGCGTCGGTTTTCTTGTTTTCGATTACTGACCGATATTTAGTTACCAACTCGGTCAGTAAACGTACTTCTGAACTACTGAAATTAGTAGCACGTTCACGTTTCTTGGATAATTCCATTTTCTGATTCATTTTTAATTCGCAAAAGAACACTAATCGTATATTGATATTGTAGAAATAACAAGATTTGAACTGACTGAACTGTCAAATACAGTTTTGTTGCTATTCTTCACTAACACTTTGAATACAGTATCTGTGTATCTCGCTTGCACACAGATGGTGTGAAGTTGGTTTGGATAAACCACTGATAGTTATTCTCTATATAATAGACGATTGAAAATTTGAAAATACTTATTCGCCCGATAAACAGACAGATAATTTTATACGCTAAATAACTATTTGACGACTTAACTGAGGATTGAAAAATTGGCCCTTAGTATGCAATGTATTCTTTACATAATTTATGAAACATTTTAGTCCATTAAACCAAATTCTCTTAGTTTTAAACATACTACGAAAAAATTTGCCAAGATGTGCAAGCGAAGCCTACCTATCTGCCTACCTATTCTCGAAACATTACTTCGGTTTTTTAAACCCTGGTATCATGGGTTTGGAATATACCAGAAATACCAAATTCACTGGATATGATGTCCATAGGGGGTTTATTGAAAATGAATAGTATCAATTGCAGAGCTCTTATAGTTTTGTTTTCATTGCTGTCTAAATACCCCCAATTTCGTCACTTAATCACACTCGTTCTAGAAAGCTGCAATTTGGTGTAGAGTAGAGGGAGTTAGAAGCTTGGCTCTATCTGATAACTCTTTGACAGTGCTGTGATTGTGATGCATTTTACATGAAAATGTTTTTTGTATTACTGTTTTTTTTTTATTATTTTTTTTATATTTGAGCGTTGTTCTAAGTTGATAATGATGTTAGATTTTTGGGACAGCAAAGTGCGCATCTTTGGTAAATTTGTTTATAAACTAGCTGTTTTGTATAATTATTTCTAAACTTGATTGCAAGTCTTCATTCTAAGCATCAACATCCCGTTAGAACAATGTTCACACATTATTCAATCAAACATACATTAAATGAATATCTAGTTAAAATGTGATGCGCGGACGGCGATGCGCACGCGTTGCGCTATTTATATGGCTATCTCGCTATAGCTGTACTGTTTGCTTCGAGTACAACTTAGTATTCACATCACAATGCACAGCATTCAGATTTTTGTATTATTTTAACTGTTATAGAGTTATGATTCACGTTTGCTTCTGGAACTTTATATTTCAATTTCTTAAATGAACCAGGATTACCATTTTTAACAAGATAATATGGTAGTTAGTGCTTATACCAATTCTTCGTAATATTGCCTTTTCTTCTGGTAGTTCTTTTTATTCAGTAGGGACATAGAAAATAGGAAAATCCATAGAACACGGTCTACGCCGCCGTGGCGTGGCAGTAGCTTTAAGTTGAAGAACTAGTATGAAAATAAAGCTAGCCAAGCAAGCGTTTAATGTGTAGGAAACACACTCAAAACACAGAGATAGTATCTTAAGTAATATCTCTGTGTTTTGAGTAACCAAGACATAGGAAGAAGTCAAGATTACACTATCGATGTCTGTTATTCAGAGAGCATTTACGCTAACTTCTTATGATCACTGAGTGGTCCTCGAAGCCTCGCTCGTAAGCAATATTTCAATTGAACGATATTGTAACCAATTTCGCTGTTTATTGCTCTCAGCTTCGATTAACATTGGTTGTGTGTATTGTTACTGGGTAGTATTACAAAGTGTAGTCCGGACTTTGGAAAAATACAAGGCTTTATAGTTTGATTAAGAGAATATTAAGAACTTAAACACAAGGTTTGAAATTTTAAAACTACCAACTTCAGGACCCTTTACGACTGTGATGTGTGTGCACTATATACTGGAGCAAAACAGTCCTCAACACTACTTAGTAGAAGTGGGATCAATGACACGCGTCTCGCGACAATTTACACTATACGATGCATCATGCTACTTACGCGTTGGTTTTTGCATCTCTCTCACACAAGGAAAGTGCTTGTTTGCTTACTAGACAGGCCGTTTACATTACAAAACATTCTGAAGGATGTCTATAACAAACAGTAGACGCACAGATCTGTGCTAGTAAAATGAAAACTGTGTGACACAATTATATTTAATAGACAGCTTGCCTGCTAAGACCAATACATATTTGGTAGAATTTCGTCTAAATTGACAACCATTTGTAATAGGTACAAAGCAACCATTATTCTAAGGACATAAGATCTTGTTTCGCACAATACCAACATTGATAGTGATAAATTAGTCTCTTGTTAGGACGTTGAGCGACTCATCCTCGATTCCAGCTCATTAATACAACAAACATTAAAAAGTAGAGGATAAGTAATAAAAATAAGTCCGCTTCCATAATTATTACAATACAAAGGCAATTGGGGCCGCGGGCCGGCGCGTTAGTCAGAGTTGGGCACGTCATGAAGACAGAACGAGTTTATGATGATGCGTCATGCGGGATCAGTGCCGAGAGGACGTAAGCGACACGCCTGCTAAACGTTGCCTTTGCGCAGGTAGATGGTACCAGTTTCAACTATTTGCCGTCAATTTTTAGAGTCAGGTAACAGGAATGACTATCGAACTCCGCGCACTGATAATGCTCTGTATAAACATTTCGTGTTATTTTAGATTTGAGATTAGAATTGTTACCGGTCTGTCTGATAAACAAGTAATCGCTTAAACCTAACTAGGTACATAATTTAATAATATATTTTATTGGAATGAAAGTTTATAACCAATTTCAAGAAATTATGTCCTTTATTTGTCTTCGTACGACAATTTTAAAAACTGTTTTTTATTCGGAGACTAGTGACTCCGATTAAAATTAGATACAAATCTGACCAGTAGCTTAAGTTATCTTCCATTATCCATATTTAGTTATATTTGAGTCGTTAGTTGTATTCGTATTCGTTAATTCCTCTTGTTTCCAGCAAACAACATGGCAAAAAGAGTACAGAATAAAATTAACTATGGAGGGTGTCAGATGAGTTAAAAGACAAGAAAGGTAAAAGAGAATGACGATAACTTTATTAGGATTTACAGTTTAGCATGTGAGCACAAATTTTTAAACCATGTTAGACAGAGATTTTTCATTCAGGGAATCCGTTTAATAACTGGGTAAAAGTCAGATGAATAAAGACTGGCGTATGACGAAAACTTTGTTAGTTTTTACAGTTTGGCATGTGAGCACAGCTTTTTAAATAGGAAAATCTAGTAAAAATTGTTTTTACCATTTCGTACCTATGTCCTCTACGTTTTCGATTACGAAATTATGTTTCCATGATAACCTCATTTCCGTAATATTTTTCGCAATTTCAAGTAGTACTTTTTGAGATCTATTTAATCGGACATTGCTATAACATAACTCTATAACAGTGCTATCTTTGCTATCTTACACTGAATATTCCATGTAGGTACATTAGTATAACCAAACTCTCATTCTCTATACTTGCTTGTATATTTTTTTTTATTTCTCTATAAAGTTAGTATAAAAATTGTATTGAATTTATTTCATATTGAATTTAACTCATATTGAGTACAAATGAATGCACTTGAATATAGAACAAATTTAAAAGACAACTGAAGTCAGAAACAAGAGATATATCTTTGGTCATATTAAGCCGAGAAAATGTTGTATAGGAAGGTACTTTTATTCTAAGTAGATCAGAATATTAAATTATTTTAGGGCAGATCGACTTCTGAGGGGTAGCATAAATTTAATAGAATACTCACTGTTACGATGCTAGCAAGGCTTAAACGGTTTGTTTGTCTGTGTTTGTTTCATACTCTCAAAAGGTAGATATATATTAGAAACCATTGTGGATCAATCTGTCAACCTGGATTTTATAAAGGATCCCTTTTATTTTTTTACCCCCAAAATACATGATAAATAATTAAAACCAATGACCAACTTTTGAATCTATTTGTTAGGCATAGGCATGACATAGACAAGTTTTGAATCAATCTAAACATTAAAAAATTTGGCCATAAGACTGTGATTTGGATATGACTGCAAATCCATATTGACATGTGTAAAGCAAAAATGTTTCTTTATTCATGTCATAGAAGCATAAATAATACCTACAAGTAAATAGTTTCTTATTAGAAATTAATAAGACCCAAGTATTACCACCCAAAATGTGAAGTTTATTGAGTATGTGAGTATATAAACAGCCTGTTGTGTTTCATAGCTGGCGACAGGATAAATAGGTGTACCAGCTCCCAGTTTATTCGTTTTTACTTCTATCAATCTAATACCAAGAACAAGGTATGTATGTTAATAAATGTGTGTTGATTTTTAACACGCAATATTACAATGACGACTCGAGCGTGAACCAGAGCTTAAGAGAGATATCAACATAGCGGTGAGGTTCTTTATAGCCTGTTCTATCTCCGAGACTAGACTTCTTTAGTATTTACTAAATCATCAACAGCAAAGCTGCTATCACTACGTTTAAAAAAATACTCTATGGATACAGAACACAATTCTAAACGATTTAAAAACTTTACATTTCTAAACGATCAATTAGATACAACCAATTTTAATAGTATTGATTTACTAATAACGCAAACTTAAAACAGACGTACCTTCGGATAACTCCAAGTCAAGTTCAGCGAGTTTGTCTCGGACATCCTCCGGCAACTTGGAAACATCAACACTAAAGTCAGCCATTGCGAAAAATTCACTTTTCTCACACACAATGTAAATAAAGTTATTATCAATATTATTTCAAGAAATCATCATGACGAATAGCCATCTTGAATCAACTATAGAATCTGCTTGGTTCCCTGCTCCGCACGAAACTGACGGAACGCACGCAGAACGGAACGGAATAATTTACAGGAAGAACATCGAGCGCCACCAGAGGGCGGCTATGTCGAACAGTATATTCTCGGTTACACCACAAAATGTGTAATGCTGGCTGTACACACGCGTCGAGACACCCCGAGACAGGCCGAACGCGCGTGTGTACAGGGCGCTCTCGTCTCGTCTCGCTGTCTCGTTCTCGTCTCGGTCGGTCTCGGTGGCTTGTCGGTTTTTTGCGCCCGAGTCAAAGGGTCTCGTTGGCTCTCGCGAGGTAAACGAGAGCGAGCATGTACACACTCGTTCATTTACTTGCTCGCTGATAGTATTTAATTGTTTTTTAATTTAATTTTAATTTAATTTAATTATATTATTTTTTTTCTTATTTCTTCATGGTTTACGAATTTTATTTTTATAGTAAATGTTAAAAAAATTATAATAGCTCATGGCACAAACACAAATAGCAGCAGCAATTTCTACGTCCATTGTCGCGTGAGTCTTCAGTTCAAATGTTAGAACGCGTGTGTACAGGCATGCTCTCGACGAGACCCCTCTCGGCCGAGACATTCGCCGAGAGGCTCTCGTCGCGTGTGTACAGCCGGCATAAGTGACGTTGACTAGACATGTTCAATATTCGTTATCCTATTGGTTGGAAAGCAATAGAATGACATTCATAGCCAGTCCGATAAAAAAAGGAACTCTCGTCCATTTCATATTTTAACTGCCAAGTCATGGAAAACCAATGAGATATTTTTTTTTTGTATTCTATGTTTTTAGGAGATAATTCTTAGGACTTTGTTCTTTTTGCGAAGCTTCTTTCATAATAATGACTCCTAATTAGTGTTAAGTTCAAAGTGTATTAATAACATATAAAACATTACAGTATAAACTAAGTCGTTCCATCGTACAATATGTATGAGAAAAAGACATGTTATGAATAAAACAAAAATAAACGTGTTAGAAATAATAATGGGATGTTCTGAGTAGATATAGAATTCTTTGGACTTTGTGCTTTTTAAGAAGCTTCTTTCATAATAATGACTCGTAACTAAATAATAATTGGATGTTCTGAGTAGATATAGGTAGTTTTTTAATAAGAAAACTTAACTTGGATATTAAGTCAAAGTTAATAATAAAATATAAACATATCGCCAAATTATGTAATGTATAAAAGCATATTAATTCCAAAATTTTGCACTGATAAAGAAATACCTACTCGAAAATTTCATCGCGCATCGCGCTCAGATAAGTAATCTCAAGCGAGATCTGTCCAGCTCAGTGACAAATAATGAAGTAAATAATTGAATCGTGTTTTTGATTTTTAGCCTGAACATATTGGTTGGTAATGAAAGCTTCATTAATAGGTTCTACAGTAAATGATATATTAGAACCAAAAAGTAGATGTAACAATACTTAATTTTATAGTATAATTAATTATTTAATAACGAAGTTTTGAGTTTTTAATGAAAATTGTAGATTGTGATTATATGTGGGAATCACTTATTGGTAGAGTTTCCGGAGTGCATCTTTAAGTCAAGAGCTTATGCTCAGGACACACGGCGACACTTAACATTAGACACTCAATGTATACATCGAATGTCTGTGTGTGTCCACTGCCGCGAAACTTAGTTGCTGTGGCAATGTCGGCCAGTGTCTGTGTTGCAGCAGCCGTGGGGACAGGTCATGCGCAGTGTCCGACACAAGTGTCGCGAATTTCGAACCTGTGCGAAATTTTAAGCTAGACCAATATGGCGTCACGTGCATGGTCTGCAGAGGACATAAAATTATAGATTTTATATTATAAAAGCTTGCCTGAACTATGACAAATATCAGATAGCGATTATAAAAATCGAATTAAAAAGACAGCGGCAATAGAATGTTTGGCGGAACGATTTAATACTACTGCTGTAGAAATATGTAGTTCAGATAACAATTGATTATATGCCCCCAGCTGGGCTCTTCTTTTAATCCAATCTTTCACCCATATCGAACTCTTCTTACGACGACGCATTTTAATTGAAACACATATCGCGACAACCGCGGCAGCAGCATGCTTGTTCATGGCGAGGAAATGTACCACCCTGAATTGCAGTGTAGCATCGATCCGTGTAGACAGCTAACCACACATAACCGGGACATTAAAATGTTTACACCGATGTCGACACAAAAAATTGCTTATCATGAGGACGCAATCTACACTAGTGTCGACATTTGTGATGAGTGTCAGTGTCGTCGTGTGTCCTGAGCATTAGAGTTCATTTATTACAAGATTTACACGTCAATTACATTTATTTACTAAAAGTTTTGGTTTCGTAAAACTATACATGGATAATGACTGTTTCATAAACTAATAATATGTCAATATAGAATAAAATTAATTATAAAAAGTCAAAGTTATTAAAAGTCTAAATTAAATATTAAAAGTCGTTAAAGAGAGTATAAAGTCAAAAGATAAATTAATATATGAATAAATTTTATAATAAGTCAAAAATACATAAAAAATAACATAGTCAACCGGGCGGGGTTACTAAAGGAATGATAATTTAATGCTTTGGATGTGGGCTCAATAAAAAGTGTCTTGGTGTATCAGACTTCTGTCGCAGCGGTCACTCTGTTCAGGTCTGCACAAGTTTACAGTTTACATAAGTTTACAAGCAGCTTGGTAAACTATAATGTATGCATCAGTCTTGATATTTCTATGGGACTGACACAGTTTAACTATAAAACGGATATTATTATAAGTCTAAATCTACTCAGTACATCCAATTATTATTTTTAACAAAATGCACCAACCAAATCAGTTCAAAATACTAGTCATTATTAAGAAAGAAGCTTCTTTAGAAGCACATCTGCTCAAACCGACAAATCACGCTTCGACAAATCAGCAGTCTGTGTTAGTATGCACCAACCAAATCAGTTCAAAATACTAGTCATTATTAAGAAAGAAGCTTCTTAAGAAGCACATCTGCTCAAACCGACAAATCACGCTTCGACAAATCAGCAGTCTGTGTTAGTTTGTAAACCATTATATTAAGAGTTTATAAATCACTGTGTTGTACAATAAACGTTTTTGTATTTGTATTGTATTTGTGACCGACCCTATACGTACGCGCAAAATAGGAAAATCTCTATGGCTCTCGCCATACGTCAGCGGAAGACAGGCTCCACTCTCGTTTTAACCTACTAGCCGTATCTAAAGGAATCACTTCTATCAGGCGTCTCGTGACCCATAGTTTTATAATAAGTATATAACTTCCCTTGAATTTGACACTGTTGGTAATTTGATAATATTTAGATGTTACAATATAACTTTGAAAGTATTGGAGAATATCCATTGCTTTATGCAAAAAATTTACATAATAAATACAAATAAAAATAAATAAACCAAAAATTAACGAATCGAGAATGACATTTTTCTATGTTCTCGTTAACTTTTAAAGATATTTAGTACCATTTTTTTACACTGGCAAAAAATAACAATAATTTAGTTCTTTGATAGGTGTCGCTGTTCGCGTTTCATTTTCCGTCATTCTCATTCGCTAGCTCAGTGGCTGCCGTTTTTTCTTTTTACTTTACGATCGGTATGTGGATGGATTCTTTACTTGGCCGTAAAAGTTTATTCTCATAATGGCTGCCACGCTAAAAGTGTAGCATATTGGTTATGTCATGTACAAATCAGTGTTCTTATGAGATGTTTGCGCGATCAACAAGTGTACGGGACCATGTTCGCTTGAATGCTGTTTAGTCTCAATCTCCCTGGAACGTTTCCTCTTTCATGTTTCCTTTTTTGGCATTGAAGTTAAGGATTCTGAGTTTGTGTACTTAACGTGTGTTATAAAAACATAATCTATGCTGTGTGAAAAGTGTGCGATCGTCCCATATTGAGTGCCAAGTCGTCAGTCGTCAATAAGGATGACGGATAATAGGTCGTCTTCGGCGCTATTCAAGAGAGCCGAACAGCTGAAGAGATGGGAAGAATCGGATACGAACAAGCAGAGCCCGATGCCGAAGCGGGCTTCGCGTATTCAGTTCTCGTCAGGCATCGTGTTCCTGGCGGCTTGCACGTCTGGAGACAAGGACGAGGTGCAGCGTTTGCTGAAGATGGGCGCTGACATCAACACCGCCAACGTCGACGGATTGACTGCGTTGCACCAGGTTAGTACACTACTTGCTTGTCCCGCCAAATTATCAAGTCAATTTTGAGGTGCATAGTTTATAACTTTTTTAAAGTTTGTTGATAACATACTTTATAGGACCATACGTATCAATATTGCAACTAAGTACCTCCTTTAATTAATTTATGGTATTCAATGTTCAGTTCATAAAATTTAAATTTTTCTCTATGTTAAGGTTTATGCAAACAGGTTTATATTGATCTGTTCATATGCAAATCGCTGTAAGTCTGAATTCAATATGAGCAGATGCTTTTTTTTTGTTATTGATAGAAAGACAGACCAAAAAACTCCCCGTCTTTTGGTCTGTCTTATCTACAAAGAGTATATAAACAAACAAATCATGTGCTTCAATCATTTTGAAAGTAGTGTAGATAGAGTACAAACATTTGAGTCTTTTTACAAATTAGATTTTTTTTAATCTCACACTATTTTGAATTGATAGGAAATGTTTGATGCAAAATAATGTACTAAGTTATGTTTGTATTTCTATGGAAACAAGATATTTGCCCATGGTAAAGTAGTGTACTAATTCCTGAGACCACTTCATTTAAAATAACATCAAACAAAATCTTCAGTTTTTTAATATAAAAGTATGTTATTGTGCATTTAAGAAAACAGATAAGGAACTGGAATTTGATAGATATGGTACCTAATATCCTCTTAGTACCTGTGCACCTGTCATTTACTTTATATATTTCTACATTACAATATTTACTTTTTGTTGATATGTCCAATTAAGAGCCTTCTCCTTTTTGAAGTCTGTTAAAAATTACACAACATAAGGATGCTCTTCCACCAAGGTAAGTAAGTAAAGTTGATTAAAATCAAAGTCAAATCAAAAGTGAACACAGAATCATTAACCATCATTATATTCATTTATTGATATACAGCTAGTTCTTTAGTGGTTGCCACTGTCTACGGGATTAAAATAAGTCAGGACAGGAATAGCTATCCTGTCCAATTGATTACTGTCAAATTACAAGAAAAAAATCTATTTCAAATAATATAATGTCAATTTAAAAAAAATAATTCAATTACAATAATAACAACAATGAAACCCAACAACTGTAGTGTAGGTATTTAGTATGTCAACCACATTTTATGATTTGTTAGAGAGTAGGTCTGGTTGATTATCCATCGTTTTAATCTCACCTTGAACACGGAGACAATTGTGGCCTTGATCAGAGTCTGGCAGTTTATTATATACTGTGGAACCCATTATCATAAATGAATCTGGCCGATTCTGATCTGATGGAGTTTGTGCAGCACAAAAAACATTGTGTATGAATCTGGTATCTAAAGAGAACTGCTATCTACTAGACAAACATCTTATGGAGTGTATTGTGTGGTTATTCTCTGTATAAATTGTTCATAAATAGCCCAGTACCTTGATTTAGCGCAGAATGACTTTAGGTGTTCAACAGAATATTTTCAGTAGCAGTTTGTGGACAGCACTGCCATCTCCAAATGTCACCCCAATCCAGTCTCTTGTCCATGCTCACTTCTGTGGATGTGAAATGTGTCTAATAATTAAATATATATTTTCTGCCAATCCACACAACAACATCTAGCCCCGTTTAAAGATCTAAGCTTGTGTTATGGGTACTAGACATCTGATATTTGCAATATTTAAACACCCAGACCATGACATAATCAATTTTATATTCCGATGTATCTACTTATTATTATTCATTCAATATTCTTCACGTAATGTGGGATAAAGGCAGGAAGATGATGATGTTTGGATAAATCTACTCTCTTAAATATTATGACATTTATGTACTAGTTAGTTAGTTAGGGGGGCAGAGTGAACTGTCCGTGGATCCCATGTTATAGAGGTGTTTGTTGAGGGTCATGTGTCCTGTGATAGTTCCTATCAGGACTCGAAGGTCCGTTCTTTTAAGGTTTAATAGGCGTTTAGATTGCCTTGAGTTAAGGTCTCGCATTGCTGTTCTTGCCTGTCGGCAGTCTGTTAGACTATGCCAGCGATCGGTGTGAAGGTCTTTTGTTCTAGTTCTCATCCAGGTGCGCAGTTAGGAGAAAGGCAGCGGCAGGAACGGAGTCGGACCTTCTGTTTTCCTTTCTGATCCTTGCCGTGCTAGTTCATCTTATGACATACTGTCAGTAGCTCTAGTCTTGAGAAGAAGATTGCTAGGTTTTTCTTGCTTTAATGGTTTCTGCATCTCATGTTGAGTATAATTTTTATTGTTTTTTTTTATTTATGCTGAATAAGATTAAAACGCATCCGTAACCTTCGCACACAGGATTCAACTACGTGATAGCTCGAAATCCTTCTGCATTTTGAAATATCGGGTAAAGTCTACCTTGTTAGGTAGACTATGTAAGTGATTATATTATGTGTGTATGTGGTTACATAACGTAGATAATTCCAAGTCTATACTACTTCCATACCCGAAATCGCAATTCAGATTCCATGGAATAATTTAAAATACTTTAACCTAAGAAGTGAGACTTATCACTTATTAAAAATCAATAACATTTTTTTTGTGTTTATAAATTGTCAAATGATCCTACTTATATGTTTTTAATTGATAGTCAATTTCAGATTTTTTTTTCATTGTTTGACCTTGGTTATGATGCGGGAGTCACAGTCCATTTCTTTCTAGTCACTCACTGTTACCCGAACAAAGCATCCTTTCAGTCTTCTTCAAAATTATCTAACAAAGTTACTTATGGCTGAAATTTATGTAGAACTTAGCATTCTCTAAAACTCTTTTTCTGGTGCAATTGGATTCTTAATATGATGATATTACAAGGGCAACTTAAAGCCATGTTGCTATGGATCTGTTTAATATACCTCTACACCAAGAAAGGAGCAGACATCTCACACATCTCTAGTGAAAAAATGTGTTGAAAAGTGGATTATAAAAAGCAATGTTGAAATTATAAGATCGTAATATTAGATCCTGTCATGCTTTAATTTCAAGGTGAAATTTGTCTTAGATGACAAATTCTACTTCACTTTTAATGTTAATAAATGTTAGAACACTGTCGGTAGTGTCTTATGATTGTTTCTTTTCTGAAAACATAATTTTACCTACCTATCCATATCCATTATCCTAATTGATATTTTTGGTTAAGAGAAGTTTATCTACTATATGCAGCTAATTTCAACCACATCCACTCTCGAAGCTTATATGTAAGGACCTTACATATGAAATTGGCGTTTTGTATGGGAGGAACAAAAAGTCGAATATTTTTTAATATAATATATTTAATTAATCAAAGTATGAACCATTATTTTCTATGCACTTTTGCCATCTTATAGGTAGTTCATTGATCCCTTTACTAAAAAAACCAGTCGGACGGGAATCAATAAAATCTTTGAAGGCGATTTGGACTGCCCCATCGGAGTTGAATTTTTTCCCTTGCAAGAAGTTATCCAAATTTCGAAAAAAATGGTAATCTGTTGGAGCAAGGTCCGGGGAGTACGGAGGATGTCTTAGACTTTCCAATTGAAGCTCTTCTAATTTAGTAGCCGTCTGTTGCGCAGTGTGTGGTCTAGCGTTGTCGTGAAGCAGCAGTGGCGTGGAGCGATTGACCAGCCTAGGTTGTTTAGCCGCTAGCTTTTCCATCATGGTTTGCAATTGCTGACAATAGACATCAGCCGTAATAGTCTGGCCAGATTTGAGAAAACTGTAATGAACAATACCGGCACTAGTCCACCAAACGCTTACAAGTAACTTTTTTGGGGTTAATTTTCGCTTGGGGCAGGATTTGGCTGGCTGGCCAGGATCCAACCATTGCGCTGAGCGCTTCCGATTATCGTAAAGAACCCATTTTTCATCACAGGTAATGATTCGGTTTAAAATACCTTCATTATTGTGCCGGTTTAGTAATGTAACGCAGCAGTCGACGCGCGTTTGCCGGTTTGCTTCAGTCAATTCGTGAGGTACCCACCTTTCAAGCTTTTTAATCTTCCCAATTTGCTTCAAGTGAATTAAAACAGTTTTATCACTAACACCGCAGCCTGCAGCTAACTCGGACGTGGTTTGCGATGGATCCACTTCCACAATAGCCTTCAACTCTTCATTATCAACTTGAGTCTCAGGCCGTCCACGGGGCTTGTTCTGCAAGTCGAAATTTCCAGAACGAAAACGTTGGAACCAAAAACGAACTGTGTTTTCTTTTGCAACACGACCGCCATACACATCATTCACCCTTCGAGTTGTTTCCGCAGCACTAGTGCCACGGCGGAACTCGTACTCGTAAATAATGCGATATTTTAAGTTTTCCATTTTGTAAAATGAGTGACGCAAACAGAAAAAAACAGAAGAAAAAAAACAAATGAATGACGATCATCGAAGCACAAATACATGAGTCTATAGCTGTACAAATTTGAATTTGGAATTCCTTACCAAAGAGGAGAAATTTGTGATTAAAGTGGCCAGTACGAAAAACGCCAATTTCATATGTAAGGACCTAGTATTTCAACCCCATCGTAATGTCATCCATAATATTATTGAAACAAACCATTTGTTGCGGTTGTCTGAAGAAATTGTGTCAACTAATGAATGAGAAATTTTACTTTTATAGATAGTGGCTAATCTAACATAATTAACTCGGAAACAGAATAGTGATCTACTTGTAGTGTACAATCTTTTTCGGCCATAGGAAGTTCACTGCAGGACATGGGCCTCCCACACTCACAATGTGGGGTTCGCCAAATACTCGCCTATAGTGTTGTGGTCCAAGAAGACGCGTGTGCCTATTAAGTCTGCAGAATCAGAATCAAAAATATTGTGTTGAACCAGATTCAAACATGTTTAACTCAATATTTTTATTCTGTTAATAATTTCAGAACAAAATGCTTATGAAAATATCAGAGTTTATAAAAGTCCTTTGAAAAGCGTAGAAATTATGGGTTGAAAACTTTATTGACTTAATGGAGCGAGGAAATTGTTACTGAGTGTGTAATGCATTCGTCAAGGTCAGGTCAGACTGCCTTTTGAATTATTTGTATGTTTAGTTGTTGTTCCTTCATAAATCAATACAAACAGTCTTTATTGTCCATAAAAGTTCTTTGTTTTGTTTAAAGAGATTAATACGGGAGGGATGTTTTTATACGGGATATAATCATTTTCTCCATACCATATCTATTGTACCTCCATGATCAAAACCATCGACACAGCCGCATCTCATCTTGATACCAGTGTTTAGTTACACAATGGGTCTGATTTATTTAATTATTTATATAAAAGCAAGTGCTTGCAGCAGGTACTTATAACATGGTTCTCTCTCAGCGGGTAATAATCCGCTAACTCTTTCGCCACAAGCGGCACATCGCCCGCTGCGATACCGTTGAGTTTAATTTAATAGCAGTAGCCCTCGACTTAATGTTAAACTATGTTGGCACATTTGTAATACACACTAGCTTTTTGTTGTATAGTGTTTTTACAAGAATAAGGTAAAAAACTGCATATGCTCTGTCTAGGGACTTATGTCCGTTTTCCGCAATAGTTCCTATAATTTAGGTCCTTAAGACGGGACATAAAACTAGTCTTTAGATATAGAAAGGAAGTTTTACTTATAAATATTTTTTAGGGAACGTTGGTGATAACATACTACTTAATATTTTTATTGATGTAAATTGTGCATCATATTCATAGCATACACATTTTCTTAATGATGCCCTATGATTTCCTACTGCAGTTTATGCTCAAAGTAGCTAACCCACCTAAAATCAGTACTATGTAAATTATTGAAAATTGTAATTTTCCAAGCGTGTGTAATAACTGCCAATTCACATAAAGCCAATCGATGACATAAAATAACTTCCGCAAATCGTAGTTTCGGCTAGAATGCGGCAAGTATCACGTGTGGTAGGAGTTAGCACTCGGAATAACTTTCGATTGTTTCTGTCTTGCGAACGAACGTCACCCGGACGGATTTAGACTCTGACACTGTCCGACGGTAAAGGCCGGCGGTATACATTACTGTTTTACTAGTGGTTCCTGACGACGACGTTAGAATGTTACCAGCGATGGTACGCGCATTCTGCTGGACTTGTAGTTGAACGTTTTGTTCAATACTAATTTATTAGCCTAGTATCGGCGCAGATTCGCGCATCGTTTCTCTCTGGCCCTCCATGTGTATTTATGAAATTGCAAGGTTTTAATTCAGACAGGACATAGCTAGTCTTATTCATTAGGTAAAAACATTAATTAATATCGTTATATTTAATTCACAAGCCATTTTATTATGTAGTCATCGCATAGGAAGGCGGGGCCTTGTTCTGCAGTAGACGTTCTGGGACTTAGATGATGATGCGATCTCTATCATCCTTATTCTGACTTCACTTAGTGCTAGGTATCCAGCCTCCTTGCTCCCGCCTCTTTCTACGGTCCAACTACCAACGTCATCCATCGACATTATAGAAATCGTCAACCCATCTCGCTACTGGACGATCGACGTTCCCACATCCGGCATTTTTACGCCACTCAGCTTAAAAATCCTTATTATTTAGAAGGTAGACGTTTTTAATTAATTACCTTTCTCGCAAAAATACGTTAGCTATTAAGTAAATTACTGAGGTATTAAAGATTGATTATTTTTTTATTATGTATTAAATTCGCTTCAGGTTTTATCAAATAACTTCAAGGACACACACAGGTCACAGGTTCTACTTTCTAGTTTTGTCCTCACACTTTTTACTTGCGTTTTTAAACTGGTCGACCGTTTTATATTCTGCAATGAATATGAAGTTATGTAGACACGTAAACAATTTAATCAGTAATCACACAGGATATTAACGAAGCTTAATAGATGCAATTATCATGACCCGATTTAATATGGGATCTTTTTAACTGGTATTTTAATAAAGGGCACGGTAATTATAATTGAATTTTAAGTTAAAGATTTCTTTGATTTCCTTTAAATTATTTATTAAATAGTAAAGGTAAAACATATGAAAATGTTAATACACTTCTAGATTATTTGCTAAGAGTCGTAACGTAAATTACATTCGAAGTCTGTAATATGACGTTTTAATGTTCAATTAATAGCAATAGTAATTGTATTAACAGCATACTAATATCGACCAATTTGGCCAGCGCAGCGTGGTGAATTAAGGCCTAATCCCTCACGTCAAGAGAAAAGTCCCTGTGTCCCAGCAGTGGGAACGTTAATAGTGTGATGATGATGATGACTAATATCGTGCCACCTTTACTTTGACGAATTTTGTACATTTTTCTAGTTCTCAATAATCAACAATTCTTAAATTTTCATACTAGAGAGATCGGTTGATTTTTGTTAAAATTTTATGTGTATATGACTATTATCTAAAGAATATCCTTAATATCCTTGTACCCAATAGTGTGATCTGTACTAAGGAAGCATGTTATAAAACCTTGAATCGTGCAGTCAGTGAAGCGGTGCAAAATACTGTTTTTTTTTCAATGGAAACGTTGACAATGGACTTCGTACGTTGCATTTGTAAACACGATTGTCCGTTTCGTAGAGATTTTGGTACTTAGTTCAATATTTGTAATAACATGAGATGTATCATGTTATTACAAAGAATTACCATTATTAAGAATTGTCATACGAAACCGTTGTTTGGCGTCAGGTGCTTATGTTTAAAGAAATTGTGGCTTTATTATAATTACGATGTGGTAAGTGGGTATTGTGATTATGTTTAATATATCCTTTCGGTATAAGTATAAGTAAATGTACCATACACGCATTATATGTCATCAGACAATTTACGTTGCAAGTAACTCTCGCGCAAACTATTCAGTTTATAATTAAATTATATTAGAAATATCGTTTTTAAAGACCTATCTATTGATACCATACACAAATGGGTTAGATGCAAACAAAATCTACTATCACTTCTAAGTATGGAAACCCCCAAAATTCTCTATTTATGTGTGAAAATCTTAATGTGGTTCACATAACACATCTAGGAAGATACTCACTAAGTTTCAACAGTAAAGTATTGACAGACATATGTACAGTATGCGTCGCTAACTGGTACCCCCTTTTGCATAGAAACTACTACTGCAAGAGGGCTACCAGTTAAAGACGCATACTGTACATGATGAACCCCTAAAGGATCCAAAAATTCATTTTATACCATTTGGATACCGAACCTAAAAACTAGAGCACAGTATCTCAAACTGTAATAATTACTCAGATGATCAAATCTTCCGGTCAATGCTTCGTGCTAGGATTTGTCCATCTCGATAATACAGACCAAGAAAAAAAAATGAATCCAAAATAACCTTGTTATAGTGGCTTCGTTGCGTTCACTTCTTACGATCTCGGGAGCTTAGTCCTCTTGTCAGTATTTACTGGAACACTTCTCGCCTAATAACCTTATAATCAGGCATACGAGAGCTGGTCGCCACTTATCTTTGCTACGTCCTTCGGCCAATTAGAATAGTTTCCTCTTGATGATTCTATTACATTTATTCATGCTAAAGCTATGCTACGTTGCTATGGATGCGTTTGATGAATTTGATTGGCGAATAACAAACGCATCTGTAGCAAAGTAGCTAAACTTATATCTATACTATATTATAAATTTGAAAAGTTTGTTTGTTTTTTTTTATGGAACCACCGGTCAGATTCGAAGAATTCTTGTTAGAGTTAGATAGCTCATTTATCCCGGAAGACTATAGGCTTATTACACATTTTGTTCCCGCGGATAAATCCAAAAATACAGGCAACGCCGTGACTTCCTCTAGTCTTTCCCATTATTACGCTAGAAGGATCAACTATGTCGGAAACAGTTCAGAAATCAAATTAATACTTGGTCGACGTGACTCTGGTCACGGCCCAGTACTAATTGCGCTGTAACCGTGTGTTTACTTCCCTATTTAGTAGTTTTTTGCTTACTAAATAAATCATCAGTCTGTAAATGTATTACAGGCCATAAGACTACTTTTACGTTATATCTGATAGTTGTATCGGGTAAGTGTAGTGACTGACTGATGACTCTAGAGGACATTTAGAGGACTGCTTTAGCTGTTTCCATAAGAAATATATGTATACCTATCTTAGGGTATTCCTTAATCGCTTTTACTTCAAACTAAAGAGTAAAGTTCGAAGGAACCAACTTAGCCGCCGACGATATTCGTCGCCACTCTGCCGCTCTCGTCAGAAGTATTCTGTAAGGAACACTCCACCTGATGAGAGTGTTTTCATCTCTTGATTCATGTGATAATGTGTTTTATGCGACGCTTTTCAGAGTAGAGTTGTAAATCTTAACGCTACTGCACTTGATGCTACCACCGCGCAGCGGCCTCACCGCTCTACTTTAAACACGCGCCGCCGCCGTCAAAGCTTTATTTTGCCGGTCAACTATACGGCTCTTGGTTTACATTGCTAGATGGAGGAGCGCTGACTGTGTCACAATAATGTATTGGTAGTGTTAGGATATTCCATGCTATGTTAATTCCCTGTCTACATTACTTTTGACATACATCTGATTCTAAGATTAGGACTATGTTTGTTTGAACGCGCTAATCTAAGGAACTACTGGTTCGATTTGAATAATTAAAAGAAGGAAAAGCTATAAAACACGAGCAACGCTGTGGCGTTAAAAGCTAGTAAGTTATATTGTTAAATGGTTTGTTAGTCGATTATTTTGGTTTCTGGTAACGCTTATTATTTTTGAAGGAAATTATTTCTGCTAGAATTGGCCTCTGCTAATGAGAGTACCAGCTCTAATGTTTATTTATGATAATACGTAAAAGCGATTTGCAATCAAATTCCCTACAAACTCGAAAACTCGACAATTCGCAAAAAATAAATTTCTATGTATGTACTCGTATGTCTTTTATTATTAAGTAGGTACCTTTAACAGATGTTGAGTGCCCGTAGTACAATCTTAGAGCTGGGTTTACCACGGGGATAGATGATGTGTGTCAAGCATTAAAAAAATAATAATAAAGAGAAGACGTCTGCTTGTTATTATTTTCGTGTTTTATTATACTCCTCATGCACTTCGCACGGGTGCATACTAATATTTATATATATAATTCTTCTGTGAGTGTGTATGTCACTGAACTTCTCTCAAACGACTGGACCGATTTTGATGAAATTTTTTGTGTGTGTCAAGGGGATCTGGGAATGGTTTAGATTCACAATACGGTCAACTGGATATTGTTTTTGAGACGTGGGACAGGACAACGTCTGTCGGATCGACAACAGAAAATCAAAAAAAAAAGAAATGGCGAAAGTGATTTGATTATATAGTAGGAATACTTAATTATTTTAAAAAGCGAAGGCGACTTTATTGTAAGTATACTATCGGGTTGATGACGGCGACCTTTGCCTCACTTCCTGTTATGGGCTGTTAAGTGTCTAGCCGGAATGTTGGGAGGAGTTAGCTTACCAAAGCACATCTTGCCGCTCTGCTATCAAAGCAAGATTTGAAGATGATCCCTTTCAAGAGCTAGATGAAAACCAAAACCTCCGCCTATTTTCGTTGTATATTGTGTGCTACGTCTAATTCTAATTCTAATTCTAAGTGGAGGAACTGAGATCTGCACTGACATCTCGCCTAGGAGTGTTTTGTGCATTGTCTACGTGTGCTACGTGTGCAAATTGTTAAAAATGGTTGATTCAATAATGACCATCCTTTAGCGCTCCTGCACACGGTGTCGCGGCCCCACCGCGCCCCTACCGCGCCCCTACCGCGCCGCCACCGCGCCGGCTATCCGAACATAGGTAAATTTTATCCCGTCAAAGTTACGGGTTCGTAAATGATACTACGAGTATACAAGAAACCAAAACCAGTCCTGAAAATAACTTACTGTACTACCTTCGAGACGATTGAAAGAAAAATATATTAGGTACACCTTCTGTGAAGTACTTACTGAATTATAGTCGGGCAATAAAAAATTTGGCATGTACGTGCATTGCAAAGCTTTGCCCATTCGTGTTGAAACTACGGTAGGTTATTTAATTATAGTAAGTCACTTTGAAAGTGCAGATTGGAGATTTACGAGGCCTGTATCTTTTGCCGGGTTGGCAGCTGATCTGACGTTGCGCTCTTCGTGCCTCCGACAACTCTTGCGCCAGATACACCACTAATAACCGATATGACAGCTGATCTCTACCACGCGGAGAACGCAGACTGCGATGCTAATGTATTTCGAGGAGAATCGAGATTTTATCGATGTTGACGATTCAGATCTTAATGATTTTTAATAAGTATCTAGCGGTCCGCCCCCGCGTCGCGCCTAGTTGACCGTATTGTGAATCTAAAACATTCTTGAACCCACTTAAACACACACAAAAAATTTCATCAAAATCGGTCCAGCCGTTTAGCGAGAGTTCAAATCTATTACTACGCAGGCAAAGCCGCGGACGGTCACCTAGTTATGTATAAAACAAAGAATATTATAAGAATAACAATTGTTGAGTTACGTTAAGATTGGTTTAAGATAAGATTATCTTGCGTTTTTTATAGCATTTTCATACTAACCAAATCATTCTCCTAATACATATTTATTTATTACCTTTTTTTTTATTAAAAAAACAGCAAAAACACTCATGGCATCATTACTTTACCAAGCTTATTTAGCGATGATAGATTTTAAGCTCAAAATAAATCTTGCGAATGATTACGCAATTTAAGGCTTAGGAAAACAAGGATTCAATGATTTGTTTATTGGATACAATTTATAGATAGAAGCTTGTATTTCTTAAAACTATACAACTATTATAATGTACTCATATTATTGTTTTGATTTAAAACCTATAAATCAGACGAGGTGACGAAGATGACTTTTTAGCATACATTTAAATATCATTCGGCCTTGTGTTAAAAATAAAATAGCGATGTTAAATGTTTGCAATGTGGACTAAATGAGACGGTTTAAGAAAAACATAAAATTTAGACTTCCATTTTTTTATATTTATATGTTGTGGTAAGTTTTGTTTAGTACATTTTTGTTTTGTAAGGAAATAGGAACCGAATGATTGACATTCAGGCAAAGACAATCTCAGAATGAAAATTTAGTGTTAATTTGTTATTATAAAGAGATGAATGAATGTGACCTTGAACGAAATTGTTTTTTATTTGTAGTATTGAATGTATATACGTGTTCTTGTGCATTTAATTACATTCTGATTGTTTATTAATGCTAGTTCACGGTGGGTAAGGGCTCAGAACAATTATTAATCAGTTGTTTTTAAAGAAAAGTAACTCATATGAGATTAAGTTAGTACCTATTTTACTAGTGGTTTTCCCCTAACAGTCTTACATATCAATTTTACTTAAATATGCCATTTTCTATCTATGGCTCAATGCTCCGAGAACTCACCACTTTCCTTCATGCCTTGTCGTGTTTCTTCTGTAATGAAATAGTTTTTTGTGTCACACAATATAATTTAACTATACGCTTTCTATGCTGTACTTAATTTCAAATAGTGATCTTATGAAGATTTTTGCGATTGTTATTAGTAATCAAATTTCATCCAAACCGGGTTGCAACAGCGTGTATAGCTTTTCTTGTTAAAGTTACAACATACGCTTCGAGGCTATGATACTCTGAATGCAATTCACAGAACGTGTATTTGTGGAATTATACAATTCATACCGTTGTCGGTGCCCTATATCGAACAAGATTCGGGCGTGTACCCCGCGCGCAGGCATCTGTTTACATCATCGTAACCGCGAGCTACAGATCATTTTATCGATTGCTATATATTTTTACATTTACGTATTTGCCGTACGCGTACCGCATCTGGCGTTTGTGCTCGCCCTATTTATAATGTGCGGTTAGTTACCTCACATATTATCAATAGCATTTATAAAGTTAGGTCTAATTGTATATTTATAGTCGAGGTTTGTCGTGAATGGATTCTTAATTTTACATTTGCCGTGGTGTAATTAGTGACGTGGATGGATTGTCAGTGTCGAGAGTAAATTTATCAGTAATACTTTCCTAGAATGGAGATTGTTGTGCGATGAGTAATAGCAGTTGCCTATGCCGGATGGAGCTGAGATAACTTTTGACTATAACCTATAAAGGTTATTATTAACCGAGGAGCGTTGGCATAGAGCGGGCGGTGGCGCGTCTACTGATGGTCTAGGGCTTGTGATCACTTGGCACACATCTCCTGAGACATTACAATTATTCCGCTACGGATTTTATAGCCAAATAATTTTATAATGTGCCATTGACACAGCACGCCGCATCGCACCAACCAGCCAATGAAATAGTCACAAAATCTTGACCCGGGCCTAGGAACTTTGGCGTTTGTTCGCGCTGCGTTGGCTAGTATGTAAACTTTAGATGTGTGGTGACACAATATATTCTTCATGTTATCTTTGTGTCTGCTATCAACTCTTGAGTTATCATTTTGGCAACGTTTGATCGCGGAAGCAATGTCCTAGCTTTGATAACATAATATGTTAGTACACCTATGTATTTTTAGCGGGTGATCGTTCTAAGACTTGTAAGTTCACAAATATGACTTTTAATCTAATGTTAATGTTTTGATTATGATTTAACTGAAAAAAGTTCAAGTAGTTTTTTTATATTAAAAGTATTTCACTAAAATTTTAGTTTATAGGTGGTTATTACATAATATACCTTATTGAGTTGAAGTATCAAGGTAAATCATTATAATTTTATTTGAGAAATCTTATGCTTAATTCCTCAGTTCTAAAGATTATTTCTTGAGGTCTTCCAACAAAAAAACAATAATTGTTTTAACAATCGTCCCATTAATGTAAATGCAACATAAAAATGCGAATACAATACATATGAATGATGTGAAACTTAATACGTCCATCCATATTGTATAGATACGTATTTTGCATGGCACCTTCAGTTTCCTGAGATATTTTCAAATCGAGAAAAAAATGATTTCGAGGTCATGCCGGATATAGAGAATCGTACGCATTACGTCACGCGGACAGACGGTCTCCGCTCGTCACTCTATCCACAGACAAAACTCGGCTATCTGATGAAATGCTTGTGTTTCTTTTTAAATGTTTCTAAGGGTTATTAGCAACAAATATGAATGGGTGTCACTTCTAGCAGTCAGCAGTGCTTATCGATTACGCCACGCTTAGCGGATATTTGACAGATATTATCTCCGATTAATAGGGACAACAAGTCAAGCGCCCACTGCAATATCGATTTTCTATGAGCGCGCGTTAATTCAACTGCTAAAACGAAGTGCCTTCAGTAATTTATGATACTTATTTGTAGTTCCAGTATTGATGTATTTTGCTTGTACCAAAAAATATCTAATGTTTTGTCTAGCTTATTATAAACCAAGCCGGCAGGCTGGCCCCAAAAGAGACTACAAAATGAGCTCCTTTTCAAAACAGCCTCTTAAAAAGGTGTACAGTACTTACATATATGTGTTAGTTTTATTAGTACGATTATATTTATAGGTATCTTGTAAGAATATACATATGTTACTGGGGGAAAACATCGTGGGATGATAATAAAAAACCCTTCATGGAAATCTGGAACCAAGAAATCAATGCTCACATTATTATTTCATACTAGTGGCCCGCCCCGGCTTCGCACGGGTTTTTATTCAATTTTTTTTCCGGCAATTTTTCGATTTTTTCTCGCGTTTTAAACCTTCCCTAGACCTCCACGAACATTTCAAGACTATGATAAGATAAATCCGTTCAGCCGTTCTCGAGTTTTAATCAGACTAACGAACAACAATTCCTTTTTATTTATATATAGAAGAAAGCTCTTTATTTCCGTACAGCGTTTACAGCCAACATACTACAATATTCAAATGGTCAAGGTTTTCTTAAGTTTACAGTCTCTTCTTTCCCACGTGTGCAATTAAAGTAATATCGATTGGTGCATATCGTCAGCATATGAAACCTTTCTCAAGGTTAAGGTCCCTTCGATATGTTTTTACACATTACAAATGACATACAAGTTAAGACGCATTTTGAGCTAATTTAAATAATTCCCAATGCTTGTAGTTTTGATACACAAGCAATCTATCTATTTCCCTTTTTTTCAGATCGTTGTTTTGTTTGCATGCTGAGGACTTTCAAGTCCACACAGGCTTAAGGTTACTCTTTGATAACTGTGAATCTAGAGTTAGTTGAAATTTTATTTTGCCAAAAAAACAACCAACTTCAAAACAGTAACTAAGAAGTAAAAAATAAATTAACTTCTACAAATAATTTCGTCCTAAAAGTGATTAATTAAATAGATAAATAAATAATAATAAATATTTACGGACTACTCACTAGTACTCACTCACGGATACGGATTTTGACGTTACTAAGATTTGTAAAATCCGATGTGCCCCCTTTTGCGCCCTTAGTTTTAAGAGGTTGGGCAGTACCTACTTAATCTGTAAATATGTTGAATTATTAGGTCCTTACATATGAAATTGGCGTTTTTCGTACTGGCCACTTTAATCACAAATTTCTCCTCTTTGGTAAGGAATTCCAAATTCAAATTTGTACAGCTATAGACTCATGTATTTGTGCTTCGATGATCGTCATTCATTTGTTTTTTTTCTTCTGTTTTTTTCTGTTTGCGTCACTCATTTTACAAAATGGAAAACTTAAAATATCGCATTATTTACGAGTACGAGTTCCGCCGTGGCACTAGTGCTGCGGAAACAACTCGAAGGGTGAATGATGTGTATGGCGGTCGTGTTGCAAAAGAAAACACAGTTCGTTTTTGGTTCCAACGTTTTCGTTCTGGAAATTTCGACTTGCAGAACAAGCCCCGTGGACGGCCTGAGACTCAAGTTGATAATGAAGAGTTGAAGGCTATTGTGGAAGCGGATCCATCGCAAACCACGTCCGAGTTAGCTGCAGGCTGCGGTGTTAGTGATAAAACTGTTTTAATTCACTTGAAGCAAATTGGGAAGATTAAAAAGCTTGAAAGGTGGGTACCTCACGAATTGACTGAAGCAAACCGGCAAACGCGCGTCGACTGCTGCGTTACATTACTAAACCGGCACAATAATGAAGGTATTTTAAACCGAATCATTACCTGTGATGAAAAATGGGTTCTTTACGATAATCGGAAGCGCTCAGCGCAATGGTTGGATCCTGGCCAGCCAGCCAAATCCTGCCCCAAGCGAAAATTAACCCCAAAAAAGTTACTTGTAAGCGTTTGGTGGACTAGTGCCGGTATTGTTCATTACAGTTTTCTCAAATCTGGCCAGACTATTACGGCTGATGTCTATTGTCAGCAATTGCAAACCATGATGGAAAAGCTAGCGGCTAAACAACCTAGGCTGGTCAATCGCTCCACGCCACTGCTGCTTCACGACAACGCTAGACCACACACTGCGCAACAGACGGCTACTAAATTAGAAGAGCTTCAATTGGAAAGTCTAAGACATCCTCCGTACTCCCCGGACCTTGCTCCAACAGATTACCATTTTTTTCGAAATTTGGATAACTTCTTGCAAGGGAAAAAATTCAACTCCGATGGGGCAGTCCAAATCGCCTTCAAAGATTTTATTGATTCCCGTCCGACTGGTTTTTTTAGTAAAGGGATCAATGAACTACCTATAAGATGGCAAAAGTGCATAGAAAATAATGGTTCATACTTTGATTAATTAAATATATTATATTAAAAAATATTCGACTTTTTGTTCCTCCCATACAAAACGCCAATTTCATATGTAAGGACCTAATATTACTAAACTCTTATAATATTTGCAACCATACCAAAACCAAATTTATTATGTAACAATCATTATTCATAATAGTATGCTATTTGTGTTTCCATGCTAATGGCGACTACATCCGGAGTTTCCTGATAATGGTGACCCTGATATGAATAAATTGTGCATTGTCCGTTTGGCAAAACGACACATCGCGCTGTTTTATTAAACATTACCTTCTGTCGTTAAACGCTGTACTCCAATAAAGTATTATGCCATGACTTGTATTGGTGTTATAAATACATACTAATATTCTAAAAGTAACAAGCAAAAACTACTGAACCGCTTAAAATTCAATTTGGTACACAGAATTTGGCACACTAGAGACTTTTTACCGCGGGAAAATGTATTATAATAATGCGGGTAACACCGCGGGACACTAGTTATGGATAAATAATCGACGATGTTTTAATCAACACTTCATGTAAAATAATAAAGACCTCTTTTACAATTTCCGAGTTAAGTCGCTCTCTTATTCTTCTTTGGTCCCCTCTTAGCTGAAGACCGTGGTCATCACAGGTCCTGGACAAAAGTGCAACTGTTTAATGATCTGCTTTCAAAGATGCCTATCCATAGCGTGTTTGATAAAATCCCAAGTACCCCACGCTAATCAGTGCTTATTTATAGCGCTAACATTCTCAGTTATACAATAGTCTCGGGGCCTATTTCACAAAAGCGAGTAAAACAAGCAATGGTTAGATAAGTCAATAATACGTGTCAAAGGTTAGTTACATGTGAATGTGACTGAGCGAAAGCTATAATTTAACCATTAATTAATTTACTTGAGTTAGTGAAACAGGCCCTGAGTGTGACAACATGCTCTTAATGTAATGATAATGATTAGTCACTCAACACTTCACTGTGCTTTTTTTTAAATCATTTATTTCAGGCCCATATAAACATATACCTTATAGACTAAAATACATTAATATATAAATCTTATAAACTAAACTAAAGTGTCAGCATCGTGGATCATCTGTTACGGCGGTGTCGCCTTGCAGTGTGCTTGCTTTACTAGAGGGTGGTGAAAGAGGCCCTAATAGTTATATGAAGTGTATCAAAATTGTACTGTGTGTCCACCTGGCTGGTATGGCTGGGGATGCGCCAGAATACGTTTTAAATAAGGCACCTGTTTACTATTTTCTCTAGTGGCAGCGCTTTATCACGTGTCTGGCCGGCTCGGCTACAGTACTGGCACGTGGAAACCTAGATTATGACACGGTAGCATGGACACTAGGAGTATGCTGGATATGCATGTATGTATATGGAAGCATGCGCTAGGATTATACGTTATGTTAGTTAATTTCGCACAAAGTCTGCTACGGCGAGTACATGTAAAGTACAATAACTGAAAAGCGCTCGGCCTTGTCGGCCCTGCCATCATTATATTTTAGCCCATGGTTAAAATAGAGCTTTCAAGTCAACTGACAACTGCCAGTGACTGTCTGACAGAGATTGGTCTATATTTCAACCATAGACTATTTTACTCGGAGATGGTGAAACAAGCCCATAATAATATGAGAATTACATAATGATATAAATTCGCGGAATTGATTTGTTAGATGGCGTGAAAGTGATACCGATGATACCGTGTGATACCTGAGTGATACCGATGACTGGATGTCAGGCACACGCAATGTCATGACTGATCATGAAGGTTTTCGTCGTATTCATTTCCAATTAAAAATATAGAGGTAAGTTACCAAATATGGAATATCATCTCAATATCGAATGCTGGTATCGCTAGGAATCCAGATAGCGCGAGCTGTCCGATTTGCGTACGACTTTTTCTGTCATTATATTATATTCGCTTAGATACAGATTCAAATCAGTCAGTCTAACAGTTAAGAAAATAAATTTCAATAAATATTTCTAGACAATTCACACAACAACATCTAGGCCCGGGGTACGATCTAAGCTTGTGTTACGGGTACTAGATATCTGATATACCTACTTAATATAATAATCATACATATATAGATATTTTTTATTAAACATACTAAAGACCCAGACCAAGGAGAAAGTGCTTGCAGAACATACAAACACTTTCATCCTCGGCGGGAATCGAACCCGCTACCTCTTGCGCCGCAAGCGGACCCTCGCCCACCGCGCCACTGAAGCAGTCCCAAAACCAAATACCAAAACAAATAGTTTAGATTAGACAGTCAAACTACTAAAAGAAGTAAGATTGGGTGATAATTTGAACGTACATAAATATTTACGTAATTCATAATTTAGAGAAGACGACGCGGCAGACCTCGGCGACGATGGCGGGACGAGTTTGACAGTTTTCTGCATGACTGGCGAGAAGTGGCCGGAGATCGGGAGTTGTGGAAAAAATGGGGGAAGGCCTTTGCCCAGCAGTGGGACACAGGGGGCTTATAATAAATAATGATAAATTCATAATTTACATTAGCTGTAAAAGTCGTTGGTAAAATCAATAACACGAAAATGAACAGAGTTGAGGGGAACTAAAATTGCTGAGGAAATATGTCCACTATTTACTGCTGCTACTAATACTATTTTACGGAGCGGAGGTTTTATTGACAGGGTTGAAAGGTTGGTTGCGTAGTTTGCAATCTTACGTATTCGTCACGTGGACATGGACTTTTTCTGTAGTTTGTGAGGACAAGTATGCCTGGGGCTGAGAGGATTCTGTACAATCTTCAATTTATTTCAGTCTAGAAGTTACTTATATGCTTACTATAGGACTCCGTACTCGTTGAGTTTGTTATTAAGATAAATCGTACACAATAAAAACACGGTAAAACATAACTACATAGGTTATTATTATTATTCTCTTTATTTCATTTTGAACACGTCAAAAATATATTTTTTACATTAGATTACATAATAAATTATATAAAACTACCTACTGTAAAAAATATATCAAAACGGAGAATCACTGGTCGCGAAGCTAGGCTCAAGCGACCGCTGACTAGGGCTGTAGAGAGAGGAACTTCCTGACGATACGCGCCGAGTCCAGAAGTACTGCCTTCTGAATCTGACCCTTGATCCAGCTTCCCAGCGAGAGCCTCTGAAGGTGTTGGTTGAGACTCTTCGCTATTAGGCCGTTAACGGACACGACTATAGGGACTATAATCGCCGACTCAACATCCCACATGGTGACAATCTCGCGGGCCAAGTCATGATATTTGTTAACCTTATCATTCTCAGCCTTCACGAGATTGGCATCATGCGGGATAGTGACATCAACAAGTATCGCTTTCCGCTTTAACCGATCTATCAGTACTATATCAGGTTTATTCGCTAGAATAGTCCTGTCTGTAATGATAGATCGGTCCCAATAGAGCGTTGCACGGCCGTTTTCGAGAACTGGCGGCGGTGTGTATTTGTAGTACGGAACCTCAGGTCCAGTGAGGTTGTATTGAAGAGCAAGTTGTTGGTGGATAATCTTGGCTACTTGGTTATGCCTGTGCAAGTATTCAGAGTTGGCAAGATGCGAACAACCCGAAAGTATATGCCTCAGGGACGCTCGACATAATGTCGATTGTGCCATCTTTCATGATATACTTTCTGTAATTGTTCGTCTTTACCACCTCATCCATAATTGCACAAACAAAACCCTCGGTTTCCCCAAAGAGGTCACCAAAGAGCAGCCAAGTTACCGAACTAAGGAGATCTACATTAGACCCTGTTAAGGCCTTGTAGAATCTCCCATGCAACTCCTTGCTCTCCCATACAGCCTTCCTGTCCTGAGTGCTCATCACCGCGGGTTTGCGCCGGTTCTCGTTAGCCAACGAGAGTGGGGTAAATCCAATTGTCAACTGCTACCACCGTACGATGCATCTCGCACTCGGTTTTCAGGAAATAATCCCTGAGATTGCATACCTCACGGTTATGTAGGGTCTTGGCATTTAAAAAGCCTAGTCCTCCACACTTCCGTGGGATATATAATCCCATTACCGAAGAACGAGGATGCCGCATGCGGTGGGTGGTAAGCAGTTGACGGACTTTGCAGTCCAGGGCTTCTAGCTCAGTCTGAGTCCACCTTAGTATGCCAAAAGTATATGTGAGTAGCGGCATAACCCAGCCGTATTATTATTATGAGCCGGTATCATCCCACTGCGTTCTTTCCACTTGAAACCCCCGTTTGTACCCCCTGGGGGGACCATGGACACTGACTATTACACTTGGAGCCCCCTGGGGGGCCCAGGGACACTCACTATTACACTTGGAGCCCCCACCTAGGGGTTCAAGATTAATAATAAAGTTTATATTCCTCTTCAACCCCCAGAGACAGAAATGAAATACTGAAAGGAAAATTAATGTTTAATGAAATTTTAACTAAAAACAAACTAAACCCTAATAACTTAATTCTTAAAAAATAAACAAGAGACCACGCCCTGTGCCTGGGCACCGGTGGCACCGCCCTACTTACGGCAATGATTAGCATTACTTTACAGCTTCTAGAAAATGACCAATTGTTATGTCGCCTTGTATTAGTGAAAGCTGCATTTCTTGAATGAATCTGTCGTAATTTATGCATTGCTTCTTTCTCGGCTTCATCAAGGGTTTCCTTTTTAATTTACAATCTTTTTTCAATGAGTTCAATAATGTCACAATTGTGGGGTCTTTGCCTATTTTATTTAAATTTTTGTGCCAATTTTCAACACAATTATTTGTTCTGTGTCTTTCACCATATGCCGACCAAACGTTATGAAACTTAGTATTCTTAATCCAAAACTGCATGTATTTTATAAATTTACTAATATTGGGTTCCGTTAAGGGCCGGGTATTTTTCACGTAAGTCCATCCTTCATTTAATAAATTCGTTGGTAATAGTGCCAATGCCCCACAAAGAAGAACTGTTCTTTTAGTTATTCTAAACTTCGTTAACCCTAGTGCCTGTCCTTTTTTCCATAAGTTTTTTTTAAAATGATAATAACATGATTTTATTTCTGAGCTGGGGAAATTGTTTGCAATAGCTTTTATGGCAGCACGTTCTAAATCTACGGTAAATTTTAATGGGTTAAACTCTGCAATCTGAGATTTAATTAACTGAAAAGAAATGTCGTACGACTCTTGTTTCCTATCCGACATTAACAAGAACAATACAGGAATTATCAGATTATGGGTTTCAGAACTGCCCAAGTCTGCGTGTATAGAATAAAGCTGTAAGAAAGGCGCCGGGCAACTTTGAAATGTGCCATCACAAAAGACGTGTTTTACTTCAGATAGTCTCTTTCGGTTTTCATCAGTGCAAAAAATGATGATGCGTCTGTTATCATGATTGTAATCACATAAAACAAATTCTGAATGAAAGTTGGGTATTTCTACATCAATTGAACTATTGCTGCGGAGTTTAGCAATGCCGGCATTAGCGTATCTTGTTTTGTAAAAACCACTTTTTACCGATTCGAATGATGGAATATCTGCAACCAAATCTATTCCTTTGTCTTCCAAGGGAATCTTCACACATTCATTGTAAATAGTCGGAATAGGTCGAAAGTTGTGTTCTTTAACTTTTTTCCTGCATTCATGTAAAGTGATGTCAACTATATTTTTGCTTTCGTTTTTTATGCAATCTGAGACGTGAACAACTGACTTTAATACGGATGAATGGTCCTGCAAAAACGTTTTTTTTTTAATTTTTAGTGTTTGTTACATGTATTAATAATCATTAGCAAAATATATAAATTACACTTACGCCGCTAATAGTAAGATATCCTGTACATTTTAATTTCCTTTTATTTGCACATCTCCACAGCATTGACTTATTTTTATACGCTTTTTTCATGTGATACTGATGACCACTGTATAATAGGACTTTTCCGCCTTTCCGATCAATAATTTCAATATTCTCACGAGAATCATCCATTTCCAATAGAAATAAGATTATTATTGCTCATTAAGCTAATCAATCTTAGGCATTTGTGATTAAATGACAGCATAATAAATATCTATGTCAAATGTCAGATATTGATTTATAAGATTAAACCTAAATAGGTTTGTAGCGTTTTACGTACTCCATGGACATTTTATGTTAAGGGGGTCTACAAGTAACACCGAGTATCCATGAACCACCAAGGGGCTCCAAGTGTAATAGTGAGTGTCCCTGGGCCCCCCAGGGGGCTCCAAGTGTAATAGTCAGTGTCCAGGGTCCCCCCAGGGGGTACAAACGGGGGTTTCAAGTGGAAAGAACGATCCCACTGCTGGGCAAAGGCCTCCCCCCATTCTCTCCAGACATCTCTTTCCATAGCAACCGTAATTATAAAGGTACATTATTAGTACGCACGCCTCCACTGCATCTCTCGAGCAAACATTTTAAATTTCATGTTTCTTAGTTCAAAAACAAAGGACTTCCATATAAATTTCAACCCCCGTTTTACCCCTCTTTGGGGTAGAATTTCGGAAAATCCTGGAATTTCGGAAAAGATGTCTTGAACCTAATAGGAACCTACCTGCCCAATTACAAGTCTCTAACGTCAAAAACATAGGACTTTTATACAAACATCCAACTCCCATTTATCCCCTTAGGGGTGAAGTTTCGTGTAATCCGCTCTTAGCAGACGTCTACACTACACCCTATAAAGCACCTACCAGCCAAATTTCAAGCTTGTAGTTTCTGAGGTTTCGTGATTATTACATTTTACCGATAAGAAAACAATTTCACAACGCTCTGACCCGGAGAGTGATTTCAAAGACAATGAAATTCAGATACTGACAGATAGGTTATTAATAACAATAAGCGCAGCAGTTTCCTTGTAATCTGTGAAGCATTGAAGTCATTCATATCAACAGGTATATTTGAAAACATTTAATTGTTCATTTCTACTTTCAGCCCGTCTTAGCCGGCTTTTATACAGCTAAGATCACTCTCCATTAACTTATATTTCAAACAAAAGAAACAGAATCGAAATCGTTTCATCCGTTTGGGATGTCACAGAGAGATGGACCGGCACACCTATCACTAGTTAAACTTATAACACCCCTTTTTGCGTCGGGTGTTAATTAGATTGCAACTCTCGATCTTTTTGTACCTATTTGCAATTCGGACAAGTAGATATTTATTTTATCTGTCCCGATGTGTGTCTGTAACATACTTCCCGGCTTCTGATTGAGCTGCCATTTTGCACGCATTCAGGTGATCTGATGAAGGGACTAGAAGAAGGCCAGCTATGTGGAATGTATTAACTCATTGCTAGAAATCTCGGCGAGAACTCAAGTAAACAGATAACTATCCGCAGATATACACTCACTTGCTAGATAGAGAATTGCGATAAAAGATAGATCATACAGTGATGATACACTAGTAACATTTAATGACCACTTCATGTCATTAAAATTCTTACGCGCCACGCATTCGCACTTGCGCAATTTTGCATTTATTCATCCCTAACGTTTCGTTGTAGTTGAGTTTGAAAAAGTGAGGACCGGCAAATATGCTAAAATTCGCTGAGACACCAGAAAAAAATAAAAAACATAATTCCAGCGGCTGTTGTGACCCCCCCCTTGTTATATGTTACAAGAAGGCGAGCGTAATGCTAAAGCATTACATACCAGCGAATGTAATGTTCTAAGTTTACTTAGCTAGTAGACCGACACGCCTCACCGCCACCGGTCATGGCACTGACCCTGCTGTTCTGTGCTATTGCACAATGCATCTAACGCACTCTTGATTTACCGTTGAATCAAAAAAATGTAGGTAGTCATATATACCTACCACGAGTATTATGCTAAAGCGCTATCTGGTCATCAACATAATACAGTTTACCAATTTAATAATTGCACTGTTATTTAACCGTTGTATCCCTATTACTTTTTAAATTAGTCTTCATCATCATCATCATCATCACCACCCTATTAACGTTCCCACTGCTGGGACACAGGGACTTCTTTCTTGACGAGAGAGATTAGGCCTTAATTCACCACGCTGGCCAAGTGCGGGTTGGTGAATGTCACATGTCCTTCAAACTCTTTTAAAGTTCTCAGAACATGCCGGTTTCCTCACGATGTTTGCCTTCACCGTTAAAGCACGTGTTTAAAGCGCACATAAATCTCTCAAGAAGAAAAATCCAGAGGTGCGTGGCGGGGTTTGAACCCACGACCTTCGGAATGAAAGTCGAGTGTCCTCCCACTAAACAATAATAATAATAATAATATTTTAAAGCCGTGTTGGCTAAATTAGTCTTATTAAAGGCAAATATAATGTTTGATTAAAAACGTTATGATTCAACCTAAATTAGCGCTAAATCTGTTTAATAAAGCTTTTCACCTTTAGTCGGAAAATAAGGCATAAGTAGGCTTATTGTGTGTTTTAGACAATTATTTTCCTAACATAGATATTATATACTATTTTCAGACGGCCCCATCTATACGGCAAATTTTAGCACTAATAAATGTCGTTCTTATAGTTTTAGTAGGTACTTTGCTTTTCTTAACTTGTCCAGAAACTATAAACCTCATTGCTTATTCATTATATTTTAGTATATTGTTTTAATATGTCGTATCGCTATCGGATACATATAGCAAGACCGCTAAAAAAGGTGATATATTTAAATATTTCATGAATTCAATGGCAGTAAGCAAGAACTTATCTTATAAAATTTCACATTAAGTGAACATTCATCAGCAATGGATACAATAAGCAAGGGTAACATTAAATTTATCAAATGTAGGTACTCAGAATTATCTATTCTAGAGTAACAGGACAAACAACCATAATGTAATTTCACAGTTGTGGTAACGTGAATAAGACTGTTTGACATGTTATTCTATGACGCATTCTAAGTTAGTTTAGATAATTATACTCCTATTATTATTATTTTTTTATAAAACAGGACGCGTCCTTTTCCTCGGTACCTACAGATATCCTAAGTTAACCCTTATAACATCTATTCAAGGTGTTTAAAAATTGGTGTATTATCGGAAAGGGTGCGAATGCCGCTCACCAGGCGAACATATTTTGTTCTACAACATTTCGATTTTAATGCCAGTAAAATCCCGTTTTATTATTATTCGTAAAACTTACAAACACAGATATCCATAAGACGAAAAAACTGTTTTTATGATATGTGTGTATGCCTCTATGTATGTATATTATTATAAGGAGGATGAATCCGTCTTATAATTATAACTCATTTTCATCTGCGTGTTGTAAGTGCGCGAAGCGTAACATGTTAATAAAAAAATACTTGCTTAGATGCCTTTCGGAAATTCGTTTAAATTAATTATGCTACTGTTCTGTTAGCTTGCCTACTTTATAAGTTGCACCAGTACAGGCTAAATTATAAGTTATAGATTAGCGTGTATGCGTTTACGCGACAATGTTTCGTGAGATTATTCCAATGTGTAGTTGTGGGTTCCGTACCCAAAGGATAAACGGGACTATTACTGTGACTTCGTCGTTTGTCTGTCTGTCACCAGGCTGAATCTCACGAACCTTGATAGATTGAGAGTAAAAAAATTGTGGGATGATGTATTTCTGTTGCCATTATAACAACAAATTATTGTAAACTCACATAATAAATAAATATATGGGGGCTCCTATTTAACAAACGTGATGTTTACAAAGTTAGCTAACGTTGCACCAAGTCGAGTACTTAGACGAGTGATCACTTTTCACTTCTAAAAAATTTATATTAATTAGTTTTTTTTTTGCAATATGTCTATAACGTGTACGCGGAAACCTTCATACTCATCGCATTTGTTTGATTATGTTTGTACTTTTTTTAACTGGTAGTCCCTTTGCAGTGGTAGTTTGTATGCAATAAGGATACTGTACTTACATAAAATGAATTAAATAAATAGATGTATTTTATATAAACATTTAAAATATTACGAGTAGCTAAGGCAACTAAGAAAAGGCATCCATTTACACTGTTATTGTTACCACAAGTATTTTAACTATATTGAGTTTAAAACAGTTGCACAACAAAGTTCACAGCCAACATAATGGGTGGTCTTATTATAAGAAAATTTGTAGGAGGAAGCTACTTTTGGAATATCATGTACACCGTTTTTGCTGAGACTGTCGGTTAGTTAGTTATTCATGTTAAGCTTTGTTATACGAGTAGGTAGATATCTGAAATAAGGATCCATTCAAGGCAAGATCCAGTACAATTATTGAGCCATCTAAGGGTTCACAAAAGGAAATGTAGATAACTTACACCCTAAAAAACATTTAAAAAAGTTTTAGGGCTTGTTTTACAAAGTCCGAGTAAACTAAATAATGGTTAGTTTTTTTTTTATGCTTTATTATAAGCCTTCATTTGACCACAATCTCACCTGATGTAAAGTGACGATGTGGTCTAAGATGGGACATGAAGACCTAGAAGGTAGATGGCTTCTCCGGACCACATTACGAAACACGAAAAAATCGCTTAAATAGTTATGTCAATAATACGTGTCAATGGTTAATTATGTCAAGAATTATCACCTTTGTGTCTCAAATGACTGAGCGGAATAGCTGTATATTTTAACCATCGTCTAACTTTACTTGGAGATGGTGAAACGGGCTCTAAGTATAGATACTTAAAAAAAACCTTCCGTCTATAGGGACAGAAGCAAATATCAAACTGTTAGATTATTTCCAATATACTCGTAGTCATTCGTGTATTAAGTAGCAGATTTTGAGTATTAAACACTCTATTTACTGCTTCTGCACAGAAACTAAACGGCACCATAGTTATTTAGAGCCGTTATCAAAATGTGCATGAATGAGTAAACACGACTGCGCCATTGATAAATGAATGCTAACTAGTTTATTAGGCCCGTGAATTATATCGCGTTTGTATTCAAATTTGAAGGTTGTTGAACCTTACGAGTCAAACAGCGGTGGATATAATAACCTATACTATGTTATTCATAGGCACCATGTTCTTTAATGAAGTATTAATATTTTTAAATCCCTCAATGGTAGAGGCATTTGTCCCTTATCATTATTGTGTACAAAGAGACGAATGTAGAAGTGCAAAGGAGATCAAAGACCCTACCTTTTTTGCATACAAGTTTTGTTGTATCAATTGTAGAGTAGAATATAATATTTATTTGGATACACGTATCGGTCGGATGTGGTTGCGTCCATACAATGTAAACCTCCAGTTTTATAATCAACTTGTCCGTTGATATCATTGTACTCTTTTCTCTACGTATCTCGTAATTTGTGATTGCATCATACTTAACTGCTACTGGTTGAAAACTTTGTTTTAGAAGCCTATAATTTTTTATATTGATTACTACCATAAAATTAACTGTTATTGTTCTGACATTGTGGAAAATTGCGCGTAACTAAACAATAAAAATAATTGTGCGGTGTAAATATCTACCTATAAGACATGTCGTTCTATTGTATATATTATGGTTTACAACAGCCAATTGTAAAATCACCATCATTATTTAGCCGTAGGACGTCCTCTGCTGAACATAGACTTGATAGGTTTCCAGTTATTTCTGTTTGAAGGGGCCTGCATCCACCGTAAAGCCCCATCTGGACCCGTCGTGACCACCCATATACATTATGGTAGGAAAAGTAAACACTTCTAAACATACATTGCCATTAATAGATACCCTTGTTTCCAGGCCTGCATTGATGATAACCTGGATATGGTGGAGTACCTTGTGGCTCATGGGGCAGATGTTAATCGTGGCGACAACGAAGGCTGGACTCCTCTGCATGCCACCGCTTCCTGTGGCTTTATCAGCATAGCCAGGTAAATTACTACTATTCCCTTAATTAAAAAGACCCTAGTATGTCTACAATATCCATTACTCTTGTGTTATTGGTCCAAGAATAGAGTTCAAATTGATATTATTCCTTGACACAGCGAGAGAGCTCTAGAAACATAAAAATTACGAACGAATTGTCTCTGGATGAAAATTTAACAGTTTTTTCTACAATGGCACCTACGATTGAACACAATAATGGTGGCCCTCGTTGTAATAATGTTATCTACTTGGTAAATGTCGCGCCAACCAATGTATAGGCGTGACCGTCGTCATCCCTGAAATAATACTCCTCCGCTGTGTTTTGTATATAACCGGTTACAGACAGTTGTTAAATCATAATATTTCCTATATCAACTTAAGTAAATGACTCGTAGGTCATATTCCTTAAACATAAGGAACTGAATCATTCTATGATGGGATTACCACGTCATATTTTGTTTTTTCCTCTCATGCGCGTCACTATTGTTTGCCTGATGATAATATGAATCTGTTATTATAGTTGTCGAATGAACCATGTAAAAACATAAATAGTTAAAAGCAGTATCGTTTTAATTGAATTGTATGCAACCGCTGTGTATCGCCATAAAGAAACGACATTGAAAATGAAACGTTATTTGTCGCCAAGATTACCTCGACATTTGACGCGTCGCGTTCTCGCATGCAACATGTCCAATATTGCTTCAATAAAGCTAATTTTATCGGAGTTTGAGAATACACAGCACTGTCTCACAAATTACTATAAAAATATTACTGTCTTTGACGTTCAACGGCTTCAAATTGAGTGTAAACATATCCCCGGTATCTAAATGAATAGCAAAAAGATACGTGCTTTTCGAGTAGTCAAGGCACGAAATTTCTCAATGAACATTGCTTTGGGAGTTAAGAATACTAATATCAGTGAAGATGTAAGAGTACCTACAGTATATGACGCAGTTTTTACAGTAATTTCCCTCTGTTTACTTGAATGAAAGGCCCAACATTGGTGGCAGTTTATTATTAAATAATTACGCGTTTATATAATTGCATGGACTTCATGGACGATCAAATGACTAGCGATGTTGAGGCAAGACTTTAATTTGATATTTGTCATGTTTTTAATTAATATAACGACACAAATGAACTAGCCCATGGCGGGCCACATACGGACTGGTCGACTAGTTACCGAGTGATCAACATCATCGTAAAAGTCAACAGCTGCCATTGATTACTGCTCGATCAGTTATTTTAAATGCTCTAGCAGTTGGCAATTTCAATTCAGTAGCATCATGCATTTGACATGATGCCTGGTGGAGGAAACTTCGCGAGGGTAGTCGACATCTCGAGCAATCAGTGTATGTCTGGCGACTGCCCTCTGACGAAGTTGGCAACTGTTTGAGCGGTTCGTGCATGTACGTACGTAGAAGTCTTTCCTGCTTCAAGTAGTCCGTGTATGGCGGACCTACGTTACAGCTGCCCAGTTTACTATAGTTTGAATCTCTATAAATCAAATGATTATTGTTATAATTTCCGTTTTATATGATCAAAAATGTAATAAACTCGAGATTTTGTGCAGTTGCCCGCTCCACGAACGAATTTGATAATAATCCTAGGTTAAAACGTAGTATCGGTGTTTTTTCAATCTGACCTCGTATTCTTTCGTCATTTCGGAAAAGAGTTTTACTCGCGGTTATTTTTACAATAATATGCGACGTATCTGTTCGTGCGCAACCCGTTTAAAATGAATAGTATATTCGCGTAACTTTTGAAAGTGACGCGCTGTATTTCTCGTTTTGCCTTAAAAACGGCTTACTTTCGTAATTTCCAGGTACCTCTTGGAAAACGGAGCCGATGTCGCCGCCGTCAACTATGACAGAGAGCTGCCCGTTGACATTGCGGAAAGCGACGCCATGGAACACTTGCTGCAGAAAGCTATTGACGAAAAAGGTTCGTCTTGATTCATACGTTTGTTTGTAAAATTCTTTGTTTTCCACGCCATAAGGTTTGAGCTAAACCTGCTGCATACCAAAGGAGGTATGCATCGCATGCCGTGGATCTTAATAGTTATTTATTCATCTCTAAACTTTAAGCACTTATGCTTATAATTATTAAGTAAGTAGCAGGAGATGCATTAATAGCTATATGCATGCCATTTTATTATAAAGTTAATGAACATTTGCGGTGTAACTATAGTCATTACAGAAGAATACAGCGACAGCTCTCCGTATAGCTCGTTTATTATAAATATAATTAAAACCAATTACCAAGCATTAGTTTCGTTAATTATTAGTTAATAAGCGAAATTAATTAATTAGCGAATTTATATTAATATTATAAAGCTGAAGAGTTTGTTTGTTTGTTTGAACGCGCTAATCTCAGGAACTGCAGGTCAAATAAGAAAAAGCGTTCCATAGCCCATTTATCGGTTATGGCTATCGGCTACTTACCGCGAGAAACTACGCGAAATACCGGAAAATCCAAAAACACGGTCAACGTATTAAATAAAAACTTTGCATTGCGTATCAAGATGGATCATTTTCTTTAACATATAACTGCTCAGTTTCAGTCTAAGTACGTCCGAAGTAAACCATTAATTACGATGACATATTCATATAAAACCGATACATGCTTATAAAATCATTCTATATGTTATTTATGTCACATAATATAAATGTTAAAACTGAACCTGCACTTTACGTACATAAAGTTCAATTCTACATGACAATACTGCAATCACGTTTAGTTCGCCCGTGATTGATACACAAAGGTGTAGAACTCACGCTCAGGTTTTGTATCCTCGGTACAGTTTAAAAAAAAACTAGGACTAGAAGTCACAACACGTATAAATCTGAGTATAACACAGAAAAGTTGACATGAGATGTATGCTTATAAACATCTATAGCTAAATAACTAATAACTATTCTGCAGATAAATAAAAAGTAGCATAAGCCTAGCGTCTTGTCCGGGCTGGGCCAGTGCGTGAAACGATTTTTTCGTGTTTCGTAATGTGGTCCGGAGAAGCCATCTACCTTCTAGGTCTTCATGCTCCATCTTAGACCACATCGTCACTTTACATCCGGTGAGATTGTGTTCAAATGAAGGCTTATATAGCATAAAAAAATATTATGTTTTGACTTCTTTTCTTAAAAGACAGCCTTAGCTCGAATATCATGTTTCAAATCGAGTTTTATTGGACCTAGTTCAGATATTGAAAAATTACATTTGAATGTCAATTTTAACTAAGTTAAGCGGTAAAACGAGCTTAGCATGATCTGATCGCTTTATAATCAATGTTGAAATTGGGGCTTAGGATCTAATCCAAAGCTTGCCAGGATATTTTAACAGTAGGTAACATTATCTTTCAGGTATTGACTGTGAGAAGTCTAGAAACGCTGAAGTGAACACATTGCTGGGTGATGCCAAGAACTGGGCTGCGAATGGTTACGTTGAGGTTCGAGATCTGAAGACCGGTGGAACTCCACTTCACGTCGCCGCTGCTAAGGGTTACGTGGAAGTATGTATTGATGCTGTTTCTTTAAATGCGCTAATCTCAGTACTACCGATTTGAAAACTTCAGCGTTCGAAAGCCCATATTTTTGAGGAAGGTTATTAGGCTTCTTTTTACTGCGGGAATATAAGTGATTACCGCGGGAAATTCTAAATACACGGGCGACGCCGTGGCGTGTAAAGTTAGTAAATAACATAACTTACACAAAAAGATAAATTTTTATTGCAAGAAATACAAATCGCTGCGCCTTCAAATGCTCTGGCGTCTTTTTCTATCGTTTCTAATTCTAAATGGGGGAACTGAGATGACATCTCTCCTAGAAGTGTTTTGTGCATTATCCCCAGGCCCCAACCAGCCCAACTCACTGGTGTAGCTGGGTAGGACCTTGGGTGTCTTAACAAGTTATGTTGTTTTGTATCGTCGTGTCGTGCCTCGGTCTAAACTGACCCATACTCTTAATGTCTCTAATCACTAATGATTTATATTATTTTAAGCCAAAGACGAATTTTGAGTTATTATTTCCGTTTTCCTTTCTTTGCGATATTATTGTTTGCGAATGGCTTGCTATATTTTATTTATGTTATTTTTAGCTAGTTTTGAGTATGTCTATTATTTTATATTTGAGTAGCCTTATTTTGTCCGGTTTTACCCTTAAAATAACGGCCAAATCGTCGAAAAAACCTTTGTTGAAATGTCATCCATCAGCTGTCAAACACTTGATAAAAAGCTGTTATGTCTGTGAATAAAATAAATAAATACATAAATATTTCCGGACAATCCACACAACAACATTTAGCTCCGTGGTAAGCTCTGAGCTTGTGTTACGGGTGCTAGATATCTGATATACTTAATATTATAGACAAACATATATAGATATTTTTATTATACATAATGAAACACCCAGACCAAGGAGAAAGTGCTTGCAGAACATACAAACACTTAAATATAAATTTGGCCTCACCAAATCTATACTCTCGTTATAAGATCTTTTCCTCTTGAATTTATAAAAAGAAATAAAGTTTATTTCCTCAGTTCCAATTTCCTCTTAGTTGACAATTATAACATAAGAATGGTGTTTAGTTGTCCACTTATATGTTTAAATACACGCATAATCGATTGTGTACATTTAATATCGTAATAAATGTATGTCTGAGGCCTTTCTCCAGCATTGGACGTAGACGTGAAGTGATGATAATTTTATAGCTAAGCTAAATAATGAGGTTTTATAGCTTTTTGTTTTTAGGATATGTTGTTCTGGTTCTAAAATTATATGTTTCTATAACATTAATTATTTATATATGGGTATTTTTAAGTTTGACAGGTGATTATTACAGTGACATTACCATGGAACATTATTTTAAAACAAAAGTAAATGCATTGATTGGAATGAAAATGTTATTTACGTTAGCTGGCCGGCTTTAAATACAAAATATACATTATGTATATATATATGTACTTCTTCTAGTATATTTACATCAAACGATTGTGTCAATCAATTTGACCCAGATTTCATTGGAGATCTAGATTAGCCTTAAAATAGATAACCATGACTTATACAAATTAGATCGTTTGTTAGGAATTTAGGTTTCGAGTGAATTGGAAATTAAAACTTTCTGGGATATTTAAAAAACATAGATTGGTAACAAAGCTATGAACTTAGGTTCTTTAATTAGTCTCAGGCAGGTGTATGAATGTTGTCCCCATCTCCTCCCGTGACGCCGTAGATCATGGCCATAGGAATCTGCACAGATTATGGGCAGTATCGTGTTCTTCTATTACAATATAATATTCTGTTAATATAACTACACTTGCCAACCTACCTGCCAAGCGTGGCCAGCATTGGCCTTATTGTAATCCATGGCGACCTTTGTCGTGCAGTAAACTTTGGCTTGAACACTTGAGCTCAGCTCAATCAGTTAGAATTTAAAGATGACGCTAAGTGAATATTGTAATTATAATCTCTTTCGTGCAGTGCGCGCTTCAGTTTACGTTATTAACGCCCTGACCGAAATAGAGGGGTCTTATTAGTTTTACGTGTCTCTCGGTCTGTGTGTGGCACCATAGCTCCCGAATGGATTATGCGATTTCATTATAGTTTTACTTAAGGTAACTTACGCGTGAGATATATTTGTTGAAATACGTTGTCGAAGAATAAAGTAAATTATAATCGAGTGGAGTATCAAATGAAAGCGCATCAAAAGCTCATTGCAAAATTATATTTTTTTTTCGTTTAGGATATTAAGATACTGGTATTGTTTTTTTTTATAGGCAATAATTGCGATTTGGAACCTTGATTAAAGTTTTACAATGCGCACAAATGCGATGTTTATAAAACAAATTGCATAATTAATTTTTGTATGACGTTGTAAATCAAAATTAAATGAATGTTAATTAGCTGCAGCCTAGCTAATGTCCCACCTTATACAATAATGCCATTACAGTTGCTGACAAGTCCCTTTTACTAACACCACTGTTATGAATTATAGTAATTATAAACTTTTGGTTGGTATGACTAGTGTTGTTGTTCCTAGGTAGCTAAAACCCTGCTGGAGGAGTGCAATGCCGAGCCTGACTGCGTCGACTACGAGGGCTGGACGCCACTCCACGCAGCGGCCCTGTGGGGACAGAAAGATGCCGCAGCCCTTCTACTGAAGTACGGGGCCGATCCGCATCTAAAGAACTACTCGGTAAGCAACTCAACATCATCATAGCACCCCTATTTACGTTCCCACTGCTGGGACACAGGGACGTCTCTCTTGAAGGGAGAGATAAAGCCTTAACTCACCACGCTTTCCAAGTGCGGGTTGATGAATGTCACATGTCCATCAAACTCTTTCAAGTTCTCAAGACATGCCGGTTTCCTTACGATGTTTGCCTTCATCGTTGGAGCACGTGGGTTTAAGCAACTGCTTTACTTTATAATCTCGTAGCGTCTTACGCACTGGCATATCGAAGACGGCTCCACGCTGTAGCCCTCGGGTGACAAAAAGAGTCCGCGGTACTTCTACGGCCGATCGAACTATGTACTCTGTAAGCAACTGTTATATCTCGTAGCCTTCAATGAACTCGCATATGGCTTATACTATACTTATTATAATTTAAAGACACTCGTCGCGCCTGTTTACTTTTATGATCGGTAAACTCGAAAAGTACTGAACGGACCTTTGTGGTTTTCAGTAATAGGTAGAGTCATTAATGAGATAGGTTTCTGTACCCTTGCAAAGCCGGAGCTACTTATATATTTATTATACTTTCCAGGGCCAAACCTGCCTAGATCTCGCGGAGCCCTCCCTGTCGTCGTGGCTGGCGGACGCCGCGCTGAAGGCCGCGCCGCGCCGCGTCAACAACAACAACAATAACAACAACAAGCGCAAACGCAGCCCGCCGCGGCACGACACCAAACGACTGGACATTGAGATTACGCCGCAACCTGAGAAAATTATCAGTGGTAAGATAACACATCTATACCTACACAATACGAAAATTTGTTATTCTGATATATACGTCAATGTTGAAACGGATAATTATGATTATGGTCCATAAATTAAATATGTAATGTGTTCATTTTCAAGTATTTGCACGTAGTAATTGTAGAAATCAAATTACTACACTAAACAATGCAAAACTAAACACTGGTTGACAAAGATTGACACAATTTTACAAAAAAATATATATCGATCTTACTGGTATATATAATTAGATAAACATATAATAAATCTAGCAGATCATCAAGGTGGACTAAAATTCAACAAAATTCAGCTTTGTGCCAGTTGTTTGAGTGATTAAAAGGCAGTATTATGAACTCGATCATTTTGTGATATTGTCATTATTTTGTTTTTACCATGGTTAAGCGGTGGGTTTCTCAAATATTTTTTGTAGATTTTCATGAATTTATCATACCCAGATTTCATTGCATATCAGTTCTATTACAGACATCAAATTTGCACGTTGAAACTTGTACCTATGCCTAAACTGTAAAAGCATGCATGAATGTTACGTTACATTATTTCATCTGCCATACTAGAGCAGATTTCACCGTAATAACATCATTCGTTTTGAACAACATTCTCTGTCAAAACTGCCTACCCTGGCCTTATATTTGATACTACCTGGTGCCAAACTACCTAATCGATCAAGTTAAAATGTTGTCCAAAACGCGCACTGATTCACCGACCATTCCCATAACGCACAGAGAAAGCCACGGCGCCCGAGCCGAAGGATGCTAAGCCCCCGAAAGGCCGTGCGCCTTCGCCCACAGTCGGCAACGACACTGATACGCCGAACGACGAGTCTCCCTCGTGGCGTCGCTCCGTCTCCTTCCGAAGGCAACAAGATACAAGTAAATATAGAGACCTTGCTTTATCATTATAGTACAGTTCTGCGGTGACTCCAGCTGAAGGTAAAACACGGGACTAGAATCCATGCCACAAGCCTCCACAATTTCTGAACGATTCTTTGTTAAAGAGTATTGAGGTTGCGTGGTATGGTCATTTTTGGTTGGTTTTGCAGAGACGCTTTCCATTCCGCGCGTGGTTAGCGAACCGAAAAACGTTTAAAAAAGAGAAAAGAGAAAAAAAGTTTAACAATCCAAGAGATGATAATCTCATGGCCCAGGACGCTTACACAGCGCTGGCTAAAGGACCACTGTAAAACCACACTTTAATCCACCCTCAGTTTAGTTAAGGAATTTGCACAGAGTTAAAATACCCGCATATGTGCCAGCTGTTGTACTACAAATAAAGTGACTATGTATGTAAGTACCAAATTAAAGTTATACCATCTCATACCACGAATTCATGTTAAAAGCACTTATCTTAATCTTGTCAGTTTATGTTGCACTTGTATATTGTCTATCACATTGTGAGAAAGATTTATGTTTAATCTGTTGTAGGCTTTCTAGGGTTGTTCCTCAGTATAACCTACAAATGAAACGGTAAATAATGTTGGGTATAAATAACAACTTTATGTCGGACGGTATAGGATATTTCCTAAAATCTAAACTACCCTGGGAATTATATGGGCCATTTTCGAATTACGTTCATATTATGATATAATATGAAATATATATACATCTTATGTCCTAGAAAAGGGCATTCTAAAACCTATAAAATATCAAAGTTTGTTTTGAAGGTTAGTTTTTAGGTTATAGTTTGAACTAATGTTAGAAAGAGGAAATAGGTTTTTTTTGTTCTAGTGGATATGCTTCGAAACTACTGAATGGATCTGAAAAAATATTTCACCAATAAAAATCTACACTAGACATTGGCTATATTTTATTATAAACATGTATAGGCATCCTAACAAAATCTTCAATTATGTAACCCCCATAACACAAGCCTTTAGAGATTACTTTGAGACTGAACGTCTATTTACCCATTTTACTGTATTTTTCAGAAGAGAACAACAAGCCGGCCAACAATAGCGTAGACAACGACACAATACTGAGGAGAACCCACAGCTTCGAGAATGATAAGACGTGAGTTTTTATACTATAGCTGTTTTACTATCTTTTTATTTGTCACTATTTTCTTAGTATTAAAATCAAAATACCTAACATCGGACTGATTAACATGGAGATAATATTTATTAAAGTTAGGGGTAGGTGAAAGTTTCAGTTATTAATAGGAAATTGTTTCAAGATTCAGAGAGTTACTCGGTCTTTTAATTTAGTTTCTCTCTCAGCAAACTAAGCTTGACGTTGCCTTCATTTAAACACCATTGTAACTTTTCAGTTAATATTCTTCTCTCAACTACTCAACATAATACAATAACATTGTGCTAATTTACCATTCATTGTAATGCTGTTTTCAGAAATAAAGAGCAAAACAACAATGTCGGTTCTCTAATAAGCAGATACGAAAAAAAACATCGTCCAAAGCAGTTAGTTGCCCAACTTTATCACACTGGTTGATATATTTTGGCCGATAGCTAGTCACGGATAATATTATATCACTTTTCGTGTATTATGATGAGGTATTCCTTAATTTGTAAGATGCTCTTTTGAAATGGTATTATTGTCAAACGTGTAAACGGGTTTATCATGTGTTATCAATCATAAACATTATCACCATAGATTTTTGGACTACAAAACTACATATTTTAAAGCTTACGTCTCCGTTAACTAACTTGTATCATATCATAAAACAAAGCTATGCAAGTAATTGAAAAGATATTCTTGTATAATGCTTCAAAAGTAACATGCTTGTACGATGTTGCTTAAAAGATACTATATGTGAAGTCGCAATACATTTAAAAAAGTTATATGCATATCTGTTTCTATAATCGGCCAAGATACATCTTGTGTGTAAGTGTTAGATTGTACAGTCTGGGAGGTAGTTGTATCGTCTTTATTCGTGGTGTAGGGTGCAGACCGCAATGTTTCATCCTATCTAACACGATGTGAAGCGATTGTTTAATTGCAAAGATTATACATAGGAATTAAAAACAAAAGGCGTTTTTATTCCGTTTTAGAGACACAATTTGTATATAAACTGACATAATAGAAATGTTATCATGTTTTGCATGTGTTGTTGTCACAATCAGTGTACATAGTTAACGCATTTGTCGTTGAGTTAAGCAATCGCGTACCATCGTCCTTGTGAGCATGGTTGTGTGTGCACAGCTTCTACCAGCGCTATCGCGACGTGACGGCGCGCATAAAGGCGTCCTCTTGCCCCTCCATCCCGCCGCTGCCACAGTCCACGATAGCGGCCATCGAGCTGAGGAAAAAGCAGCCTAACGCAACAGACACTAACGAGGAAATTCACACGAGGTTGCTATACATCACATAGTGAGGGAATAATACTGGAAATGTTTCAAATTAGTATAATTTTAATAGCATTTAAATGTCTAGTATGAAAAGGATGGATTATTGAATACTAGCGACCTGCCCCGCCAGCTTGGACATAAAACACATATACGAAAATACCCGCCAAATATAAAGGTTTTTTAAATAGATTTTAAATCAAATCAACACCGAAGTTTGCGACATAGATCGCCGCTATCAATAGATTTTTGTGTGTTTCGCGTCTCACGTCTATTCACTGGTAGATTATTTAAATTTGGCAATATAAAGAATATTAGGTTATCACTTTAAAAAAAAACATCTGTGGAATTATAACGAATCACACATGGGAACATAACATTCGTTCCAGTATAAATACAAATTTATCTACGATGTTCCGGTATTGTTCCCTCCAAATGCTAAAGAACGAAGTTGAACGCATTGTTCAAGTTCATTCTTATAATAAATCAGCTTTGAGCAAATTGGCCTCGGTCTGAATTTAGATTTCGCTATTTCGCATCTGTTTGCTGAAATGTCTGTTTTCTGTAAATCACTCTGCTGCCGATTTTCTCAATAAAATCTAAATCTATTAAACTATTCACACCACATTCGCTTATTCACTGTATTGTACAAATATGTTTGTTTGTTTTTGTAAATATGTAAAATGTTCTATATTGTTATGAAATGTTTTATTAGGTAAAATTTTATTCTTTTTTGGTCAATACCTCTTGAGTACCTTCTAGAAATAAGGGTTCTCCAAGAGTTGTTTATGTAACCCTAACTACAGTAACTACGTTATTAATTATGAAAATAACGTAAGACAGAGACAATATGACAATTAAGTATTGGTCCTATACTCCACTGCTGCTATTTAAGGCTTTATATTCTACATTATATGCTATTTAGATTTATTACGGGATATTTATTATAATTACGTAAACGTTTCATGGCGCATGTAACTGTATCGAAACATCGGGAAACTCGAAAGACAACCAATCATGGTAAATATCCCGTTATAAATCTAAATAGCATTGATAACCATGATAGTTTCAAAAGTGGTACATTATATGGTGTGTATATTAATCAACGTGTATATACAGGGTGAGCCCGGAGAAACCCCGCGAAGTCAACACTTGGCCCACAAACACGGCCGCCAACTCCAGTCCTACCAACACCACAACGCAGTCTCCAGTCAGAAGGTGCGTATATATTCAATTTATTGATAAATTTTAAATATGGTACTGATGACAGAATATTTAAGAAAGTATGTGTTAGTCACGTTATACAAAGAACTGACTTGACGAGTATTTCATCGGGAGGTGTGAGTTTTAACGCGTGCTCCTTTTCTATCTAGAGCACTCGAAGTGAGAACTCACTATAATTATGAAACTACAATGATGATTGGTTTTACACCTGCTCTTTGTACGGAGAGTAAGTTTTGTAGGCCCTACATCGGAATTACCTAAGATTTCTAAAATACTTGCAACTAATCTTATGGATCCATCCTCTCTAATATTTAGGTGTTAAAGTATATTGTTATTTCTGGAAAAGCTTACACAAACTGCTCCATAGCAAAATTAAAAACCCCTTATTTAATTAGTCTTAGTAACTAGAATATTAGATTTTCATATAATTTTTATCATAGAATTTTTATTCACATAATCCTATAAATCTAAATTAAAAATTTAAGAAAAACCCCCTATTCATACGCCTTAATTTCCTTAAAAGTAAAACACCATAAATATTTAGTAATGTCAACGCAATGCGCTTTCATTTGATACCCCACTCTAGTATATTTGCAGATTTTCGGTTTTCCTTCCCCACTCTCACCCCCATAACTGTTAAACGGCACAACCGATTTTCATGAAACATGTCTAAGAACACTCGAGCCACTAGAACACTAAACTGAAACAGCTCCATCCGTTCGGGAGCCATGATGTCCCAAACAAACAGACAGATAGACAGACAGACACATCAAGCTTATAACACCCCTTTTTTTGGTCGGGGGTTAAAAGTACAAAAAAACCTTTGAATAGCGGCGCCTGGGTTAGCCACCAGCGCCTCAATGCACCTAATGAACTGATGAAGTATTGGTAATGCGGTGGAAAAGATACTTTGATTAGCTTAAACTCGTCTGAATGTTGGTAGACATTTAGTGAAGATATTGTCCAGTGCCTAGATATTGACTTGCGTGTATTCGTAGCTCGACGGACAGTGAGTCCAACAGTAGCAATTCCACGCCGAGCTCCACTACGCCGACGCGGCTCTCGCCCGGGAACATTTTCAAGAACTTCTTCAAGTACTATTAGAATTGTTCTTTCCTATCTTTTCTTGAACACGAATTATAGTTATATTCATATCTGTATGGATAGTGTTGTTAATCCTCTGGTGTCTTCTGAGTCTCAATGAAAATGACGTTAGATATAGTTAAATTGACATTTTATGTTTTGTAATATAAAATTGACGTGATAAGTGAAGATCACTTTTGTCACTTTCTCACAAACGTCAAAATTCTACGGGGGACAAACAGCATTTTTAATAAGGTTTAGTAGAGACATAATGGGCTGAGAGCCTATAGCGTACAGTCTACAAAACACATTTCTTGGCATCCTTATGCTCAGGAGAATATACATCTAGTAGGTTGCCAAATCAAATAATTCATTTGCAGCCGTATTTAAAATATACTATCACGGGTATAATATCTATTGAAAATATATTATGATATTGTGTTCAGGAAAAGAATTTTGTTTGGTTTTGTTGCTTTGTTTTTTTTTGTGCCTCGATTTAGCTTGCGCATCTACGAGCATCAACCACGCATGCGTAGCAACTGCATGTTTTAAATTATTTGCGGTTTTTTATACTAGTTACAATATTTTATGTTTTTATGTTCAGTTAAAATAGCACTGAGAAATGGCTCCTGAGTTTCCTAATTATCTGGCATAAAAGCATCGCCGGAGCCACAATAGTTATACGTTGAACTAATTTTGTTGCAGCTAATATTTTAGCGCTTAAAAAACATATATATTGTACCAAATATATCATAACCAAACCATTTGCAGGTCGTTCGTTCCGCCCGTAAGAGACGAAGAGAGCGAAACGCAAAGAAAAGCGCACGCGAAACGCGTCCGAGAGACGCGCCGTTCCACGCAAGGCGTTACCCTCGACGAGATCAAGTCCGCAGAACAGCTGGTAAAGAAGAAGACGGGCAACGGGACCACTGAGAGCCCTTCCCCCGCCAGCCTCAAGAAAGAGGAGCCGTTGATAACTAGCGACAATGGAGCGGTAAGATTAGAATTTACTTTTTGGCTGGTTTTGGGTTAGGAGTATTTCGCTAAGGCCGGCTTGCTTAGAGGTATACAGTGCGGGGATTATATTATATTATTTATTTAGAAAACAGATTTTCTAGCCTTGTGACGGTAATATTCATATTCGAGGTTTTTGAATTCAAGAGATTCGCTCTTCCTCGACGACTCATGAATTAAGCAGAATCGTCGGCCAATAGTTTACGTGCGTAATATTAGGTCTCAAAATTAATAGTGTACCTTGTGTTAATTTTGAAATCACAAAATTGTATTTTTGTGCCCCATGCCGCTAAGCAAGCTAGCCTTGAAGTTGGATGAACTATATTGAGAATCTTTTTCTTCATTTAAGAGCCGATTGGGGTCTAAATGGGGTATTTTAGAATTATATTGATGTGTGTTTATTCTCTATATAATTATTTAATACTATTAATTGGGAAAATTAATACATGTCAATTGATCTTGCAATTTTTTTTGTTTATACAAAACACAGAGTCTATAATTGATTAATCGACGGATTCTCGAACAAATTGAACAAGACAGGTATCTCTTGTTCTCAAATTTGTTTTGTAACTTGAACAAGCGGGAATTTTTTGATTAGATAATATTTCTCACTGAGCTTCACATGCCTAAGAAATTCTCAGTCTAGTTACAATCCAACAATTTTCAATGTCGCTCTCTGTCATTGTGTCTTACGAAATTACTAATTGGTGATGGAAACTATTGGAAATTATTCCTGTAAATATTCACATATCTTAAAATTTTGAACGGAAATTCTAATTTGGCCATCAATGAAACTGTATCATTTATATAGTAGTCAGTTTGATATTGTATATACGTTGTGATTGGTTTGTCGATGTGAGTCGGGTGATATCCGATAACATTGTATTATTTGTAGTAATTAGTCAGACGTAACAATTGTCTCATGGCATTCCATTACGACCACCATTTAATCAGAGCTGTATCATTTGTAAGATAAATCTGAATAATTTAACGAATATTTTGGCCTAAAATTTATATTGTAATTGTTTATTTTGTTTGTAATCGGAAATGTATTTTTATATACATTTATCTTGACAGTTCAGTGACCACATCTAACGTGTCGACTTGTTGACAGATTTTATAAGATACACATGAAGAATTAAATTATGACATAAAAATTAGAAACCACCCTGTCCCATTCACGAGACTGACTGACTAGCCGCGTAGATTGTACAGAGCTGTAAGAGATGATGACATGTAGGCTCATGTACAGACATTTTAGATGTGTTTTATGTTTTGACAGAATATGATTTCTCCCCGCCCTACTCTAAGATAATTTGACAGTTAGGTTTTGTACAGTTTGTAAGATGTGGTTCGATGGTTCAAATACTAACAGTAGAGTAAAGAATAATTACTCTTTTGACACGTGTTATCGACTACTCTCATTCCTATTGATGACTTGTCCGATGTGACACCTAGTTATGTACAGACAGTATCGATGAATTAACTCTACTAACACTAGTGACGACTTCCTCTTGTCCAATTCACAAGGTTTGTACAGAGCTGTATTATGTGACTTGAAGTAGCATATACAGACAGCAGATGAAATTACTTTTACGACGTGGGTATATTTTCTCCCTGACCCATTTAGGACATTTAGGTGTGATGTGTAGGTGCAAATACAGACAGTATAAATGAATTTACTCTTTAAACACGTATGGAAACTTCAGAGTCTCCCAATCTTGACTTGCCCGACTTGCCACGTAGGTTTTTACAGAGCTGTAAGATGTGACGTGACGAATCATTCTAGTGTCGCCCATAAACACACGGACTTTGGCTGTTGACGGCGAAATGACCAGTCAAGAATGCGATAGACCATGAAGAAGAAGATGTGACGTGAAGCGCAAGTACAGACAGTAGAAAATAGACAGTGATCAATCTGAAATACATGATATTGCAAAGGGCGGCCTTACGAGTGTGATGAATTCTTTCTGATTCACATTGTTAACTTTGACTCGACAAGTAGGTGTAACTGCGGAGTACCTGCACGTATATGCAGAGCTCAAAAATGTTGTGAAGGCGCAAATACGACAGCATAGATGACTTTGCTTGTTACGTAGGGTCGACTTCTCCCTGTCAAATTTACTTATCCGACAGCGACTTCTAACTGGACTCGTAGGTGAAGCCGACATTGCTTGTTACGTAGGGTCGACTTCTCCCTGTCAAATTTACTTATCCGACAGCGACTTCTAACTGGACTCGTAGGTGAAGCCGACATTGCTTGTTACGTAGGGTCGACTTCTCCCTGTCAAATTTACTTATCCGACAGCGACTTCTAACTGGACTCGTAGGTTTGTACAGAGCTGTAAGATGTGGTTGTGGTGTGTAGGCGCACAGCGTCATCAAGGGCAAAGTGGCGGTACCCCTAGCGCTGGCGTTCGCGACCGCGACCGCCACCGCCACCGTCGCGGGGACCAGCGAACGAAGCCCCTCCAGGCGGCTGCGCCTCGACCCCGCCAACAAGGTCCGCGGATAATTGCTGCTCGTACCTAAAGTCACGTCGATCTACGATTACCATATACACATACTAAAACAATATCTGTACATTGTTTACTCGTTAAGTGAAGTCCCGTTGTACTTTTAGAATACTTGACGGATTTTAAATAGTATATGTTATACAATATAGATTTACAGGATATGGCATTGCCCGTATTTTATGTTTATTACCGAGGGGAATGTATTCCCATACCTTCGTTACATAACGAATTGCGCGCATTACCGAAACTGTTCTGTAACCATTATAATAATGAGCAAAGTGCAACAGTTGATTAACGAAAAAAAGTCATTCTGAATTCATGGGTATTAATAAGCGAATGAGCGCCTGAAAATTTATTTGGTAATTAATGGATAGTAGTTAAACAAGGCTTTGCTGTTATCGAAAAAATCATACTTACTAATTTAATGAAGCAAAATATTTAGTATGCATATGAATTATTTCGGTTATAGAATCTCTGCTTGCATTATTTTACCATAATGACTCTTACTGTGTGATATGGTAATCTTAGATAAATCTTCGTACGAATACGACGTAATAATTTAGTTGTGATTGTTTAAGCACCTTAACCCATGCAGGGTTGTCGAATGAATCAATCCTTTTTTATGATTAATGTTAGTTTTATATTTAAATATTTTGTTAAAAGACTTCTCAGTTTCTAATACTTTTGTGTCTCCGGTTTTTAACTCAATTTTATCTGTAATGTAAATGGTGCCTTCCCTATATTCGTTTTGTGACGACGGTACTCACTGGATAATTTGTTTTTGACGAATAATACTTATCTCCAAAGTTAAGAAACCAGGACAGGAATTGTTGATAGAAGACAGAAAAAGCCATTTCTGCTCCCAAACTCCGTTAAAAGCAAACTCTATACAGGGCTACTGTAAGTACATAATCGACGAAAGTGCCATTTGAAACGAAATTGTTGCGTACCAAAATTCCGGTGAAATAAGCCGTGTCACATTTTAATTTGTTCGTTTTTCCTAGAAGTTTTATCAACATAATCCATAATATCATCGACAATCTTGCTGGGCCGTTCACCGGGGCACACTTACTATCCGCGCATGTGGCATTGGTCATCCGTGAAATGAAAGGCCAGCTTGTATGTAGGTACAATGTTTTCAGCATTCGGCATGAAGGAATTGACGCCTCTTCTTGTTATTGCGGGTTTCAATTGGGTCTTGGTAAACAGAAAACCATCAAGAAGATGTGACGTAAAGCGCAAGTACTGACAGTAGACAATAGACACAGTGAACAATCGAAAATATGTATATGGGAGTACAAAGGACGGCCTTACGAGTATGACGACTTCCTTCTGGCCACATTTTGACTTTCACTCGACACGTAGGTGTACCTTATGTGCAGAGCCGTAAGATGTGGTTGTGCAGGTGCAAATACGACAGTTTAGATGACTTTGCTTGTCACATGGAGGTCGACTTTTCCCTGTCCAATTTACTTATCCGACCGAGAGTTCTGACTCGACACGTAGGTTTGTACTGAGCTGTAAGATGTGGTTGTGGTGTGTAGGCGCACAGCGTCAACAGCGGCGAGGTGGCGGTGACCCTAGCACTGGCGTGCGCGACCGCGACCGCCACCGCCACCATCGCAGCGACCAGCGAACGACGCCCCTCCTGGCGGCTGCGCCTCGACCCCGCCAACAAGGTCCGCGGACAATTGCTACTCGTACCAAACGTCACGTAGATCTACGATTACCATATACACATACAAGACATTATATTTACATCGTATACTCGTTAAGTGAAGTCCCGTTGTACTTTTATATTACTTGACGGACTTTAAATAGTACCTAGTTGTACAATAAAGCATTTAAGTCCAATGGCGTTGACCGTGTTTTATATTTTTAACTGAGGGGATAATGTATTATTATTACCCACTTAACAACGTCACGTGACACTATTCTGTAAACACTACAATTTAAGCAAAGTTAAGCAGTCGAACAACGCAAAATAGAAATTATTTTGAATTCATCGTTATACATTAGGGAATGAGCACCTGAGAAGTGATTTGGTAATTGATGTATGGAAAATAAACATAGCTTAGCTGTTGTTATAGAAAAACACACTTACGAATGAAACAAAATATTTCGTACATTTTGTTTCATTAGTTTTAGTAGTTTATTCATATGTTTTGTTTTGATTATAAAATCTCTGCTTACATCATTTTACCATCGTCCCTTACTGTATGATATGGTAATCGTAGATAAATCTTCGTACGAATACAACGTAATAATTTAGTTGTGATTGTTTTAGCACCGTAACCTAGCAGGGTTGTCGAATGAATCATTCCTATTTTATAATTCGTGATAGTTGTTTAATTTCAATTTTTTGTTATAGGACTCCTCAGTGTCTAATACTTACATGTCTCTGTTTTAACTCAATTTTATCTGTAAAGCAAATGGTGCCTCCCCTATATTAGTTTTGTGACGACAGTACTTAAAAAAAAATGTTTTAGTTTTGAAAAAAAGAGTTAAAAAACTGGACAGGAATTGTTGATAGAATGCAGAGAAAAGCCATTTCTGCTCCCAAACTCCGTAAAATGTACCACTTACCACGAACAGGGCTACTGGATGCACATCAATCGATGAAAGTGAGGTGTCGTAGTTCGAAACGAAATTGTTTTGCTAACAAAATTCCGTTGAAATTAGCTTGTTTCACATTTCATTTGTAACTAAACGCGTAGGCCCTAGAACAGTATCAATATAATCCATAATATCTTCGACAATCTTGCTGGGATGTTCACCGGGACACACTCACTTTCCGCGCATGTGGCATTGGTCATCCATGAAATAAATGGCTAGCTTATGTTTGTACAATGTTTTCAGCATTCGGCATGCATAAATCGATGTATTGACGTCTATTCTTGTTATTGCGGGTTTCAACGAGGTCTTGGTAGACAGAAAACAGTAATTAAGATGGTCTTGTTATTCAATAATGTTCGTTGTGTACGTTAAGTAAACTTCAGCTGGCCAATGCGTCGTGTTTAGCTATTGTTACGAAGTCGAAGTCGAATAAAAACGTATATAATATTACGCTGACAAATTAAGGACGCGCGCATTAATAAACTAAACTTTCCTCTTCCTTGTCCTTGAAGTCCTTGAGTGCACATTTGAAAAGTCAAATACGTTCGTTTGAAGTTATCAAATACGCACTCAAGATCGTACTTATAGTTGAGTTTGGTTCATTGATATGGGACTAATTGTAAGTTAAGCTTTACTTCTTTTGTTACAACTATGAAATTTCATATTGCTGAGTGACGTGTTATTGTCTTCTAAACATATTTTTCGACTACGCTCTAACTTAGGACACACTTGGACACATTAGGCTAGAAATCCTGACTGTTTTCTGTCTACAGAACCAAACGCACGCATTAAAAAAAAAAGAATTTTCATGTGGTATTGTTCCTATGTTCTTCAGCAAAAGAAAAACTTTATACTTTCTATTCGTTGCCTATATTGTTGAGTTCTTAGTTGGAATATCTAACTTCTGTTACGTTAGCCTAATAAATAACTAACAGTCTGCCTTTGAGAATGTTCTGTGATTACTAACAAATATATTCATTTAATAGTTTTAAGTTAAGGCTTTGATTGTAGCGTCCGTGTTGCCTGTAAATATGTATTGTCTGTGTGTAATAATATTTTCCAAGTAGTCTAACCTGTAAAAGTATTCACTTATTTCACAACCTTCACCACACTGAGGGCTTATTTCACAAAGTGTATGGCTATGGTTAGTTATGTCAAGATCTATCTTGCTGTCACATGTGACTTAGCGAAATAGCTCTATATTTTAAACATTGTCTAAGACTGTCAAAGAGCGTTGGCATACCTACTCGACCGCCATTTTGAAAAAAAGGAGGTTCGGCGGCCAGTGATGAAACTCATGTCAATCGACAGAGTAAATGACAAAAACAAAATGGCGCACTAGTAGGTATGTCAGGCTCCATACAAAAATGTTCGAACCCTTTAACTCGGAGATGGTGAAACAGGCCCTTAATCATTTGAGTTGTGTACCTTGTTTTAGTTTCATTTTCTTCCCATCTATTCTCTGTCTCGATTTGTTTGCGTGACTTCTTCCGACATCAATGTTGAAATTCAAATTACACGCCCGCCTTACGGTTTGAACATTCGATAGAAACGTGATTCAATAACATTCACAATGACCCAAAATAAACTTTTGCCTCTGTTGGAGTCATTATTTGCCTAAAATATTAAAACTTATGTTAGTTTGGTTAATATATTTTTATAAGAAAAAAAATATTAAATATTTAAAGAAAAAAAACATCAAAAATAATTTCGGTTGTCAGAATTTGGATCTCATAAATTTATTAAGATGTTTAAATTTAGTATCAGTATTGTTTAAGAACAAACAATTGTAGGCACGTGCAAAAAGTAACAGTATATTTCATTAGAACCGTATGGCGGGTGTTACAGAATCAGGGACACCCATAATGAGTTGTAAGTGAACGCTAGTATATTGCAGTTCGAGCTGGAAGACGCGGGAAGAGCGTCCCCTCGGGCGGCAGCCACTGACGCCTCAGTCACACTGCCTCTGAGGCGCCCTCCGGCGGGCAGCACCGTCAACACCGCCTCACCTCCTGCCAAGGAGGAGAACAGGCCAGGTTAGTAGATACAACCTCTAAGAATATTGCCTCCTATCTCTCCATCTTCATCGAGCCCTATGAAGATGTCAGCCGCGTCTATTAAGTCATCACTAAATACTGCGCTTGCAAACCCCCGCCAACCCCCGCGGGCGAACGGTGCAGATGCCTAATTCACGCTGCCTATGGGGGCCAATCTTACCCTATTCCACTCCTACTGCTACTCCTATCCCTACTCCCAATCCTAATCCTACTCCCGCTTTCACTTCTACTCCCGCTTCCACTCCTACTCCCGCTTCCACTCCTACGCCCGCTTCCACTCCTACTCCCGCTTCCACTCCTACTCACGTTTCCACTCCTACTCACGCTTCCACTCCTACTCCTTTTCTCTCACTCCTGATGCACGCAAAAATTTTGTACAGACAATAAAACAGCTTTCCGTCTTCTGTATGGCTCTGCGGATGATAATACATCTACTGATTCCATTCCATATTTGACATGATTGAACCCCTCGAACATTAGGTATGAGATGTTTTCAAGCGCTATAAATAAGGGCATATTTTTTTAGTCTTTAGTGAAACTGTGCCCTAAATTTCATTTAAATTGGTTCTGTAGATCCAGATTTATCCCTCATACAACGTTACAATCTTACAAACTTGACCTACTTATAATATTAGTATAGATAAACGCAACAACTGACTTAAACTTCGTCGTTTTTCAACAGCGGAAGAAGAGAAAGAACGCGAGGGCAGTACGGAGAGCAAAACGTCCAGTAATGCATCGCCGGCGAGCACGCAGGCGGCCCTCAACGTGATCCAGCGCCGGCGCCGGCCCAAGCGGCGCTCCACGGGCGTCGGCCACGTCGACATGGACGTGAGTAACTAAATAAAAAAAAAAACTTGAGAGGTGTCTAGAGACACCCGGATGGAACGAAGTTTTATTATTATTTATTACTAGCGGCCCGCCCCGGCGTCGCACGGGTAAAAAAAGTTCCCGGCAATTTTTCCTTATTTGCTCACCGTTTGGACAACAATTCATTTATTTTTATATAGATTTACAAAAAACCTGTATACACTCAACAAAAATAACAGTCGCGACACCACACTGTTCAATGCGAAATAGAAATGAAAATATCTGGCTTGCTTTCTATAAGAGAGAGAGAGAGAGAGAGAGAGAGAGAGAGAGAGAGAGAGAGACAGACAGAGAAACATGCGACGCCGCACAGCTTACAATAGCTTACTAGCAAAAAGTGTCGTGACAACTTTTCGTAAGATTTTTTCCGTCTAGCCCCCTTTCACAACGCTCAAAAAATAAGGAACTTCGTTCAAAAAATGTTAAAAAGTGCAAAAAGTTGCAGTCATGGTTATCATGGTCATGGTCACCCAAGTACTGGCGTATCACGTTTGTCGTATGAGAGCCCCATTAAATATTTATTTGTTGTTATAGCGCCGATCTACGTCACGCCGAAACGGTGCGTTGGACTTAAGTTTTACGTAATTTTGTTTGTTTTCTTAAATGCGATATAATGTACGATATGGCAATTGGCGATGCAAAGATTATCCGCACGCCTCTAGCGGCGAAATTTAGAAACTGTCTAAGAACGACACTTTGTTTCTATCTGATTTGTATTTATTATTTTCCTGACGATAATTGTAACGAAAACTGTCAAAGTGTCGTTCTTAGACAGCTTCACAATTTTGACACTAGAGGCGCTAGTTGGAATATTTGCATCGCCAATAGTGCTGCAAACCCATAACAACAAATTAAGCTGACGACCCGACGCTTTTGTATGAAAACATTCGGACAACGAACAACGTATGTTAAACGCACCGAATCGGCGCCGTACACAATACAATACAATACTCTCTATTGAAACACTAATATTATAATACAACAGAGCAATGCTTAAGAACTAAAATACATTTATATGTATTTTAGTTCTACACTATTATTTATATAATAGTGTAACAATGGTCGGACTTATCACTGTCTATCAAAAGTGATCTCTTCCAGACAACCTTTGGACAAAAATTAAAAACGACGGATGTTGCAAAATTGGTAAATTGATAAAAGATAAACGTACGTACGTAAAAGCCTAATTTTATAGCACCTTAAGTGTTTGTGGACTCTTTCTTGGTGTATTATATGACAACATGCAACAAAACAACGCTTTTCCTATCTTGAAATAGTATCAGTTTTATAATTATTGTATTGTTAGTTGTTTTTCAAAACAGTACCACAAATCAAAAGCTTTTGATTCCGGGTTAGACATTGCACGAATCTTCCAACAGTAGGTAAACCTAATTGTATTGTATCGTCATTTACGTAATATAAATATCGTTAATAATATTAACCGTAAACCTAATTTCTGGAGAATGCAAAATGTTTGCCAAATCGATTTCACCTTTCATTTTACAAAGTTAGGAGGAGCGTTTCATCATCAATATAAAAGCAAATTTCAATATGCTCATATTCAATATGCAAACAAGAATGGGAATGCAGAATCAGTACAAGCATAATATAATTTAAACATATATGTATCAAACGTAGATTAATATAATTTTTAACCGACTTTAGTAGGAATCTTAATTCTTCCTGTTTAGTTTTGTATGTCATTACATCGATGACTCTGACATTTATGATTTATGTTTTTTTTTTGTTTGGCGCAGAACAGTTCTCAATTGGTCCCATAAAATATTACATAGGTAAATTTAGCCCAGAACTTTTTATTATATAAAAAAAAATCTATTACGTAGAAGTGAATCAAGGTCAAGTAAAGGTTTTCAAATCGGCCGGTTTTTATGGAATGTTTATTGTTATATTAGTAAGGATTTAACCCGTGTATTTTATAAAATTTGAGAAACTCTTAAAAAAACAACCTTTTTAAAACCGACTTCAACAACAAAAAACTTACCTTATTCATTATCTGTAAGAGACGTAATTTTTTAGCATCGGAGGTCCCATGAAGATTATGATCAAAAATTTAGTCTATGGGTTCTTCTTAGACTAAATGTATACATCTACAATACATATACATTATTCATTAAGAGCCTTTATTAGTATATATTGATTGAGTTTTTGCTTTGTTATACTGTATATTAATAAATATTTTTTGTTGTAGGACATCGTGAACGACCGTGGCGGCGACGGTGACGGAGTAGAAACAGATACTCCTCAGGTAAGGACATCTTTATATTTATTTGTTACAAGAAAAACTAACAGCTAATAAAATACATATTACATAATGACGACCTCTGTAGCTCGGTGGGCGAACGTCCGCCTGAGGCGCAGGAGGTTGCGGGTTCGATTCCCGCCGGGGGACACCAGATTTTGTACGATCTACAATTCCTGGTTTCGGGTCTGGGTGTTTTCTATGTATCATATGTATGTATTTACAAAAAAAAATGTATCTATGTTAGTATATCAGTCACCTAACACCCATAGTACAAGCTCTGCTTAGTTTGCGGTTAGGTGATGCTGTATGAGTAGTCCGGAAATATTTATTTACTAGCTGTGCCCCGCGGTGTTACCCGCGTTATAATGGATTTTCCCGCGGAATGAAGTTTTCCCGCGGTAAAAAGTAGCCTATATGTTATTCTGATGTATAAGCTATATTGTGGTAAAGTTTCATTCAAATCCATTCAGTAGTTTTTACGTGAAAGAGTAACAAACATCCATACATACAAACTTTCGCCTTTATAATAGTAGTAGGATTGAAGTGAAACTTCTATAGAATCGTTGTGATTTCAAACCGGATGCAACGGAAATGCGACAGGTAAGCCAATCTTAAACGCTAACAAGGTTAAGCAACTTTGCACGACGCCAGTACTTGGATGGATGAACGAACAACAACAAAATCTTTTTGCAAAGTTTTTTTTTTTGTTTATATTTTCATCTTATTTTTTTGTCGATTTACTGAAGTTTCACTTCTATCGTGTGTGAATCGCACACACCTTTTTTATTTATTTAATACAATAGTAACTTAATAGCCAATAAAAAGTTTTCACGTATAAAAAAAATTGCATTTAAATTAGTAACCATTATTACAACAAGGGTCGATTTTGCAATCCTCTTAAACCAACTAACCGACAATGCAATCTGTGAAACAACTTAACCGTCAATTGAGTAATCGACCCCTTAAAGCTAAAATTCCACCAATTGATCCCAGTAAAAATTGCAGCAGACTTCAGAAGGAGGATACGACCTCATTATTGCTCCAAGTAAGCGATGTGATAAGCGTAATTTTTTTTAAAATATTGTAAAATATGCTTGTATTTGGCATATGCATAATAAACTGTTAATTAACCACTCTATTTATAAACTTACACCACGATATTTTGATTTGGTGGGAAAGGCGTAAATCTTAAATATAAAATTTCTGTGTCACAATGTACCGTACTGCTCCGAAACCGATTATTATGAAATTTTATATGCATATTCAGTAGGTCTGATTATGAGCTACTATCTATTTTTCATTTTGCAAAACAACGTTCGCGGGGGTCAGCTAGTAGTATATATAATATACTATGTTATATTATTGTGTCTAGCTAGTCTTTGCAGGTTGTAGGTAAATCCTTAGCGGACTAAGGTACTCACAGATAGACGTTAACACAAAACAGATAATCATAATCACAAGCATAAAGCGTAAATCGCGCCAGGTTTCGAAGCAAGAGTCAAGAGTAAAAGTGGCACGGGCTTTCACGGGATTAAATATGTTGCTATCTACCATAAGCAATTAAATTTCTCTTACGTAGTCGGTTTATCTAGGTATTTAAATATTAAATCCACGGTGTCAAGTTTCCATCCAAAAATTAACCAGTCTACGGAAGCCGAAGTGTCTAGCTTTACTCAATACTTAAGACAAGTATATTTTGAGATAACTCCATATATCATTTTGCACACCGCTCTAAACAATATGTTTGACAACTCCATATGTTGAGCCCACGTAGCTTTATATTGGCAATTATATCGACCTTATATGTATGTCTAACTTGATTTATATTATATTATATGCTTGTTTAACAAGACTCGTTCGTAGTTTTAAAAAAATAATTGAACGTCTTGGCTATTATATATGGGGTGACTATTTCTCAAATCGCAAAGTCTATATTAGTAGCAATGTTGTTTACAAAGTTATTTTTAAATTTAATTAGGACATTATACATAGATTTGGATTAGGAACAGGAAAATAATATGCATTCTTTATTTAGTTATTCGCTGATGTGCTCAAAACAAACAATATGCTAATAAGACAAGGAGCTATTTTTCTAAGAAGAAACGCTGTCTAGGTAGAGTAGACTTATTGTCTCGTGACAATTTTTATAATGTATTTTCATAAGTTCTTCTAATAATTAAATTTAACATTGTCATTGATAGAAGAAAGTCTTGATTTTGCTCTAGAGTGAAAGTTACATGTTTCAAGGTCAGGCGCCATTTTTTTTTTAGTTTTTAGGGTAGAAATAGTTTATACATGATTCGAGATCATGACAAACTACGTAGATTCGTCGTCGTCTAGCAGCCTAATTAATGCATAAAAAACAACACTAGAACCTTCTTGTATGATAAATAAATTAATTAATAATTAATAATATTAAATCTTATACGTACCTACATCAGGGATATGGAATCTGTTGCAAAATCTTATGAAATTTTTTAGTCAACAGCTTAAGACTCATTTTCTTACATTCATCATTTTCTAACTTCTACTTACGCTAAATTATTTTTCTCACTCAATGCTTACTTTTCTAAATCTACGATCTATGTAGCTACTGAGTACATTAATTGTTTGCAACAATGTCCGTATCAAAGCAATTTCTAATTAAGTAAAAATGCCAGCGAGTCTTTGTAGCAAATATTTTTACTTCTGGAAAACCGTTATTTAGGAATGCATTGTATTTTGTTTCTATTGTTCTACGCTGAGAACTTTGTTGCCACGAGAATGAACTTATACAAGAGAATATGATAATGGTATGTTTAGAAACGCGTGCGAAGAAATCATATAATTATGAATAGGCAAGATCAGTAACCTGGGAATTAGGGAATGCTGTATTTTGATGCGCCGCGGTCACTGACCGAAAACTACACGACAACTCTTCTTTGTAATGGCTAGAGTGAATGATATATGTCATTCTTATTTTTACATCAGCTGCCAGATCTTGTGTATGAGGGAAATTTATTTTACCGATAGCTGCAAATATGTCGGCGTGACTCGCGGCTCCGAAAAATATATTTATTTATTTGGTTGACGTAAAATATGCTTTTTGGGATGACACGAAGCGGTTTTTCCAAGAAATTATAATGTAAATAAATATAAATATTCCGAAAAGTATTGATACTGAGGTAAAATCACGCAAATCACCTTAAATATTCAATTATTTTGACATTATGAATAATAGTTAAACTTCCCCTCGATTTGGTTTCATACTCAAGGGCATTCAAACAGTTTTAAAATAACTAATCCCTTTAAAATAATGAAGCACAACGTTAATTTTGTCAGCTGATTTACCAACAAATAACTTACGCAATGCACGAACAGAAATAAGTATCAAGATCACACCATCATTTATTTGCTGTGAGTTGGCTTTTAGTTTTGATTGGTCTAAGTAATTATGTGTATGTATATTATCATTCATTATATTCTAAACCTTCCAATATATCAGCTATTTTAGAACGTTTGAAATTGTATCTCATCATCATCATCATCACCCTTTCAACGTTCCCACTGCTGGGACACAGGGACTTCTCTCTTGACGAGAGAGATTAGGCCTTAATTCACCACGCTGGCCAAGTGCGGGTTGGTGAATGTCACATGTCCTTCAAACTGTTTAAAGTTCTCAGAACATGCCGGTTTCCTCACGATGTTTTCCTTCACCGTTAAAGCACGTGTTTAAAGCGCACATAAATTTCTCAAGAAGAAAAATCCAGAGGTGCGTGGCGGGATTTGAACCCACGACCTTCGGATTGAAAGTCGAGTGTCCTTCCACTTAGCCAACACGGCTTTTTAAGGAAATTGTATCTATTGCAATTGAATTGTATTGTATCTATATGAAATACAATTTTGGAACATGCTCGCTAACCTGTTTGAGACTAGAGAGCGGAAATTTTGTAGTTTTGTAGGAAGGTTTCCAAGATCCCTTATGTCAAAGGAACTGGAAACATTAATTTACAGGAACATTAATGTACATAATTATTTCTTAAATTATAAATAAGTAGTTCCAATACAACAGCCTTGAACCGTATTAACAAAAAGAATTACTTTGTAAATAATATTTAAAACTGAAAATATATTGTAATACAATCCTTACCAATAACGTCGTCACAAAATATTAAATACATATTTCGGTTTTATTATGTACTCCATCAGTGGCCGTAATATTTTTGTTTTTTACAAAAAGTCGGACTAGTAGGTTTGTCAGGTCTTATACAAAAATGTTGGAACCCCATTACAATCTGTTTCGTAATCATCGTATGCGATCATTTCAGACTCATTACAGATCATTAGAGATTCGCAATCGTTCAGTGAGTGATGTGAACACGTTCTAATTAGCGGTTATTCATTATAGATCAGCGACATGCGTATTAATTGGCCGATTACAGCCGACAGCCGCGACATTGGACGTGTAATCGTTTGATTCACCTGTGCCGATTTTAAATCAATGATTAATACGGAATCTATTCATGAAGTAGAGGAAATTGTATCTAGTTGTCTTGGGCGTTTACGAACGCTTTTTCAACATCTGAATAAATTCAACTAAAAGGACCTACACACGATCCTTAAATAAGCAGCGATATTGCTATTATAAAATCGTCCCTAAATCATGAACTCGTTCGAAACAATAAAATTGTGGGGTAAGTGATAATTTTATTAGGCCATCTTATCCATTATTTGTTTGTTTATTTTATTCTGTTTCCGAAAAAATCACCCCGTAGTGTAATCAAAGTTATGGTGAAGAGTACAGAGTAATAAATGACAAAGACGATAGTTTTATTCGAATTCTGAAGCACATAAATATTCCGAGTGTTGATGATGGTAGAGAAAGCCAATAAATTAATTTAGAACACTAGTCCAACCCCTGTGGTTAATAATAAATTTAGTTAAAAAAAAATAGGACATTAAGGCTTTGAAGCGTTACATAATTCCAAATTCTAATTAAAATTAAAAAATATTTATTGGGAACAAGAATTATATGGTATACGAAACAATTTGAGAGTTACCGCAAAAGTTCAAAAACTGCATAGCGGAGAATTACTACGCATAAACACAAACTTAAAGTAGTTTGTGTTTATTTAGTGTTTGTATTTACAGGCGGGTATAGTAAAAATACAAGGCTTTGGTAAAAAATGTTTTTTTCGTTTTGTTTTCTGAAATATTACATAGTTTACACGTATTCCTGCAAACGTAACTTCCTGAGGAAAATTCGAATATTTACAAAACGCGGTTGCTGCCTTGTCATTAAAAAATACATGAACAAATTTTGATGGACCGTGTGACGTAAATCTAAACTTACTTTCAGTATGAATAGCATTTTGTACGTCATTAAAATCGTAAAAATCGCAAATTTTAAAATGAGCATTATGACTTCCGGAAATAGTTAATGGAAATAGATGTAGCCGTTTGTCTGATGGATGTATTTTTATCAGAAACGTAATATGTTCTCGCCCCCTTTGCTTATATATACCTCAACAACTACGCACGCCCGACATTATAATATATTACCGTCCTTGTTTATTTACTACGTCATAAAACTCATGTTTTCAGGTCAGACGTTTCTTTCACAGTTATAATGCCTGCTTCTATATTTGTCGTCATCATCTCTGCCGTGAGATGTCGAGATGTCGATGATGAGGACGTAGGGATCCCCACTTTTCAATAGTTTCTGATGGACGCAACTTGCGGTAACGATCACCGAATCATACATCCATATCGTTGGAGTACGTCATAGAAAGTAATAAATACACATTTATTTCTCACCACTAAAAAGTGGTTTCAAAATAAGCTGATATACGAATAAATGGATTTTACCAATAATCCTACAATGTTAATTTCATGACTATCGAAAAGAAAGATAAATATAGTTTATAAATAGGGAACAACCAACTATTTAACATAGTGATGTGATTTATGAGTTTTTCGCCTCGCTAAGATGACGCAGGAAAAGAAGTGATCTTATTTTTCGCTAGAGCCTTTGAGAAACCCAAACTGCTATAAAAGTTCGATTATAATTCAATGTTAATATGAGATACTCACGATGATAGAGTCATCGCTGTAAAATTTTAGGCTGCTAAAGCTGCAAAGACAATCGCACGAATTATAAATTTAACCTTATTTTTTTAAACCCCTAACAAAAAAAGGGGTGTTATAAGTTTTACGTATATGTCTGTCTGTGTATCTGTCTGTCTGGGACATCATAGCTCCCGAACGGATGGAGCAATTTCAATTTAGTTTTTTGTATGAAAGGTGAGTTTGGAGCAAGTGTTCTTAGACATGTTTCATGAAAATCGGATGTGCCGTTTAAAAGTTATGGGGGGTGAAAGTGGGAAAGCAAAACCGAAAATCTGCAAATATACTCGAGTGGGGTATCAAATGAAAGCGCATCGAGTGCACATTACAAAATATTAAGAAGTTTAACTTTTAAAGAAAATAAGGCATTGGAATCGGGGGTTTTACTTAAATTTTAATTTAGATTTTTATTTATTTATTTTTTATTACACCCAAAAAAGAGTATTTGCTAAAGAAATTCAGTTAAATAGTTTACGAAGTGAATGATTTTATAGTTACAGAATTCGTACAATATTTATATCGTTGATGTAAAATTAAAACATAGTGTAGTAAATTTATCAGAAGATTTTTTATAAAATTGAGTGTAATAAATATCAACTTAATTTGGCTCGTGCCTGATTATTCCAAAAGTAGTAAACATTATATCGGTTATTGTGCTTTTGGCTCTGATTGACATCTTTATATCTTTATTTATATCTGACTAAAGCTGACGGTCTCTCTCGTCAAGAGAGAAGTCCCTGTGTCCCAGCAGTGGGAACGTTAATAGGGTGATGATGATGAAGCTGACGGTGCATATAGTTTTTTTATTGACTGCCACGTCAAATATATTTTTAGCTTTTCGAGTACCATACGAAATATACATTTACGAGCAGGGTCTATCTATGGTCGGGGTTAAACAAATACTAAAAAAAAACACGAAAGGCATCCACTTCAAACGTAAAGATTCGAAGTGAAAAGGAGTATGTTCAGTTCTTCGCATCATACAAACATGGTCAGGTGTTCATTAAATCAGACATTGTAATGTTCTTAGTCTAAAAACATGTCTTAATAAATTTACATCACAGCAGTCTATTATTTTGTGATAACTTGCAATCAAACCGCTGCGTTTTAAAATAACCCGCGATGCTTTAGCAACGAACGCTTTGACGTAAGCAAACACAAACAATAGGACCGCCGCCATACACCGGTAATCCGCCTATTCCTGTCCGTTTAGTAAGCAAACCCGGTTGGGTGCGATCTGATTTAAACAAGACAAGTGCAAGTCATCTAAAAGATGACTATACAGAAAGCTGAAGAATATACATTTTATGTTTAATAATACAAAGTAAACAAAATATTTAATTTGTAATAAGTAGTCCTTGTTTCTGCCTTCGGGCTAGATTGCCCGTTTATTATAAAAAAGTGCTTTATTGTACATAAATCTTACGGTGTAAGATTTAAATCTTTAACGAGGGATTCGTGACACAACGTGACTATGGTTATTGTAGGTTTTTTTCTTATTTATAAATATATATTTTACTATTTTTCTTAGCCGCCTTAGAAGCCTTTTCAATACGTTATTTATTTAAAAATGCTCATAAAACACACAAGTATACAAACTGTAGGCAGAACGCAGCGTAGTATCATATTGTACTGTATTACTAATGTTTAAATTTAGCGGCTCTTGCGCGAGCATAAACTAGTGTTGTCTTGGATCATTTCACGGTTAAAGTTTATGGTGCACAAAACCTTTGACTTTAGAAATTCTATGTGAGAGATGAGTACTTAATCATTGGGTACTAAATTTATATTGATTCATTATTGGTACTAAACAGTACTTCTTCACCACCCTATTAACAATCCCACTGCTGGGACCCTGGGACTTCTCTCTTGGCGAGAGCGATTATTCCTTTATTCACCACGCTGGAGAAGTGTGGGTTGGTGAACGTCAGTCACATTTCCTTGAAACTCTTTTAAGTTCTCAGGACATGCGTGTTTCCTCACGATGTTTACCTCCACCGTTAAAGCACGAGTTAAAGCGCACATACATTTTTTAAGAAAAAAAGAAACTGTACTTTTACATTTCGTAAATATCTTACCAAGCAAGATTTACGCTTATCGTTTTATTTTCTCTTCGCAAACACATAAATAACGATATAAATGATCTCAGTTTTCATCCATCAAATAAATGCTCTTACTTTTGAATATAATATTGTTCATATGTTATTCATAATATACATGGTATACAATACAAGTGGCAAATCACCGAAAATCACCAGTACTACGGAGAAGGTTAATATGTAAATGGTAATATCTAACTGCAATAACGTTCGTATGAAATTTATTGTAAAGACGTCATAAGAAGCGCAACGTGCGCTTTGCGTTCGGGTGTAGCTTTTATCGACAACAGTTTACGAAGCTTACAAATACAGTATTTGTATTCATATCTTTTAAGTTGCTAAAGCAAATGATTCAGATCAGTTGAATCATTCATGCGGGTCGGGGCTAAACAGCTTGCGGTTTGAATTTCTTTTTTGTGACTCAAAGCTCATATTGTCCACTAATGCCGTTCTAGTTGAGAGCAACACTAGGCACGCCTCACTTACAGTGATTCACAGGCGGCCTGAGTGACACGGGTTGGTTTATTTATGTGTATGCCTTCAAGGTCGAACACCTAAATGGGGCTCAGACGCACTGATTGCTAAGACCCTTATGTACCCATATGGAACCCATTACCTTATGTACCCGTTTATTACTCGTAATTAACTAATTACGTAATTTTATTAATATTTTGAATTGGATCGCTCGTGTTCTCCTGATAAATACCATACTCATGTAAAAATGGGCGTGTGTGAAATATAAAGACTGCATTAACTTTCATCGTGTTTCACGATCTACGAGTAAAATAGCCAATGATTAAAATATAGAGCATTCAAGTCAACGCCAGTACTGACTGACTGATATTTTAATCATTGACTATTTTAACTTTTACTTAAGTAAATCAGTTATATATCAAAATTATGTTTCCGCCGGCTTTACATATAGTTAACGATTGCTTAGTTAATTGGGACTTTACATGTCGGTGCTGAAACAGGACTTGAACCTCATGTTATTCTTGTTAGATATACATAATATACATAACTTAATATGGTATTAAATAATGTTATTTAGCGACGGTTGAAATCTGACGGCTTAGAGCTTTCAAACTAGACGGAATAAAACGGTTTTGTTGGGTGTAAGATCATTAATACATGCTAGTTTTCTCGCACGTCACTTGAGTCATAAATAGTTTTGCAAATTGCCAGATCGTATTTACTTTATGGCGTTGAAATAATACGTTGTATTTTTGTAATGGCACATAAAATACCACGTACTTTCTATTCTTTCTAAAACAAAATTTAAATGATTACACGAATGATGGTCATAAATCAGTGTCTAGAAGACAATATTGGCGTTAATCCAGTCTTAAAAATCACATAAATTAGAGTTGAACGGTCTTACACGTAAAGGTTGCTATTCTTTTATCCGACTACGTATTATTTCCGAGAAAAGGGCATTCAACCGAAAAGGGCAGCTATCTTTTTGCGTATTGATGTAGCTAGTATAACATTTGGTGAGATGCAATTTAGGTATGTGGTTTTCCAGCTGCATTCAGTAAATTCAGAAATTGGCACAGAAGGCATCCTGATGCCTGTCCACCAGTGTACTAGGACCCTTACTGGGCTACATCTTGTTCCTTTTGAATTCCAGTAATAAGGACGCTAATAAGTTGTCATTTGGAAGCTGCTCGTGTATATCTAATTAAACCGAATGCAGTAAATTTTGCACAATGTTGCAAAGTTTGCTATGAAATATCCTATTTTATGAATATGTTTTGAAAAGCGACTCCGTAAACTTAATTATAGTCACTCTTAATTTAGTTCAGTTTGACTAATTCATAATCATTGATTTGAACTCGTGAATATTGCCGCCATATAAAAAAGTGTATTATGTAGGTCTCTAAATATGACAATAAATCTATTATTATATTGTGGGACCCGAAGAATGGCGTGATTAAATAATTGTATTTGCTGAAAACTAGAAAGATTAAAACGATTAAATAAATAAAATGTCTTGTCCTTGATATCTGTTTCGTAACTATTGTATTGTAATATATGTGCGCTTTAAACACGTGCTTTAACGGTGAAGGCAAACATCGGCATGTCCTGACAACTTAAAAAAGGTTTGAAGGTCATGTGACATTTACCAACCCGCACTTGGCCAGCGTGGTGAATTAAGGCCTAATCTCTCTCGCCAATAGAGAAGTCCCTGTGTCCCATCAGTGGGAACGTTTATAGGGTGATGATGATGTTGATGATGAACTATTGTATCAAATAAGTGAAAGCTCACCATATTTCCTAACGTGCTTGTGATAATGATGATGACGTGAGGCAAATTTATTATTTTTGGCTTGCACTCGGTGACGGGCCACATGGCTAAATGACGTCATACCACTCGTAATCTGCGCCTATTGATCTGAACATCGTGGTTTATTTTATAACTACATTTCAATATTATATATTGATTTTTTGTTTTTAATATTTTATTTTTATATGTTCTTAGTGAAACTTAGTGAATTATACTTTTCTATCAGTGTAGCCGTAACTACCTGTCATCTAAGATTACTGAATACGAGTGTATTCTTTTTGCTTCTATTTAAAATTTCAAGACCCAAAAGTCGATACAAATTCTGTTTTATTAGATTATGAAGTTGATTGTGAACACAACTTTACTGGGAATTAAATAATTTGTATCTAGGTCATATTTTCACTCACCGTATAATGTTGTGAATTATTTGGTTCGTAAACATTTCAATTTATCTCTCCACATTATTTCTAAATAATGCTTGTTTTAGGAGGATATAAATAAAGAATTTTTGTTGCGAAATATCTTAGCATCGTCGTACTAATATTAGAAATTTAAAACTAAAGGTAAAATCTTTTCTGTAAATTTCACTATTCAAACATTTCAGAATTTGGGTCACACACTTCCAAACCGTTGCCGCGTAAACTTGAAAATAGATTTTAAATTTAGACTGAATGTATAGTAAAAGAAAGTAACTGTCGTTTTATGAATCATTGCATTCATCGAAACATGTTATCTATATATGTAATACGTAAGACTACCTTTTATTCTTTTGCATTCCAGTTTCTTTACCTGTTCAGAATTGTTTACAAATTGAAGCAAGTGAATGTATTTATAGAAGACTTATGCGTAGTACCTGTTCGACGAAAACGCGCTGCGTCAGCTTCTCACCGGCTGCCTGCCAATTCCTAGGGTACCTGTTAACTGATCGACGAGGCGGCGGTCCGATAATAGGCGGTTAGTAATCATAGCTCGTCAAAGAAATGCGTACACCTGACACACTTTGGCCGCTTATGAGGCCAGGTTTTGGCACAACAATGCTGCTGGCAGTCGGATATTCCCTCAGATGGGGCTAACCCCTCACGTTTCCCCACAGACACAGTTCTCAGTCTGCACAAAGCGGTGCGTCAGCGGGGTCTAACGCGCGTTTCGATCGCGCGGCGTAGGCGTCAACAATATTTTCACTAGATTTAAAACTGTGGGAAACAGTCAGTGTGTTTTCGCAACGCGTAGCGTTCGCACGGTCGCTTTCAATGAGTTCATGAGTGAGATGTGATCGGAAATGAGTCGGAAACAGGATAGATATACGTTACGGCCCCGGAGCCTAACCACAACCCCCAGCTATGGCTCGTCGCCGAGCATGCTGGGCTCCATGCTCGGCAACCAGTACGGCTCCTACGGGACTTCCGGATACTCCTCCTACAGCCCCAGCAAGTACCGTAACTACAACCCCTACAGCGCGGGATTCGGGCGCTCATCGTCTAACCTCGGAATATACGGCGGCACAAGTTCAGGATACGGAGGGGTTTACTTGAGTGGTTCATCTCTGGGCTCGTTGAATTTAATGACTCCAGTATTAAAAAAGTTGGATAAAAAGTTATTAGCCAGTCAAAAGAACTTTAAACCAAAGCCAGTGCCGCCGGCGAAAGTGCACGAGGCGCCGGTGGATGTTGCACCGACGGCAGCATCAGTAGCAGGGGTGGACGTGGACACGCCGCCCGTTCGGCCGGAGAGGAAGCCCCGAGCCAGCAAGGCGGGCAACCTGAGCAAGGAGCGCTCGCGATCTCTCAACTCCCTCGACGCGTCGGGTGCCCTCAACTCCAGATCTCTTAGCCTCAACTCTTTAGCCTCTGATGGATATTGCGTATGTTTATATATTTACTATACTAATGTTTCTTTTCTTTGATTATTATGTGTTATACATTCAATTTGAAATAAGTGACTGCTCTTATAAATTTATAAACAAGGTTATTGAGGATTAGTGAAACCCATTTCACTTGCTTGCGAGGGTTAAAATATTGATAATTTGAATATTAAGCATGCCTGATAAATTTAAAAATAATATAAATTTTAACGTTCCATCTTTACGTTTCGGTGACATGGAAACACATAAAATTTTGAAAAGATATAAGCATTTATTATTAATCTATAAATTTAATAACAATTTAACGACTAATTACTTCCACTGCCATATATAGTCGACAGCTTTGCTCTGCTAGTTTGAAAGTGCATTATTTTTCATAAAATATAATAATACAAACGTCATGTCATAGCCGTGTCGAACCTATTTGAGAACAGTTATGTATCGTGTGAACTAGATTTTTATCTAGGACAAGTGTTGAATGCATGCAATGACAAAGACATATGGCGTGATAATAGATTCGTAGTACTCATTTGTCAGATACGACATCTTGCGTACAAATCACGGTTAAAATCATTATAGGTCTATACATCACCGTGTCAATGGTCGTGTATTATTTACATGGCATTGGCAACATTATGTGCACAAATTATTTTTGTTTCTTGTCAAGGAAAGTAATATTAGACGTAAAATTATTTCGGTTTTCTAGATACCAGATACAAACAATACAAAAGCTAAATTAATTCTAAGCTTAAAAATTTACAACTCAAGAGTTGATTAGGTTTTTATGAGCAGCTAGGTTTAACAATGGCTTCATGCATATCGGCCTGGTTTACTTTTTTTATTTATTTTATATTAATTTATCCACTGGAAAAACTATAATTACTTATACTACAAACACTTATTCATTCTCATTATTTCACATTACATAACTTTCTTGTTCTCTATCTGTCAAAAAATGTAATCTAGTAATCTAGACAAAATATATTGATAATTTTATAGAAATACCAACTATGAGTACCAGCAATATTTATTAAAGTTTTATAACGATATCGTGTTCTGTGACCTGTGACTGATAAAATTATTACAGTCTTCTCCACGTTCAACGATAAATAAAATAAATGTATTCATTTTATAAGTATTAATGTAGAAAAAATATGTTGTATTTGAGAACTATACCATGCGTACTAAGTGACTGTTTTTTTTTGTTTGTAGTATGCAACACAACCAGACCAGCAACTAAAAATTGTAGACTATTATGTGACTAACTGATGGCTCCGTAGAGTCTTTTGATGCCTACATGAAATAGGATCGATTGTGATTTTATTTGCAATTTTTAGCTAGCTGAAACATTTTAAGAATATCTTTAAAAATTATGGATGGTCCTCTAAGAAGTGTTACCTGCCCTTATGGTCCCGTCTCAAAAATCCACCTGTATAACCAGACTATACTCTAGAATTCAAACTACCCTGTTCAAAATTGACTACCTTTTTTATTCTATTAAATATTGAATGATACAATTGTAATAGTGCACTAAAATGTTTGTTGTAACATTCCAGTCGGGAAGCGAGCGCACGGAGGAAGTCGAGGAGACAGACTACAAGGCGCTGTACGAAGCCTCGCAGGTGGAGGTGCGCCGCTTGCGCGCCCTGCTGGCCACCTCCGAGACGCAGCTGCGGGACGCGCGCTCGACCATCACCAGGCTTACACAAGTCGTAAGTACATATTACCACTACTACATCAATGAGACGTAGCTATCCGAGAGCTGGCGCCGATAGGCATAATGACTACATAAAATAATTGGTATTCTGCTACTAAACAGAATTATTATTAACTAGTAGTGCCCCGCGGTGTTAATAGTTACCCGCGTTTTAATTAAGTTGCCCGCGGAAGGTACACTTTCCCTCGGTTTAAAGTAGCCTATATCCTTTCTGAGGCTCTAGAGATTCTGTGTACCAAATTTCGTCCAAATCGGTCCAGTAGTTTTCGCGTGAAAGCGCAACAAACAAACTTACATTCGCATTTATAATATTATTATTAATTATTAAATTATTAATTATTATGTGGTTTCCTGTATTTTTGGACGGGCTAACCTATTATTGGCCTTGTCAATTTAATAAGAAAGTGCAATGATGCAGAGCGTCTAAGTTGCGTAGTAGAGACTTGTGACTATGAAATTTAGTACAAATCGCATGAAATCTTTAATGCGCTTTTATGTATTTATTGTTCGTTTGCAATTAAAATGAAAAGATATAGATACAATGTTTTTAAATAATCTAAAAAACTGAAAGTTTTTTTTAAAGTGACCCACGTTTGGGGGCACTTTGTTCACACTACAACTGCTACTAAATAAAAACGGTAATATAATTATTATGGATACAATGTTTTTAAATAATCTATCAAGTTTTTTTTTAAGTAATTTAATTAATTTAGGAGTAGTTGTTGTGTGAACAAAGGGCCCCCGAATGAGGGTGAACTCATACAAGAACAAGTCCCGAAGATCCTCATTTACATGCTTACAGCGTCTTTTTATATGTAGCTGTTATATTATACTAGCTCGGGGTTGAGAACTGGTCAGAGCTAGCGCAGGATAGAGACCCGTGGAAGTCTCTCGTTTCGCAGGCCAAGATCCACTTTGGGTCTCTGGGCCACGATAGTTAGTTCGTTATATTAGTTCCCTAGGTGGCTATAGAGAATTTAAACTAAAAGAACAAAGGGCGCGATTATTGTTATCGCCATGTAGAACATGTAAAAGAGTGTTTGGGTGTTACATTTCGTCACTAGCTGCGCGATATAAATCCAACATCAATAATATCAAGAAAGTGAAATGCAAGGTTCCTATAAATAAGAATTCTAGTGTTATGCTTACTACTTACGGTGAACAGAGCGTCGAGTATTAGCAATATTTTAACATGAATGATTCATATTAATACTGAGGAAGTTATCTTGTGCATCATCAAACTAATATCATTAATGTACTTTGCTGCGCTCTAAAAAAGTCTTCATTGTTATCTGTCGCAAATTCGGATTGGTGTGGTCGGTTTCAATGAAACAAAACTGTAGATTTAGAATAGGCAGTCTTGCCTATGAGTTTTTAAAATTATGAGCTGTTATAATGACTTATTAATTGTAAGAAAAAAAAATTGTTAGCACATGAACTAGTAAAAGAGGGACAGAATCATCCAATTTGATGTAGTAGTTCTGAAGTTATGCGCGTACATACATTTCGGCGATCTATTTTCGTTAACATGGAATAACTACTATTGCTTGTAGCCTATAGTAAATGATACTAACTATTTCAGCAGTAGACAAAAATTAAATCAAATATATATGTTATGTACAAGTTATAATTGTTGTCTACTGTGCGCGTTTCTGAGAAACAACTTACAAAACAACGTTTGCCGAGTCAGCTAGTTTGAAATAAACATATCAGCTGTGCAATTCCAGCTTATGGCTATTGGAACAAAATTAAATTGTGTTTTGGCCAGCGCTCCAACGTCTGGCATGGTAAACACCAAATAACTACCTAGTTAGAAATAAGCTATGCCAAGTAGTGGGAGTAATCTAATATGTTAATGATACCATTTATTGGCATGGGGCGACGAGGACATCGGCTGATATCATATCATACTTATTATAATTATAAATGCGAATGTACGTTTGTTTGTTACGCTTGCACGCAAAAACTACTTAACCGATCATCATGAAACTTTGCACATATACTCTTGAAGGTATAAGAAGTAACATAGGATACTTTTTAATAAAAAAATAAAAATCACTGCGGGCGAAGCCGCGGGTAAAAAGCTAGTACCTAATATTACATAATTAGTTCTTCAATAACTAAGCATATGAAAGCCCAAATAATCGGGTTTTATTCCAATTCATTAACTACCATTTTTCCGTTTGAATTTCCAACTAAAGAGCCTCTAAAAACTTGTTGATTTCGTACAATAAGTTTCTGTGGCCTAGATCGACATGGTTGAAAATTAGTTAAAAATAGTAGTGGTTTAAATTCAAAAATGTTTATTCCCTTTGATTAATTAATATACGTGGTTGTGTATTAGTGCCACAATATAACCTAGAACTATAAACTTGAAGTGTAAAATGTATACTGAACAACGTCGGTGTTGAAATGTTATGATTAGGATCATAGTGTACATTGGCGCGATGCCAATCTTTCAATCCTTTTCCATCAAAACTTTCGCCCCGCCGATATATTGCAGGTATTTTAAAACTACGGTTACTTTCTGGCACATGCTGTTGTCATTTAAATCTCATCATCATCATTTTGGTCATAGGTCGTCAACTGCTGGGCGTACACCTTAGACCTCTATCACACATATATATATATATATATGGGGATATAGGGTTAGTAACTATGTAAGCGTATTTCACTTTAAACACAGCTGGCGTCCCTTTGAACATGGATTTTTCTATTTTTATAATTTCATTTAAACTGTTTTGCCGTGAAAGGCGGACAAACAAATCGACACACACATACACTTTCCCATTTATAATATTAGTATGGAATAACTGCAAATGTATCACTAAGGATTTCTAATACTTTTGATATCGACTGTTTACTGTTCCAATATTTAATAACAGCTTCATATAGACTCATTGAATATTTCCAGTTGTCAAATATACCTGTTTTATAACCGATTTTTAAATTTGCGCGTAGTAATAATGCGAGCTGCTGTCTCAAAATTAAGAAATCTGTGCGCCTCGAGTAAATCGTCAGAATAATGCGACTTAATATGTATTAATAGTTAAGGTCAGTTAACACCGTAGGCGACGAAATGATGCAGCTAAAACAAAACATACCGTTTTACTTACTTACTTTAAAATAACGATACAAAGTATAATTTTATTAGCTACAAGAAGAGGCTCTGGGCTCTTAAATGTCGTCGTCTCAGTCTGAACTAAGGCTATAATGCGTAGGTTGCTTGTGATCTAAGAAAAACAGAATACATCTATAAGATATCAAATCTGTAGCCATTGACATGTGTATTAGAATATAAATGTGTTAATAATATATATATTCCCGTAATTTTTTTCATCTTAAAATCGTTTTTGTCCTTTTCCAGAACCAGAATTCTTTATCTGAAATAGAGAAGCGAGAAAAGAGAGCAATGGAGAGAAAATTATCAGAAATGGAAGAAGAGTTAAAGGTCAGATAACACACTATTCTTTCTTACATCACACAAAACACAAACACATTACATTTCTGTAGAGTTCATTAAGTTACCCGCCGTCGCCATCTTAAATCCTAAAACCGGGATAATAAAGTGGTGTTCGTTTTGTAGCAATTGCAAAAACTAAAAGCTGAGAACGAAAGGCTGAGGGCTGAGAATCGCGCCCTGACGAGAGTCGTGAGCAAATTGACCAACTCTGCCGCCAAATAGGTAATGCACGCGAGCCCTGTGTCATGGACCGACACCACACACTCGCGCTGAGTCCAACTACCGGGGAACACTGTAGTAAAACCTCGTCCCCATAAACTATTTTACATTCAACTATCGAGACACAATAGATAATACTTAACGGAGCTGTCAGAACGGTCAGGTTCAAGCGGTCCGCGATCAGAACACCGTTCAGAACATTTATGTTTTGAATTTGTGTTGTTCAGAACGCGGGGCGTTTGATCCTGACTGTATTTTTTACATTATTTTAACTGATTCGTGTTCAACAATGTCTCGTTGTTGGTAAGATACATTGGGACCTGGTTGTTCCCGAGTTGCGGACGGTCCGTTCAATATAATTACTGCGTATTACAATATTTGACCTTTTGTACAAGTTTCAAGATTTACGGTACCTTTGGTCACGGACTGATTCTTAGACATTAGATACATTAATATAAATTAAAGTCACATTTGGACGAGTTTTACTACAGATAATATGTGTGTGGTGAATCCATAGTTTGTTCTCGCTTACGTTAGTTACTTTGTCGAAGATGTCTATCATAAAGTGTTTGTATTATATCCGACATGGTCATTTTATTCGTTTGTTCATTAAATTATGTTTACTAGGCGAGATGACTATATAAAATAAATTTGATGATTATGAGATGGACTCGTGTATAAATATAGTTTCGTGTATTAACATTTTTTAAGTAACAAAAACTCTTATTCTGGTTACGGGGGAGGAGGGAGCTTAATTTACCACTTTGGAAGTGCCACTCGCGCAAACTATTCAGTTTAGAAAAAAAATTGAATGTATATAGGAACCTCCCTACAAAGACCTACAATACAAACTAGCATGATGGATCCATAAAGGTTCCGTTTTTTGCCAGATGGCTACGAAACCCTAAAAATAGTCCCTGATGTAGACCGTTCAAAAATACTGGACTTATACTTTTACCATTTCATAAAAAAAAGCACAACTCATTAAAGTTCCTGAGTGTGGGCTTGTGACGTCACCGTTTAGTATGAATCGTACGTTATCTTCTCGTAACACAACTTCAAAGCACTGAGTCCGTATTTTTCGTTTGCGAGAAATTTTTTAAAACATGTGTGCTTAATAATCTAAATAACGAACTAATATTATTAATTTTTAGTCGTCTTGCCTATTCGAACACAATGAAAGAGCAAGCTTTTACAGTAGCAATTTGCACAGGGTTTTTTTAAAGTAGATTATTATAGATGGGAGGGTGTTGTAAGCGAGTCCAAACGGGCGTAGTGTGCCGCGCCCTTAGCCGCGTGCGGCGAGCATGTTGTGTACCGTGTGCTTTGTGGCGCCTCATTTTGATGACTGCATCACTGAATCGCTGATAACGCCACTCAAAGGAACTTCGCCCTTGGGAGAGACAATAGTCACATATTCCTACTCGCTATTTTTACTCTCTTGATTTCTAGACAGTTTAGGTTATACGATAATAATTCTCCTTTATTTATTACTAATCAATCACACAGCATCACCAAACCCCAAACTAAGCAGAGCTTGTACTATGGGCGGTGACTTAGATACGACATAGATTTTTTTTGTGAATACATACATACGTATAATTCATAGAAAGCACCCATGCTCGAAACCAAATATTCAAATTATTTTGTTCAAACAAAATCAGATCGTAAAAATTTCAAGTTGGATAGTTATTGTAATGACAACGAAAAGTTATATTTTACAAACACCACAATATTGAATCCATATGGCCATCGTCAAACTGTATGAAATTACTCAGCCAATGCGATGTTTTTGAATGCTTTTATACAATTCAAAATCTAGCAATAATTCTTCTGAAGCTCACCTTTTTATGAGCATCATGGTTTTAGTTAAGCTCCTATAGCCAAAGTCAGTATTTTTATATTACATTCAATTTAAATATTTTCAAATTTATTCCATTAAGACATACGACTTACCTCCCTACTAACGTAATCTATAAATTTGGATCCTTTGATTCAGCTGTGAGTTAAATCCCGTTGTCATCCCGAGCAACATCTCAATAATGTTAATATACCATAATAACCATGATAGTTTCAAAAGTTATATTTTCAGAGTATATCTATAACTTCGGTTATTACATATTCTGCAGGTATGTAGACACATTAACCTGTGGCCGCCATGATGCATTGTGTTTTAGCAGTTTCTAATACTCTAAAAATATATATAACAAGCAAAAACTATAGCAAATCTCATATTACTAACTAGCTTTTCATTTTTCTTGCTAGGCTATAGCCTTCCTCGATAAATAGGCTATTTAACAGTGAATATAGCCGATTTGAATAAGTCTAAGAATTATAAGCTATTAATAATTTAAAGAATTGCAACAGTTGTCAAATAGTAAATTTAAAAATATTGTATAAAACAATTTTGTAAAAAAGCTTATTATAAAATGTTGGATTAAATTGACGCCAAAACGGTTTGGGACGGAATCTGCTCCAACAGCAAATCAAAAACAACACTAACAAATAATTATTGTAAAGTTTCAATACAATAATTAAATAGAGTTTCTAATCGCTTCTTTGCTCTAGTGTAAAAAAGCGAAGCGATCACATACGATAAATTTCATATTTCTTTAAGCACCTATGTTTATTTTTTTTGTGTTTTTTTTTTGACTTTTCTAAGATTTGTAAAACCAAACAATGGAAATAAATGATTTAGCATCTTGTATCTAGATCCAAATCAGATCAGTAGTTTCTGAGATTAGCGACTTCAAACAAATTATTCTCAGACCTACTGAATACGCATATAAAATTTGGTAAAAATCGGTAAAGCCGTTTCGGAGGAGTACGGTAACTAACATTGTGCCATGGAAATTTAATATATTAGATCGATATATATCTGTTTATTTGGATATGTGGGAAGAGGTAGACCAAAGAAAAGATGGATGGACTGTGTAAGAAAGGTGTGAGTGTTGAGATGACGTGTGACAGAGGAAAATGGAAGGAAAAAACATGTTGTGCCGACCCCACGTAATGTGGGATAAGGGCAAGTGAATGATGATGATGATATATCTGTATACGTCTAGTGCATATCTCAGTTCCCAGAGCAGACGCTAGACTGACTAAAACACAATGCATGCAGTGTTGCTGTGTGTTGCATGCCGTCTGTCCGCCCAACAACAAAACGATATACACGATTTAGATTCAACAGTCAATAGTTTCAAGAAAGATTTTTGTCCCTTTCCTTTCAAGTAACGTCATTAATAAAACTACTTGGTAATTATTCTTTCAAAATGATCATATTCTTTTTAGTAAATTGCAATAACTTAGCAGCGACCATAACGCTTCGTATTGGAATTAAATTGACAGAAGGATACGCCACACTGTGTTAGTAATCTAACTATTTGTCTCAGGTTTTGTTTTTGTCTAACTCACAAATCTAGCACATGTACATTGCTTTACTTTTAAGTTCCACACTTCAAATATTAGATGTAAGGTTTTAGTTAGATGATCCTGTGTATTCTATCCGCTACTTGTGTACCGTGATTTTCATATTAAAGAACTTAGCGTTTTAGATTGTCCTTCCTTATACGATTCGTGTGTATAGCATGGAGTAATAACCCTTATGCTGTGATATTTCCCATTTCATCGACAAAGTTGTGTTTAATGTTTGCACACTTGCTCTGTTGAAGATACTTTACTACCGTTTGATTTTATATCTGTTGAAATGGTAAAAAAAAACCCTTTTTATTACAATGAAAGTTTAAACTGTTTTGAGTGAAAGTGTTAAATGCCTAAACTATCAAGATCACATGTGGGTATACAATAATACTGTTTTGTCTTCTACTAGTCTTATTGTCTTAACATTTTTCTTCCAATTTCCAGTACCAGCAAGTTCTACAAGTCGATAACCAGAGGCTGAAGGATGAGAATGGAGCACTAATCAGAGTTATCAGCAAGCTGTCGAAGTGAGGGCAGGATGCACTCCCGCGCGGTGCGGGGTCGTCGACGGGGCCTTGTATGGTTGGGTTGTCTATTTGTGTTAATGAATCGTTGAAACTTACCATACTTTATTTTGAGTCCTGCGTTTTAGGAGCAATTCTTCGTTTGTGTAATGTTAACAATATACTACGCCGCCAACTGGCATGAGTAAATGAATTTCCCTCGAAACGCCTCCAATTGGAAATTAACATAATGGCGTCTGCGTGACTTAATTTTATTCACATATTAACTGCTATAAGGCACGTAGATGATTTTATTCGAAGCATATATTTTTTTTAAATCTACCCAAGTCCAACCTCACGGTTGCTTTTATAAATCGCACAAATAAAACAATTTATTTCTATAAAAATCTGTTAAATAGACTATAATATTGTATTGTACGATTGTTAGCGGTAGTTATGTATGTTACATAGATAATTGATTATATTTATACCTATGAATTTGTTACAGATTTGTCTATAAATAGCTCCGCTACTACTCGTATATTTGTAATAATATTAACTTATTTTTTTCTCCTAAAACGCTTGGGCTAACCCACACTGTGAAGTTGCAATATTGACCAAATTGTACCTGTAATACGTAAGTAGACGTAAGCAATTAGAGAGATTCAATCAGGACGAAACATTTGACGACCTAGTGCATCACTTTATCTGAAAATATTGTATTATTTTTTTGTTGAGAATTAGATGAAATAAGATTTATTGTAAAAAAAACCCACATTCAGGGCATAATATTTTGCTTAAATTATTAAGCCCCGATTTTACCATTAAATAAACGATTCGATTCGTAGCATAAAATGGTGAAATTGGGGCTAAGTATGTATTTATTTATTAAAAATACTATCGTTTTTTTTTTAAGATCGTCTGAGGCGAATAAAGAAAATCGATAATCGCTTGAATGACGAAAAGTAAACGTCACATACAGCAGGCTTGTAATTTAAAAACATGTGCCTCATGGCGATACTAACTTTAGCTCTATTTCGAATAGGAAGAACAAAATTCGCTTAGAAAATTGAACTTGTTTGGACCGCCCTTTCAAATGAGCACTGTTCAGCCGCAGGCTGCGGACGGCCGTAGACACAGATCTTGTCATTTATCGTGCCTAAAAAGGTTCCTCGTCTATATTTATTGTAATAAGTTATTGATCACGTGTTCCGTTTTTATTTAGTCACAAACATGCCTTTTCTATAGTATTATGCGTGTAGTATTTAGCGGAGATTTTGTGCTTTCAGCTATGTTATTAATACTTGTGCCATTGTTGAACACATTGTGACAAGTTGTACGCTGTGTAGTGTAATGTTGTTTTGAGATAAATCCATTACTTGCGTTTAAGTTTGGCAGAAACACATAGATCCTTAACAGAGCACCTCGGTCCTCCGTAACCGTTTAAGATTATCTGTTTAGAAGGCAGCGTGCGCTTGCTACTAGACTGTGTTCTGAAACTGTAACGGACGAGACTGGCCTGTTGTAGAGATAGTATGTCCTAAAGTCCCAATGCAATGCAGAAGAACTCCAAAATTGTAAACTGATAAAGCTGAGTGATCATTCTATTCCCTTCTCAGCTCAGTATAAAACATTGAAGCGTACCTACTGACGAGACAATGTCATATTGATAACTTTTGTTTGAAAAAATCGTGTTAACTTTGACTGGTATATTTAGTTCGTGATTTTATGTAACTGTAAAATGTTTGTATAGATTTTCTTTAGTAAAAATAATTATACATTTATTTATTGACAGCCTTTTACATTTATAATTGTTAAAAAAATGAAGTATTTGAATAGGCATTGGTGTAGTCGACATCACTGTTGCTTTAAAACCGTATCCTTGTTAGAATCGGAGCGTGTGTACACGGGCGGTATGGGCGTCTCGACTCAACTGTTACATCACATTAGAAGCCTTTTTATATTTATTAAAGTTGGTCCCTGTTCCGACTCTAGTCGTAAGCCGTAAGTCACTCATCATTAAATGTATTAACATATTATGTACTTCTCTTATTATACACGAAAGTATATTCACATGCAGTGTCCTTAATTTAACTGTCCTTATGTTTGCGAGTTGTTATGCATTGATATTTTTAGTTTAAAGTTTATGTATTATTTAAGTATGTTATCCACACAAACTGAATGGATGCCCGATTACTTGACCTCGCATACCGCTTAAGTTACACACCAGCATTTTACTGTAGAATAATTACTTACCGTATATTTATTGTAAAGGTGGAATGAATTTGTTGCTCTGTTAATTCCTAAATGAAATGTGTAAAGTAGTTATAGTTATGTTAGTTAGTCTGTACTGGTTTACAGCGCACCCGACGCATGCAGGCGCCGCCGCGGTAGAATTACATCGAACAGTTATGTTTTTTGTTGTAATGGAGGAGTTTAACAAGTTTATGCCTTTGATCTTTTTTTACGCGTGTTTGTAGACAAGCTTTTTATGTGTCATCCTGAACTTACCTGCCTTTAAATAGGAGGCGGTTACTCCTATCTCAGGGCGGTTTAATCTCACGCTATTACGAGGGATTTATCGGTAAATCATAGATGTAATCTTAAATTTTACGTAAGTTTGTTGTATTATATAATTGGCAAATGTCATTAATATAATAACTTGTTGATGGCATTGTGATTGTATAAATTTGTATTCAGTTTAGCTACTCAAAATTTTTATTCATTTTACTTTATTTATTTCATGGATTAAGAGTTGAATAAAATACTTTTTTTCATCTTTTTGGTTTGTTTTTATTTTATTATTTCTTATCGATACCATTGAGAGTGTTCATTTTATCATAATAATATATTTAAATCATGATTGTAAAGATGGTTTGATAGAGTATAAATGCCTTTCTGCAAAAGTGCGGTTGCGGAGTGCCTTCGGCCTATTTCGACTGTGCTCGGTGCATCTCCAAACACAGAGTAGCATAGGAGTGATATCGACAATAACACGTCCCACGTTGTCTTACAAAAATGGTTTTAATCTATCATCCCATTAATTCAGTCAAAAATTAGATTCGCAAATCAACAAATGACCTAAAAGACACTTAATTTTTTTGTGAAACTGGGTTAACCTATAAATTATAATGTAAATTTTAATAGAATTCTGGATTTCTATTTTGCGAATCTAATATTTGATCGTGTGCCATCCCATTTGGTATATATTTTGTAGGTTTGATAAAGTACCTATCGTAGTGTTTTTACTATTATTGATTATATTATTGTTGGCACATACTTATTCTGGTACCTACTTTTACAGTTTTTTAAGGTCAAACTTTAATTACTATTTTAATAAACTTTGATACTAATGGGTAATTATATCATATAGTCACAAAAGTTTAAGATTATGAAGTTAAGTAATACATGCCTTCGAATCTGAATAGTTTTTCCCCTAGAAGCATCCAGGTAGCTAGGTACATTTCAATTTCCTTACTTATAAAAAAGACGACATTGATTGCATTGGTGCCTTTATTAAAACAATACTAGCTATAACACTTTTAATATGGACTAAAATGAAACAAAGTTGAAACTAATTGAGGTACCTACACAAAATTATTCCGATTCGAAACCATTATTAATTATCACAGTAGAAAATATAATGAAAGCCAATTCATCATAAAGAATATTGTTATATCCTATCAAACATATTCATATTATACATGTCCCATAAAAATTATACTCATGTGTTCAGTATAAAAACTTTGATGTTACACTACTATTTACTTAGTTAAACAAACATATTTATACATAAGGTTTAATAAAAGCGATACATATTAATACTATCTAATTATTGAAGACTCCCATTCCCAGCGTCCTTTATACTCACATCAAACACGCGGAACTATTTTAATATGTATTAGTTTTGTGGAGAATTACCTGTTCTACCAATCCTACTTACTAAAATTATCAAGTTATAGGTAGGTATATAATATGACTTATTATTAATAATATATTATGCTTTCTAACAATACTAAGACTTAATGGGTAACATACCCGGTTACCCGTTTTAATTCTTAATATAGTTATTAAAAGATAATTTATTGATTTATTTACATTATCTTACCCTAATTAAATTTTCTAATTATTGTATGTTTTTTTTATTTCATTTAAAATTTTAACTTGTGTGATTTTTATTAATTGTGTATAAATTGTAAAACTTAACTTGTCATGTATAACGCCCAGTTGTTCTAGTATGGTTAACAAATGAAATTGAAATTGAAAAATAATTACAGGAAAATCCACATGCATTATGGAATACTCTCAAAAAGTTGAAACCAAAATTAAAAAATCATAAAAATAAATTAGAAATTGTTAAATTTTTCAATTATCAATATAAATCATAAAATAAATGTAACAAACCAAAATTAATAAAACATAGTACTACATAAAAAAAATTGTTCAAATTGGTAAAATCATTCGTTAATCATTGTGCATATTTAAAAAAACAGTGTAAAACCTTGTTTTTGAGAACTCGTTCAGAGAGCTATGCAGTAAATCCAAGTTCTCGGCTGCTAGATTTAGCGTTTGGATAGCGCGTATCAAAGGTATTTTATTGAGTAGATTCGTCCTGCCTCGCGGAACCACCAGTAAGGGCTGTCGCTGCGCCGGTGAACGTACCCATCAGGTGCGCTCAATCCTATCTCCGCTAAAACTTCCGGTCTACACAACTCCCCCTGAAAACTTTCAGGACGAATCTGGTTATCGCAACTTCTCTTCTTAATTCAAGCTTTTCGTATCCAACCATGCCGAGAACGAATAAGGTTGGGTACATCAGAGGGAAGAAAGGGGTATACACAACATGCGTACCACGGGACATTCAAGTGGATACTGTCGCCAGTATAAGTATCTTGTATATTTATTTTGTAATTTTTATACCATCATATTATATTTTGACCTCATATGGCGCCCAAATGGCGGCGTTGCATTCCAATTTACTCCTAACTAAAGTTTCCTATAACATTTTCACAGCTTTGAAATTATGAAAGCTGTTAGCCTGTCTTAACATGAACCCCAGTGTTTTTAATGCATTTTTGCATATATACTTATATGCTCCCGAAAATGCAGTTTCGAGTCCATGTGGACCCCTAAATCTCTAAAAAATAAAGTGAAAAAGTACAGCCGATCGAGGCCAGCTTCTTCACCAGGATGTCGTTGTTGACTCAGTCGAACGTTTATTTAAAGTCGAAGTAAGCTGCATCTACCTGAACTCCAAAATCCACATGTGGCAGAATGAACGTCGTGGACTCTAGCAGGTTGCTGTCTGTGCTGCGCGTCGGGCGATACCGTGCTGCGCATCCGATAACCACGCGGACACCTGCTGTTGCATGCTATGCTGAATTGCCGACTCGAATACCTTTGCCGGAACGAGTCTATATCTACTAACCTAAGTTCCGTTCCACTTTTGGGTATTGGAATGAAACGAGTAATTTTCCATGCGTCCGAAAATTAAGACCTCTTTGGACAAAGATTATAAATGTGAAGAATTGGTTCGGCCAGAACCATACGATAAACTATAATCACATACGCAGGAATTCCATCTGGGCCGGTAGAACGCTTTGGTTTAGTACGCCTGAGCGCTGCCCCAACCTAAGTGTAAGCATTGGCAATTGAACCCGCGCCGCGCTAACTTCACTGGAAGCTTCAGCCTCCTGGTCCTCCTCCAGTCGAGTAGGGCAGCTTCCGAACCATATAGGTACCGAGTTAGTTGAGAATATGTTTTTTACATAAAGTAGCAGTACAGAATAACTTTTTAATTTAACTCGAGTATATTTCAGTGTTGGCTAAGTGGGAGGACACTCGACTTTCATTCCGAAGGTCGTGGGTTCAAACCCCGCCACGCACCTCTGGATTTTTCTTCTTAAGAAATTTATGTGCGCTTTAAACACGTGCTTTAACGGTGAAGGCAAACATCGTGAATAAACCGGCATGTTCTGAGAACTTTAAAAGAGTGAAGGACATGTGACATTCACCAACCCGCACTTGGCCAGCGTGGTGAATTAAGGCCTAATCTCTCTCGTCAAGAGAGAAGTCCCTGTGTCCCAGCAGTGGGAACATTAATAGGGTGATGATGATGATGATATTTCGGTGCTTAAATAGGTGTTTCAAGAAAACTAAAGTACTTTCAAAATTGTATTTATTTATAAACCTTTTGTAACCTTATAAGATTTTCATTAAAAAACTTATTAATACGGCATGTAGTAAAAAGAATAAACAATATTAGGCACAAATCGGTATTGTAAAGGCACAATATGAGTGTACATAATTATTAGTAAAAAATCATAATATGCTTGATAAAGAAAGCATAATTTATAAATGACTTAGTGGTTATTAAGTTGTACAAAATTGAGTAGGTATTAACCAAAATCTTACCTACGATAAATCTTATAGAGGCAATTATGGACTTTTATAGTTAAAATGGGAACATTTTAACGGAGTTATACTTTAGAATTGTGTTTATCAACAGCCAACTGCCCGTTATTTTGTAGAAATGGATGGTTAGATATGAAACGTTTAAAAATATTTTGATTGTACATTAAGCGTTCTGGCGTAGCAATACATTGTACTTTTGCTCTATTATAAGACAACACTATTCATATTTACGATACATAGATCATTTATAAATATGTGACAAAGACGGCAGTGAGATTTTGACAGATCATAAATCTTAAATAACTAAATAAGTTAATAACTATTCTTAAGGCCTAAAATGTATATTTTATTTACAAACAAGTTAATTTAAGTATTGGCTTGCTTCTACGTCCCCATAATATACTTATTCAATATAGTTCTTCAATCTGTTTACATATTATAAAATATTAAGGTTTAGAAAAAACATCAGTATTCATAGTTTATTATTCAAATCACAGTTATTTTATGATAACGGGTTCTTGAGTTACTATCGACACATCATTGATATTCTACTTATTAGTACGCAGTTGAAAATCAGAAGTTGGATAAAATTTAATATTTTTCAATACCCACCAAGCTATAGCTATGGCAACATTGGCAAATCCTCAAAAGAACAAAGCACAGTTAAATACTATGTTACGAGCGTGCAATACTTAAACATTTACAAAGATTCAAAACTTGTGATTATAACTACCTATATAATTTACATTCAAGGAACTCTTACAGAAATTAATAAAAATTTTCTTAAATTACAAAAGACAATAGATAGGTACTTTAAATTAGAAATCTTCAACTTTAGAATACATTTTAATAGACATGAAATTAGGTTTTATTATTCATAAATACTTAAAATACATTTCCTTAAGAAAATTTGTAGAAAAATAAAAACTTTACAATTCCAATAGGTGTCCGCTAAAGCCCAACACATTTACATCTTTGGTACGATACCTAGTTAGGGGTCGGTGATCGCAAAGAACACATCTTACTTAACCTAATGCTCAAATGTGGCATAATATCTATGTAAAAATTACTTTGCCCGTCCATCAACATTTGAAAAACATCTTTACTTATATTATGATTTAAAACGGGTAACATACCATGATTTGACGGTTTTTGAGTTTTCAGATATTTGTTTCCGTGATCATGGCGCTTGCAACAGCGTCGAAATATCGGAAAACTCAAAAACCGTCAAATCATGGTATGTTACCCGTTTTAAATCATAATATTGTTAAAAACCATGATAATTTAAAAAGTAAAATCTTTACTTATTTTCGTAAAACACACTATACCAAAATTCTAAAAAATTCAATCGTAATCTTATACGACTAATTTGTATAAAATGCACAAGCAAAAAATAAAAAAAAGTATTCTTCCAATACCTAACCTCTAACATTTGATTTGATTTTGAGATAATTTTATTTATCAATCTAAAGTTTTCAGTAACTTTATTATTTGTTCATATTGTGGGCCTAGCAATTTTTACTAGAATAGTGTGGTAACCGCAGAAATTTCGGGGTAACAATCTGTCCATAGAAATGAACTTAACACTACCAATCACACGAATTGTTGACCTAACTTGATCCCCTTTCAACTGTTCGGTACAGAGATTGAGTAAACCTCTGTTATAGGTACTATTTATTATATTGGACCTTGGGGTCTAGGTCTACCAAATGGGGATAGATAATAAGCCCTTTAATTTTGAAAAGATTTCGATTGTAACCATTTTCTCTGTAGTTTATATAATTCAATAAAAATAAAAAACCACAAGTACCTAACGATGCTGTACTAAATGCGTTATTAAAACATTTTTGATACATCATGGTGTACTACTATTGAGCGCATGTTATAAAATAAGACAACCATTTTATTTAATATATTTAAATTTGCAAGACATTATAATTTCATTACGAGTATACGTAAAATGAAGTGTAGGCGACACTTCATTTTAAGTACATATACTTAAAATGGAGTGTAGGTTACACTTCATTTTAAGTATACAAGCAGAATTTAATAAATTAAAAAACAGATGAAATCGTTACAAAAGAACGGGTTTGAACTAACGCATACCAATCTTATCAGCGGTTGGATGGCGACGCGACGTTATGACGTAGTGACGTAGTTGGTCAGCGGACTGCTACGCCGTTAATGGTGACGACGGCGCTCGGGCCCGGCGGCTCGGGCTCGTACGCCGAGTCGGTGTCGCTCCGGCGCCCGTACGCCGTGTTGTCGGATAAATGCTCGCTGGGAAACAAAGTAGTCTAGTTTAAGTGGAGTTACTACTAGATTATCATCGGGTTTACTAAAAAAGGCAATAGGCTAGTTTTGGCAAGCGCAGCGGAAGTCGTCTTGGTAGAAAGCTGACGCAGGGTCACGGGTAAATGACACTCCTACAATATTCTTTGATCTGTGCTTTTGCACCAGATTCCAGATTTCTTTTTATGAGACCGATACATTATAATACGCAAAAATTGACTGAAGTTCTGGAATGTACGCCAGGCGCTGTTGTAGCTTGAGTTCCGTATGGTTAACTAGAGGTATATTAGTTAACTAAACAGTGGCGGCCACTAATGAGTAGACAGTGGCTCTCATACAAAGTGTTTTTCTTTGTAAATGTCATTTATCTCTCGCTCTCATTCTTGTTACCTGTAGGGCGAGTCGTAGAGGTTGTCGGAGACGTGGTCGTAGAGATGCCTCCCGTTCGCGTCGTGCAGCGTCGCGTAGCTCATCACTGCCGCGTTCTGGTCCTCCTTGCGTTCCGCGCCCTCTATGTTCTCCGTGTTCTTCACCGGGGTCGCTTTGCGTCTATAACATTTTTGTTGAATAAGTTAGACCGACGACAAATTTGCTTGGTTTAAAGATTTAAAAAAAGAAGCATAATTGTGAACGACGATGCAATACCTCGGAAATGGAACATGATCCAAAGGATATACTAAGGATTATGTGGCAAGGACCATGTCATCTGTGGTGGTATGTGTCAAGTTTATGTACGTCTGTTTTTGTAAAGGTCTGGTAATATGATTAGCGCTTTATAGACACTAAACTCGAACAGCGAGTTGACCGAAATAAGCCGTTGTTGGCGATTATGTGGGGGATCTCCGAAGATAAGGTGTTGTCAAAACTTCCAAGCGCAGCAGCCGCGCCAAAGTCAGTACAGCAAGAAACTAAAGCGTTCCCGACTCATTAGAGTAAGTAGATAAAAAGGATATAGATTAATCTACCACAATTTTAAACGAGTACTTTATCTGAAAAGATGTGACAGAAAACGACGTAACGCAGATTTAGGTTGGTTAAGGCCTAGTTATACCTCTAGTTAGGCATATAATGGGCAATACACACCTATGCGTGATGTCCGTAAAATTATAATATGAAGTTCACTTACAATCGCAGATAGATAACCGCTAGCAGCATGAGGAGAAACAGTACAACGCCACAGCCGACGCCCACGGACAGAGGCAGCGTGCCGCCCTCGGCCGCCTCGTTGGAGCCCGGCTCGCAGCGCGGCTCGGCGCCGGACCACTGACCGTCCTCCGTGCATTTCCTGCGAACACAATACACAATACACTTAATACTGTGGCGGATGAATATGTAAGAGGCAGTTTGAAAGTAGCACCAGTTACGGATAAGTTGAGAGGGAATAGATTAGCGTGGTATGGACATGTCATGAGAAGAGATGAAAGTCATGTAACGAGAAGAGTGTTAGATATGAATGTAGATGGATATGTGAGAAGAGGTAGGCCGAAGAAAAGATGGATGGACTGTGTGAAAGATGATATGTGTAAGAAAGAGGTGAGTGTTGAGATGACGGGTGATAGAGGGAAATGGAATGAGAAAACATGTTGTGCCGACCCCACGTAGTGTGGGATAAGGTCAGGAAGATGATGATGATGATGACTGTGGCGGATATTACATCATCCCCGGAATTCCCGGACAAAATTTTGATCTATAAAACAATGGATTGACTCACATAGATGACTAGAGTTGATGAACTTCTACATGTCGAATAACGTTCTTTGGAAGGCAAGAGAAGTCTATCATGAAGAAGAGTGAGCAGCGTGAGAAGCGTCAGCTTTACTGCTCCGAAGTCCGATAATTTACCTCGGGATTATCAACTCTAGTCTTGAATCTTCTACCAAGTAAATGCCGTTTAAAAAAATTCTCTATAGCTTTGCACTTAAAATGTTGATCGTTAAAATTATATTTATTTAGCCCTTTGCGTGCGGTTAATATAGGACATTTGATTTGTTGATGTGTGCGTTTATATGAGTTGAGAGTTCCCCACTATTGACCTACGATCTGGTTCTTGATATTGGAAAAAGTGGTCTATTATGTTTTAACTGAACTCGTTTTAGGCAAAAGGCAATAGGCTTTTTAAATAACTCCCAATCACTAACCCCAGTTTTCATAAAAATATATATTATTTTATATTTTACTTATAGAAGGTTAATAGAGCGTTTGATAAAAAAGCTTAATCTGTTAAATAACAGTTCAAAATAATATTTTACCCTAGTTTATCTCTCTGCGACAATAATAAAATATAGGGAATAATTAGGCTTGTTATGTGTTTTAGCCAGAAATAACAGTTTTTATGAATACGAGCGTAAATGTCATTTAAGCTCTTCAATACGTCAATATAAGTCATTTAAAAAAGCCGGGTTGTAAAAGTTAAGTATAGATAATGGTAGTACCTGAGGAAAGGCCCGACGCGCGTGTACTGCGGCAGGCAATGGTACTCCACGGAGCTGCCGAACAGCGTGGAACTGTTCGCCACGATGGTGCGCCCGTTCTCGATGGTGCCCGGCGAGCGGCAGTCAATCGCTGTTGGAAACACACACACATTATTAGTCTTATTTTATCTAAAATAGTATTGAATAAAATCAGATGAACAGACACGGTTTAACTGAATGAATATCGATAGATAAATCAGCGCTATATTTGAATTTAATGATGACTGGAATATATGTTTAATGTAATATGGAACGTGCATCGACACTGACGGCGCTGCTGACTGGTGCTATCAATTTGAATATTTTACCATATCAGTCTAACAAATGTTAAATGACAGAATGTCGCATATGTGCTGCCACCTATACTTTACGCACGAGCCCTATACCAAACTATCAGTGGATAAAAATGTTTAATTATTACATTTGCATCTCTTACACAGCTCCACCGATTTTTATGTTTACCATGTAGGAGTTTCGGGATCTTTTATCATCAGGGTACTTATTAATATATCTTTGGTAGAAAAGAATCGTTAGAACTGGACTCACGTATGCAGACAGGGGGCGGGCCGCTCCACTTGCCCCGCACGAGGCAGCTCCTCGTCTGGTTCCCCTTCAGGCTGTACCCGCGCTCGCAGCGGTAGTGCGCCTCGCCGCCGATGCTGAGGGTAGAGGTCGCCACTTGCAGGCCTACGCTACCCTTGATTTGAAGTCCTGGATCTGGGCACAGGATCTCTGCAAGAAGAATAACTATGAGATTTGAAATACAGGATTGTAGCATTTAACGTTTAAATCCAATGGTAAGATAATCTTATTAATCAGTAGAGGATGATAATAGGACAAAAAAACTCGTTATTTTATTATTTTTATTCTGTTCTACTGCAGGGCAAATGCCTCCTTAACCTTCTTCAAAAATACTTTTTTTTTTTGCTTGATAAGTCTTCATTTGACCACAATTTCACCTGATGTAAAGTGACGATGTGGCCTAAGATGGGACATGAAGACCTAGAAGGTAGATGGCGTACGTATATAATGAAACGTGAGACGTGTTCAGTTTGTTCTGCAGCCGGGGGGTGTTGGGTGTTGTACCTTTGCAGAGCGGGGGTTCGGCGCTCCAGGAGCCGTCGTCCTGGCAGAGGCGCCGCGACACGCCGTCCAGCTGGAAGTGCTCGTGGCACTCGTACAGCGCGGCGGCGCCGTGGTACGTCGCGTTCGTCGCGAGGGTTACTTCGCCGTTCTCCAGCCGGCTGGGGTTTCTGCAGCCGGGGGGTGTTGGGTGTTGTACCTTTGCAGAGCGGGGGTTCGGCGCTCCAGGAGCCGTCGTCCTGGCAGAGGCGCCGCGACACGCCGTCCAGCTGGAAGTGCTCGTGGCACTCGTACAGCGCGGCGGCGCCGTGGTACGTCGCGTTCGTCGCGAGGGTTACTTCGCCGTTCTCCAGCCGGCTGGGGTTTCTGCAGCCGGGGGGTGTTGGGTGTTGTACCTTTGCAGAGCGGGGGTTCGGCGCTCCAGGAGCCGTCGTCCTGGCAGAGGCGCCGCGACACGCCGTCCAGCTGGAAGTGCTCGTGGCACTCGTACAGCGCGGCGGCGCCGTGGTACGTCGCGTTCGTCGCGAGGGTTACTTCGCCGTTCTCCAGCCGGCTGGGGTTTCTGCAGCCGGGGGGTGTTGGGTGTTGTACCTTTGCAGAGCGGGGGTTCGGCGCTCCAGGAGCCGTCGTCCTGGCAGAGGCGCCGCGACACGCCGTCCAGCTGGAAGTGCTCGTGGCACTCGTACAGCGCGGCGGCGCCGTGGTACGTCGCGTTCGTCGCGAGGGTTACTTCGCCGTTCTCCAGCCGGCTGGGGTTTCCGCAGTCAACGTCTGAAACAAACAGTCTTTTAGATCTAAAACTCTTTTATTTGTGTGCAAGTTCCTTTGGACTATTGCTAAGGAAATGGAGACTATTAATTGTTATCCAAATACAAAATGACCCTGTGTCACGACACGACATTTTGAAACAAACAGTCTTTCAGATCTAAAACCCTTTTATTTGTGTGCATGTTCCTTTGGACTATTGCTAAGGAAATGGAGACTATTCATTGTTATCCAAATACAAAATGACCCTGTGTCACGACACGACATTTTAAATACAACATGGCGTAACATACAAAATGGCGCTGTAAATCGAGGGAAATACACTTGATATGAGCAGCAGAATCATCATGGATGTACACCATATGCATGTAGCAATATTTGAACAGAACTCAGAGGTAGGTACGTGTATAGAACTCACATTGACACTTAGGGGTGACGCCGCCCCATTGGCCGGTGTCCTCGCAGGTGGAGAGCGAGAGGCCGACCACCTTGTAGCCGCGCTCGCAGCGGTACTTGACCAGCGCGCCGATGCGGTACGTGCTGCTGTGCGTCGCGGACGTGCGGATGAGCGTGCGCCCGTGCATGCGGTCGTTGCCGGTCACTGACACTATGCTGTTCTCGGGGACTACGGGGTCAGGGCAGCGAATTTCTGAAAATTATTTAATTTATTGTTTTTGGAATAAAAACATAGCATCACTTAACCAAAACAAAGCAGATCTTGCAGGCTTTGGATTAGGTGATAAAGTTAAATGCATCTATTTAGTGTTGTTGTATCAGAATGTGGCTGGGTGCGCCAGAATGGCAGAGCGTCTTTTTTTGTAGGGTTGGGGATACCAAAGGTTGCTAGGCTGATACTTTTCCCCTACCTCTTTTTAACTATATCCCCTCTAATTATCCCTTTATTAGATGGGATGTGATATTAGACATTGACCTGTCACTCCTGTATTCCTCGGTGTGCGAGGCGGTAGTTAGACACTGCCAAGGTGGGTGCTCCCTCTAGGACCAGTTATACCTTCGCAGCGGGGAGATGAGTCGCTCCATATGTACTCCTCGGTGCAGACGCGACGCACCGGGCCCACGAGGCGGTAGTTAGCGGTGCACGAGTACTGCAGGACACTGCCGAGGTGGGTGGTTCCGTTTAGCAACTCTGCGTTGCCGTATGGCAGCGGTGGGAGCTTGCCGCAGTCCACGTCTACAAATGATATAGTTTGTTATAACGTTGATTAAACTTAGCTGCCTATGTAGAACATAACAACAATGTCACATAATAACAGCTATGTCCGTCAGGCTCATGTACCGTTGAAGAGCTAACACCCAAAGGAAGCTAGAAGTCCTACAAGCTCAGCGTGCCTGAAGAGTACTACAGCTTGGTTTACTCTATGGATGTATGGCCTACTAATGCCAGAATTAACCCATGGATTAACTACAGAAGTCGTACCAGTTACCGGGGCCCCAGAACCAGTATCTCCAATCAACCAAGTGCAACACAGAAGCCCTTTCGGGAACAAATCACGTCCTCATAACAATAACAATAGTAGATGTTCCCAGTAGGAAGTAGGAATTAAGATTTGTAAATTAATAGGTTCACAGTCAGCAGTTGAGGGAACTCACATTCGCACTTAGGTGATTCGCCGGACCACTCGCCGTCTTGCTGGCATGACAGCGTGCGTTCGCCGACCAGCTTATGTCCCTTCTCGCAGTGGAACTCGATCGTGGAGTGCACGTTGTAGTCGAACGCTTCCATGTAGCCCCCCGCCGGGACCTCGGGGTCGGCGCAGGATATCACTGCGGGGGGAACAGATAGGTTGTAGTTTTTATTGTATATAAAGGCAAATAGAAAAACAAATAAAACTATTAGAGCCTCTTTCAACAGTCAAATAAAGTCCTAGTATCAGTGGCAGAGATCTCAGACCTATATGTTTTTTTGTAATCTATTTTGACGTGTCTAAGTTTTGTAAAACCAAACTATGGAAATAAATAATTTTGTATCTTGTATCTTGTATCAGTAAGCCCTCAGTTACACAAATAGTCTGACTGAGACAGCAAGCTTTGACGCTATACGTTTAATGTTCTGCTAATGGTAGTGTTACCCTTTGGCGAGAGCTTAGCAATATTATCGTCTATTACTGGTTAGCTTATCGGGACTTTACTTGGACAAGGGGTACAATACAGCGCAAAAAAACATGATGATATAAAAAGGTCTCAGTTAGTCAGTAGTCGGGATCGCAGGAGAACCGCGCTAGGTACCGCACGTGGTGGATCCACTGGTATCTGTGACTTACATTCGCAGGAGGGTATATCGTGGGACCACTTCCCGTCGCGGTTGCACCTCAGCTCCTCGGTCCCCGCGAGCCAGTAGTCGGGCTCGCAAGAGAACCGAGCCAGGGACCCGAACGTGGTGGTCCCATTGAGCAGGCGGAAAGACCCCTTGTGGACCAGCGCCGGGGTACCGCAGTCCACGTACTTGCAGGACGGGGTGACGCCTGTCCATGAGCCTCCGAGGGTACAGGTTACACTCTGGCGGATAAAAAAATAAAAATTTACCTACATTAATAAAGCAAAATACAATTTCACATACTGTTTTCAGAGTTTCTGATGAATATTATAAAGATATTGACGATTTCAAAATCTTGCAATGAAAAGTGAATGAATATATTTTTGTTCATAATTACTCGTCGTTCACTCCTTCTAATTTATTCATTTAGTGTACTAGGTAAATAAAGTTATGTTTTGCATCGCTATTTCTAAAAGTGCGCGCAAAGAGAGCACAGTTAACTGACCGGAGCTCCGAACAGTATGAAGCCGTTCTGGCACTGGTAGGTGGCGAGCGAGCCGGCGGTGCGCCCGCTCACGGAGACCACGGCGCCGGCCACCGGCGGCGGGTCGGGGCACCAGTCGAACAGGCACCGCGGCGCCTCGCCCTCCCATGTACCTGGCCAAACAGAATATCACATAAAAAGACAGGTAAAAAGACAGAAGCCCCATCCGATAAGGGGTCGTATCATCATCATCATCATTTCAGCCGTAGGACGTCCACTGCTGAACATAGGCCTCCCTCAAGGACTTCCAGTAATTTCGGTCGGTAGCAGTTTGTAACCACCGCGAGCCCGCTACTTTCACCAAGTTGTCCGTCCATCTAGTTGGTGGACGTCCTACTCTCCGTTTGCCGATTCGTGGTCTCCATTCAAGAACTTTCCGGCCCCAACGGCCATCTGTTCTACGCCCTACATGGCCTGCCCATTGCCACTTTAACGAGCTAATTCGCTTGGCTATGTCGGTGACCCGCGTTCTTCTACGTATCTCCTCATTTCTGATTCGATCACGTAGAGAAACCCGGAGCATAGCCCTTTCCATAGCTCGTTGCGCAACTCTGAGCCAAGGGGTCGTATGATTCTTCTCAATCAATATGTAAATTTAGCTCAAAATGCCCTCCCATGTACCTGGCCAAACAGAATATCACATAAAAAGACAGGTAAAAAGACAGATAGCCCCATCCGATAAGGGGTCGTATGATTCTTCTCAATCAATATGTAAATTTAGCTCAAAATGGTACCTTAAAGCTTACTTACAAAAAGTATTTTATTAATTTAGACTTGCAAGTATAAGCTTTTCTCTTATATTAAAAAAATTGTACATTTTACGAACGAACTTCAGTGAGAGTAGGAATTGTGTGCGTGTTTGAGTAGCAGAATTGTAACTGAATCGTTAAGTCGAGCTTAAGCGAAACTAGTAGACCTGCACGGTTGGATGTTACATTTTTTGATCGAAGGAGCTGTCAAGAGATGTATCACCTTATGCCTGATACGATCACGTAGCGCATAACGTTTACTCGCCTTCACCTTTAATTTGAGCCTATTCATCACTCTTATAGTGCAGTAACACTTTCGCATAATCCCCCATACGTTGCCCCTGTTGGAACACACGGACTGCTCTCTTGACGAGAGAGATTAGCCCTTATCTAGGCTGGCTGGTTGGCGAATGTTAAAAAAAGACTTAATAAATAATTATTGTATAAATCTAAATTTAAAATTTAAGAAAAACCCCCGATTCCAATACCTTATAAGTAAAACACCATAATATTTAGTAGTTAGGGCACGCGATGCTCTTTCATTTGATACCCCACTCGAGTATATTTGCAGATATTCGGATTTTCTTCCCCACTCTCACCCCCATAACTTTTGAACGGCTCCACCGATTTTCATGAAACATGTCTAAGAACACCCGGGCCAAACTCAATTTTCATACAAAAAAAAAAAAAATTGAAATCGCTCTATCCGATCGGGAGCTATGATGTCACACATAGACAGACAGACACAGACTTGCCTGTGACTTATACATTTAGTACATTTTGCTCGATAGCATTACGTCACGTGGAACTTCATCGTCTTGATTTTTCGTTTGCAAGAGAAAAGAATAAAATAGGGGAACATTTTTTCAAGTAAGTAATCTGAATGATGAAGTAATTATGATTTTTTGTCAACTAACCTTTTTTAAAAAATAATAAATTTATATATTTTAGTATAATATGTAGTACAGCTCACCTTTATCCCCGCAGGTTCTTGTAGCTTCGCCCACGAGCGTGTAGTTTTCCTTACAAGAGTACTGCGCGAGCGCACCGTGCGTCGTGCGCGAGCTCACGAGGGAGACCTGCCCGTCTTGGATGGCCGGGAGCCCGCCGCAGTCCACGTCTGAAACAAGTACATTCATTTGTTTCACTTTCAAAGTTTATTGTTGTAAATTAAATGTACATTTTTTGACAGCAAATCCTTGTGACCTAAATCTATTGTACAGGCCTGAAAATACAGCGACAAAGTGAAGATACCATCTATCAAACTGTATTTCATTATATATGCTCTAGATACTAAGTTCACATTTGTAAAGGTGTTGTATGCCTATAAAGTCTTAAGTTTCAGATACAATAAAATCCATTTAATCATTTGATTTATTTAAGGGCTTTCATTTGGTTTCATCTGAAACCAAATTCAAATTTTGCTAGTTCAATTTAGCACATTCATATTTCTGATTGAGCTAAAAGGGGTTTCTACATTTTCGTATGGAACCTAGCAAAACCGTAAGACAGCCTGTAAAAAAACGCCCCTTCAGAGCGAGTGATGAAACCCATGTAAAAGACAAGAAAATTCAAAAACAATAGTGTTAGGGATTCAAAAACAAGTATTTCCTGACATATTTGAACCTTGGAATGTTTTAACACTATTTATTTGCATTTCAAAATCCCGGCACCCCTTTGCATGCACGCGTCAATCGAATTACACAACAATGCCGTGCCGTCCCACACAAAGCTGGTATTATGAAGGATTAGGAAGGTAGCCATAGCAACGCCCTTGTAAAAAGACAGGTAGCCCCATCCGATAAGGGGTCGTATGATTCTTCTCAATCAATATGTAAATTTAGCTCAAAAACTTTCTCTTAGATTTCTCTATCTATTACCGAAAAGGGCATTAAAATTAGAACATAGTCGATATGCTGTAGAACATACGGAAGGAAGATATAGGAAGACGGACACACAGCAGGAGATATTAATTTATAATACGAGGCGATGATCAATCAACGTCCACGATTACGATTATAAGCCCATCTCTAACCTCTTTCAAAACTATTAAATATTTATAAAACTGCCTTAATAGGTAAGAATGTAATGGAATCCATCATGTAATTCTATATTACCATTAACTATGCAATTTGATTTAAATTATCGCTGATTATTTCAACACTAGGAAGAATTTTATGCATCAGTGGATTTTAGTGTTTTCAACACGATATGGTACTAGATATTAAGATTTTAAACTAAATAATACCTGTTGACATAACCTGTTTTCTTAATTATGTAATACTAGCGGCACGCCCCGGCTTTGCACGGGTAATTATTCAAAATTGTTTCAAAATTATTCGAATTTTTCTCGCCGTAAAAACCATCCTTAAACTCCAACGAACATTTAAAAAAATAAATTGGCTAAATTGGTATAGGCGTTGTTGAGTTATGCGCTTAGCAACACATTTTGCGATTCATTTTAAACCCCCGACAAAAAAGAGGGATGTCATTGTTTGACGTGTCTATCTGTCTGGGACATCATAGCTTCCGAACGGATGAAGCGATTTCAACTTAGTTTTTTTTGTTTAAAAGGTGAGTCTGGCGCGAGTGCTCTTAGATATGTTTCATGAAAATCGGTTGTGCCGTTTAAAAATTGTGGGGGTTAGAGTGGGGAAGGCAAACCGAAAATCTGCAAAAATCTCGAATGGGGTATCAAATGAAAGCGCATTGCTTGCACATTACACATTATTATGGTGTTTTACTTTTAAGGAAATTGAAGGATTCGCATCGGGGGTTTTTCTTATATTTTAAATTTAGATTTATTATTTATAAGATTAAGGTAAGAGGAAACATACTATTGATTGCAATGCTCAAATTGGTGTAACCGACAACAAACATAAACTTGGTTCGGGTCAATTGGGGGTAACGTTAGTTTTTTGAAAAAGTTGGTTTTATATTGGTGTATGTGTGGTTATAATTTTTCGTTCAAGCTAAGAATTAGTGTAAGAGCAATGCTGGTTTGCCAAGATACATACACCAACTTAACCTTCTTCGGTCATAGGAATACAACAATTCGACTTATGTAAATGGATCACATACCTACTCAGTTACAACATAATTTCGACGGAAGACTGCAAAATTCACAGTTAAAATGTGTAGCGTAACTGTATTTTTTTAAAGCTAGAATTCTATTAGTATGCTATTCGTAAGAGCAGAAAAAAAATAAAAAAAACTGTACTTATACTCAACTTATTTTACGTGGTTTGGTGGTTAACCCAATTGAACCTGCAACCGACGATATGTACAATATCTATGCTATATGCTAGGGTTTAGTTCTGAAAATAACTTTTTGAATGGGATTAGTTACCTGTTAACGAATTATTAACTACTAACTAAGCGACAAAATATTATCAAGCGACATTTTTTTTATTTCCGCACACGACCATTCAGTAGGGAGCCGACGACGCGACGCGGCAGATTATTTCGTGATCTTAACCCCGCTTATTGTCACAAAACTATAATAGTTAGAGATATGATGTTAGGACGTTTTTTGTAGATAATGATAAGTTCTACAAAGTTGTAATATATCACTTTGTTATATATTCAATAGTTTTCGCAGCATTCGCGATTAAAGAAAGATTTAAGGGTTAATTTAAAAAAATATCGCTTATTGTCACAAAACTATAATAGTTAGAGATATGATGTGACGACGTTTTTTGTAGATAATGATAAGTTCTACAAAGTTGTAATATATCACTTTGTTATATATTCAATAGTTTTCGCAGCATTCGCGATTCAAGAAAGATTTTAGGTTCTTTTTTTTCACCATGGGTTACATTATCTGAGTTTGGTAAGGAACCATATTATTTTTGAAAACTAAATATAGCCTATGTCACTCAGGGATAGTGTAGCTTTCGAATGGTGAAAGAATTTTTTAAATCGGTGCAGTAGTTTCAGAGCCTATTCGAGACAAACAAACAAACAAACAAAAAATCAAACCTTTCCTCTTTATAATATTAGTATAGATATAGATTTATGTGAAAGTGCTTGCACATACTGATATTTGTCCCTGATTAGGAATTGAACCGGCTACAGCTAGCGCGTGCGACTTTCACCCGTTACGCCGTTGAAGTAGTCTAACACTTCTTTTCATTAATAATATAAAAATTATAAATATTTTCCGACAAATGATTCTTGAAATCTTTTACGTAGTATTTATTGATCGTCGCGACATTTGCAAATGTAGGTACGGGTGACTCTGGCTTTACTCGAAACTTTACATAATGCAATTCAGATTAGATTTAGTTTAGCAAAAGATGATTTGTTTTGTTGTTAATAAGATTACACCCATCTAATAGAGAGTGTATGTAATTTACGTGCTTTGTAATTTTTAATATTTAAGTTGATACAGGCCAAGCCTAGTGAGAAACTGATGGAAATCATAATATTAAACATCTACGAATGATAACTTAGGATACGCTTGTACTTGAGTGTTTTAACTTTTTTAATTTTATCTATTCGTTGTTAAAAATATTATTAATTTTCCATGTTAATTTTTCATTTCATTAATTGTCATAGTGGGCCTAAGTCATCATCGTCATAATACGTAATAACGTTATAATAATATCTAATAATTATTATTATTATTATAATAATAATAATTATTACATATATACTAAACAAGACCGGAAATTCAATCACGCAACTAAATTTCAGACGTGAGCTGTAACTATATTAAATTATCGTACGACATAGGACACTAATTGATGTCTTTGTGCTAGTCTACACCGTACATATGAATGTAGTAATTTGACAAATAGGTTGGTCTGTAATTACTTGTGTGTCACCTGAGATTCCGCACCTAAGCTCTGAACAGTTCAATAACCTCTTAATCCTCCCATGAAGTGAGGATAACGAAAATATAGAAGATTTATGGAGGATCTAGGACTTATATACAGTTTTAGGTGGTTTACCTCTTCCCTCTTCATTAAATATCGTCCCCCTTCTTACATTCATATAACTGGACAATCCACAAAACTTCGGGGCATTATCTTAGCTAGAAACTAAACTGTAGTATAAAAGTTATTTTTAAAACCTTTCAAATACAAATGGTATAAAAGATGAACCTATCGCTCTAATCTAAAGCGATATCATTGAGACAACCTTTCTTCATCTTCTTCAGGTGCTACTTCATTAGTCATTACTAAAGATTGGCAGTCAGCTCCTTAAATATCACTTTGTTCGTGGCGAACCAGTGGGCCAGGATTGTTCCACTATTTCCATTTATGTATACATTAATGAGACGCCAGCGCCACCCCTAACTCCTCGCACGCAGGATTCTAATCTGCACTACCGCATCAATTATTCCACTATGTTCCGGACAACCAACATACAATGATACAGCTGACTTGTTCCGGCTTTGTAGACATGCTAAAAACTTATTTTAGGATCACTCTACCTATAGCTGTAAGCTGTAAGTATTTGAGTTTATCACGAACATAAATTTGTACACAATTTTAGTTTGAGCAAATAAAGTGTATAAATAAACAAAGACGGAGAGACGCACAGTCGAAGTAGATAGATAAGGGGACGCAGAGTATCAGTGATCGGCAGCTCGGAGCTACTGTCGCTCAGAGTCTAGCTTCTTTGTTGCCTAAATGTGTTTTCCCATTTTTAGTTTTAAGTTGTTCTTTTGTGGCACAAAATAATAATTATTATAGATATGATATTAATTTAAACTTACATTTACAGCTGGGTGCGAAGTCAGACCAGAAGCCGTCCCGCATACATTCCCGTGACTTCGGTCCCACCAGCATATGCCCTTCGGGACAGCGGTACCCAATCGAAGCGCCGACGCTGTAGTCCTTGCCTTCCAGAGTCGTGTTCATCTGCTTATCCGGACTGCCGCATGTTGGGGGCACTGTGGAACACATGTGGATTAGTACCATTAAAACAAAGTTACGTATTTATATTTACTAAAGAAACGAATATTATTACTAGAATCTGAAATAGGGTCAGCTTACATCGCGAAGCGAAGCGGTTCTTTGCTCCATATTCATAACTAACTCTAGAAACGAAAAAAGCTTTTGCCTTATGATTGAAAATCAACAATTTTGTTCCCTTATTTTTAAGATAGCGCAGCGCTATAATACATTACTATATGTTATGTTATAAACACAAAGATGTACGTTTAATTGCAATAATTCGAGATCACTGCCCCTTCAGATGCTCTGGCGTTTTCAAATATTGTCGCTTCGTGCCTCGATCTGAACAGACTTAGCTAGACCGATTAATCGACACCCCTGTTTAAACAGAAACATTGCAAACTCTCATACAAACTCTTGAAATTGATGTGATCATATATCTTCAAATTATTTAAATAATTATAAGATCCTTTGTTAATAATAGTGTACGGAATCCTTATTGGTGTTGTATATTTAGGAATTGCTTTTCTAAGGATATTAGTTTCTTCTGAAAGGGCACTGTTTCGTTATCATATCAATTTCAAGCATTTTTCACGAATGCCGAAATAGTAAAGCAATTGAACGAAATCGCATATTGTGTGCAAGCTTGAGACGCGGCGCGGGCAGCCTATATAATTATTTTTACTATTTATGTTGATACTTGTTAAATGATTATTTATAATTAATTTATTAAAACCGGGTTCTACTAAAAATCGTATAGACTTAGGTAGGTGCATTACTTTTCGCCTTTCAGTCAAACCCGTTCAGGAATATGAAGAAATTTTAATTGAAATGCGATAAAATGTGTTAGTAATAAGAACAGCGAGCGCAGGCTAAGCTAAGTTACTATTTTATTTCAATGATTATTTATAAACTATGACATGAAAAATATATGTATGTATTTCGCCAGAGCCGCCGAAAGTCAGATCTAAGAAAGTTTAAAACATACACGCGGTTTATCGCAAAACTTTTGGTTCCAATTTACTTTTACCCTTTTTACCTAATTGCCAATTATTAACAAAAAGCGTTTATTAAAACTATGTTAGCTAAAATGTTCACTTTGTTATTTGTGTGGAATTATATGAGAAAAAGATAGGAGAACACACCTAAATAAAAGAAAAAACAGTATTATAAAATAGGATATCTATGCACATAGAGGAATGCACAGGTTGAAATTATTAATGTTTATAAACTTCAACTTATAATATAAATTCTTCTAGGAGGTACAGAACACGAAGCTTATGAGATTAAAAATGATTACCGAAAGAAACAAAATTAAATTTGTCGACAATATTGCACAGGATATATAGAGTACAAAGGTAATTGGAATATTACGCATATTTTAGCCGTGCTATAAACTTTTCAATCTTTAAATTTTCTGATGAATAATTTAATACATTAAGGCAACTTTCAAACACACTTCCAAGCCTTGTTATTTTTAATTTAAGCGTAAGATTTTAAAAGGTTAAGGTTTTTGATGATGGCTAATTTATCAATGGATCAGTTGGCCTGACATATGGCAATGATTTTAATATTGGTGTTTTCTTATTTTTCATTGAAAATTTAACGCCGAGTGGATTGGCGTAAAAGAAAATCCTAATATTGATTTTTAATAAGAAGACATCAAATAAAAAAAACCGTCCGGAAATACAAAATATTAATATTAATATCAATCCCTTAAGGAAAAGCCATGAAAATAATAATTCATTCTTTAAACAGATATAGTTTTAAAATATTTTACGCATTAAATGCGATTTGCGAGGAAATGATGCCTGTGGTTCACATGTATTTATTTATTTAATTATTAAACTTTCATCTTAGAAATATTCACCCCTTGTCTTGACACTTACTTACTTCCATAGAATATCTACTCTTCACATTTACTAACTTCTATACATCTAATCTTTATTCTAACTTACCGTTCATGCACTCACGCTATGTTCTTACTTTCGCCTCTTAGATCGTTTATTCTCATACCCTCAACTTATTTAATTACCAACAGAATTTGGAAACAAAGGACAGTCGTATGGAACCTTTCTTCGCAAAATCGCCGTTAACAACGGATTTAGTTAATCTTTTTGCCTTGAACTACATATCTTCTCGCTCTGTGTTATGTTTATCTACTCTCCGTGTTAATTGTTTACTATAACTTTCATTGTGCTGTGCCTTCCGCTCCTTCTTATTAAACTGTAGTGTTTTGCTGTGACAAATACAGTGTGTGAAACATAACTAAAAATAATAGGGTTCTATGTCTGCACATTCTATATACTTTAAGTCCAGTATAAAAATGTCTTATTATCCTCATGTAGCAATATTTAATGTAAAATATTTTTATTCAAAAATAATTTAAAATGTTCTGGCCAGGACTTTTTTGTCAATCCATTTTTATATGTTTTCTAATGTACGAAATTTATTATAAAATAAGTTTGATTCTATTATCAACCCGGTGAATGTCGATGTAGGTGACAGCTGAAAATCAGTGTTTGCTCCATGAGCAACTTTGCGCTGAGCTGTGGCCTATTTGTTTTAGAATAGAATAGAATAGAAAATCTTTATTTCTTTCTCCAACATATAAATAACAACATTTTAGTTAAGAATAAGAATAAGAATAAGAATAAGAATAATGTTTATTTGCAAACATGGGTTACAATTTAATTACAAATAGATGTTCAGTTGTTACAGTTCCATACATGTTTTGCTTATTTAGAGCATGCAAATATTTTATGTAAATAACAAGGAAAATATTTAGAAAACAGATAAAATTACGGAAAATTAATTATAAGTAAAATCAATCCAAATGTCAGATTCAATTAAATTCAATTTCAATTATAATTTTATTTATCAGTCAAAAATTCATTTACGTGATAATAACATTTAGTGGTCAAAAGTTTATGGAGTTCGTTCTTAAACATTGTCAATTGTAACTCCTTTATATTTTTGGGTATTTTATTGTAAATTTTAGGTACCATTCCTAAAAAACTTTTGCTCACTAGTGCTGTGTTTGCTCTAGCAGAGCACAGGCGATGTTCATCCCGTCTACTACGTGTGTGTGACGGTTTTTCAAATAAATGTAGGTTACATTTAACGAAGACGGAAACCTCGAAAATGTAGAGCCCCGGCAACGTTAATATGTTTAACGACTGAAAATATGTCTTACAGCTTTCTGTGGGTTTCAGACCATACATTGCCCTAATACATCTTTTTTGAGCTTTAAATATAGTTTCCCTCTGAGAACAATTCCCCCAAAAAATAATAGCGTATCGTAGTTTAGAAGAGACATAGCCATGATATATTGTTTTTAGTGCCTCTAGACTAACAACGTCTTTCATTTTGTAGAGCATGTACGCTGATTTACTCAGTGCTTTGCATATTTCTTCAGCCTGTAAATTCCAGTTTAGCTGTTTGTCAATTTGAAGTCCTAGAAATTTTGTATTTGCAGTATTTTGAATATGTCGATTTTGATAAAATAATTTAATGTCAGGAATATGTGTCCTTTGTGAAAAATGCATTATTTTTGTTTTGTCAAGGTTGGCGTTCAAATTATTTTTAGTTAACCACTCTAATATCTTCTGTAAAGTAGAATTTAAGTCCGTCTCGTAAGTCTTAATGTCTCTACATTTTACGATCGCAGTGCTATCGTCTGCAAAAAGAACCATAGGGTGCGGAATATGCAAAGGAAGGTCGTTAATGTAGATTATAAATAGTAATGGCCCTAACACGCTTCCTTGGGGTACGCCATACTTGATTGTTCTTTTTCCAGATATGTATTTGATTTCTGTTTTATTTTTTGTGCAAATTCTAGAAATTTCTGTCATTTGTTCCCTATTAGTGAGATACGATTTAAGAAGAAGAAATGCGCTACCTCTAATACCATAAGCGTATAATTTACTTAATAGAATATTATGATCAACATAGTCAAACGCCTTGGTCATATCCATAAATATGGCGCTAATGTGAGTTCTGTCGTTCATACCAGTAATGATTTTAGACAATAAATCAAAAATAGCCCCATTTATGGATCTACCTTTTCTAAAGCCATGTTGTTCATTTGCAAGAATGTTATTTTTGTCCAAAAAAGTGTTGATATTGTTAAATATCAATTTTTCATAAATTTTTGAGAAAGCGGACGTTATTGCTATAGGTCGATAGTTTTGTAGCTCACATTTTCCTCCCTTATTTTTATACAGAGGCTTAATAATTACGGGTTTGAGTCTGTCAGGAAATATGCCATCTGTCACGCTGAGATTGTAAAGATAGCTTAAATGACCACATATAGAGTCACTTACAAATTTTATAACTATAATCGAGATATCATCATATCCGGTACTTTTTTTATTTTTTAGCAATTTAATTACGTTTCTAACCTCTTGCGGAACTGTTGGTGGGATATATATAGAATTCATAATAGAGTTAAAAGTAATCTTATGGTTTGGAGTATTGTTTTTATTTGAGTCAATTTGGTCAATAAAAAAATCATTAAATATGTTTGCAATGTCATGTGGGTCAGTAAAGTTGGTATTGTCGCGAATTATATTAGAAATATTTACTCTCGGTTCTGTTTGTTTTGCGTTTTTTATAAGTTTCCAAATTGTTTTTGATTTATTATCAGATTTTAGTATGTCGTAGCTATTTTGAGATAATTTAGTTAATTTAATAATTTTTTTTAGTCTTTTCGAATATGTCTTTAAAGTTGATTGATTTATTTTATTTGGTCGTTTACGATATGTCAGAAGAAGTTCCCTATGTTTTTTAACACACAGTTTAATACCTTTACTCATCCATTTTTGTTTTTTATTATTAATTATGTTTATTTTTACTAAAGGGAAGCACAGATTATAGAACAGCTTAAATGTGTCAAAAAATACATTGTAAGCCTCATTGGCATTTTCAATTTGATACATTTCTGAAAAAGAAAGACTATCGATACTTTGCTTAAACTTTACCAAATTTTCGCTGCTTATATCCCTTCTGAAAATTGCCCAGCTCTTAATTTTATTTATTTTTCGTACTGGGTATGTTAATAATTGAGCCGTATGATCTGAAAGCCCTAAGTCTAACACCTGGCTTTTGCAACTTCTTTTGAAAGTAATAGCAAAATTATCAATACAACTATTACTAGAGATTCGTGTGGGTTGTCTTATATTTAATTTTATGTTATAACAGAGCAATAAATTTTCAAAGTCAAGAGATGTCCTATTAATTTTTAAAATGTCAATGTTAAAGTCTCCGCAAATTATTACATTATTTTTATTCTTAGATACTAAAATTAATAATTCCTCTAGTTTTTTAAAGAATAAATTAAGGTTTTTAGAGTTGGGCACTCTGTAAAGTACCACTAGCGTTATATTATATTGATTTAAATGTATAGCACAGCACTCAAAAGTAGATTCTATACATAACTTATTTACTGCTGTTAGAACAGTATATGTTATTCCATTTTTCACTAAGATACAAGTTCCTCCACGGTTTTTTGACCTGGAGTAACATGTTGCGAGATTGAAGTTAGGTATGCAAATCAAGTCCTCTTGTCCTAAGGGAATAAAATGTTCAGATAAACAGATAATATCTAAATCAATATGCTGTTGTTTGTTTATATCGTCTATATGTAGTGCCAATACATCCGATTTATTTAATAGTCCTGCAATATTTTGGTGAATAATATGAATAAAGTTATGCTCGAAAAAACTCGTCCGATGTTTGCTTAACCGTGTTGTTATCCGATGATGGAGCAGGGTCAGATGATGGAGCAGGGTCAGTCATGTCTTCCTCGATGGATCGAATTAAATTACCCAGGTCGTTGACAATGGTGCGGCTACCAGCTTGATTAATTTTTCCGCTGATTCTAGAGAACATGCTATAATCATATTTCAGGTTGCGATTTGTGTCTAAAATATACGCATATTGTTTTGTTTCATTGTCCAGGTAGAGTAAATTATTAAATGTTTCAATTCTCCAGTTATACATTGTAGCATAATTGTGGTACTTGAAGGTTGGTAGGCAGAATATTATGTTGGTATGCTGTAATTCGAGGATTTTTTCTCTAACGACGACGACTAAATTAAGGTAGTTAGTAGTTATTTCAAAGTCTTCTTCTCCTGCAAATATTATACAGTGGTCGTCCATTGTAAAACCTTGAAGCTTATTGTGCAATCCTTCTAATAGTTGTATAAGACCGCAACCAGGTTTTCGATAGTGACAACTGATGTACTTATTTAGGTGCTCATTTTCATTCAAAGTTGTGTATCTGAACCCTTCATGGAATCATGCAACAATGGCCAGGAATACAATGCCGCGGACAAACCACACTTTCCCATTGAATTCCGTTATGGAATAAACATTTTCGAAATTATTTTGGTATGATTTAACAGAACTTTAACGAGTTGTTATGAAAATATGTTTGGTAGCAAGAGCTTTTTTTTACAATACATTTAGGATGTGGTAGGTAAAGTACTACGTTGTTTTGAAAATTACATCGGGAATTATGTCTTTTCCCGCAGTAAATCTAATATATAAAATTTACATGTCACAATGTTAGTTACCGTACCTCTCCGAAACAGCTTTACCGATTTTTACCAAATTTTATATGCGTATTCAGTTGGTCTAAGAATAGGCTACTATCTATTTTTTATTTTGCAACACAGCGTTTGCTGGGGTCAGCCAGTTAATTATAATAACATTAATAACAAACGATTCTAAGATAAAAATATGAAAGTGAAAAAAAATTAAGCTAACTGTCAATACAATGTTATATCCATAATTATTCTTAGTTTTTATTTAAATTAACTTTAAGTTGACCTGTCCATCTATGCCCTGTTCGTCTAAGGAAATAAACGTTTTGACTTTGACTTCGAATTAGCCTAGAATTTGTTAAACCAAACCAAAAAAAATATTAGAAAGCTTTGATTCTTAATTTCAGTAATTGAGGATTTCATGTTAGAAAAGAACAATAATTTGATAGAAACTGGCTGTAAAGTTAAAAGATTTTGTCTTATGTAATGTTGAAAAAGTCAGTAGACTACGTTATGTATATTCTAAAGTTATTTAAATAAGAGAAGGGAAGGAAGTGTCAGTAATTAACCCACGACCTTTGTTGGTACTTAATAAAAACCTGTTAACACTTCCAATAAAATAATTAACGTTCGTTAGCGTGCACTCGGCTATGGAGGATTTTTTTTGGTAAATATGAAATTGATAAAAAACGGCGGCAAGTGACGTAGAGATGATGATAAAGTTAATATTTAGGTATTAATTTAAAGTTGACCTGTCCATGTAGGCCATGTGCTTCTAAGTTAATAAACGTTTTGACTTTGACTTTGAATTTGACTTTGTTAAAGCTCATTGTATTTTAAGTTCCCTACCTCATGAATATTTGCATTTATCGTGTTTATTTGTGTGTTTTTTTGTATATTAATTAATAAATTGCGCAATGTTTCTATCGCTTCTATGAACTTTTAGGATAAGTAATCTGATCTTAAATTATGAATTATTATTTGAATTATGAACAATTTATTTGAATATTTTATTATTTTGAATTATGACATATTTAAATTTTCAAATAAATTGGCATTGTGTATAATTTTAAATTTTATTATAGAATGATGTTCCTTAAAACAATTTTATTGTAAGTATTAATATACCATTATGTATGTACATTTTTACATACCTGTATGAAATTGTAACCTGACTTGTAACCTTAGTTGTAAAATGGTGAAAATTAGTAATAAAATGGTTTGAGTCGTTAATCTCACGACAACGACTCAAATGAAAGAAAGCTTAAGTTCTGAAACGTCAAATGAAAGAACACTTAGTCAAGACCTATCAAAAGAAAAATGACTTTTTGCACCTTTGTTATTGTATATTGATTGTAATATTGAGTAGGTCTGAGAATCGGCTACTATCTATTTTTCATTTTGCAAGACAACGTTTGCTGGGGTCAGCTAGTCTTATATAAAAGTTCTCGTACGGAAATGTTCGTTCGCTTATTGGTAAAATATAACCAATAAGCTGAAAATGTATATTAAAATCAATAGTGACTTTGATAAATATATTTTTGGTAATGTAACAACTAGTAGAAAGTAAAAAAAAAATGTATACAATCTTATACATTGCCAGAACATTTAGTCCAGTAAACGAAGCGCTAATCTTACCATTTTCTGAGTGGCAGCAACCAACGAGAAAATGTTCTTTGCTAATCTCATATTAACATGTAAAAAGTACAGGGTCGTGAATCACCGTAAATGTAGCTAGGATTGTGATATTTATAAAACTAGTATTTATTCATTATTTACATTTATTTATTTATACTGGCAAACCTTTAAACCGGGACTAAAGCAGTCCCGGTTTAAAGGGCATGGCGCTAGCATTTTAGTATAAATCGTGTCGCTTTTTATACAGTCAACAGCAAAATAAACTGATGAAATAGGTTCCCAAAATAATATATTATAATAAATTAAGTCAAAAGTCACGAACTTTTGAAGTTTGTTAGAAGAAAAGCAACAAATAGTCGGTGTTATTATGATAATCATATTTTGACCACTTGTTGTTACATTTGGTACATCACGCTAGAAGATGTTTTGAAAGGTTTATTATAATCACTTACTTTTGCTGTTCACTGTCCATACCTAAGGGTCATTTCTGAAAGAGTCGCGACGTGATGCGACTATATGTTGCAGTTTGAAGGATATTTACCAAGCACTTGGCCAGCAGCGTGGTAAATTAAGGCCTAACCTCTTTTTAGGAGAGAAATCCCTGTGTCCCAGCAGTGGGAACGTTAATAGGGTGATGATGATGATGATGATTACAGGTCAATAAACCCAACGTACTCGTATATAACAATAAAAATAAATGTTCTGTAAAAATTATGCCACACCAATTTAACTAATATACAATTATGCATTGCCATTGATATTTGAATTAGGCACTGAAGCTTACTGAACAATACTTACCTTCATAAAATCGCGTTGCAACATTCGCGCGGCAAAACAAAAGTTTGATATGTACCTATAGACTTGGACACTCACGGTACTCGCAGATCCAGTGCAGGTAGTCGAGGTTGCAGCCGACGTCGTTCCACAACCAGCCCCGACCACCGTCCAGGACTACGCAGTTCTGCTCGCCGTTGTAGTTGTTCGGCTGGTCCTTGCCCCAAGTTGGTCGAGATACTATCTCACCTAAGGAATATAAATAAATACTTTTTACAGTATATTCATGTCTTGTTTATTGCCCGTGTAAGGAAGGGTTTGTTTAAATAAATAATTCCAGACTAATCACACAGCATCACCTAACCCCATAGTAAGCAGAGCTTGTACTATGGCTGTTAGGTGACTGATATACTACATACCTAGAAAACATTTATTGTAAACACATACGTTATATAGAAAACATCCAGACCCGAAACCAGACATTGTAGATCGTACAAAATCTAATCCCCCGGCGGGAATTCGATTTGAAACATAACATAAATAATGGTGAAATTGATTATTGCAATTTGACATATTTTTTAATTGAAATTGTTTTTTTTTGTAATTTGGCTAACATTTATAGGTATATTTTCTACTATAAATGACTATATTCCCATTATTATATTATTTGGATTGTCACGTATCAAAATAAATTGTTATCATGTTATAGTTGATAAGACCTACGATTTACTGTAGTTTTCTGGTGAAAAGTTCAATCGTTTATCAATTCAAATTTACCTATAGGGCAGACAATTCACTTCTCCGTTACTCCATGCTACCCAACCAAATAAAGGTGTATTTGCATAATTTCAAAAAGCTTGGTTGACTAGATATACCGTGAAGTTTCAACATACAGATGAACAAACAAACTTTTCAAACAATTATTTGGGATAAAATGAAGGGTAGTAGGTAATCATGTATTTTGTTTCCATATTCTTTGTCATCCGAGATGTCATTACTAACAATCCGATAATGATGGAGGAACGCCACTCTATCCACCCTAACAGTGCCTTCCCCAACCTATTATTGCCTAGGGTAGGTACTGTAGGGGTGTAGAACACAAAACTAATTAACGAGTAGTAACCCTATCGTTTAAAGAGGACTTCCAAAAAAGAGATTCTCATTCAATGCGTATTTTTTTATGTTTTTAGACAGAACATTTTTGCAAGTGAGTGGATCGAATTTTTTTAATGAAAGATGTTGTCTGCATGTTTGAGTGCGTTAGAGTTTGATATCTTTTACTTTTAAATGAAACGGATAGGCAGAATTACTTTTTAAGTAACTTCATATGCTATGCTAAGCTCGACATAAAAAAATTGTACTTCAATAATCATGAAATGAGTAGTTTTAATGTTTCAATTATTGTATTAAAGAGCACAAGAACATAGTGTCGTCGGCGTCGCCTTAAGGGCCCCTTATACCGCAAATGCTGTTTTTAAAATCAATATGAATCAGTCAAAAATTGACGTAAAATTTTGATAAAAATATATGTTTCAGTTGAGGATCTTACAGAGTGCAATTCGCTTACATTTACACAATAAGATGAACTTCGCTCGATAGAAAAAAATACCAAAGTTGCCTCTTTTTAAAAAACATTTTCAATACTGTGCCTAAAAAAATAAATTTATTGACCTTATTTTTACACCAATCTTTAGATAAATCATTTTTCTAGTGCAAATCGCTGAGGTGCGTGTTTTACTGTTATTTTCCTATTAATTATGCCTAAATACCTACAAACCCGCGAGCGGCGGGACGCCCGCGGGCTTCGTCAGTCGCGCGGTGGCGCTTACCGACGACGGACCTGTGCCAGTGCTCTTCCCGCCCGACGAGCGACGTGCGACGTGAAAAAAAGGTGTGTGTGCGATTCACACACGACAGAAGTGAAACTACAACAATTAATAAAAACCGTAATTGGTTTTACAAGTACAAGGACAACTGCGCGACATTGCCGTCGCGACGGCAATGTCTATTTAGTATTTGGGCCGGGAAAAAGAACTAGTCAAAGTCAAAGTATCTTTATTGCATTATTACATGTAGTTTAAATGGTAGGTATTATATAAGGTTTTGTATCAATGTAATTTGCCCATTGGAGCGTGCCACATTTTGATTAACAACCATTTAATAATAAGAAATTTTAAATAATAATTGTATATAATTAAAAAATAAACATGTCAATAATTTTATAAATCAGATTAAATAAAATAAAATATTAGTTAATGATTAAAAATAATTACACATTACATTTATTTACCAATGGTTTTGTCATTTAAATATTCGGCAACTGTATAATAACATTGTATAATAACAGTACATATCGAACGAATCGAAAAAGATGATGAATTTTGGAAATCAAAGATGGAATCAAAATTATCACACTTTTACCACCTGTCCAATGTCTGCTGCCAGAAATCGTCAACCCCAGACACACTCTTGGTTGCATCTATACGGAATCTGACACTTGAATGCGAATCCCGGTGGATTCGCAAAATCAAAATCCGAAAATAAAGAAAAAGAGATTTTTTTACCTACCTAGCACTAAAACTCTAAATTACAATGAAATAAAAAAGCATTTTATTCCTCATATAAAATGTATTTTTTTTATAAATGAGAATAAATATTGTACATAACAATTGTTTGTTTTCATTTTGTTGTTTGTATTCTTTACCACAAATGCTTCAATCATAATTATCACCTCACTAATTCAAAAAGTTTAGTAAGAAAAATTATGTATACATTCAATACCTACATACCTACTACAATAAACTTTCATTTCAATCAAATAAAAGAATATAGTCAATAAAATAATCAATATACCAAAAAAAATACGGTCAATAAAATTAAAATCACCGTAGCTACTGCATTATGCTGTATTGTGGCGTTCTTGCTGCCGACAAAGTTCGCCGGAGTTCATATCAAGTCGGCTCCCGCGTAACGCGCATGCAAGTCGACTGGGCGAGTAAAATGCCTAAATCTTCGAAACAAGGTGGCCTTAAATAGAGACAGAAAGCAAAGTGAGCAAAACGTTCTTTATTTTCCTCTTCTTAGCAATTATTATTTAGGTGATGTGTAAAATTACTGATAGGTAAGCCTTTTTATTAGTTGATTGTAATAGTGTTGTAGCATTATTTAAAGAAATAAAACTTAACTTAGAAAATTAAACTTTTAGCTTTTCAACAACAACAGGTGTTTTTGTTTAAGTGCTTTTAACGTTTTATAAGTCGGGTAAACGGAGAAGGTTTATAATTCAACATTAATTAATGTACTTTCAGTATGTCACTAATTGGTAACCCATTCTGCATACAAATACAAACCACTACTGCATGGGGTTAATAATAATAATAATATATTTTAAATATATATATATTTTTATACAGTAGGTAGTTTTAAATATTTTTTTCTGTAATCTAATGTAAAAATATATTTTTGACGTGTTTAAAATGAAATAAAGTGAATAATAATATAACTCATTAACACACCAAGATAAAACAATACAAAAATGGACTTAATGCTAAATACAAAATGCGTAATGGGCGGCCTTATTGCTTAAAGCAATTTCTTCCAGACAACCTTTGGATGGAGCAAATAACTGGACGGTGCGGTGACATAAAAATAATAATAATAGTAATACAAGAACAACAAATTAATATCCAAATATTTTATAATATAGACTTACATATAAATTAATATATAGATACTAATAAAATAGCTTATAAATACTTATTACAATACAATAATGGGGTTACCAGTTAGCAATGCATACTGTACCTAAACTTGTATTGTCATAACTTATGAAGTTAAAAAGCTGTGTGACTCACCATCTACCCATTTCCAAGTGCGAGAGGTGAGTCCGGGGTCCTTCTGGGCCCCGATCCACACCATCTGAGTCTTCAGCTGGGCCTTGCGCCTCTCCAACTCTTGGATTAGGAAACTTGATGTGGCCCCCTGAAAAAATCATATGTTATTTGTTTCATACTCGAACTACCTACTTATCTTTACAATATTAACCGGCTAATAACTGCCGTTTTCTGGTATTGTTAAATGGAATTGCATAAGAATAAATACTTTATCTATACTAAAAACGTGCTAATTTTAGAAACTATTGGTCCGATTCGAAAAATTTTTTCAGTGTTACCCCATTTATCGAGGAAGGCGTTTTACGGGAAAATACTTTGTTAGCACGGGAAAAACCAATAAAACGAGCAACGCCGTGGCGTGTTAAGATAGTTATATTATAAAGCCGATTTATGTGCTACATTTTTCTCAATGTTATATCAAATATGTTTTCTAAAGGGTGATTCAAGCGGTGATGTTCCATCACAGATAAATTAACCCCCGACCAAAAAGAGACGTGTTATAAGTTTGACGTGTCTGTCTATCTGTGTGTATGTCGGTGTGTCTGTCTGTCTGTGACGTCATAGCTCCTAATCTGTTGTGCCGTTTAAAAGTTATAGCGGTGAGAGTGGGGAAGGAACACCGAAAATCTGCAAATATACTTGAGTATCATATGAAAACGCATCGCGTGCACATTACAAAATATTATAGTGTTTTACTTTTAAGGAAATTAAGGCATTGGAATCGGGGGTTTTTCGTAAATTTTAATTTATTTGTTAATATAAGTAGATACCGAATTTGTTGTCGTCCGAAACCTGGGAAAGTTATTTTGTACAGAAAATAAATATATTAAACAACAGAATCATGGAATTACGTGAGGTAGAACTACTTAACCACTTTTACTTTGCAACTCTTATGTTGTCATTTAATAAACACGTTATTCATGAGGATTATTTCACTCTTGATTTGTTGTAAGTAAGGGTTAAAATTATTAAAAACTTCTTTTATAAATAACAAAATATTAAAGTACTTGTAAGTATGGCTTTAATTAAAAATATATAAGAGATTATACTGATTTACAAACCAACATTATACCCTACCGACCTTTAGAGCGGGTATCAATCGTTTGTCCTCCTCAAGCACTTCGAAATTTTTATTTGTTACAAAGATACAAAAAACATTAGTGAGCAAGCTGGGTATTTTGCAAAACAGTGTTCTAAGTAGGGTGCCCTTTTAACACTTTAAGTAGGGACGGAACTATAAAGGAACATAACACCCTAATGGTCTGGACAACGAACAAAAGCTGTCAATTTATTTACAATATCGAGAGGCTGTAAGGTAGCCCCCGTCTACCGTCAAAACAACTCATTACTTCAAGACCCTTGTCTACGTCTTAACCGCAAAATAATATTTGGTGGTTTCTCATTTAAATGTCAAAACTGCACAGCAATCTGACCTTGGACCGAGAAACTTGTTTAAGGCAAACAGGTTTCTTAAATTCAGTGAACGAATTATTTTATACAATTTATATTATGTACATATTAATGTTGAAAAGAAAGTCTTGTACCGGATGGATGGAATTCTATATATAAATGCCAATAGTACAGTCATTTTAGTTTTACCTGGAAAGTTTACCGGGAGTTTTGTCAATTGGCAATTTTATAAGTTTTGATTTGCTCTTTACGAATTTCAACTTTGCCACCCCATGAAAATGCTTGTTTCTGACTCATGGTCGGTAAAAACAGTTTATACAAAATGAAACAACAGACAATTACGTACAATTTATGTTTCAATCTTTTTTCCATAAACTCAATAAAAGTATTGGCGTATGAGTGATAGTAAATTTTGCCAAAATAGCCAAACTGCTTTTAGGCAACGTTTTTCCAAAACCGTATTTTGGTGGCAAATTTGAAATTCGAAAGTAGCACATCAAAATCCATAATTTTGACAATTTGCTAAATAACCAGAAAACTTTCCAGGTAACATTTCGAAACAAATGATTGTCTTATTAATTTGCAGTTATAATTTAATATTCTACGGATATAGATTGGATTTTTCAGTCTTTTTGAGCACCTAATTAGAAACTCTTGCTTGGTTAATATCCCGTAACACGTTGTTAACAATGGCTTATAATAAATTATTTAAATTAATAATTTTATCAACAGTGGGATGCTTTGCAGTGGGGATGCTTTTTTTTTTTTAATTTTATGGTTATGGCCACGTCCGCTATTAAAATATAATCAGTTTTTTTTGTGTAACTGTTTTGGCATCGTACACCTAGATACCAGCGTTATTTAATTTTAAATTTAGGTACGTTATTATCATAAAATTGAGGAAGTTTTATAATCTTATGGAAGTCTACGTGAATATAAATTTAACTTAAAATATAAGGTGCAACGAATTTAACCTAACCTAACACTCAGATACTACAACAAATCCACGTTGTTCTACTAAAAAAAACCGAATGAACTTAATTACTGCATAATCTTACATTTAAAAGAGGATGAACCCTAGGGGGGCGGCGGCCTATTTCGCCAATTCGAAATTCAATCCAATAAGCGCGCGTAATAAAATTTCGTATTGCGGTGGGCACTCGACGTGTTACTAACATGTAGTTGAATTGCTAATAAATACGGTAACGTCCGACAGTCGGATAATAATCCAGTTATTTTAGGCATTTAGAGCCCAATCTGCAGACAAAAAGAACATATAAAGGTCAAAGGTCAAACATTCCGTTTTTCTCAAATATCTTCTACCTGTCGCTCGGAGGTCATAGAAATCTTCATGAGAAATATCCGTTGCGACATTAGGTACAAAAATTGCCATACAATTTTTTATGTACCTTATAATTAACCGTTTCGACAATGTCGATCTTTTGAGATGTTCACCACAACACTGTTTATAAAGTGTGTACAGAGATTCAGCTCAGTAGGAATTCATCCGTAGATGAAACCTAACCTAATGTGACTACGAGTATAAATGTCAGCTGCGTTTGGCTCTAGTCCTCCCTCTGGGCATGTTACAGTGTGACTGTTTTATTGAATCAGATGCTGAGTTGAGGGTGATGCGTATGATATCTCGACAGTGAGAGGAGATTTAATAATAGAATTGTGCACAAATGGACGCGTTGCGAATCTAGGATAATAATGGTCTGTCATTGATTTATTTAATGTTTTACACTAGCTTTTTGACGTGATTACGTTTGGACTGCCTCAGAGGCGCGGTGGGCGAGAGTCCGCTTGCGGCGCAAGAGGTAGCGGGTGCGATTCCCGCCGAGGGGTCAAGTGTTTGTATGTTCTGCAAGCACTTTCTCCTTGGTCTGGGTGTTTAATATGTATAATAAAAAAAAAATGCATGTATGTATTGTATATTATATTAAGTATATCAGATGTCTAGTACCCGTAACACAAGCTTACCACGGGGCTAGATGTTGTTGTGTGGATTGTCCGGAAATATTTATTATTTATTTCTTTATTTAAATTTGTTACCACCAAATAAGCTAAGACAAAATCTTTCTTGTCTTGTCCATCCAAAATTAATTTAACCCGATTTTCAAATCAACAAACTATTAGATAGCAGATTGAAGTTTCTTTCGTCTCACCTTAAAATGTTGTACGAATAAGTGAGAATTTAATTCCGCCATCACCTTACCCTATATTTATTTGTTAAATTTATCCTTACTGGAAAAATCCCCCCATCTGAAGTTATTCTTATAAATTTAACTAATGTTAATGATGCAAATTACTTTTAATCATTTACCATCTGGCCATTTCCAGCTTTCATGCAACAATCTTCTTCTTGAGTCACCCTACCTATTGCCGAAAACGGCATTAATATCCGATTAGTATTGTTTGAGTTTAAAGCAAACATAAAGACGGACAGACGCGGCGGGAGAGTGGGAGACTTATTTATAATAAGTATAGATTAGTGAAATCTTAGTTCATCTGGTATTTAAATCCGTAAGGAAATGGAAATTACTTAATTTTATACCTCGGTAGTAGGGACTAGCTGAGATTTCTAATGGCTAATAGAACTACTAGAAATCACATGTGCGTTGCTAAACACTATCTCTAAAACTTGTATTATAGCATTGCAAAATACCGATGCTAGTTGATGTAAAATGTATTCAAAAGTATTTACTAACTTTAGGCTATATATCTATATAGGTTTATGTATTGCCAAAAACCCCCACAAAATCAATATAATCCTCTCTAATAGAGTCACTCCAGATCTATTAATATTGAGAAGGGTTGCCAATACTCGGATACCTGTATCCAACAGTCGGCTTGCGGCCGATGTGATGATAACAGCGCTCATTATAACAGCTCTCCTCTTTTTTTCAGATGGATTTTATTTGCTGTTGACTGCAAATGATCATAACAGCGTTCCCGGACTATAGCGGACACTGAAGTTATCTCAAACAAGAAGACATTTTAATCTAACCCCACGTCGTAGTAATTTATTATTCTATGCCCACGTGTTCCCATTGGCGTTTCTTTAAGGCGCCGCAACACGATTTATGACTTTATGGGATGAGGTACGGAGATCTTTAGCCCGTAGTATTTATATAAACTGACCTGGAAGCCATGGATGAGATCGCCTCCATGTTTCTGGCACTGGGACCTAGCGTCTTCGAAGGATGCTCCCTTGGCCACGTTGAACTCATAGCAGCTTCGGGAGAACGCAGCTAGTTCTATGTCGGCCGGCGCGCCGGAAGGGGCGCAGCGGTCGTTGGAGAATTCTACATGAAATACACAATAAGTTATTCAAAGGCTCGGAGTGCTCGGGCTTTTCTACGAGGTAGAATCAAAGTGACTAAATGGCCTGCCCATAGCCACTATATAATAGGTCGTTGGGCTCGATAAATTCTCGAATAGAGGATACGGATTCGTAAGCGCAGCGTTGGGCGATCACTTATAAGATGGACTTAGTCAAAGTTGCGGGCGGATCAAAGAATCGGTGGATGAAATAAGTGGACACCCTTTGTTTGGCTTATGTCAAGCAGTAGGCGTCCCACGACGTACTGTATCAATGATGAATTGTGAAGATTATGATGAAGTAAGTAACCAACTTATTTGCAGCCTGAGGTAATAAGCCCGGCCGTGAGAGACTATTAGCAAGGCAACAGGTATGAGGGAGACTTTTAAATAAAGCTATTCACCTTCTGTTGTGAAGACTTCCACCTCGCAGAGAGATAAGGAGCCCTCCACGCCGACCAGCTGCAGGAACACATGCTGGCCCACGAGAGGGCGCGCGCAAGTAAATGTATTCGTCACGCCTTCATCTGCAAAAAACATACTATTTCAATAACAAGTTATTTCGCCTTTTTACATCGCGAAAACGTAAAATTCTCGCACCAATAACTGTTTTTTCCAATTTTTACTAATCTGTCAGTAATGTCTGCTGATGTTTTAAGGAGTAATTAAGGCTTCTTTTAACTCATTCGATTCGGTCACTAAAATACCGAAGGGGATGGTTATGATTATTTTTCTAAAGTTGGTTAGGTACCCCTGCGCTCCCTAAGATGAGCCTCTGCGCTTCCCCTTGGAAGACCGACACCTATTAATTAAATTTAGTTATAAATATAACCGGTCAGTCAAAAAACTAAATATCTCCAGAACTGTAAAAATAATTTGAATAATGTGATGAAAAACGGCAAAAACTAAATAATAAAAAAAAACAGAAAACTATGTGCCCACATATTTTCACTTCTTAACTTTATAATTAAATTCTCAAAAGTACATTCTTCGTTTAATTAGGATACTATACGTAGTTCGCGGAAAATATGCGCCGTAATCTACAAAAATAAAAGTAATTCTACTTTAAACGTTAAGGTATCTTTTTCACTTGGTGTATTCTAAGATCATTTAGAATACACCAAGTGTTTTGTAAGTTAATTAAATTTTATAAATTAAGCCTGAAAATTTTACTTAGTATGTAAGTACATTTTACGTATTTTTCAGGATAGACTGTAAAAACATGTATTGTACGCTATTCATAAACCCCCTAAATAAGCGCCCATAAATGCAACAGGGGTGTTGAGCTGCTGTCGAGATACGGATCCTCTGAGATACAGTCACTGATTAGTTCAGTAGGATCCGTAACCTTGACTGTATGCAAAATATGACTAGAATATTGGTGCAATTAAAAATAGTTTAGTTTTGTTTTAGTGTACATAATAGGTTGCCTGTAAGACATCGTATTAGCGATAAGATGTAACTTTTGTATTTTTTTTACAATAACAACCATTTTAAATTGTTTAGTTTTTTATTTATTAATTGTACATCAGATATCAATAAAAGTTATTGCATTTGTATTTGAAATAAACATAAACCAACTTTGAAGCCTCTAAAGCCACTACAATTAGTCACTAGATAAACCCAGCTCAATGACCTATTCACCACATGCCCATTCTTCACAATCATCATTTTGAGGCAGGCTGATTTTATTAGTCTTTGTTCCTACTCGCCAAGGACAATTGCGACAGTCACGATACATAGTTATTGTACTCATGTTTCTGCATTGTATGAATTCTCGAGCTGAAGTGGTCTGCACACGCAACCGACTGCAATTACACCACTTTTATTGATTCTAATTAATCAACCGCAATCAGCCGCACCAATCACAAAAATGTAACGAATAATTAGTCTCGTAATCAGTTTTTATCTGGCGTTGTGACAGTATAATAACATTAACAGCTCTAAAGTAAAAAACAATAATCAGCGAGAACAAATTTATACTTAACTGACAGTGCCCTGCGGTTACCCGCGTTATAATTAATTTCCTTGGTTAAAATTAGCCTTAATTTTAGGCTAGGCTAGGCTTTTAGAAATATAGACAAACAAACAGACACACATAAATACTTTTCCATTCATAACATTAGGATGGACTTCTAATCTAAGGAACCAACTATATTTTATGTACTCACTCCATGGAGAACATATTCCCTTATTATTTATTTACCTCAAATATTACAAAGGTGAATTAACCAAAACTTACTTTCTACTAGCTATACTCATATTACAAAGCTTAAGAGTTTTTTTTAATTTTTTGTTTCGATTACAAATTCTTCTTATTTTTTTTTTTGATTTTGGTACTAGGGCATTAGGACGTTCCATAACGAAAATTATGATGATATTATAATCTTATTCGACTAGTTAATGCCATCATACATCTATAATAGGCATGAAAACTACATCATAGTAATTGGTATTCAGTTTGTTCCGTATGATAGAACATCCAATAAAACTGGATATCTGATAAATGCTTCACGAATTTAAAGAAAATGCAAAATATAGAAAATTAAAGATACTAATACTATACTATAATACTATAGATACTTGTGTCTGCAAAATTTATTACAAATCGCACGAAAGTGTTACAACAAGCGAAACTTCAATACAATACAATGCACTAATACGTCTTGTTATTTCGTCTCCAAGAAATAAAAAAGATACAATCATTTTTTTTTAATAAGTAATCTATTTATCAGACTAATTTACTTTTTTTTAGTCATCTACCCATTTGTGTTTGAATGTTCTGCAATCACTTTTTCCTTGGTCTGGGTGTTTTATATGTATAATAAAAATATGTACTAACACGGGGTTTTTGTGTTGTTGTGTGGTTGTCCGGAAATATTTATTTATTTATCGCCTTTATGCAATTTTTTTTAGTCACGCTATGTGGAAACATGTATTGTTGTGTTTGTATTGTGATAAAGTTAGTAAGTAAAACTGTTTGTTTTCCGAATAAAATAAAATCTTTTGGTATAAGTTTTTACTAGAAGTTGAAGTCTCTATTACGCTTCGGTGTAAGAGACTGACGTAACAAACTTATTAAAAGTTCTGAGAATCGTTTGAATTATCAATTGTGACGAGCATCTACATAACTCAGTGGGTTAGAAAGTGTAAGTTCGTACACTTTCATGGTTTTAGTTCCAGCTTAAACGGAGACTATTATTATCTTCTTCTTTACGTTACGCCACTGTCTATGTCGTTCTATTTCTTCCCTGTCCATCCAAAGGTTGCCTGGAAGAGATCGCTCACAGAGATAAGGCCGCCCATTGTACTCCAATGTATTGTTGGCAGTTTGTATTTTATTTGTGGTGTACAATAAAGAGTTATACAATAAAGAGTCTATCTATCTATTATTATAGTTGTTATATTTAATGTATGTGAATAACATAATGGATTAAGCTTATAACGTAATGTTTTGCGTTGTTTTGTTTTATGAACGATAGAGGAAGATTGTTGTATTGAATAGGTTTTCACGCTTTTTTATATAGGTAGGTTTAAAATGTAGCAATAAATAAAGTTGTCAATTAACTCGTTTAAAAAAAATATACGGTCGAATTAAGAAACCTCCTTTTTTTTAAGTCAGGTAAAAAACTGAATCCAAAAATATTTTCAAATTCAAATTTATAAATATTGCTCAATCACAATGACAGAACCGCATCATCTATGAGCAGATCACCCATATTACAATATTGGAGTAAGATCAGTGAAATAAATACAATTATTTGCACATTATGAAACATAACATATAGAGGTATTTATGATACATAAAAAATGAGGAAAGGAAAATAATTACTAAGACTTAAAAACCGTTAAATAGTACTATGTTACCCTCATAACAGTTCTCATAAAAGCCTCGTGAAAGTAAAGGCCAATAATTGTTTTGATTAAAGCGTATTTCTCTGAGGATTCCGTTTCCTTTTTCAAATACTTCTTATCCAAAATATCAGTATAGCATTTACTCATACATTTATACACATGTATATATCTATATTTCTATTCAATGTTTCTATCAATGAAACTGTCACACCTGATACAAAGGTGCTATGCTCCTGTAATAAGGGCATAAAAGAAAATTGTGTAACTGCGTACCCTAGCTTCAACATCCAGTTTCTTTGAGATAACTAGCAATTTAGTAATATCAATACCTCCATTTTATTTCTAGTATATATATTGGCTCATTATGTCTAGTCGCAAGACAGCGCTAATGCGCAAGACTATAATATGTATGGCACCAAAAATTTATTATAAGATACCCAAATATATAAAAAATCTCAACGATAATTTATTTTAAAAGAAATTTAAAAAAAAATAGTTTTTATGAAATAATGTGACTTTTTAAATGATTAATTTTAATTCTCTATTTTGAATGTAGAATTTATAAGGAATATTATATTTAATGTATTATTATTATAATGAAAATGAATCATACTTTTTTATTATATTATAAATTTCTGACATAATTTGATTTTTGCATGCTAATAAGTAGAACATACTTGAGACTCAATTAATATTAAGATCTTTTTTAAACTACATTATGTAGAAGCAAATATGTGATGATTATTGATTATTATAGTATCTAAGTAGATTTATACTAGATTCTTGCCTTTGTTCTTCACAAGGACAACTGTTGGCTACGGACATAGTCTTGTCAAATTTAATCCACATTGGGCTTCTCTCGTAATTTTGGATTTTCCCGCAAAATGGGCTATTTTACCGCTTTAAAAAGGAGTATATGTATTATTCTAATATGTAAGCTACATTAATGTAAAGTTTCATAAATATCCTTTCAGTTGTTTTTGCGTGAGAGATTAACAAACGCAATCACTCACACATTTACCCCCATTCTCACAAACTTTCGCGTTTATAATATAAGTAGGATCTTAGCTTATAGTACCAGCGTTATATAAAATGTGTACTGTACCTTAAGTGATGGGGATTCGGCCCTTAGCAGATTAATGCTAATATATTTATATATTGCTAACTGACCACAGCCAACGTTGTTTTGCAAATTGAAAAAAATATACAGTAGCCGATTCTCATACCTACTGAACACGCATATAAAATTTGGTAAAAATCGTTTCGGAGGAGTACGGTAACTAGCAAGTAATTGTTTTATATTAGATTATTATAATCCTCTTGTCCTTATTTCATGGCAATAAAAATCGCAAGTTTACAAATATCCGCGTATTGGAGTTCCTATCAAATAGAAGGTAACATAACTTACTATCAAGATACATCAAGTTTTATGGGAATCGGTTAAGTCTATTAAAAGTGAACTTGTTATGTCCCAATCTCCTTAGTATCTAACTAAGGAGACTGGGACTGGAGACGAACAAACTCCCTGGCAACATCCAAAGTCATATCTGCAAGCTTTTCCGAGTTCTATGTCGCGGTCCTCATATTTTGCACACTCAACTTCATAATTCATATTCATTTATTTGTTACTTCATGTGGTTACAATAGAGGTGTTAACATAATAGATTCCCTGACATGAGACCTGTTGGGTTTTTACAACTATAACTTAAATAAAGATGTATCCTATACTATAATAAATGATTTTAATAATAGGAACAATAAGTAACTATAATTATAAATTAGGTAAGTATAGAAGATTCTGAAATTTAACTGTAACTTGAATTTTACAATTTATATCAAATCTAAATTATATCTTATTAAAGTTATTTATAATAATGTGGCTGGTGATGGAATCATTAATTTTATTTTTTAACTAATATCTTTGTATATAATATATATTTGTATATCTATTTAATTAAGTTATAATATTTAACACCTTATTTAACTTCCTTTAACACCTGCTCTATGGGGGACAATACTTTATTTTTGTTTAATGTGTACTTCCCTAGCCTCGTAGTTTTTGCCTAAGTCGTTAGGGCTTCCTCTGACATCTAATTAATTATTCAAGAATGCAAGGTTTTTCACGACTACAACATAAGGTCATCTTAATGTTTGAGGTCAAAACTGAAATATCTAATAGCATTTAATTAATTAAATATGCTGGGAGTTCCTGCTTTCCTGAAATTGTAGGCATTCAATTTAAACGTGTTTAACAAGCTGCCTGCCTAACCGTGGTTAGCACGCGTTTGAATGAATGAAATAATCCCTAACTGTTGCCTTATACTTCAGGTATATGAAAGGGGCTTGGCGTAGTTAAGGAAGCCAAATATTCAAAATTAGCTGACCAAAAGATTTTATATAAATTATCCAAGTTGATTTTTATTTAGGCAGTAATGTATCTAATTACATTACCAATGTTTTCAGGATGTTTGGCCATCGAGCGGATAAAATTATTATTATTTTAAAATAAACAAAACCTTATTATGTTTGTATACCATGTACAAGGGAATTTTGATATTAATATATATATTTATGGTACAGTCAACAGCAAAAGTTAGTGTTCAAAACATGCTCTAGTTTGACGTGCTAGATGTAACAAGTTATACCAAAGTGTCAAGTTCAAAAAAATATATATGTGAAATAAATTTCATCACTAACTCATGACACGTTATTTGTCCCTTTACTTCAAACCAACAACAATCAGACACTTTAGTACTTTAGCGCCTTTTGATTTAATTTACTGTACATAATATTATTTTGAGGCCCTTTCTCATCAGTTTCTTTTGGGGTTGGCTGTACCTACTTTTCTGCTTAGATGTAGTATCTAGTTCAGACATAATTTATACCAATGGATAATCACACATACCTACAGTAATAGGAGTTCTTGCTCTATTTAGCCAACCAGTGTAACGTACTTTAAATAATGATTATGTAAAATTTTTTCATTGTAACCTTACATAATTCAAATAATTATTGCCACTTCAGTGATTCTAACACTTTTTCAATGTCTCGGGTCGATATTAAATATTTACGTACATAACGAAGTAACATTTGGACAAAGGAAAAAGGACATCATCATCATCATTAAAAAGTTCGGTTTTCCTCAGAATCCCGGTTATTTAGGTGGTGAACCTAAATCAATTCATTTCTAATGGTCTAACGTGGTCTCATGATACGTTTAAAACCTCATTATTATACATTTTGATTTTGCGGGACCAGATTTTGTACGTTCTGCAATTTCTGGTTTCGGGTCTGGGTATTTTCTATGTATAATATGTATGTATTTACAAAAAAAAATGTATTTATGTAGTATATCAGTCACCTGACACCCATAGTACAAGTTCTGCTTAGTTTGGGGTTAGGTGATGCTGTGTGAGTAGTCCGGAAATATTTATTTATTTATTTTTTATTTATAATTCATTACGGGTTTTGATAATTAGATTCCATGATACGAATATAATAAAATAAAATTCAATACAGAATAGACCAAGCTGACAAAGTATACGGACTCTTGTAATTTGTCCTTCAGTCGTAGCTATGTTGTCTTAAATTGACTGGGTTCTTTCGGCGCTTTTTGCAACAGGTCGAGTTTGTTTGGACAAAAGAAGCGTACCCCTACGTCGATACATGCTCATAGAAAAAAGCATATCCAGTAAGCACCCCTATTCACGTTCTCTCTGATGGGAAACAGGGACTTCTCCCTTAACGAGAGAGATTGAGCCTTAATTCACCTTGCTGGATGGTGTATGTCACATTTATGTTCATCAAACTTTTCTCAGATCTCAGAACTTAGTGTCCTCACGATATTTTGCCTTCACCGTTTTATTAAAGAACGTGTTTTAACGGGCACATATTTTTTACAGCTTTGCAGAGTGCGGGGTTCGAACCCAAGTTCAAAATGAAAATCGAGTATTCCCCCATTTGGCCAACACGGCTTCCAACTAACTGCTCAACCTCATACATGCACATACAACAACATAATACGTATGTAAGGTGATACCGAGACGACAATCGCGTTTGGTCCAATTAGTGGTAGGTGACCATCTGAGGGGGATTGAATAGATAATATACAATATACATATATGTACTAACTGAGGGTATTTATACATGACTGCGTGATTTTAATTAGATGCACCTGAATCAGGCCTTGTTACTGAACACAACAATACCACATCTTAATAATTGGAAAATCAATACAACAATACACATACACAGTTCATTGTTATATCGTACGTAGTACGTACATAGTTTCTTATTAGATCAAAGAAAAAGAACTTAGGCATTATTTAAGGAGTTGCTTATTGTCCTAGTATTAGTAGGTTAAAAATAGTTATCACTCCCTAATAGTCTCCATTCCTGTACTACGATAAATAACTGAAACAAATATTAAAACTAGCTTAGTCGAGCTGTTTTTGCAAGGAAAACAAACAGCAGTCAATTTTATGTTTTAAGGTTTTAAGGATATCCCCGCAAAAATAATTAATTTTAGCGCGGTAAAAAATAATTTATCAAGCCTTCTTCCATAAATGTTCTTTAAAATACTGCAAGAATCAAATACTTTTTAATTCGAACTAGTAGTTCTCGAGATAAGCAAGGAATCAAAATCATCAGCTTCATAATATTAGTATTAAAACGTAGTGATTATATTCTCTGGTTACCTGGAAGAGATAGCTTTTTAGTGATAAGGCCGCCCATTGTACCACTTGTTTTTTATTTTGTTTTACGTGTTAGTGTTCCTTTGTTGTGAACAATAAAGCGTTTTTGTATTGTATTACGAGTATATTGTATTCTCTAATTAGTATAGATAAATTGAGTCACAGAATATACAAAGGGGCTAAGTGCTAAATTGAAATGTTACCATAAGATATTATGAGCTATGTTATAATGCCATTACATTGCAAAGATGCTTAGTGCCAAAAAGTTAATTCTTAAAAAGAACATAAATGCATTAAATGGTTTCCCGCGGTAAAAAGTAGACTATGTTATTTTTCAGGCTCTAGAGATTTTGTGTACCAAATTTAATTTAAATCGGTTCAGTAGTTTTTACGTGAAAGAGTAACAAACATCCATACATCCATACTTACAAACTTTCGCCTTTATAATAGTAGTAGGATAGATTATGTGACTATCCGTGAAAATCTTTAATCAGCTTTCTGTTGCTACTAACTTAGTCTATTAGTGTTGTTTTTCCTTTACATAAAATATATATAAATTCCATGCCTCAATTAGTAAGACTTGTATTGTACATAGTGCTAGGTATTTGTGTAGCAACATAATAACGTGGTACTGTGATTAACCCCCCCCCCCATCCCCCTCCCCCTACTTCTCAGTTCTTACAAGATCTAAAGAAAGTGGAAATTGTGTCACGTGCGTTTCACATGGCTCGCGCTCTCGCTGTGAGAACCCGATTTCTGAACAAATACATTTGTCTGTTTGTTCTCTATGGATTATAAATATATCTAAGGATATTTTCTCTCTATGGATTATAAATATGGCTTAGGATATTTTCTATATGGATTATAAATATACCTCATCATCATCATCACCCCATTAACGTTCCCACTGCTGGGACACGGGGACTTCTCTCTTGGTATAGAGGTATAGTTAGTAGTCGGAAAATTAGGCATTAATAGGCTTTTTTTCCTAATCCCGAGGGATTTACGTTAATCTCCTACAAGTCTGATATAAAAAGTGAAATATTTTTTATGAATAAAAGGAAAAGGCTTTTATTTTACAACGTGAAAACGAGTGTTAAAATCTTATCGGGGCATTGCCACACTTGCCCCGCTTACAACTAAGCTTATATTTAAAAAACATTCAACAAAAATTCAATACTTTGAGGAAAGATAGCAAACATCTGACTTTCGTAATAATGCTCTAATAATACAAGCACCTGTTCCGTAATATAGGTCAGAAACAATAACGCTGCAGGTTGCACCATAGATCGAACTAATTCCGGAATTCCTGCAAACATTGAGCTCATGGATTGCGCACCATTTTAGAAGAATCGAGTTACGGGAACAGGTCAAGGCTTTTGGGGCGCTTAATAGGTCTCTATTGAAAACGAATTCACTAATTGAAGGTTCATATTTCGGCGCGTATTTTAATTTGATTTATGATTTGACAAAGTGATGAAAACCTCATACTTAGGTTGAACGATTCGTTTTATGTTTTTCGTCATACTGTATTATGTATTTTGAATTGAAGTTGTGGTTTCTGTGGTTCTCACCGATTTAAAGGAGAAATAGAAGGTCCGAGTTTTTGGGTTGTAGTTTTTATTTTTAAATAAAATTTTTATTTATAAAAAGATAGAAAGGATAATAATGTTGGAGGATTGTAAAATAATGTTTTTTGGAAGATGAATAGAACCTTGCTTCAGGCAAGGTAAGTAATGTTGCTAATGATAATGATCAAAGATATTGCTTATTATAAGTAACGATAAGGTTAAAGATTTTAGACTATTAATGATGTAATTGATTGTTCAACTAAGTATTTAAATAAATTTCTAATTCTAAATCTTATTTTATTTGGAAGAACTGAGATCTGCTGTGACATCTCGCTTCGGAGAGCTTTGCTATTATCCCCCTGCCTAACCAGGCCCCAACCAGCCCAACTCCCTGATGAAGCGGAGTATATGTATGTATGAGTGATTGATGTATGTAAATAATAATTTTAATTCAATTATAAATTATCTATCAACCTAATTTTAGATGTAAACACATGTACTGATTACTAATAAATGTATAATAGAATATTAGATAGATAGATATACATATAGGTATAGATACTGTTGAAAAACACTTATTTTCTAAAACACGTCTTGAAATCGCGATAAGTTTCAACTCCTATCTTCCCACGGTGTTTTCTTTTGCTGTGAGAAAATGAGATCACCTTACGTCTCGGCGATTGTACCGATTACAGCATCGCGGTCCAATCAATCTTCGCCGTTCTGCCGTTTATCTTACGTGTACATTTAGGCATGTATTGTATTTATTTATTCACCGTAGGAACAAGCTGGTACACTTGGCAAACTTCAAAGACATAGTACAAGTACAAAATCTTATCTGGCCGCTTATTAATTTCAAAATAACAGATTTCTTTTACTTCTTTCACCACCCTCTGGGCTGGGCCACAGTGCGTGAAATGATTTTTTCGTGTTTCGTAATGTGGTCCAGAGAAGCCATTTTCTAGGTCTTCATGCTCCACCTTAGACCACATCGTCACTTTACATCAGGTGAGATTGTGGAAAAATAAAGTCACGTATCATAAAAAAATAAACATAGACTTCAAACTTACAACGACCCTCTTTTTGCGCCGGGGATTAAATATTGTTTCATGTTGAATGTTTAATCTTGTTAAAAGAAAAGAGAGAGAGAGAGAGAGAAAACATTTATTGACACAACACACACATAACCAGTAAAATACAGTTAAATAAAATAAAAATAAAAAAATGTATATAATAAAATACTATCTAAATAGAAATGATTGAATGTGTTGTGCCAAAAGGCCTCGCCTTCTTGTAGGCTTAATGCATTGACTTTCTTTTTAAGATACGACATGTATTATTATTATGAAAATAAATCATTTCATTTAATTTCTAGAAGTACTGATTAGCTACTAGGAACTTACTCGCAGACGGTGCTAGAGGCCCTTTATATTTTTATATGACATTCATATCTTACTAATATTTTATACGGTAAAATTTACTTGGATGTGTTTATGTTTCTTACTCTTTCTCGCTCAACTACTATTTACAGCAGGAAATGCCTTATTGCCGCGGTAAATTGCAAAGAATGCGGGCAAAGCAGTAGTTTAGAAACTTACCAATAGTTCCGGGAAACCAAGCGCAAAGGGGATTTCTCTGAAGATCTGAACTGCTGTTTCCGACTCGGATTTCTAGATCTTGCAGAGGTTGGTGACCTGAAAATAAAATTAATTAGAATTCTTTCATCAATATATATTTTTTAACCCCCGACCATAAAAGAGGGGTGTTATAAGTTTGACTTGTATGTCTGTCTGTCTGTCTGTCTGGGACATCATAGCTTCCGAACGGATGGAGCGATTGTAATTTAGTTTTTTAATGAAATGTGAGTCTGGCGGGAGTGTTCTTAGCCATGTTTCATGAAAATCGGTTGTGCCGTTTAAAAGTTATGGGGGTTAGAGTGGGGAAAGAAAACCGAAATTCTGCAAAATATAATCGAGTGGGGTTTAAAATGAAAGCGCATCGCGTGCACATTACAAAATATTATGGTGTTTTACTTTTTAAGATATTAAGGCATTAAAATCGGGGTTTTTTTTTATAAATTTTAACATTTAATTAATAATAATATAATATTATATATTATATACTTATACATAATATTATTGATTAATTTCCACACAAATATAGTCACTTATTCATTTACAATATACCCTAACAAATAAATACAAACTATGACAACAATTAGTAATTTCTACATTGATAATGGGGAGCCGGAGATGTCTACGCTAGACTAGAAAAGCCTGTGTTATAGACATCTGCGAAACCCCCGCTACGAGGTCCCTATTTTTACATTTTTAAAATCAAATCGATGTACAAGTATATTGCTCATTGATTATTATATTGCTTGAAAGATTTAAAGGTAATACATAGTAATAATACATCAAAAAATCCAGAGGTGCGTGGCGGGGTTTGAACCCACGACCTTCGGAATGAAATTCGAGTGTCCCCCTTAGCCAACACGGCTTCTACTAAGTATGTACTAAGTATGTACACCTATAAATAATGTTATAATAAACATGTCTAATATTACTATGAAATAAAGTAAGTTTTTTTTTAATCTCGAGTGTAATAATTAATTGTTTATTAACATTGATTAATGTTGTGTAGTGATGGGAGTCTACGAAGTATTACAATGACGGGCATTGTCTCTATTATTACGAAATTCAGGACTTCATAAGGGTGATTTTACAGACAGGTGTCAGAAACGCAAATTGAACCAACGTTCAATAGCTCAAACGGTTTCAGGTTTGGTTTCAGATATATTTAATTTAATGTTACATTTATGTAGGTGTTGTAACTACTTTTTATATTTATTGACACTTTTATAAATTTAAATGCGTTCGTGCTTTTTCGAGTCTGAAAAAGACGTACTTTAAAGATAATAAACTCCACACGCTACCATCTCTATATATTTAGGAGTCAGCATTGTTCGTTAGAAAACACCCCAAACAAACGATATTTCAAGAAAATAGTAAAGAAAGGACTGTTCATACTGAAATACCGAAATTTTTATTGAAAACTGTTGTACAAAAGGTTTTTTAGAACTTAAGAGTACAAGTTTCATCAAAAACCTTTAGTCATGCCAGAGCTTAATTTTGATCTTTTTAAACGGAATTGCATGGAATGCGAAATATATAATAGTTTACCAAAATCAGTTTTAGAGTATAGAGGTGATGACAAAGCTAAATGAGTAGTTGGAGTCTCATTGTTTTTATTCGTTGAATGAGTTTTTTGACTTGTTTTTTTTTTAATTTTGGCATTGAATTTCATCTGGTAATTAAGTACCTATGCTTCTTTATAAAAATAATGTGTTTTTTCCTATTGATTTTTTTTATTATTATTAAATGTACTATTTATTTTAATAAGATTTTATTAAATATACTGGCTGACCTTAAAATATTCACATGCTTAACAAAGCAAGGTGTGCTGTTCTATGAGTACCTTTATATCATATGACTCTGTAATGTCTTTATGAATAAATGATTTATTATTATAAATCTATTTATTTGTAATTTTATTATATCTCGTAAAACTTTGTCTTCAAGAGAAGTGTTACTTATAATGACGTAGCAACCAGTGCGAAACTGTCCCGACGGATTTCGTAACAAGGCGAGTTCTGTTACAGTGGTTACACCACGAGTGTCCATCTGTGACTAATCACTTGCGTTATGCTTTAGTTTTAGACAGGTGCTCTTTAGTTTATGTCTTTAGGATTCCACGAATATTGATTCAAATATATTTTTGAAGGTGGACAAAAGGTATTATTTTCTGACAAATACTCTTGATATATAAATCTAAATTCAAAATTTAAGGAAACACCCCTCAATCCGATGCCTCAATTTCTTAAAAGTAAAACACCACAATATTTTGTAATGTGCACGCGATGCGCCTTCATTTGATTTCCCACTCGAGTATATTTTCAGTTTTCCTTCCCCACTCCGGCCCCCATAACTTTTAAACGGCACAACCGATTTTAATGAAACATGCCACTCACCTTTCATATAAAAAAACTAAATTGAAATCGCTTCATTCGTTCGGGAGCTATGATGCCCCAGACAGACAGACAGACACGTCAAACTAATAGCACCCCTCTTTCATATATAACAATGTTCTTATGCTCTTCCAGCTCCTTTATCAGATATAAAGCTGTATCATTAAGCAAGAACAAAGACTTCCCTCGTGACGAGATGGATTCAAGGTCTCCGAACATGCTGGTTTTACGATATTTGTCTTCACCGATAAAGGGCGTGTTTAAACATTTGTAAGGAGAAAATCCACAGGCGCTCGGTTGGTTTTGAACCCACAACCTTCAAAATGAAAGTCGAGTGTTCTCCCACTTAGCCACCACTGCTCTCGAAAAGCTGTATACGATCACAATATTTGAAATGCATATTTCAGTCCAATCGGTAATCGGAATGTGTGCCAAATTTTAGTAACGAGATTTGATCTAAGACGTACAAAGTGTCAAGTGTAACTAGAAAAATGCTGATAATATTATAAAAATAATTAAACTGTACTACGCTTTGAAGTAAATAAAATATAACATTATAAAACTACCAATAAAAATAATGCGATTTAAAATTAATGGCTACATTAGAAAATGACGAAGTGAATTACATGAATAATGGTGGATTGACATATGAAATGCAACACATTCATTGTACTAGAGAATGAAGGAAGTAATATTAATTGAAACTTTCTATGAAGAAAGGAAGTAACAGTACTTAACTATACCTACCTAAGATACCTACTTTTATTTGATAGCTTTCTAACCTTAGGCTTTTGTCAAACTCTATCGCAACGATGGTTCTAGACAATATTTATGTCTAAGATACAATGACTTTTATTACTTAGTGTCTAATAGCAAAGCAAGGTTCTCGTCCTGATTTTATGGTAAGTAAATTTTATGATCATTTTAACTAAATACTATGTATGTATTTTTAGGGAGACCATTTCTGAAACCTCGTGTTTATCTGTCACCATGTATCTCAAGAACCATTATAGAAACTGAGTTGAAATTATAAGGGATCATGTATTCAATCAAGATCAAATAAGATTTTTTATGTTTCTGGACTGTTTTCACAACAAACAAAATATTATGTAGGTATGTTACTACAATTTTATTGACTGTTTTAAAGCGTCCGTATCCGTGCAACATTTGCCGTCGTGTTGCGTGGTTCGTTCGCTGTCGTTGCCGAGTAGAGTAACTAGATGTGTCTTAATCTTTTTCTCCATAAAAATTTAAAAAGTGAGATTTATCTTTTATTAAATATCATTATGATATAGTAACTATTACTAGGCTACGTAATGACTTACCACAACACCCTCTAGTGGTGACCCGGACCACTTTGACAGCGTAGTGCCGGAGCAGGTCGACTTGCCACCAGGGCGAGGCCTCCCTCTGCGTCTCCGTGCAGCGTTTGCCGTCGTGTTCCGTGGTTCGTTCGCCGTCGTTGCCGTTGGCCGCCGCGCCTCCCCGCACTGTGGTGGACTGGTTGGCTGGCTTGCGGAAAGCCACGTTTGTACCTGAACACGAATCACAGTTAGATATCTAGGTGAGTACAAAATATCTTAAGCATCTCTGTTTGATGAAAAGTGAAATGACATTGACGATTTATGGGCATTAAGTATTGTGCCGGAGTGGTAAATTATAAAAAGTTCCCAACGACGACAGTATATATCTGTACCTATATTTTTATAATAACAACATAAGATATGAAAGCTGGGCTCATTGTGCTTCTCAACTCAGTGTAAAAAAATTGAAGCGTTCTGTCAAGACAATGTTTTTTCCTTGATTATTCTTAGTTATTATATAAATTAAGTTTCAGTTGACCTGTCCATGTACGAGTATGCCCTGAGCGTCTAAAGAAATAAACGTTTTGACTTTGACTTTAACTTTGTAGATTTTTTAGTTCTGGAGCGTACACTCGCGCTGGTAAACCCCAAAGAGCTCGCAGCTGGTTTCGCTCTCGCAAATGGCGACGGTGGCCGGGCATATTTTCTTCCGTACTTACCACAGAACGGTGGTTCGGCCGTCCAGTCGCCCCGGAGCGTACACTCGCGCTGGTGGGCCCCGAAGAGTTCGTACCCCTCGTCGCACTCGTACGTGGCTACGGAGCCCGGGACGATGTCCTTCTCGTTCGGCAGAGATACTCGCGCATTCGGCGGTACCGCTGGGTGACCGCAGTGACGTTCACCTGCAATATAACAACTATATTTACTAAAGGATTCGAACATTTTGAACAAATAACTTGATGCTGCTGCTAGTGAGGCATCATAGGCAGAGAGACAATCATTGTTCAGTCAATCTAATCTCAAGTCTCGGTTTCATCGTCGGTTATATGTATTTCAGTCTGATTAAACCCCGATTTCATTAATAATGTTTTGTCGTTTGCCTGACTAGGCTTTCCTAGGCGTAACGATAATCTTGAGGTAAAGAGCTATCGAGCTGTCGATCTGTCGAGCTATATACCACGTATAAATTTGACTAGGTGGTTGAAGGGCTACTAGAACGTTTCCACAAAAAGTATGAAGTAAGTTACATAGTTGTCTGCAAACATTTGTGCCACACATCAGCATGGCGTGAGTCAGTGTCTGACTAACTCACGCCAGATCAGAGTTCATTTGTGCCGTACACTGTGCATCGCAGTGCCAGTTCGGCACACTGGTGAGTTGGTCCATGAATCGTAGCCGAGGCAGACCTATCAGGTAGGGAGATGATATTGTCAAGATAAGAAGTGAAGACGCAAACTGAGGCCAACTTTTTCCTCGTTTTCGGATGCCTCTTCAACTAGCGAGTAACCTGAAGGCTAAGAGTGGGTGTGAGCGGGCTGATAGATAGACCTACCTGGATGAAAACCCCTGTGAAGGGTATACATACTAGATCTACCCATTCCTGACTTCGACAGTAACCAAGACATACAAAAGAAACGCGGAAGAGTATTGCATTTTATATAACTTGCGCAAGCGACTATTGAGTGCGCTGGTTTCATTGCGTGTTGCATTAGAATATCGCGTCTTCGGATTACAATATAGTCGAGTATTGGTTGTATAACTCATGTGACATTGTATTCATCGTCCTTTGAATTCTCAATTACGTATTCACGTATAATAATAATTAACCGTTTCATTTTGAAGATATCGAGGATATCAATCGGAATAGTCATACTAAAAAGAGAAAAATAAAATAATTTATGCGATCTCCGACTTCATTTTATTTAAACACTTAATAATATTGAACACAAAATCAAGTCGCTTGTTGAAAGCAGCAGGGAATTCTGTTCCCCTAGCGATATTGATACATTATGCAGGGGAGATGGGAGAATCAGCGAGTTATAACAAGATACCTGCCTGCGATCCGGTCGGTCACCTCGTTTCTATTATTGTTCATGACAACGTTTGTTGCTATCGACCTACTGTTCAATTTGCCCTAATCGTCCCCCAAGTGTCTTCTTAGAAACATAATTAATGGGTACCTTTAATAGGAACATAAACTTTAATTTATCAAATTATAAGACACTGAAATGAACTGACTTTAATTTAAGATTTTCGTCCATTCATACAAATTACTTGGGTTCACCACAGTTTCACTTATGGCATATTTGGCCATCTCTGAGTAATGTTAAACTTATAATATTAGGTCCTTACATATGAAATTGGCGTTTTGTATGGGAGGAACAAAAAGTCGAATATTTTTTAATATAATATATTTAATTAATCAAAGTATGAACCATTATTTTCTATGCACTTTTGCCATCTTATAGGTAGTTCATTGATCCCTTTACTAAAAAAACCAGTCGGACGGGAATCAATAAAATCTTTGAAGGCGATTTGGACTGCCCCATCGGAGTTGAATTTTTTCCCTTGCAAGAAGTTATCCAAATTTCGAAAAAAATGGTAATCTGTTGGAGCAAGGTCCGGGGAGTACGGAGGATGTCTTAGACTTTCCAATTGAAGCTCTTCTAATTTAGTAGCCGTCTGTTGCGCAGTGTGTGGTCTAGCGTTGTCGTGAAGCAGCAGTGGCGTGGAGCGATTGACCAGCCTAGGTTGTTTAGCCGCTAGCTTTTCCATCATGGTTTGCAATTGCTGACAATAGACATCAGCCGTAATAGTCTGGCCAGATTTGAGAAAACTGTAATGAACAATACCGGCACTAGTCCACCAAACGCTTACAAGTAACTTTTTTGGGGTTAATTTTCGCTTGGGGCAGGATTTGGCTGGCTGGCCAGGATCCAACCATTGCGCTGAGCGCTTCCGATTATCGTAAAGAACCCATTTTTCATCACAGGTAATGATTCGGTTTAAAATACCTTCATTATTGTGCCGGTTTAGTAATGTAACGCAGCAGTCGACGCGCGTTTGCCGGTTTGCTTCAGTCAATTCGTGAGGTACCCACCTTTCAAGCTTTTTAATCTTCCCAATTTGCTTCAAGTGAATTAAAACAGTTTTATCACTAACACCGCAGCCTGCAGCTAACTCGGACGTGGTTTGCGATGGATCCGCTTCCACAATAGCCTTCAACTCTTCATTATCAACTTGAGTCTCAGGCCGTCCACGGGGCTTGTTCTGCAAGTCGAAATTTCCAGAACGAAAACGTTGGAACCAAAAACGAACTGTGTTTTCTTTTGCAACACGACCGCCATACACATCATTCACCCTTCGAGTTGTTTCCGCAGCACTAGTGCCACGGCGGAACTCGTACTCGTAAATAATGCGATATTTTAAGTTTTCCATTTTGTAAAATGAGTGACGCAAACAGAAAAAAAACAGAAGAAAAAAAACAAATGAATGACGATCATCGAAGCACAAATACATGAGTCTATAGCTGTACAAATTTGAATTTGGAATTCCTTACCAAAGAGGAGAAATTTGTGATTAAAGTGGCCAGTACGAAAAACGCCAATTTCATATGTAAGGACCTAATAGTTACCTAAAATAACAACTCCAAAATTGTGATAACTACAAAATTGTAATAACTGATAAAGCTGTGTTGTTCTATTCGCATCTCAACTCAGTAAAAAACATTGAAGCGAACTGTCAAGACAATGTTATTTCCTTGATATCTTTTGTTTAAAGATTTTAGTTTTATTAATTTTAAGTTGACCTGTCCATGTAGTATGTGCTTCTAAGGAAAATCAACGTTTTGACTTTGACTTCGTTAGACAATAGTAAGAATCATATTGCGCTCTGTCACGACACGAGTGACAAAGTGAGATAGTAACTATCCGTTATTATTGACATAATGTAACTTATATTAACTTATACTAATTATACACTGATAGTGTATAATTTACTTGAATTTTGAGAAATTAGTCGTTAGTTATCTAACCACTGTTAATCGGTGAATAAATAAGTTATTGTAGCCTGGAATTTGCACAAAAAAAATGCGAATCCAACTCCTTAAAAGTGTCCTTGAACTATTGGCTTTTGATAAGGATATTGAACTTTAGGCGAATAATCGAAAGTATTCCAAAGTATTTGCAAACAAAATATTGCCTATTTCTATAAGCTATTGATAGCTTTTGACCACTTGCCGCGGATATTGTGAAACTATAAGTATATACCAGAATCGTGCCACGTTTCTATCGAAGGACAATCTGCCATTTAGAATAGGTACTTAGCTATTATTATTGGTCAGCGTTATGTTGCGTTGCCGAATTAATGCAATTATACAAATCAAGAACCATTGTTTCAGTTTGTGTTGCGAATTATTTAAAATGGCTAATGTAAGAGCTATCCGAGAGCTGGCACGATGTTTTGGAAATGTATTTTTGTGAGCCATATTTTGAGAAAGTCTGTAAACTTGTGGACAAGTTTGTCCAATGCCAGGAGAGGCATTGGACAAGTTTACCTCGAAACTAACACGTACTTTATTTGCATAAAAGAGCAACAAATAGTTTTATAATGTGATTATTATAATTTATGTGTAAGGACTTTTATCATACAATGACATGTCAGTCCTGTCATACCCTAAACCTAATGCTTAATGCATTCCGTACAAATCTATCAGCAACTACTCTGTAATCTATCAGCTTCCTCGTCGCCCCGTAATACTGTGTGTGGAACCCATTGCGACTTCAGATTGACCCCCTCAAGTTAGAGTTCAAAATCTCACAAGCAATTGAAATACCACTGACACCAGAAGCGCATCGGGATAAATGTTGCTATGTATGCTGTATGCTATAACTTTATTACCTAGATACAAAATCAGTTAACTAGCTGAGATTTGAATAAAATCCGCGGCTGAGTCATTCAGATCCTGAGACTGCACTAATTGGCTCCAATGGGCAAATTCATATTGTACTCGTATTTCACTGGCCCTATTGTATCCGCCGCTGTTGCCGCGTAGGGGTTGCTTTGCTATCTGATCTCAATTAGTATAATAATAAGCGTGCAAAAAAGCTAAAGGGCAAATTATAAATTTAATCAAATTAATTAACTAAAATTAACTTTCTGATTTAGTCATGGTTTTTAACAATATTATGACTTAAAACAGGTAACGTATCATGTTTTGACGGATTTGAGTTTTCCGATATTTCCAATTGAACCAGTTGCTTCTGTGATCATGGCGCTTGCAACAGCGTCGAAATATCGGAAAACTCAAAAACCGTCAAATCATTGTATGTTACCCGTTTTAAGTCATAAAATCAAATGAATATTAGTAATTTTGTAAACAAGTAGCCTATTTATTAGAAATAAAAAATACAACATTCTTATGGCCTCACTTAACATCTGCGAATTCTGGGGAGTGGTGAGTAAAGTTGAACAAGGTAGGTATATACAGTTATTTCGTTCAGTTACATATGACAAAGCGACAGTCCTTGATATAACTAACCATTTTTTAGTTTACTCCGATTTTGTGGAACAAGTCCTTATCGTAATTAATCATACGAGAGTACGATACAAAGAGCCAAAGATAGTTTTTGGAGTTTACTCCTTAAAAAACGATTTGAGTTATAAGGCCCGGTACGGAAATTTTATGAGGAGTAAAATCAAGTGTAACACGAAAAGTTGAGGCGTTACGTAGAAAGAGACAAACATATATATCTGTAGGATTTAACGTGTAAAAGAATGAGATGGAATACATTACACAGCGTATCTCATTCTCGGGGTCTCCTCTTTGCGCGATACTTCGTAGTCTCACTGTATTTTATTTATATTATTTTGTAACATACTTTATGTAATACGCTTTATTGAAGTAATATAAATAATCCGAATAATTACAGATATATGTTTGTTTCTCTTATCATTTTAGCAGATGCGTTCATTTACCTTATTTTTCTATTCGATATATATCATAATAATTATCGTTCGTAAGTAGTAAACTCCAATCGTGCGTCGTAGCTGACACACAAACACTTTTTTTATTATAGAGTTCATATGGTCACTTTCCAGGTCCTCCATCTATATCAATATAATATTACATCAGGACGCAATTGACATTATGAGTGCATTATGTAGTATATAATCAGTCACATAATTCCTAGTACAAGCTCTGTTTAGTTTGGGGTTAGGTGATACTGTGTGATTAGTCCTGCCTGATATATTTATTTATTTATATGTCAATTCAGCCTTACTATCGGATATCGGGAGGTGTATGATTATACCTACATCTAGAGTTAGATATAGAAGTTTTTTTTAACCCCCGACTAAAAAATAGGGGGTGTTATAAGTTTGACGTGTCTGTCTGTCTATCTGTCTATCTGCCTGTCTGTCCTGTTTGAAAGGTGAGTTTAGCCCGGGTGTTCTTAGACATGTTATATACGGACATTGGCTGTTGACGGCCATATAGCCAGTCACGGACGCCACCTAATAAAAGAAGAAGAAGACAACCATTGACTATAGACGCAAAACGGCGTTCAACTAAGTAACATCTTTTTCACTTAAATTTTATGAAACTTGACACTTGCAAACTGACGCTCCAAGCGCAGAGTCCAATTTATAAAAATTTAATTAAATTAAACAAATTTTACTCGAACTTTGTAAAACTGACCCTTAATATAATGTAAATATTTTCAAATGGAATCATTCGATTCCAAACCCGATTCAGTGTAAAAATAAATTGATAGATTTGATTACAGACTAACATCAGGATAGTTGAAGCTAAATATAAGCTTTTAAAAGCGTAGGTATCTTTTTAGAAATGTTATGCATATGCTGTATAGCTTTTTAAATAAACAATTAAATTGTTTTTCACGGACGATATTTCATGTTGTTTTTTCTAGCTGGCGTGTAACATTGCATTCTGGGTTATAATTATGCAGCTGCTGACCCGTGTCTCGGTTGGAAGAGCTCGCGGATGTCACGATAAGCGCAACTACCTAGTAGAAAGGGCTTTGATTAGCGGTCTCCTACAAATGGAATACTCGGTCGCATTTCTACCTGATTGCTATTTCTTACCACGGCCTGAGCCTGAGGCTGTGGAAATGAAATTTACATTCTCTTAGACTAGACTTGCATTTATTTCGAGAAAATAATCTCTTCGTCGTCATCTGACAGAAGAGAAAGAGGAAAGAAAGTACATTATGGCAATAAATAGCTTTTAATTTTTATCAACGAACAATGTATCGTTGGAAACAATTAAAATAATAATGTTATAATTGAATATTCCCCGCTTCTGGCTATCCTTATGTTCGCTTTAAACTCAAAAGCTACAAAGCAGATTTTTCGTGCAATTAATCAGCACTAAGATCCGTTATTCGCATTAGGTAGAGCTGTTCAAGAGGAAGGTTTTTTAGTGCATAATTTGTAAAGGATGTGTGAGAATTTGTTGAATTATTGTGTGCATCCGCTGTGAGTGTTTTTTTACATCCAATCTTCACGAAAATTTGCGAGGATTTAGTCAAATATTGTCAAAACCTAATGGCAAAATAATAAAATTGGCAAAGCAAAACTTTTAAGTTATAGCGGATTTAACGGAACACTCATATCGCATCATCGCATGTTTTGAAAAGTTTCTTTATCGTTTATCTCAGATTCTATTGCACCAATTTTGTTTGAGGTAAGATAATTCACAGCGCATGCACTCTGAATAATTATGATAATTGTTGAAGGTGTCGTATAAAATCAAGCTTCGAGTTAGTAGTAGTTAGTTTTGTTAACTGGAACTGACAGTGCGTTGCGAATAGGCAAAACTCATAAAAATGATGCCACCAAGTATTGTTTCGTCCACCCTTCCAACTGTTACAATTTGTGCGTGGAGCATTACACAAACACACGTGAATGTTGTACTCAAACGTTTATTTGTTCGTTGTCCAGTGTTGAGCAATACTGTCCCAATTGTTGGTCAATAAGTACGTACGTACCCATAGGCCACGTAAAAGTTTACTACGGTTTATGAGCTCTCTAGGCCATTTCGCAAAACGTGACGGCTCGAGTACTAAAATGAGCGGCGCCGTGCAATTTCTGAACACTTTAGTGTAAGTAGGGAATAGGTAGGCTCAGTTTAGCAACGTTATGGCATTTTAGTAATCTTTGAACTGAGTTTAGACTGCCTTGTTTAGTCGGAATTATGAATTCTTTCATATAATATAAGAGGTTTGGCATTTTGTATCACATATTTCTGATGTCAATTATGTTAGGTAAATTAAAAAGCTAAAAAAATGTTTTAAGCTAAAAAAAAGATTTTCAATATAGTTAAAAAACGAGGCAGAAGTTGGCATGCTTTGTGGATTGTCGAACAATATACCTTAATTTTATCTATACCTATGAAGTAAAACTTCTTAGTCCTTATTCGCTACTTTCAGATGGCTCTAAATAGCCAAGAGTTTTAAATTAATTAATTAATTTATACATTTCACCGCTATAACTACCGTTCTAATGATTAAATTGATTCGTATCGTTATTAATGTTTTGTTGCTTTTAAGTGTATTTTCATAAATGTAAGTAAGAAGTAAAATTTACATTGACATTTATAAAAGAAAGTTATGAATATTGCTCTGCAGAGAAGTCTTAATGTTTCAAGGGTTTAATGTTTTTTTGACATTTTTGAGTAGACACGGCCTACAAACAAATATCTATCATCGTCCATAAAAAAAGGTAAAATGTCCATACACTTGGATATTTAGATATATATTTAGATTTAGAGATATGGTACAAGTGTAATGGAAACGAATCTAATTTAGGTATACTCACGTATCGGCCATATTTTTTAGCATTCTACAATTATAATAGGTCGACTTGAAGTTCCAACTTCAAATCGTTTTTAAAACGCTGTAAAAATATGGCCGATTTGTGAGTACAAGTTCCAATTTCAAATCGTCCTATAGAAAGGCCCTCAAAAGTCCTTGGCTACGCACGTCCGCGGGTCAAACGGCTTCTGCGGCCTAGATACCAATAACGGTGCCGATTGTTCTAAACACAAAAACCTATACGCGGAGACACGCGCCCTACTTGGAACCCACTGGACAAGGTATAAGCCGTAAGCGGGTAGGGCCAACGTTCCTAAGAATCGCTTATTAGATTGCTTCTTATTTAAGGAGAGTATCTTCTTGTACTCGGTATTATTTTTAAATAAATTTGAATTGAAAAATAAAAAAATTATTTAAATTAAATAAAATAAAATTTAGAACTTATAGACCCTCTAGCATATATTCCTAAGCTTAAATAAGGTCTAATAGGGTCTAATAGGGTTGTAAAGATACAACAGAAACACTTACCTATTTAATTTGTTACAGGTATAATTTTTTTTTTATTATGTATGTTAGGCTGAGTAAACTGCATTTCGGTATACTTAAGCGTAGCTGGTTAGGAGCGCATTGACAGTTTCTCAATTTGGATATGGATGAAAGTCTTCACAACTAAGCCTCTTTAATTTTAAATAATGTTATGTAAGCCATTGCCATCGCTATTTGAGGATAAAATAAACACTAGTCTAAGTCGTGAAGCAGAAACTAGGTGATGGTAGATTTTAACTCCTCAAACCTACTTCAAAACAAAATAAAATAAGCATGTTTATTTGTCTAACTTTAAACTTTATTCAATTGGATAACGGTCTATCCACTTTCTTTAGCTAATCAATGTATTCAAGTTCACGATTGCAAGCGTTCCGCTAGTCACTTGTCCCGTTGTCGGTCAGCCACAGTGCTCCTACACGAGGCCAGTAAGTCGCGTCGAGTGTCAACCTGACATAGAATGCATTAAACCTACTAAACCGTTCAATTCACTATATCCGATTTGAAAATGACTAAACAATATGTTTCTTCTTCTTTTATTTCGATGGCTTCCGTGACTGGCTATATGGTCGTCAACAGCCAATGTCCGTACATATTAATTTATTAGTAGTTGTGACAAACATATAAAAATAATGTTTGCATTTCTTCGCCACTGTATTGATGCCAATGTCTACAGGTGTAATCCCGGACAGTTATTTACGTCACTAACCTCAATAAATTTACCTAGTAACATAACATACATACACACTTAAGGCAAATAAAAAGTTCTATTCTATTCTTATGCAAATTTCTATGTATCATATGTATGTATTTACAAAAAAAAATGTATCTATGTAGTATATCAGTCACCTAACACCCATAGTACAAGCTCTGCTTAGTTTGGGGTTAGTTGATGCTGTGTGAGTAGTCCGGAAATATTTATATATTTAATTCTTACAAACCGATGAAGATCCCGTTAATAATATCAGAAATACCTAATATCCGAATGCTACAAATACCTAAATAACAGAAGCCTGATTATGATTAGATACATTAGCAAAAACATAATTTTAAGGGCAAAAGTAGGATTAATTTTAAAATTCACGGCTTAAGTACTTTTCTCTCCGTGACTGGGTTTTGCCTGGAAAACAAAACGGATTTTTACGGCGAGATAAATTCAAATATTATATATGAATAATTAACCCGTACTGTACGAAGCCAGAACGGGCCGCTCTAGTTTAATATAAAATCCTAACAACACAAGTACCTACTGCACGTATAAACTTGAAATACCATAGTTGAATCATCCGCTACTAGATATCTATTCATAGATTTATGACAATGTTTCTTCTTTAGAATTTTTACCAATCTCACTCATAATCATAACGATTTCATCCGACGCCATTACCAAATCATTTTGAATATCAGATTGGTAGTATTCGAACGATCGACTAATAGCCTAGCGTTTCAAATCCCAAGCGGAAAGTTCTCGTTATTTTTATTTAATAGGTACCCCATAATACCTTTGACATTATACAAACGAATTTAATGACTTCAACTAACGAAATCGCAATTAAAGGGTTTCTGATAATTTTGTATGGAACCTGACATGTTTTATAGTGTACCGATTTGAAAAAAAAAAAACGATTTTAGTGCCAATGATGAAACGAATTAATAAAAAAAAAATATGAAAAAAAACAAATCTTTAACATGTATAACATAATATACCAGCATATTAAGGTTTCTGAGATATTTGAGTCTAATAAATGTTGTAACCCCGTTGTACAGTCAACAGCAAAAGAAAGTGATGAAATAGTGTCCCAAAATATTCAGTTAATTAAGTCAAATAACGTGTCTGAACGTATTTAGATCCTGGCTGTTATTATGTTCTTATTTTCTTTTGACCAATAACAACGTCATTAAAATTGACACTTTGGTATAATTTGTTACATCTGGCACGTCACATTAGAACATGTTTTGAAACGTTGAATTTAATCACTTACTTTTGCTGTGTACTGTACAGTACCGTGTGTAATGGTTGTACAAATTTGTACCTATTACATACTTAGTAACGTATCTCAATGATAGCTTACCTTCAATAATAGTGTTCTCACGACCTATAAATCGGTCAACTCAATTTGAGACGTTATAAAAACGTGTTTAATACCACTTATTTATCATTTACGTAAAACAATGAAACATGGTATCCTGCAATGATAATATTTGAGACGCTGAAGTGTGGGAACGTTGTAACAAAGAGGCATGAGGATTGCGCCATCGGTCGGTCAGTGGTTGCCCTTGGCGCCGCTAGTTAGATGCTTATCCTAGAATCTCGCTAAACACGCATATCTTTTAAAGTATTTTTATAATCTTAAGATTAATAAGGCCCTCGTTTTACTTAGACATAAACTGCGCGATGTTGCAAGTTTTAATTAAAATTTTTGTAGGTAAATCAGCAATTCTCAGATTTAAAGGCCTGCCGTCTGTTGATTTCTTTTTTTTTTTTTTTAAGTTTGTTGAAAGGTGGTATCGATATTATTCTGTACCAAGAAGGAATTTGTAATTTGTATGTGTATGTGTATCTAGAAGTATATCATCAGCTGGTACATAACCTTCAATGACCGTTCTTGTAATTATATTTTACTAGTAGTGCACCGTGCACCCGCGTTGTAATGGACTTTCCTACGTTAAAAAGTAGCCTATGTCCTTTTTCAGGCTCTAGAGAACTTTGTACCAATATTTATTCTTAATAGGTACATTATATGCATCTGAATTTTTTTAATATTTTTGCTGAAAGAAATAGTTTAATAATTTATAAAAAAAGTGTAATATAAATTATTATTAATAGAGAAATAGGTTCAGATTTTTTGCTTGAAAGTGTAACCGACAGAGTTACTTTCGCACTGATAATATTATTATTGCTAGTGGGTATGTACTTTAGTGTTCTAACTGGCGAAATGTAGTCACGACTCAGTTATGTCGATTTCCAAATTTTGAAATAGAATGCCGGACCTACAAAAACTCTGACCACCGCCATCGCAACGCGTGTCAAACAGATGTCGACAACGACGCGGCAGTTCCGGCGATTGATTTATTGTCCCCGCCTGTCTTGGAGCCAAGGTCCTAAGTTCTGAGGGCATGACCATGTGCGTGGTCAATGGTCCATTGTTCTACCGCAGTAAAACTAGACCAGATGACATGTTTAAGCAAGTGGTAATTGTCAACTGATTTGAAGGAAGAATGAACTTTGTCGAAAAATATGTGTCTGAGACTTTGTAATTTATTGTCTTGTCCTTTAAAGTAATGGTTTAGTTGTTTTAGTATTTAGACAGATGTTGAACATTCATGCATAATTTATATGTGTATATGATTCATCGATTTGTCATTATGAAAAAATAGGTATAAAAATACTCAACAAATAACTTCTACTAAACAGTAAACTCAGTATTTAAAGATTAGTAAGACGTTAGGAGATCTCGTAGGCCATAAACGGGTTTTGTAATTGAGTTGAAATAAGTTTAAACAATGGGCGATAACTTAGTATAATCCTAGGCAAAATACATTAAACAAAAGTCAGCATTAGGTATCAGCCATTTAACTAAGTACGAGATAAACATCGCTATTATGACTTAAAACGGGTAGTAATAATTATACCATGACTTGACGGTATCAAATCATGGTATAATCATGATTTTACGGTATCAATTTTTTAACAATATTATTACTTAATACGGGTTATATTACTTAATAATATTCCATCCAAAGGTTATCTGGAAGAAATTGCATTTAGCAATAAGGCCGCCCATTACGCATTTTGTATTTATTCATTAAGCATTAAGTCCATTTTTGTATTGTATTGTCTTGGTGTGTAATAAAGAGTTATATTATTATTATTATTAATAATATTTTTAAAAACCATGATAGTTTAAAGAGATAAAAACATCTATGCTTCTCATTTCTCTTTCTTGTAACACTATTGCGTATTAATTTGCTTCGGTACGATTGTCGAATCCGATACACAATGCTGAGAATCTGCTCTGAATGTTAAACACCTGAAGACCATAACGCTGAAGCAATTCACTCCGGTAACAATATTGCGAAAACACTTTGAAGTAACACGTTACATCTATTATCGTCGATAATAATAATAATATACTAGTGAAGTTTTCTATGCAACCGCGATCCGGAAGAGAAATGTAGGTTTGCATTCATGCCAACAGTATGTGAATAGGTTAAGTGGCTATTACAATTTATCTATGTAAATAAGTTTTAATAGTTACAAGAACTAGGAAATCTTTACCTACTTAAAATCTGTTAAAAGATTTTTGAAGATTTTTTTGTATTATACCGATTTTCGTGTTAGAGGACGAGGAGTTTGTACATCAGTCAAATGGAAATGGCTGATAAAACTAACAATTACCAATACAAGAGGAATAGTAGATTCCCAGAAAATTTAAATACTTAGGTGTTTTCACATAGTCAGCCCAGAGATGTGACTAAACAAAATACATACGTACCTACACAATACCTACATGATTATCATTTTCGCAAATTGTATTGAATTATATTGAATATCGGTTTAAAGATATTTTATTCTCAGAAGAACAAACAAGTTTACTTTAAATGAGAAAATACTTTCGTTTATAATGTATGAATGCTTACCAGGGGATCAATGGATATATCACCATATATCAATGGAATATAATTTATTACCTACTGTAAACATTCTTTTCTGTGCCGATTACTAGCAGAGATTTGGCTTAACGAGGTTCAAACAGTTCTAATAACAAAATATTAATTACTTGTGAGAAAAGCCATAGCTTTTAAATAGTTAAGTATTAATATTAATTTGTAAGTAATCCTCTCGATCTACTTAATTTTAATAATTGATCAAAAATAAACAAAGTATTACATAATTAACTCAGTCTCTAAGACTCCTCCGTTATAAACTGCATACTACCTACCATACTTTCATTTTCGGCGTTATGTCGTTGTACTTGCTTGAGTTCACTTTTGGTAATTGTTATTGTTGTAAGTGAAGGTATCTAGTTAGCAAAGTATAGGTATTCAAGTTCAGTCGACCTTGGGCGATGACTCGTATCTCCAAAGGCGAGCGTGAAATTTGAAAGTGGCCTAGATTTTGCAGTTTCTTACAATGATAGAGTTGAACTTGGCTGTAAATAACTTTTTTAACTACAAAACATGGCGATAATGAGTCTAAATTATTATTGTATAATATTCGAAATGACTTGGTGAATATTTGATAGTTAAAATTTAAATTACAAACAAACTAAAAGATATAAATCTCAGTTACTGTAGGCCTTGTGTGGATTGTCTCCAGCAATACATGTGTATTTATTTAAGCAAGGAATATTATAAGTTTGTCTTTTTTAACGAACATAAGAACGTTTAAACTGTAAATTTACAATAAGATAGAAAGTCGTGATCTTGTCATAAAGCTGTATAGGTACCTATAACAACAAATAATAATAACTGTGTAATTAATTTAAAAAAAAAACAATTAAACAACGGTGGTTAAGCTTGATGCGGTAATTAACAATGACGATAATACTACAATAGATCGTCATAATTTATTACTCGTTTTCATTTCTAGTTTTTTTAAAAGGATAAGTTGGATAATGATAGAAGCTAACATTTTACTTATATTTCCTTCACTTAAACATTCCTATAATATTATATGCCTGTCGTTTGTGTTAAGAAAGACATTTGATAAGTATGAGGTGAAGTGATACCACACCCATAGGGATCCCTGTACAGTTTATACACATTATGCATTAAAAAATAAAAATAAGTAAATAATTATTTTTTTATAAGTACAAAAAGATTCTGTTGGATCGGTCACCCCTATAGATTTCTTTATTATGTGTTTTTAGTATTTGTTGTTATAGCTTTCAGAGAGATTCATCATCCCTCAAAACTTTAACTCTCTCTCTCTCTCTCTCTCTCTCTCTCTCTCTCTCTCTCTATCTCCATAGCCTTGTGAGAGAGAGACGACGAAGTCTAATAGGGTCCCATTTTACCCTTAAGTACGCATCCGTAAAAAATAATGTTATTAGGTATTATGAACGTTATAAGACTTATATATAAGTATTTCACTATTAAAAGTAATATTGTTTGTAAATATTCATGACGGTATTCAATTCATTGTTTTTCAGGAATCACCGAGGATACCTGCTCAAGTAAAAACAAAACAATAAAATTGTTTCTGGACCCACACATCTAGGGAAAGTCAAAGTCAAAACGTTTACTTCCTTAGACGCACTGGGCATACATGGACAGGTCAACTTAAAACAAATTTAAATATAAAATCTATGAAAAATCAAGGAATTTTGACAGGAAGGACAATTCGCTTCAGTAATGAAATTAAAGTAGACCCTTGGTACGCTCAACGAGCTATCTATAATTAATAGAAGCAGCCTACCATTTGGTTACGGAATAGAATGGACAAAACTACGTAAGCAAAGCGCCCACATGCTAACCCGAATGGAAACTACTCGTAGCTGTATAGTTGGAAACAGTTGTCGACATATTCGAGCAGAAAAGTCAAGGATCGTTCGAGGCGAGTGCAACGGTCTCTCTCCTACGCATATACGTGTTTGTCAGCTTCCCCAAACTTAGATCGAAGAATTTGTCATTTGCTTAAGGCTGCTTCCCATTAGGCATATGTGACAAGCCTGTAAACCAGATGACTGAATTTGTGCAGTGAGAAACCAAGTAAAAAGAAGTGTTAGCTATATGGGAGCACGCTCGACTTTAACTCCGAAGGTCTCTCGCCCAGAGAGAGTCCTTGTGTCCCAGCAGTGGGAACGTTAATAAGGTGATGATGAGATTTACATTTGAGGGATCCGTACTCAAAGGGTAAAATAGGACCCTGTTACTAAGACTAAAATAGCATAATAAATAAATATATAAGGGCTCCCATACAACAGATTTGGATTTTTATTGGATGGCCAAAAAATTCCCACCTTCATACCTGTACCTAATGGTTTAGCTGTGTGGAAATCGCGGGAAATACACAACTCGACAAAAATTTGATGTAAAAGTTGTTTAGAATATGCGCTAGGCCTAAAAGTAGGTAAATTACCTACATACTAGGTTAATCTTGTGAACCCTTTCCGCTGAATTGAAGATCCCTAGATCCGCAAAAAGCTAGTCTAAATTTTCTCACGACCAAAAATTAAATGCCGACTGTTATATAATTTTAATGATAACTTGTCTTTACTTTTACTTGTTTATTATGACATGGCGGCGCGGCGGTGTAATTCTTTACGTAAAATTTTCTTTTGTTCTATGTAACACGATTTTAGTTAGTGTTACGCCTCTTGGTGCGTTTTTGCCATCATTCTGCATTTGTAGGTACATATCCATGTAATTTATTCAACGGATTTATTAAAAATAGCTAATAAAACTTCCCTTTGTACAAAATATTGTTTATTTTGTACAAAATGGACAAGATTTGTTTCAATGTTGTTACAGCAAGCAATTTAGCACACAATACAATAAGGCATACGTGTGGGTATCAAACGTGTTCATTGACAGACAAAAAAGCCGGTAGTTGCGACAATAATCGTTTTTACAGCACGACGCTACATCCTGCTATAATTGGCATTATAGCAGGATCTTTTTTTTACGAACTAGATTAAAAGATCATATAATCATAATCATAAAATGTTTATTTTGTTACAAATATACAACATCACATAAATTATATACTAAATATTACAAATAAAAATAAATTAAAGTAAATGATAACGTAACTGAGGTATTCTAAAAATTCTTCGTAAGCAATAAATGCAATAATGCTACACCACCGCTAGAAAATACAGATCTATACAAATACAAATACAAATACAAAACAAATACAAAATTATTTATTCAGCAACTTAATGTACAGTTTACAGTTACAAGGTTTGAGATCCTCTTTTAAGTAAAATAAATACCTGTGTTAGAGGAATCTCGCTCTGCCGTAAATACTAACATTACAGTAAATTAAGTATAGCTTAAAATTAATTTAATATTATAGGTATAAAGAAAAAAATCTAATTTAATTGCGCGCATGAAGAGGCTTGAGTGAAACTACTGAGTGTTTCAGAATATGTTGATGTGTGTGTGTGTGTGTGTGTGTGTGTGAGTGTGTGTGTGTGTGTGTGTGTGTGTGTGTGTGTGTGTGTGTATGTGTGTGTGTGAGTGTGTTAGGGGTCTAATTTAGTTTATCAAACAGTGCTTCCGTGTCATCATAGCTTAGGCTTAGTAACCATTCTGATAGTTTTCTCTTGCATTCATAATTATTTAGGATATAAATATTCAGTTGTTTATTAATTATATTATATAGGTGGGCTGATACACTTGTAAATTGGCGAGCAGCAAATTTAGATGAAACAGATTGAGTTTTTATAATTTTATCTTTCCTACGATGTGATATCTTATTGGGGTCATAATCTAAACTTTTATGTAATTTTAATACTGTTTGCAAAATAAATAATTTCCTTACAGTTAGCAATCCCGATTCTATATATAATAATTTTGTTGGAAATCTATAAGGCTTAAAATAAATAACTTTGATTAGATTTCTTTGTGCTCTTTCAACATCTAAGAATGAAGTTTTTATGGCACCACCCCAGACAGTTATGCAATAGTTTATAATAGATTCTGCTAGAGACACGTATATTTTATTCAAAATAGGTTTCGAAGCAGAATGCCTTAGGCTTTTGAAAATCCAGATCAGTTTTCTTATCCTGCTTGTAACGAGTTCCATGTGTGCTTTCCATGATAGTCGCTGATCAATCATAACACCTAGATATTTAATCGATTCAACCTTATTTATTTTAGGACATAGGCACAAGTGGTCACTACGGTCACAGTTGTGAATCTTAATGTTAAAATTAGAAGGAGGTTGCGAGTTATTGTAGATTGAAAATGTGATAAAATTAGTTTTTGAGACGTTCAGGGTTAGGGAATTAGTACAGAGCCATTTAAAAATCAACGAGAGTCCTTCATCAGCCCTAACTCTAACATCGTTCCACGAATTGCCATTGAAGACTATAGCAGTATCATCAGCATAAGAAAAGATTTTGGCATCAGTGAGGTGAAGGTTGCAGAGATCGTTAATATAGACGAGAAACAATGTCGGTCCGAGTACACTGCCTTGCGGCACTCCAAAGCTAATGTCCTCGTCTACACCAACTACGCTACTAATCTTAACCCTTTGCTTTCGTTGATGTAGGTAGTCAGTCAACAGATCCAGGGGTTTTCCGCGAATGCCATATTTCTCTAGTTTATTGATAAGGGTGGGAACAGAGACCGTATCAAATGCCTTCTTTAAATCTAGGAATACCGTCAGACATTTTTTCTTTGAGTCAACTAGTTCAACTATATGCTTGGTTAGAGCTGCGACGGCATCCTCGGTTGAACGACCATTCCTAAAACCATATTGTGAGTTTGAAAGTATGTCAAATTTGTCAAAATATTTTAGAAGTCGTGAGTTAATAAGTTTTTCCAGAATTTTAGAGACTGACGGTAAAACTGATATCGGCCTATAGTTATTGATTTCGGCTCTATTCCCATTCTTATACACCGGTGTTACAATAGCTTGTTTAAGTACTCTTGGGAACACTCCTTTGCTAAAACAAAGATTTACAAGGTGACAAATTATTGGTGATAAAATATCTTTAGAAGTCTTAAGTAATTTTGTTGGAATATTATCAACGCCAGGGGCACTTTCTAGTTTTAACTTTGCTATGACCATATTTACCTCTGTCGGGTCAGTGTCTAGCAATACAAACGAAGAACCTACTTTTGAAGTTAGAAAGTTATTAGTTAAAGGTTGATTGATATGAATTCCATTAATAGCTTGCGCTAAGTCTTTACCTATGTTAGCAAAAAAATTATTTATAAAATTAACAGACTCTATTGGTGACGATTTAATCTCAAGAAGTTGTACGTTAGTTGTTTTTACAGGTTTATAGTTGGTAATAGTATTAATAGTTTTCCATAGTTTTTTACTGTTTTTATAATTCTTATTTAATTGTTCTCTTTCAAATTTCCTTTTGAGTTTTTTAATTAAATTATTGCAGAAGTTTCTATATCTTCTATACGTTATTCTAAGTATGTTGTCGTCAGGGTTATTTCGTAATTTTCTTTGCATGTGATTTCTATTTATTATACAACGTAAAATGCCCTGGGTAATCCAAGGTTTAATTATTTGCTTGTTTCTAGGGACACGAGTTATTTTTGTGAAGTTAGCAAGACTATTTTGGATAAAAGCTATAAATTTGTCACATAACATATTTGGATCAGAATGTTCAAAAAAACACGTGTAGCTATATTCTTTAAGATAGGTATATATTTTATTATAATCAATTATCGTTTTGAGAGAGCTAGAATTATTATTTTTTATGTTGGAGATATTCAGTAGAACAGTTAGATGGTCTGTTATAGAGGTATTAACTATAGCAATAGTCGCAGAGTTTTTACGTTTATTTAGTTTTAGAATTACATGATCCAGACAAGCGGTTTCTCTTGTAGCAAAATTATGTCCAGACCAGAGCCCATGAATTGACAAAATATTTAAATAACTCAATCTATTATTTTTCTCGTAACCTGATTCAGAGACTCTAGGAAGAGTGTTAATATTTATATCGCCTACTAATATTATGGTTTCATATTTTTTTATAGTTTCTAAGTGTATATTTAAAGATTCAATAAAACTTTCAGCGTTTTTGTTCGATGGTGAACGATATATACACAAAATTATAATGTTTTTTAGTAATACTTGGAGACAAGATGCATGAGTTAAAAATATTTCTTTAACGTGGACGTTGTGATTTTTCTTAATGTAGGTAGTCACTCCATCATTTTGGTTAAGCTGAGATGTTGTTACAAAAGCGTTATAATCTATGAGATAAGGAATGGGCTTGTGTCTGGCCAATCTACATTCTGTCAGAACCAAAACATCGACATTAATTTTAAGCAAGGCAAGGTTGGATTCCAGGTCGGGAAAATTCTTATATATACTTCTGATGTTCTGTGACAGTATAGAAATATCAGAGTTTTGTTTAGGAAAACTTGTATATAAATCTTCCACAGAGACTTCAAAAGAACGGGCTATTTCAGAACAGTCTAATTCATTAATTGCAATAATTTTATCCATAAAAAGTGTTTATAGAAATTACAGTGTTTACTAGAAGTGCCAGATAGGGTTTCGCATAGTGTAAAGGAACGAATGAGAATATCATGTTTATATAAATATGTAAAAGAAAAGCAAATGATGTAAATTTATCAGAAAAGCGTGTTGTGTAACTTGTTTGTGATATTTTTTGGTATCTGTAAATATTATTCTGTGTAAAGTGTATGAAAGAGTGTATGTTATTTGTGGTTTTTAATGTGTTAGCGCGTCTTGTATAAAGTTCTTTTTTATGTTTTAATTTTTCACATAGTAGATAAGATGTAATAATTACTATTAAACATAGTCATGCGGCTTGAAGAAGGTTTTGCACTTGGATTTCCGTTTTAATTTGTATCACAGGAGTATTATCATCTTGTCTAATATAGACTCTTCCATATGATGTCCAGCAATATTTATACCCTTTTGACTTGGCCAGGTCTCGGGCGAGGAAGAAAAGACGTGAACCCTTGACTGTCAGCTGTTCGGATACAAAAATGGGAGTTTCCTCGTCCTTCTTGTATCCCAAATTTTTAGCTCGCAATTTTTCTTTATTTTTAATATTATAAGTTTTTGACTTTTTTAGAACATCTGCTTTTATTGAAGTTGAAGCGAATTCTACAATAATGGGGGTCTTTGTTTGTCCTTTTCTATTTTCCCGAACTCTATATATGTCGCTAATGTCATTCTTAGTGATTTTGCAATCTATGGATGTACCCAGGTGAAGTAACATGTTAGTAAGGCCTTCCTTGTCTTCCTTGGAATGTTTAGGAACATTTTTTATTTCAATTGACGACTTACGGCTGCTCCTCTGTAGGTCCTCAAGTTTGTCCTCGAGTATTGTTATGCGTTCGCAATCTTTTAAATGCTGTTCCTCAAGCAGTCCAACCTTTCCTAGCGACTCGGAACATTTTTGGAAGCTTATTTCGTAGTTCGCTGTAAGGATGGACATATTTTTCTCCAAATCCGAATTGCATGTTTTAAGCTCCTTAATTTCACTTCTCAGGTTATTCATGTCTGTGGATAGTGCAGACAATTTTTTATCCTGATTCTCTTGGAATGTAGTGAAAAGCTTCGTAATATGTTCGGTTATATCGTGTTTGAAACTGGTTAATTTAAACGTTAACGCGGCATCCAACTCCAATTCAGGGCTACGTAGACGCTTCAACCGCCGGCGAGTTACTTTGCCAGAGTCAGATTCTTGATCCGTTTCTGACCGACTTTGTGCGGACTGCTGCTTACTCTCTTCGTTCTTTGGAGGCGGAGTACGCTGCGTGCTCATGTTGACTGAAGAAATTTCTCCAAAAGACGCGTTATAGAAACTATGGAGTAATACCCGACAGGTTTGCTAATTTTATAGTTGTAGGCACCTATGGCACGGCGAGAAGGGTGTTCGCTAATTTCGGGCAAGCTCGCAACTTCCTGCTGGTGTTAGGGTCACAATCTCCAGTCGCTGTACCGACGGCTCCGGGTTCAAATCTCCACAAGTGTAAATCTTTTTGTATGGTTTCTGACTTACTTGAGCAGCCAGAACGCGACCTAGAGGGGCTCCAGGGGTACACAGGGCAAAGCCCGGGGCGCACTTGAATTTATTTAAATTTAAAATTAAAAAATCAGAGGTTCGAACGACACGTCTACTACGTACAATAGCCGCGAGGCAAGAGGCCTATCGACTATTTACGTAAAAGTAATGATAGATGTAATGTACTGTACCTATATTAAAATATTTAATTACAGATATTATAATTATCGTGCGGAAACCGGCATGTGCTGAGAACTTTAAAGGGTTTGCCCAATCTCTCTCGACAAGAAAAACAATCCTTTGTCCTAGCAGTGGGAACGTAAATAGGTGTGCTTATGATGGTGATAATGATATTGACTATTAATGATAAACAATGATTAGCTTACGTACTATATTATCTAGGAGGTGAAGGACAATATATTGCCTAGAACCTTAATTCGCTCTAATAAATCCGTTTATGACGGGAGAATATCCAATTTAGATATTAGAGCGAGCACTACGTCACAATGTTCGAGCTCTCGGCATATCTTGGCTAAACCACAAATAATATCAGTTGACCAACTTCCTGATATCAATAGGCAAATATCTTACAGTAATATCCCTGTAGGTGGATACATTAAATTCAATTTAATAATATTTAAGTTATACTTCTACAGTTTACTACCTACAATATAAATTTATCAAAATTATTGTGAGTTACTCTATCTTCGCTATTCATTTGCACACAATAAAATAGAGTTGATAAACGCACTTAAAAGTATGATTTTTATTGGCGACTTTAAGAGAAGGCTTTGTCAGAAGGAGTGAGTTATCTCCAAATAGTTCGCGAGGAGTTTTCTTTTCGTTCCTTTCACATCAGCCAAATGTTAGGTTACACTGTCAATGTCCCGCACTATTTTGCCATCGAGCTCAGCAACTTTGAATATTTCAAAGGCATTAATCATTTTTCATTGGAAACCGATCCCGGTATCGATGGATAAAACTTGGCGGCATCAGTGGCCAATTAAATCTGATCCCGGGATCCGTGGACACAAACCCACACAACAACATCTAGTCCCGTGGTTAGCTCTAAGCTTGTGTTTCGGGTACTAGATATAATTCATCTGATATAATATAATATGATAAACATACATATAAAGATATTGTTTATTATACATATTCAACACACAGACCAAGGAGAAACGTGCACATACAAACACTTGACTTCTTTGGAATCGAACCTGCTAAATCTTGCGGCGCAAGCGGACCTATGCCCACCGCGCTACTGAGGCAGTATTTTGTTATATAATATTGTGCAATAGTTAATTCTTATTTTATAACATTGAAGTAGCTACTGTCAAGCATTCAGTTCCTGTATCAAAATGTTACCCACGCTAATAAATTCTGCGTCTCGCTATAACATTTTGATGTCTGCAGAATTAATTAGGAATGTTGATTGTTCTGAATAATTGCTGTAATTATAATGTAAACTGAAATTAGGTCATAGCCCAAACGACTTGAGACTCCAGATGTCCTATTTTAAATGCCTAACGGCCTAGTTGTTTAAATTGAATACGCCTGGCTTAACATATGTTCTTTTTAATGTTTATCTAGCGAATTCATAGGGGCATACATAATGGAATCATTGTTTCATTAGAAAACGGCTATTTTTATATTACCATCACGTTTTTTTTAAATGGAAGTCGAGTTAATTGCCAAAAAGTTGGAACCCCTGTTAAGAATTAAAATATATTTATTAAAATAAAAAACTGGACATTAATAATTAAAAATTTAAACATCCACCAAACGGACTCAGTACAGTTATGTAAACAACTCAAATACTAGCAATTGGTATGTCTATCTGTATTGCCATTGCTGATTTGCTGTCTGTCATAGAATAAAGTGAAAGTTAATCCTTGACTACCTATCTCTCTAGTTGAGATCGTTGATAAAATACGGAAGTAGATATCTGAATGCAAAGTATTACTTCTAATAAATTCACTGCAATGTTCTTTAAAAAAATACCACATAATTCTGATACTAATTTATTAAAGGCGAAAAGTTTGTGTTTGCTTGAGTTTAAGTGCGATTTGATACATTATTTCAGTGTTGATAGCCTATTTATCGAGGAAGGCTCAGACTACTTTTGGGCTCGGAAAATACACGAAACACGTGCAACGCCAACTAGTTTTTACCAAGTTTTTCGATTACTTGTTAATGTTTCACATCCGTTATTAAAACTAGCATCATAAATAATAGTTTTAATCCATAACGAACTAGTTTTTTAAAGATAAAACATAGTTAAATTATTTATTAAACGTAAATTCTAAGAAAACTAAAATATTTAAAACCTTGATCTCAAACTTCCTACTGGGTTGTACACACAGATTGACTTTGTAGTTCCACCCAGATGATGAAGTTTCTTATCATGAGCTTATAATTACATATGCGCCTACGACGCATTCCGAGATGACATAATACTATTAATTTGCTAACAAACAAGTAATTTCAAGTTCAAGTTGAGGATGTTACATAAAGGTATGATGAACCTTAATCCTTTCATGATAAGGTCTATCGTAGGAGGCTTCTGCTTTTAATGTGGGTGGACTCTAAGCAACAACAATGTCTATACTAATATTATAATGGTTAAGAGTTGTTTGTTTGTTTGAACGCGCTAATATTAGGAACCGATTCCGATTTAAATAATAATTTCTCTGTTAGATATCCTATTTTATCGAGGAAGGCTACTTTTTACAGCAAGAAAAATCCAAACCCATATAGGCAACACCGTGGCCTGAATAGCTAGTGTAATATATTGGTTTTCTTATTGGAAGCTACACAGTAGAAATAAACGAATACACAGAAATAGTATTCGCTTAATATAATAATATGTGAAAAGAAAAACGTTTTCATTTGTATTATAACTAGTTATTAAAACTTGAAACTGGTAACATATCATGCTTTTACAACACTAGTGCTTAGACAGTTTCGTTTGTGAAAAACCGACAGCGTCAAAATATCGTTAAACTAAACAAAAATTACCTATATGTTCCCACTTCTAGTTTTAATATTAACAAGAAAGATAATAATTTATAAAAGTTATATTAATACGTACGTTATTAATTTGAGTATTTGTATATTCAGTTCTGTTTTTATCTATAACTTTCACTGTGAGAAAACTTGTAAAACGTTAATAGACATTAATGTTCATTATATATGTCTACTTTAACTGCATGTTCTTCAGATATAATGATATAGTTAGTTATAGCGGAAATTAAGTTTATAAAGGTAAACTATATATAACTACAATTGTATTTAAGGTATAGTAAATCAACCTTTAGTAATGACTCATCGAAGTTTCTACAACATCATTCACATATTTCATTATTAGTCTTATAAAGTCTTTACGAAATAACCTCAGTCTCAGTTTTTTAAATCTAATATATAAAATTTCCATGTCACAATGTTAGTTACCGTACTCCTCCGAAACGGCTTTACCGATTATTACCAAATTTTATATGCGTATTCAGTAGGTCTGAGAATCGGCTACTATCTATTTTTCATTTTGCAAAACAACGTTTGCTGTGGTCAGCTAGTATGTATATAAATAAGTTTTGTTTAAGATGTGATTTTTTTTCCCTCCGCTATAGTAATTGTACCGTTAAAGTAATACCCATTCTAAAAGAGCCCTTGGGTAATTCATAACTTAGTACTAAGGTATGAAACGACTAAACACTCTCAGATAATACCCTCGAGTTCAGCAACTTTAGTACTTCAGACCCAAAAAATATAATAAAATATAAGCTAAATTTAAGATAAAATTACGAAAGGTTGATTCGAAACCTGTTTTGAGACAACCTTCACTTGTGGATGATTTCACTAGAACGCAAAAAATAAATAAAGCGTTTTAAGTTTTAGTACTATAATCAGCGTTTGTTCTTGCGAAATCCTGTTTTCTTGCAAAATAGATTTTCGTAAACAAGACTGACTGCTATTGTTTAATGTATTGTAGCATTAGAACGCTTATAGGTCATTTTATTAAGATCAATCATTAAACATTTGTATCAAGATTCAAGATTATATGATAAGACATAGGTTCATCAAATTATAATATTAATGTCTTCTGACATTAACAAATAAATGTTCTAAATGAGTTTCTTAGTGATGGTCCTTTACCTATATTTCAGGGAGTATTCTAGAAGGAGGAGAAATAACATGCTATTTTTATTATGTGATATGATCTGTTATTTTAAATGAGACTGTGTGTATACAAGGTACATATAATATTAGGTCCTTACATATGAAATTGGCGTTTTTCGTACTGGCCACTTTAATCACAAATTTCTCCTCTTTGGTAAGGAATTCCAAATTCAAATTTGTACAGCTATAGACTCATGTATTTGTGCTTCGATGATCGTCATTCATTTGTTTTTTTTCTTCTGTTTTTTTCTGTTTGCGTCACTCATTTTACAAAATGGAAAACTTAAAATATCGCATTATTTACGAGTACGAGTTCCGCCGTGGCACTAGTGCTGCGGAAACAACTCGAAGGGTGAATGATGTGTATGGCGGTCGTGTTGCAAAAGAAAACACAGTTCGTTTTTGGTTCCAACGTTTTCGTTCTGGAAATTTCGACTTGCAGAACAAGCCCCGTGGACGGCCTGAGACTCAAGTTGATAATGAAGAGTTGAAGGCTATTGTGGAAGCGGATCCATCGCAAACCACGTCCGAGTTAGCTGCAGGCTGCGGTGTTAGTGATAAAACTGTTTTAATTCACTTGAAGCAAATTGGGAAGATTAAAAAGCTTGAAAGGTGGGTACCTCACGAATTGACTGAAGCAAACCGGCAAACGCGCGTCGACTGCTGCGTTACATTACTAAACCGGCACAATAATGAAGGTATTTTAAACCGAATCATTACCTGTGATGAAAAATGGGTTCTTTACGATAATCGGAAGCGCTCAGCGCAATGGTTGGATCCTGGCCAGCCAGCCAAATCCTGCCCCAAGCGAAAATTAACCCCAAAAAAGTTACTTGTAAGCGTTTGGTGGACTAGTGCCGGTATTGTTCATTACAGTTTTCTCAAATCTGGCCAGACTATTACGGCTGATGTCTATTGTCAGCAATTGCAAACCATGATGGAAAAGCTAGCGGCTAAACAACCTAGGCTGGTCAATCGCTCCACGCCACTGCTGCTTCACGACAACGCTAGACCACACACTGCGCAACAGACGGCTACTAAATTAGAAGAGCTTCAATTGGAAAGTCTAAGACATCCTCCGTACTCCCCGGACCTTGCTCCAACAGATTACCATTTTTTTCGAAATTTGGATAACTTCTTGCAAGGGAAAAAATTCAACTCCGATGGGGCAGTCCAAATCGCCTTCAAAGATTTTATTGATTCCCGTCCGACTGGTTTTTTTAGTAAAGGGATCAATGAACTACCTATAAGATGGCAAAAGTGCATAGAAAATAATGGTTCATACTTTGATTAATTAAATATATTATATTAAAAAATATTCGACTTTTTGTTCCTCCCATACAAAACGCCAATTTCATATGTAAGGACCTTACATATGAAATTGGCGTTTTGTATGGGAGGAACAAAAAGTCGAATATTTTTTAATATAATATATTTAATTAATCAAAGTATGAACCATTATTTTCTATGCACTTTTGCCATCTTATAGGTAGTTCATTGATCCCTTTACTAAAAAAACCAGTCGGACGGGAATCAATAAAATCTTTGAAGGCGATTTGGACTGCCCCATCGGAGTTGAATTTTTTCCCTTGCAAGAAGTTATCCAAATTTCGAAAAAAATGGTAATCTGTTGGAGCAAGGTCCGGGGAGTACGGAGGATGTCTTAGACTTTCCAATTGAAGCTCTTCTAATTTAGTAGCCGTCTGTTGCGCAGTGTGTGGTCTAGCGTTGTCGTGAAGCAGCAGTGGCGTGGAGCGATTGACCAGCCTAGGTTGTTTAGCCGCTAGCTTTTCCATCATGGTTTGCAATTGCTGACAATAGACATCAGCCGTAATAGTCTGGCCAGATTTGAGAAAACTGTAATGAACAATACCGGCACTAGTCCACCAAACGCTTACAAGTAACTTTTTTGGGGTTAATTTTCGCTTGGGGCAGGATTTGGCTGGCTGGCCAGGATCCAACCATTGCGCTGAGCGCTTCCGATTATCGTAAAGAACCCATTTTTCATCACAGGTAATGATTCGGTTTAAAATACCTTCATTATTGTGCCGGTTTAGTAATGTAACGCAGCAGTCGACGCGCGTTTGCCGGTTTGCTTCAGTCAATTCGTGAGGTACCCACCTTTCAAGCTTTTTAATCTTCCCAATTTGCTTCAAGTGAATTAAAACAGTTTTATCACTAACACCGCAGCCTGCAGCTAACTCGGACGTGGTTTGCGATGGATCCGCTTCCACAATAGCCTTCAACTGTTCATTATCAACTTGAGTCTCAGGCCGTCCACGGGGCTTGTTCTGCAAGTCGAAATTTCCAGAACGAAAACGTTGGAACCAAAAACGAACTGTGTTTTCTTTTGCAACACGACCGCCATACACATCATTCACCCTTCGAGTTGTTTCCGCAGCACTAGTGCCACGGCGGAACTCGTACTCGTAAATAATGCGATATTTTAAGTTTTCCATTTTGTAAAATGAGTGACGCAAACAGAAAAAAACAGAAGAAAAAAAACAAATGAATGACGATCATCGAAGCACAAATACATGAGTCTATAGCTGTACAAATTTGAATTTGGAATTCCTTACCAAAGAGGAGAAATTTGTGATTAAAGTGGCCAGTACGAAAAACGCCAATTTCATATGTAAGGACCTAATATTATATATATTGTATTGTATTGTATTGTATTTTATTCGTCGTAGGTAACACTGTACACTTGACTTCGTTCACTCTATTTAACTTAATATAATATTATCTTAATTCAAACAGTATATTACAAAATAATAATAAGCACTCTGCAAGTCACAGACAAGACATCAATTACATAAATGTCATATTATAAAATCCAAAAATAAAGAGCACATTTTGCTAAAAGTAGCATTGACAAAACATAAAATAAATGAAGAATGTCATAATAATTAATAAATGGAGCTGCTGTACAGGGGCATTGTCAAATTATGCTAAAATACAAATAAATTTTATTAAATAATTTCATTTTTGACATGTCATGTGAAGATAACTAGTAATTAATTCAAAACACCATTATGTTGCTGCTGTATAATATATTATTATATATATATATATATATATACACATATATCTATATATATTATAAATTAAAAATCCGCCGCGTCTGCCGGTCTCTCTCAAGGGCTCTTTTGGTCTTTATGTTCGGGATAAACTCAAAAACTACTCAACGGATATTTAAGCGGTTTACAGCAAAAGGTAGATTGATTCAAGACGAAGAGTTTTGCATTCGTGCGAACCTGGAACGGGCCAGCTACTATGTAATAGGTATTAGTTAACCGAGCCACGGACAAAGCGCGGCTCGGACCGGGTCTAGCGTGAGTCTTTAGTTATCGGCTACAAATTCGGCAGTAGTGAATCGCGGAGACTAAAGTCTAAAGTTGGTCAACGGCACAGATTGGTGTTAGATAGCGGTACATCTTTTACACCTGCACGCATTATTGCCCGATTTGATTGGCGAACGGTATTTGGAAATTACTTGATTGGTATGGCATTTTGCTATTTTTTGTCGAAAAAAGACGCTTTCGACGGTTTTCGAGCAGGACTTGCTAATTTCACATTTTATTTGAGAAGCATTTTCGTGACATTTAGTAGCAAAGCCACTTCGATCTGTTCTTTTCATCCTCTTTATATTTATAATAAACTTTGTTTTTATTATTTCTCATTGTAGAAGTTTTGGAAACTATAATATTAGATATGGTAAAGAGAAGATCTATGAAGATATAAACTAATGTATTATAAGATAATTAATCTGTTTTGGCTAAACGTCTTAGCGTGTACACTGTAATGTTTCATGTGTCATACATTAACTTTGTACTTGGAAGTATCATATTTTTAAAGAACTAGCTTTAGGCACTTCATAATAAAATAAAAAATAATATTTATTAGTAACTTAGAGCAATTTAAAACACTTGTTGTAAAACAAATGTTCAATTCAATTCAATTCTTTATTTGTTTACATGTAGTATTACACACTCATTAAGCTTAAGATGTTATATGTTACTCTGATCTGATAAGCTATGTCTGATAAAGTTTATAATAATTAAGGACTCAACTCTGTTTTCTAAGTTGAACCCTAAATCCATTTCAAGTACAGCGGGATGGATATAAAAACAGCGCAATATCTAATTGTGGTTTGCAATATTACAAAATTCGTTACCCTTCGTATGGTTTCAACGGTTGAAGGGTTCGAGTATGTAGCTACAGGCTTAAACACCTGTACCCGAAGAGCATTGGCATTATTATGTGTGAAACTTTGTTTGTCTGTGATGTTTTTTAGAAGCAATAGTATTATGTATATTTTGGTGAAATTTGTCTGGGAGGACAGTGCTGGATTTAGCTACTTTACATAATCATATATTTTCCATCTTCTTCCAAGTTTGTGAACTTTATTGTGTTTTAGTTATCGTGGTAATGCTTATTTTCAACCAAATTAATATTTCTTTGCTTGTGTGACCTTTTCAAATAATGTAGGTATAACATTTCATTTAAAAATTATAATGTCCTTAGGTACGAATTATATCTATGTAAGTAATTGTATTTAATGTAATACTAGAAGAAACCCTCGGTGTTACCAGCAAAAAAAAAAAATTGATTGTTAATTATTTTTTCCTAATACTTATTTTCTATCATAAGAACATAAGAAAAAGTAAAGGAGCAAAAGTATAGGATGTGTCCTTATAATACTTTTAGAGAAACATGTAAAAAACTTTTCCAATACAAATCCATACACATGTTTCATAAAAAACCTTGCCAATAATATCAAATATCACACGATCAAAGTCGCGAACATCAGCTGGTATATTACAATTCACCTGTAGTGCAAGGTATATTATTATAGTATAAATGTATATATTATCTGCGCCTTGCCCGGCGACCGTGGCGGCAACGAAGGCCGACGAGTACGTTCTATTAGCGTCCCCTGCACTAAGCCTAATGGACAATTCTAACACATGCTGTTTGCTTAGACTTGTATCTAAGGGCTTATAGTCAAAGTCAACGTCAAAACATTAATTACCTTAGAAGCACTGGGCATATATGGACAGGTCAACTTAAAATTAATAAAACAACAAAATATCAAGGAAATAACATTGTCTTGACAGTTCGCTTCAATGTTTTATACCGAGTTGAGAAGCGAATAGAACAATACAGCTTTATCAGTTTTTACAATTTTATAGTTATTACAATTTTGGAGTTCCTATTTATAGGTAACTATTATAAATATAACATTTACACTCAATTAGGTACGAGTAATCTATGCAGAGGTTAGTTGTGTCAATATTTCGTGTCAACGGTTAGTTATGTCAAGACCTATGATTACTTTTTTTGTTTTTTGTAGTTTTTTACTATTTATTAGACTATTTTATTTCGACGTGTCTAAGTTTTGTAAAACCAAACAATGTAAATATGTAAATGATTTTGTATCTTGTATCCTATTAGTCACATGTTACTAAGCGAAACAGCACTATATTTTAATCATTGTCTAATTTAACTCGGAGATGGTGAAACAAGCCCTAATAGTAGTAGCTTACTATAATATACTTAAGAGCTTACTTCACCGTCTCCGAGTTAGCTCTTGATATAACTAACCATCGACACGTGTTATTGACTAACCTAACCATTGCTTAGTTAACTCGGAATTTGAGTATAACCATGGATTAACTTCATCTATGGTATAACTTACTTTCTGGATAATAATGTAGGAAGCGGTAAGTAGCTAAATTTGGAGATTTACCTGTCTAAGAAAATAATTTACCTAACCCATACAGGATTAAATTGAACCAGTATCTCAATAATCTAGTTTCCAAGGTTGTGGGTAATCAAATCAGTCAACTTACTTTATAAACAAGTCAACCTTTCTTAACATAAATGTTAGTTATAAGATAATCCTAAGTTAATGTTGTAATGTCCCACCGGGGCTCATGTCTGGGGATAAACCTTTATGTAACCACATGAAACAATTAATTAATGATTATGATTATTAAAAGCAAAGATATGACTACCAAAGGAGTTCAATTAGTAATCTAGTATTTTATAGTCAATGTGTCTTTGTACACATACATTACATACAGTAAGCAATTAAGCCACTCGTCAAAAGCAAAAACAAATATTGTATTAATCAACTGTCCAGCCCGTTTCGGCTTTGCTCGCGCTTGCAGCGTGAGTGGTTGCGGGTTCGATTCCCTGAGTTCTGCAAGCACTTTCTCATCGGTCTGTGTGCTTAATACGTACAACAAAACATAAAAATCTTATTATATTAAGTGTATCTGTCTAGAAGTCTCTAGTCTGGAAATATTTAATAGTGTTCAAGGTACACTTAAGGTAGTTTTTTTTAATCTTCATAAAATAATAGTGTATATGACGGTTGAAAAATGGGCCCATAATGTTCTATGGTCCATTTATATCTACAGACACGGAACACCGAAGCTGGCAGAATCAGAACAAAAGAGTCTCTTAATTTGGCAGACACGACAATGTCAGGTAGCAAAAAAATAAATAGTGACGTCAGATCTGTCTAAATAGTTTCAACTAAATGCCAACTAATTCCTTACGCCCTCTAACAAGGTATATCCGCTAACCTCAGAACAAGGAACTTTTTCTCTTACTATAAATCTGTGTTGCCAACTTAACGAACATACAATATTTTCTTTTGATTGTGTTTTTGCTGTTTTACATTACTTTCTTCGTACTTTGTATTGCCTCCACGTGCTCTTCCGACAGCTTCCAGTCGATAAGGCATACTGTACATCATATTTCGGAGCCGGTGCTGGAATACCTTCCCATTGCTAAATATGTTAGTAGAAGCGCAACTAAAATATCTATATTTTGTTTTTATTTTAAAGATCTAACTTTAGCAGTTCTCGAGATATTTAGTCTTTTGACTGACCCGTTTTTGGAGTGTAGTTGCATTGATTGGTATGCAATCTTCCTTCAATATTAGTTTATTGTGACTAGCTGTCGCTGATATGATCACAGACGGTGTTATAAAACGATGAATCAGTAGAGATAAATTAAAAGTTTGTAAATTATGAAATGATGTGAAACACTTTTGCTCTTATGTTAATTAATACCCAACCCCTCTACAGGCACAATGGACCACCTATGAGTCTGAGTGCGGAGTGAGCCCCCAACTAACCAACTCCTGGGTTTCACGCTATGTTAATTCCGAGTTTCTGTCCAATTATTCAAGTTTAATGACCAAAATTTACACTTAAAAACCCTAATAATTAAGGAAACAGCAACTGTAGCACTTATTCAATAAACTGCTAATGGGTAAGGTAATATCTATTCTAATTTAAATGTTATTACATTTATTACAAAATTCCGGTTCACCTTAATTAGGAATGGGTAAAACCTGTTTCTACATACAGAGTTAGTGTTAGTACTGGAGTTATATATTCAATAAATTGGAAGTAATCAGATATCATTTGCGACTAAGAATTCTGACCTGAGATTGTCAAACAAAAAACAGATGCACGAGTCATTATTATCGACCTTTTTCGCGGTAAAAAGCATGTAGCCTATGAATATGCTATCTAACAGTGAGGGGCACAGCCAGTATCTCATAAAGGTGACAAAAGGATTTTTCAGCAGTATGGGGGAAATCGAACCACAGCTCTGTTCTTTCGTGACTGCCATCAGTGTCCAATGAACATTATGCCGATCAAAACACCGACCTTTAGTAGGAACAAGAATATCATCATCATCATCACCCTATCTATTAATATTCCCACTGCTGGGACAAAGGGGCTTCTCTCTTGACGAGAGAGATTAGGCCTTAATTCACCACGCTAGCCGAGTGCGGGTTGGTGAAAGTCACATGTCCTTCAAACTCTTTAAAGTTCTCAGAACATGACGGTTTTCTCACGATGTTTGCTTTCACCGTTAAAGCACGTGTTTAAAGCGCACATAAATTTCTCAAGTAGAAAAATCCAGAGGTGCGTGGCGGGGTTTGAGCTCACGGCCTTCGGAATGAAAGTCGAGTGTCCTCCCACTTAGCCAACACGGCTTTTTAAGAAGACAATAATATACTTAATCCATATAACATAATTCCTACATAAAAAGGATATATCGTATACATATAGCCTAATAAGCAGATTTTAATAAAAATCATCAACGTTGAGTAAAACAGTACGTCTACGCTAGAAAAAATAAGAAAATGTCCAAGCCTGTTATTAAGTCCAAAATGCATTATGGTTTGTCAAACCGGTTGCCAATGACGTCATTTTGTCGACACTGTTTCGAGCTCCAGGCGATTCGACCTCTCGGTAGAGTAGCACTTTGCCTCTGCATATTTTTATATCTGTAGGTGTTATGAACTAAATGAGAAGTACCTATTAGCCTTGGTCACCCGGCGATTTCTTACAATGTTTTAATACTCTTGAGTATTTGTACAAAATTTCAAACGGATGCAGCTTGAACTATTAGAGGGAGCTCAGATATATCTTTTAGGTACCTACAAATTTTGTGTAACTAATTTGATAAGACCATTATGAAAACAAGATTATAATTTGCGATTTTTTAGTATTAACGGCTGTTTGAAATATGTTTTAAAATGTGTTCATGAAAATGAGGTCGAACTGTTGAATGTACATCTATATTATATTCATAAATATTTTTTTATTCTCCATGTAACTTTGAGTAATTGTAATTTTTTTGACGAAAATGTAATATTTACGCATATACACATGATCTAAATTTATAAATATTTATCTTAAGAAAAATAAATAAACGTGATTGTAGAGAAGAATCGCTATTTTCAGGACAAAAGTAGAGAGAAATCCAATCATAGAATATATCATAGTATCAGAGTACATTTAAGCCCTCAGACGCGTCTGTTTGTGTTTGTGTAAGCGATAAACTGAAGAACTACTGGTATAAACTGGTCTTTATACGGTTTTGAGCATTAGATAGGGTTATTCAAAAGGAGTATTTTTCCGTACAATGCCGTAGCGGGTTATGAAATGAAGGAATATCACCGGACCACGATCCTTTGTGTCGAATAGAATATATTTACTAATACTATTTCCCTCTATGAATGTGCTTTATACACGGCCAAAATGGTCAAAGTCAACCAGTTTACTACCTATTAACTACCGTTTGACCTTCGTAGCATAACATGCTAGATATTTACAACAATGTTTTTTCTCACAATTTGAATTTGCCCGCAAACAATTGGTTACAAAATTAAACATATATTTCTACAAATTTTGAATTAACAAATTACAGTGATTTTATTTACTGAATATTAGGAAATACCCAAAAACATATTTCTTTAGAATTAATTTCCTTTATTTTTATTAACACTTAGTTTTTTAAAGATTTTTTGGCTTGTACTTAATATAAATATAACATGCTTACGACATTGTTTTATAAATATTCTCGGGGGAATAAGTATTTTTTATTTTTAGTTTTTATTTTCGCCGGCTACCGGTAGATATCATTTATAAATGAGCTATAAATCAGTAAAAAAAAATCTTTAAATTAGTCTAGTACTTCCTAAAATTAGCGCATTCAGATGACTACCTATTTTTAAATTTTATGCAGAAATTTAAGACACATTCGTAACCTTCGACCGTAAATTTCGACCTATCACGTAATGACGCGTTGGTGTAATAGGCTATCACGTCGGGGCGCTATCCCGGAGATGCAATTTCGAATCCTGTGCGCAAAGGTTACGGATGTGTCTTCATTTTTTCTGCATAAAATTTAAAAATAGTTTAACGTGCAAAGTGAGGCTTATCACTTATTAAAAATAACTACGTAATAGAAATAAAAACTGTTTTGTATTCAAGTCATGAAATACATTCCATTTATTATTACTATCAGATCCTTTGAGTCGATGTCCTAATTTTACTTTTATCGGAGTCACGGCTTGTTATTACTTTCATTGATCTCGATTGCATAAGTGAAAGTTACTTAAGCGCTCTTTTGCAAATTACGACAATGCTTTAGTTTTAATAACCCGTTCTCACGAACGTGCAGTTTCTGTTTCTAGTTATTTTAAGCGATTCTTTTGTTGCTAGTTATATTTATGTGATTCTTTTGTGCTGTGTTTAAAGGGTTTAAAGGGTTAAGGAGTAGAGGGGATAAATGTGACATAGATAGTGTTTATCTAGGCTTTAGTAATATTCCGTAAATATTATTATATGACATTTTTTTTTATTTTACCAAGTCATTGACGTTTATCGACGAGGTAGTCGATCGAGGGCGACGAGGGTTAATTCCTTGATTGGTGCAGATATATTAATATTGATATTTTAATTATATTAGTAACAAGGCTCAAAAAACATTCTTATAAGTTTTTCGTAAGTCAGCTAACTTATCTATCCCTTTTTATTATTATTTTTTGTATAATAATATTTTATTTTGTGCGTTGCTCATATGCTTTTTAAGAATAAGAATAAGAATAAGAAACAGATAACAAAATAAAATACACAAATGTCATCTGCACAGATCAAGCTCATTGCTCTGATGTAACAAGTGGTATGAGAATTAAATTTTCGACTGAAAGTATGCAACAAAATTGCACGTCTAGATGGGCAAGTCCAAGCGGTGGTAATGCTCGTGTTGTGCCTCAGAGCCGCCGGCGCCGCTTTCTCTGGCGGAGGTCAACTAGCCAATGACATACCGCAGCTACCAACGCGGCTCTCAGCTTGTACTTTTCACGATCGTGACGTTTGAATCCGCATGTTTCTGGTCTGTGCTAATTATTTTTAGGATATGGATTTTTGAATCCGCTTGTTTCTTGTGATCTTTAAATTATAGCTATGTTTGAATCCACATAATTAAAGGTAATTTATTGATCGGTCGAACCTTAAAAATGTTGGTTTTATAAAATTGATTTAAAGGCATGATGACTACATAAAAAGTTGGTATTCTCTCTCTATTTATTCCGTCTGTTATTACGTAAGTAATTTAATAAGAAAGTGCAAAGATATAGTGCATCAAATTTCCGCAGCGGATGCTCTTGACTGCGAAGTTTAGTACAAATCGCACAAAAGCCTTACGTCACGCGAAATTTCAATGTTTGCAAGACAAAAGAAAAAAAATATGGGGACTATATTCTTTAATAATCAAATAACGGACTAATTCTTTTTTAGTCTACCCTATTGTATCGTCATTGCCTATTTAGAGTGTTCACATTATAAACATTATTAACCGACTTCAAAAAAAAAGGAGGTTTCTCATTTCGACCGAATATTTTGTTTTGTTTTTTCTGTAACAAGTTTTGTGAAGAACAAAAGAGCGTGCGGAGCGTGATTAGATCGAGGCAAGACAAATGTCAACCAAGTTCTTCAATATTGTGTAGCACTCATTGTTTAAGAATATGGTAAAATTCAAGTAAGTCTTTTTTTTTATTCTTTTTTTTATGTTTGTTACTTCAGATCTTTTATCTCCGTGAACCGATTTCGATGATTCTTTTGGCTTGAAGCTGGTCAGGCAAAGTTCTTATGCCGATGCCCGCGGCCAGAGTTTTACCACTGATTATTTATACTCAATCCATAATTATCTATACTAATATATAAAGCTGAAGAGTTTGTTTGTTTGTTTGTTTGAGCGCACTAATCTCCGAAACTACTGGTTCTAATTGAATAATTCTTTTTGTGTTGGATAGTCCAGTTATCGAGGAAGGCTATAAGCTATATAACATCACGCTACGACCAATAGGAGCAAAGATATAGTGGTAAATGTGTAAAAAACGGGAGAAATTGTTCATCTTTGAAGCCTTCCGTTGCGTGCGCCGTGAAAACGGTTCAAGATACACAAAAAATATGTATTAAAGAATAATAGCTCTTTTAATGATCTAAAAAACAGTCCGCAATAGTATATGTCTATCTTTTAAGATTAGCTCACAAAAACCGTTTTTATGGTACCTAATCTGGTCGAAATAATTTGTTTAAGTTGTATCAACATAATAATATTAATCTTTATTCAAATAAATATGTTGTTGGTTAAGAGTACTTCATCCATTATAACGCGGGTAGCACCGCAGGGCACAGCTAGTATTATATATACGGAAGTGAATGTGTGTGTCTATTTAATTGCCCGTTTTTCACGGGCAAAAGGTGAAGCGATTAGCCTGACATTTGGTACGGGTTATTAGAACATCATCATCACCCTATTTATGTTCCCACTGCTGGGACACAGGGACTTCTTTCTTGACGAGAGAGATAAGGCCTTAATTCGCAACGCTGGCTTAGTGCGGGTTGGTGAATGTCACAGGGATAAGGATATAGGCTACTTTAATTCTAGTTATATTTCTATACTAATTCTAATTCATATATTCTAAACTGATAGTCGGTTATTTTTTGTAAAATTATACTTGTGTTATTATGATGAACACATTGATATGTAAGATATCACGACCCCTACTAATTTTAAATATTCATAGCAAAGTCAAAAGCAACGTTTGTCTACAAGAAACTCAACTATTAGGTAAATAAGTGACTATTTTTATGCTAAACAGCTTAAGAAAATATATTCTTAAAATTATTCAATAAATTTGCTTCTACAGATAATTCCAATAAATCTTTTTGCTAAGAAATATTTCTAAGAAATCTTCTTAGATAAGATACATTGCTAAAGATAATTTCTACCCAATAGGTCATAATTTACCGTAAAAATAAAACAGGTTGGATGTTGTTAAATGCTTAGTATTTTTTAATCTTGTGCTGTGATCCTATCTTATTCTAGTGTTTTTAATATAGGGGTTTTTTATCATGAAAACAATGTGATTGCAATCAAACTGAAAAATCACGCATGTTCTAGGTATGTACAGGTACTAGATTTGAAGGGTTTGTTTAATATTTTTCCTGCAAAATGAATTCTGCTCGAGGGCACTTCCCATCACGGACCGTGACAGGCTTAATTAAATCCATTATTGACAGGTTTACAAAAACGATGACAGCCTTTTTGATATGTGTTGTATGAGGTGCATCATATTTGTTCGGAAAATATTTGATATGTCTCTAAAAATACAGCGCGCTATTAGAAGTGCCTAATCTGATCAAATATTGAAGAACATAAGCGTCTTATTCTGACAGAATGGTGCGTTTAAAATATACGATTTGGCTTCTTGATCTTCCATATAATTCTAAATTTCCACTTTGACAATATATTAGAAGACCAAAAAAAAAAAGCTTCCATTCATAAAAACAAAAAGAATTACAATTATTTTTCGTTTTCCTTGTAAACAAAGATTTGTAAGTAATAAATTTATACGTCAAAATCCCCTAAAGTCTCTATATCTCAGCGTGCAAAAAAAGACTTGACGGTGTCTTGTGGTTATGAGTACTATTAAGAGTATTAGGGAACAGAGGAACATCCTTAGACAGGTTAACATAATTCTCCGTTTTGCTTCGCCTTAGTTGGGTAAAGTGCGTATTTTTATTCAGCAGTCCCGCCCGGTGCACCTTATCCGGATGGCAGTCCCATAGCCTGATTGTATGTGATTTTTCTCCCTTGATTTATTTCCACACCGGGATTTCAATAAAATATTGAGTGAATAGTTCTGTTTGGGATTTTATTTGGCAGAATGTTTTGCTTTTTTTTTCTAGAAAGGGGAAGCTAATAGGTACCCTATTGTACTCTCATGGGTTTTAAATGATTGATTTCGTTTCGGTTCAGATTAAATTTGTTTAGGAAAATGGGGATATTCTCAATTCGTGTGTATATTCAAAGAATATAGAAGCCTTAGTGAGTTAACACCTTTGTACAAAACTATTCTAGCTCGGTAAGTCTAAGAATTTAAATTCTACTTCTATTTGTTTTTTGGATCTAAATGCTTTATCAGAATGTTGTTTGAAACATGAACTTTCTCTTCAGTTCCTTTTACTGATTAGCATTTAGTATCCGCACTATGCAAATGAGCCTAAACATTTAAAACCAGATTACTTTTTTGATATCCTCAGTTGCACGACAGGAGTAAGTTTAATTCTGGTCAGGAGCCAGATTTTGAATGGCAATAATTTATTTACGTTTTTTTAATAAACATGTTTTTTTTTGTGACGTATTTTTACTAATACTTATTATAATGCCGAGAGTTTCTGTGCTTGATTATTTATTTCAACGCGCTAAAATCAGAATCTACTGTCTTATTTCGCTGTTACATAGTATATTTATCGAGAAAGGGCTAACTCGATATATAGGAAAAATGCGCTGTTAGATTAGTCTCTGTTAGGTTAGATAAGTCTCTCACAACATTAGGTATGATAGGTATAATAAACAATGGTTAGTTACCTATGTCAAGGGCTATCTCGCTTTGTCTCATGTGACTGAGCGAGCTGACTCTATATTTGGGGATGGTGAAACATGCTCTAATTGTAAGAGATTTACAAATACTTAAATTATATCCAGTAAAATGAAATAGATAGTCCAACAGTCCACATGAAGACATTTCAGTTAATTTTTTGGAAGAGATTGCTTTTTAGCTATTAGGCCACCCATTGTACATCAGTTTTTTGTAAGTGTTGTTGTATTTACATTTTCCTGTGTGCACAATAAAGTATTTTTGTACTGTATTATATTTATTCCCGTTAGAGACGGACAGCAAGTCACACTGCTCACTGCTGATTTTATAAGGTTTCTTTTTTACATTTATTCTGAACCCTAAAGCCGACTCACCAGGCTCGGTTAGTCCTTGAAAATCCCTTTGCTAAGCCATGTGCAATTCCGGTCACATTTAGCAAGGTGGTGAAAAAAGAATGCCATATGGCCTTTTCAACCGAGCATGTGCTTCAGAGGATGACATATTGTGTTAAGTCTGTATCTTTTGGGGTTCTTTTATAGAAAATCAATGGCAAGACAAGTTACTAAAGAAAGGAGAACACAATTTAAATGTTCTATGTTATTTTCTTTAGGGATATTGCATTTAAGCGGCTTTGTTAATGGACCCGGATTATTATTTATCCTATCCAAGGTTGCTCAAGCTTATAATCCTACTAGATCGTATAATTGACATCGATATAAGTTGTAAATATGTTACTTAATAAATCTATATGTTTAATAAATTATTGGTGTGTTTTTGTTTGAAGTCTCTGAAGTCAGAATCAGTATTTGTGGTATTGCATATATATCGCAGTAAGAATAATTAAGAACTTAATAAGACTAAAGTCTTGATTTAAAAAAAATAATGCTTTAATTTTAATTGTATTTTATTTAATTATTGTTCCTGAATTATATTGTTATTATTTGATATTTGTTTTGTAAGTACAACGGATCTCAGTTTACTGGATAAATTTATTATACTTATTTTATAAATCGGCTAGAACATCATCAAGAATTTTGACTATTTGATAAACTTTCCATAATCAGTAATTCCTTAATTACTAATGAGGTTGTCCAATATATACTTTGGCTAATACCGAATGCAATTATAAATATCTGCAAATATACTGGAGTATGGTATCAAATGAAAGCGCATCGCGTGCACATTACAAAATATTATAGTGTTTTACTTTTAAGGAAATTAAATTATTGCAATAGCGGTTTTTCTCATATTTTAAATTATTATCTACTATTTCCGAGTAAACTGTTCAGTGCTAAAAACAGTCAGTAGACTTCATACTCGTAGCTCTAATATTATTTTTCTAGAAAATTGTGAAACCGTGAGCATGAGTAGGTACGGCGCATATTTTGCAATTAGCTTTATTTCCGTTTTGTCCTGTTTTTTGCTATTCGCAAAATTTCTCATTTTTGTCTATAGCATTTGTCTTTTGTTTTTGTATGTACAGACGAGGTGAAAAATTACAAGTGTGAATGTCTGCACTCAAGCTCTTCGCCTAGAGAAACGGCAAGAAAGCTCTCAATTACAGGCAATAGTCAGCCGGCCCTGCGAACCGGTCGTTATTTCGTTCAGTGGGGCACGCAGCACAAATACGCGGGATAAGTGAAAGCATCGGGCACGCAAACAAGTTGGACGTATCAATCACAGCACATCACACATCACACATACCTACAATACCTCTATCTATATGTACCTTTTGATGGAGAATTGATAAAAGTGGACTTAGAGTGACTGTGTACATAAACAGTTTTATTGAGTTTGTTACCTGTTCGCCCTAGAACGTAAGTTTATGATATCGGGTGCCGTGCCGCTGTGACCAGTGCTATCTTTTATAAAATATGTATGTATATACTTATTGGTAAATTTACTTATTTTTTATATTTGATATTCATTTATTTGGTCGTATGTCCTCCGGACAAAATCTTAGAGGACACGGCGCCTTTTTATTTTATTTATGTAAAGTCTACTTTTTGACTGTCGTTGTTTAATTATTTATTTTTCTTAGATTTAATTTACTTAATAAATACAATATACTTATGTGGCTCAATGGGCGAAGATCCACCTGAGGCCCAAGAGGTTGCGAGTTCAACTCCTGCCGACCAGATTTAGTACGATCTACAATTTCTGGTTTCGGATCTGTGTGTTTTCTATGTATCATAAGTAGGTATGTATTTCATTTCATTTATTTAACCATTTCGTTACAGACTAAATTTGGCCATTGTATTTACAAAAAACATATCTGTTTACTAACACCCAAAGTAAGTAAGTGAAGTATTATAGTTCTGCTTAGTTTAGGGTTGGGTGATGATATGGTATGATTACTCCGGAAACATTCATTTATTAGCAACTTTTGTTTTATTTAGCCTATTTTATCCTGCTTTTGGGCAAAGGCCTTCCCCAACTCTCTCCAACAATAGCTGTCCAGAGCTGTTTGCAACCAACTTTCCCAAAAGTCCTGAAGGTTGTCTCGCCAACTTATTCGTAACCGAACTCTACAATTCAATAAATTAATTAAATTGATCGACATTGCTAGAACTTTTGTCTCGTTTTATAAAAAAACAAAATAAATTGCATATTCATAAGATGTTTGTGATAATATCAACAATATTAGTCTTCTTCGATCGTACCTCCATCTTTTTTGCGATCGAAGCAGTCTGTTAAGGGCGGCTTGTCACCACCCTCCGGGCTGGGCCAGTGCGTGAAGCGATTTTTTCGTGTTTCGTAATGTGGCCCGGAGAAGCCATCTACCTTCTAGGTCTTCATGCCCCATCTTAGACCACATCGTCACTTTACATCAGGTGAGATTGTAGTCAAATAAAGGCTTATCTAACATAAAAAAAAAAGCCAACGTTAGTATTGTGACCACTAAACTTATTGTCAGCCAAAGGCGCTTAGCCTTGTACTCTCTTACAGAATAAAACCAATGTTTCTTTGATTCTGGTCTGGAAAGCCTATTAAGATACCTTAGGACTAAAAATATATTATTCCTTCATTAAGATTGTTTTAAAAAATTGGACCTATATTTTGTTTTTCAAGACGAGACTGTTCAATTTTCGCGCGGCGTAATGCTTTCGACGAAATGTACTAAATTTATACGAAACAAATCTAAATTCCCGTGTAGGGCACACTGGAATTTAGATTCTCTATAATATCTTGGCACTTTCTTAATAAGTTACGAGGAACAAAAAATAGGAGTCCCGTTTTTTATCCGTAGACGGACTAAAATGAATACATCATTTATTATGTAGTCACCATGCCTGTTCCCTCAACGTCCATTTCCCTGAATGACTATTGACTTGAATGTCTGATTCCCCGTCTACCTTGGAAATGGTATTGAGTGCAAAATTTGTATGCAATAGTTGGTCTGATTCAAACGGATATTTTTTTGCGTTAAAATATTATTTACACAGGTTTTTTACCTTTTCTGCATTTTATCAAACATTTCGCACATGAAAAATTTCAATGAACCTACTCGTAAGCTTTGATTTAATTTTTGATTTTAATCAAGGATAAGGTAAAAAATAGTCTCGACATCATCAGTGCTACAATAACTCCAAATTAAAAATAATATTTGCTAATAACTGTTCATCAAAAGCCGGTTTGACCTAGACAATGTCATAAAATAGTTCTTTATCCACATAGTATAACGGCCAACATAATTAAAAACGAGTGAACGAGTCTGATTGGTTGTTTGCAATAGCTGACATTAACCAAACAAATAAGACAGGTGCTTTACCAAATACATAAATTATTTTATCAATAGGTACTAATTTTATAAAGCTTGTTTGAATGCTCTAATCTCAGCATCTAATGGTCCAATTTGAGAAATTATTTCAGTGTAATATAGCAGATTTGATGAGGCAATTTTTACAATTTTTTTTTTTTTTTTAGGTAAAACACGTTGTCCCCGCGGTAAAATCCTAAAATATGGGCGTGTAAAGCTACTCTATACTATCACTATAATAATATTAAAAAGAGCTAAGATTTTGAGATTTGATGTGTCGTTGTCTTTACAACTAATTTTTAATAAACCGGTACTGAACCGATTTTATATTTTTTTTCACAGATAAAGACAGACTACTTTTTACCGCGGGAATATTCAGTAAGCGTGGGTTACACAGGAGGACAATACATTTTATGAAAGTATGTCATACCGCGGTAAAATACATAATTATGTACCTATTTAGCGCCGCGGGACACTATAGTTTAGTACACAGATTATCTGAAGGCAGAGAAAGGGCATAGGCTATTTTTTACCGCGGGAAATCATGTAATTTCGCAGAAAAATCCATTATAACCCGCGTTACATTTAGTTTATTTACGCTGAGGGTTAAGAATTATAAAAGCATGTTATATAGATTATTTTATATATCATGTTGTGCTGTGTTATTTTGGAAAAAATTGTGAAGGCTCACAAGGAACACGATTTTTCGCATATTAACAAAGAATTGTTCATTGTTCCTCTCACCTTGGGTCAGAGCCGGCGCCAAAACAGCGCTCCAAATAAAAAGGCAAACGCACACCAGCATTTTGCGACTGTCTGATTGTACAAACAAACTACCCTCCTCACACTTTCATGGCATCACACACAAACACACACTACTCTACGGGAGTTTTTAAAATTTCGCGCGGAGTTAAAGAATTGACATTTGAGTTGGTACGCGGAGTTGGAAACGTCTAATCTGACGTAAGGCTGCGGCAGACTGGCCCGCGCCCGAGCCCCCACTTGCGTCCCACCTTTCACCGTTACCATTCGTTACCAGATAGACTGTTGAGCAAGGCTGTATGACGATTGACATTCAACAAAAACTGCCTCTTACATACGGAAATAGCGTGCTGGCCGGCACCGCGCTGATCTGCCTAACTGATCCATATTTGGTTAAAGCTTTCCGAATCATAATCGAATACAATTGATCTGATATCTGATTCGAGCAGAGAAATCTATGTTAATCTTTGGATTTCTAAGTTAAAAAATAAAATAATTGATATATACATACATATATATTTTATAAATAATATTAAACACCACGGGGCTAGATGTTGCTGTGTAGATTATCCGAAAGCTCTAAGCTTGTGACGGGTCCTAGAGACATCTGTTTTATTAGTGTTATATCTATCGTATAAGGTGTTTTCAGACCAAGGAGAAAGTGCTTGCAGAACATACAAACACGGGAATCGAACTAAATGAGTTAAAATATTGTATTGGTTTGTTGTAGGTAGATATTAAATATGAGGTATTACAAGTTTTTTAATATTCAGAACTTAGTTGCAAAAAAAACAGTTTTCGCTGCGGTTATATAAACTGATTTTATAGAGATCAAATTCAACTGAATGTACTCATGGTTCTACCATGTTACTTTTAACAATTTATTGTAAACGGTTATCAATTTTCACGTAGGTATTCTTTATATCGGTCGGTAGTTTTTCAGTTTATTTGCGGATGAAATTATATTAGATTTAGGTTTAATATTAGATAACTACATGATTCTTTGAAAGTTTTTATATACAAAAAAAATTGTTTTATTACTTTCCGTCATACTGTAAGGTACCTTACACTTTTCTCTCACAATAATATTTTTTATTATAGGTAAATAAAATCGTAGAGATGTTCTTGTTCTAAATCTCGATTTTATATGCTGAAAAAGTGCATTTCAGGCTTGACCCCGTTCCGCTGACGCCCCGCCCATATCGCCACGCCTCTTACACCCTTGTGATTTCAGCATATTACTACTTTTTCTAAAACTTACCCCCTTACTTTAAGACTGTTTTGTTTAAAACTGTTTTAAACTTTAACCGGGCTGTGCCAGTGCGTGAAACGATTTTTTCGTGTTTGTGGCCCGGAGAAGCCATCTACCTTCTAAGCCTTCATGCTCCATCTTAGGCCACATCGTCACTTAACATCAGGTGAGATTGTGGTCAAACAAAGGCTTATGAAGCATAAAAAAAAAACTTTAAACTTCGTTTGCTCAGATCATTTTAACACTTTGTTAACTTTGATATATAATAAACAATAGAAGTCAGATATTTTGACCACTTTCGTCGCATACAATATTATGATGATTCTAACTGCACATATCAATTTGGTTTTATGAAGTTCCGATTATTTTTACTACCCAAGACGCTTATATAAATTTGACCTAAAATACAAATTATGGAGGGATGTTGAAAATGGAAACACTTTTTTATTTAAGATCTAATTATTATATTATTCATATAGTTGGATTATATAATTCATTTTTTTTGAAAAGTGTAATTAGGTAATTATTATTTCTTATTTGAACATAAAATACAAGATAATTTCTACACATCTACAATTGAACGCATTCAATATACATTTTAGATATCGAATTAGGGAACTTACTAGAACTTGGCTCTTGGTCTACAAAGCTACATTAACAAAATGGAAAAGTTAAATAGAGAGATAAATAAATATTGCTATTCTAATTAAAATAGATTTTTTGAAGCTACATTGAACACGTTCGATACCTCCTTACTATATTTAATTAACCTTAAGCAAGATACATTATGTATATGTATATCGTGTTTTATATTATTATAACCTTATCATAGGTTTTAACCTATACAGCTACATAAAGGAGTTTCTTATAAAACAATTTTAAATTATTAATACTTTTTTTATCTAAACACCTATACTTGAACACATCAGATCATTAAGATTTAAATTTAGAAATAAATATATTTAAAATTAAATAATAAAAATAAAAAAATCTTGAAACTTGTATTAATTATTATAAAAAAAACATTTAGAACCTTTCAAAGTACATGATAGGGAAATTAAATTATTAACTCTTTTTATCTAAACACCTATATTTGAACACATCAGATCATTAAGTTTTAAATTAAATAAAAAATATAAGTAAATATAAACATTTAAAATTAATTAATAAAATAAAATAAAAATTGAAACTTGTACTAATTATTTTACAACAACATTTAGAACCTTTACAACTACATGATAGGAGAATCCTATTTGAATTATTATATTTTAATTAATACAGATTATTATTTGAATATATTTGAACACACTAGATATAATTTTGTTATTATATTATTTAATATTAAAATGAATCGTATGTTAGTATATTCTTATTTATTAAACTTAGACACAATTAAACTCATAGGCAAAATCTACAAATGCGTGGGCAGAACTGTCGTTATGCAGTGATCTGAATGTTGGACAGTGTAAGGGACGGAGTACTTCATCCAGCAGAGATCAGAATGCAGGGGATGTGTGGGGTGACTAGAATGGACAAAATAAGGAATGAGTATGTAAGAGGCAGATTGAAAGTAGCATCACCTACGGATAAATTGAGAGGGAATAGATTAGCATGGTATAGACATGTCATGAGAAGGGATGAAAGTCATGTGACGAGAGGAGCGTTAGATATGAATGTAGATGTATATGTGGGAAGAGGTAGGCCGAAGAAAATATGGATGGACTGTGTGAAAGATCACATGCGTAAGAAAAGAGTGAGTTTTGTCATCATCATATTTGAATACAATTGACTACATATGCCAAATAAAGGAATGGTTATTTGGGGCCATGTACACAAGGTTTAAAGTGTTTTAAAATTAACAAGCGCGCATATGTTTTTTTTTTAGTTATTTTAGTTGGGCAGGGGATTTTTAGAGTCACTTATATTCTAAGTATTTGATTTCAATACAAACATCAAATGTACCGCTACACTTATTGTACCTTCTTTCGGAAGATACAATGCTACTTAATAAATTGAATACTTTAGGAACAAAGTTAGTAGTAAGTAGGTACATAATAATCTCTATTAAAAATGTTACTGAGAATTTTATTATTTATTATACCTGCGTGATGTTAGTGCAGTATTCTCCCACTACTTCCCTACTGCCAAAATATATGTTTTTTTTTGTTTGGTGTTTGTGTAACATAAAATAAAATGTTGAATGTGGTGATTATTACATTCGAGTAGAGGTTTGAGAACCGTTAAATAATTTATCATAAAATTTTTCCTGATATTCGTAGTAAGAACTGCAGCTTTCCAAATGGTCCTGTGACTCGTCAAATTTTACTGAAAGCTGGCGTGGAGCTTGCCCGTTTTGTTGATCCGTGATATTCGCCACCTCGTCCGAAACAGTAGGGGACAACTCAATATCTTCCGTTGCGTCTGACTCATACGGATTTTGGCATAAGAGAAAATCCAAGAAAGATTCCTTGCCCTCGCGAATTTTTGGATTTTTGGATAGATATATAAAAGAAGTTATGCTAGAACGTATAACTCCAAGCCATATTAACTTATGATATATCGAATCGGAGACATATTGGGAGACCATAGTGAAATGTACGATCAGATATGGAGTCCACGCAGCAAGGAAAAGTCCGTAGCATAATAAATGCAACTTCGTAAGAGCCAATTCCGCTTTATGCACTAGCAATAGCGGGTGGTGACAGAGTTGCAGGCAGCGAGACCTAGATTTTAGGTAGGAGAGAAATAAATATACGAATGTTACTAAAAAGGGAATTATAAAGAGTATAATCAGTGAACCGATGTTGTAGTAGATGTTGCCTTTGTGTTCGATTTTGCAAATATCGTATTCGACTTCGTAGTACACACCGAATGCAGAAGCACAACTAAATGCTTGTACAACTAGCATCAGTAGAAATGTGGAATACTTCACACATTTGTAATAAGCTGTCGTCATGCTATCATCGCTGTAGTAATGGCTGATCGCCACCATTGCAAACAGCACGTTGTAGTTCGAAGACAGCATTTTCAAAAATTTTTGGATCTGTGGGCAGATGATCGATAACGAATCGCAAATTAGGAATGCGATGGCCGCTATCACCATTAAAATGTCGTTAAGGCCTATGCAAGCCCAAAATATATTACCTGTTGACAAATATAAGATATATTAATGAAATTCAATACAATATCTACATAAATGTCTATCCTGTATTAGAACTAAAGGCAATCATTATATTTCGTAAGCCCACAGCTGAATATTAGTCAACCTGATTTCACTGATTGGCTAAAATAATTCATATTCCAATCAAAAAAATTTTTTGTTATTGATAGAACGGATTTTGATAATTATTTTTTGAACGGTGTTAAGTAACACTACGGCAATTTTAAAAGTTGATAAAAATAATAGAATAAGATTGGTACAAAAAGCTATATAAAATAATTACATCTATTTCTCAGATATCTGCTGACTATGAAGGCAGCACAGTACAGAATATTCCCCGCCACTCCCGCAGCCAGAAACGCGACCAGCAACATCTTCAGCAAAAACATCCCGTTTATGGAGACTTCTAGCTCAGGGCGGCTTTTTTCGGAAAGCCCTTCGAGATCGCCGAAACCAATCCACACTTTGGATTGATCATTGCTGCCTAAAAAATAGATTTGGATTAATATCAAGAGCGTACACTATCAATATCGACGCATCGTGGAAATCTTTTTGTTTATTTTTCTGAAAGTAATACTAACCGAGACTATGATGATCTATAATTTGAGGTGTCTATTGTGTATATTATATATCATATTACCTACCTCAAATTATAGATCATATTCATTTAAATCTCACATTATATTTAATAAATATTTAAATTCAAAACTTTATAAATTTATCTCAAGGTTCAAATCTATCTCGTTTCAGATAAGCTTATAAGCTTAAACCCAATCATTTTAAAAACTTCTAGAATTTTATTTCTAGAATTAAGAAATAACAAAGAGAGACTTACGAGTATAAAGGTGCAGTAAATCTGATAGACTTAGGCTTTATCGTCTAGGTATTTGTTTTTAACTATTTCATTGTTAGTAAGTAAATGCAACAATAATGTTGGTAAATGCTATTTTCTAAACTTACTGGAATCGCCGAAGGCGGCAACTTTTTCCGCTTGCATGGTTTCTGAAACAATACCATAATAAATATTATAATTCTACTAAACTAACTACTAAACTAGGTGTAAACAGTTTATAAATAGACGAGAAAAAGTACCTAAAATTTTTATTAAAACATCATCATCATAATTTCAGCCGTCGGATACCAATTACTGGTACAGTTACCATTTTTTTTTTGACGCGTGTTATGTATTTCTCGTAATTTGTGCAGTATAATATCTTTAGAGTTTTTGTTCTATTGAAGTCTTTAGACTTTCGCAACTATACTGTAAATATGGCTATCAAATAATAACTCCTGGGTCCCTGAAACTGGAGGGTAGACTTTTTACGCCCAAATGATACGACAGAACATTTAGATGGATTCAAATCTAGCTTGTTGACCTCGCAAAAACTATCCATTCTTGATAGATCATCTTGCAGGGAACTAGATTGTGTACCGTTTGGCATCCTAACAACAAATTTCATATCGTCCGCAGCACAATAAGTTAGAGTTCAGAAAGGACTGTAGCCGTTTACTCCCCAAAATTTTAAGTGTCTAGTATATATCCTACGAAATATTTAACACCAACCAGTTATAATATAACGTGACAGGGATAGAGCTTTCTCTATTTTACCAGTTTATGCGAAACAAGGCGGACAAAAAACTTCAGAATCTAACACTACGTCGGAACCATACGGTCACCAGATGGGACGGTTGACCACCGCGGAAAGTCGGTCAAGAGTTAAAAAAAAAACACTGGAATCGAGCATTACATGTACAAACACGCGAAACTATAAATATACTATTATTATATAATAGCAGATCATATAATAACCATTTAAAGGTAGGTATAACGTTAGGATAGCTTTATTTCTCAGTCAGCGCGGTCCATGGTCCATACATTATTCACAAGACATTTTCACTATTATGTTTTCATAATAAATCGTGTTTCTTCAATAATTAAATCCCTCCCCTGAAAACGCTGTCGTCCTAGATAGTACAATATAACGGCTCATATTGGCACACCCCCGTTCAAATTACGTTCGTTCGTTCCTTACTAAGGGGACTATATAGGAAAGTATAATAATTTAAATTAAAAACTGCTCTATACACATTCTTCTCACATAGACGTTTTCTTAAAAAAATATTTGATTGGCCAAACTTGTAAATTTATCAACAAAAAAATCCAAAATCTAGAAACATCTTAATTTTGTTACCTAAGCGACGCCAGCCTTTGAATGGGCGTTTAGTTTCCGTTTCCGTTTATGTACATATAACCCCACCTGTTGCAGCCGTCGGCGTAAAATATATTAAACGTAGTTTTAAGGGTTTTACTTCACTTAAAAATTTGTCAAATTCGTAAAAATTATCTAATTAGAAGCTAGTTCTGCGAATTCTATTGTATATTATCGGAGACGTACCTAACAATCTTTTCTTACGTTTTTTTTTCCTTTGAAATAGGGAAAATAAATGTAATTTGTGAATATTGCAATCTGGATTCCAATTGACATAAACTGTCGCTATTTATATAAATAAAAAACATAACTTACCTAAAATTGCATGGACACTGAATGAAAATTATCTCATAACACAACACAGCAGCTCAACCGGAGGGTAGAACGGAACTGACCTAGGGTTCTTCACTGTGGGACAGCGGCACTGGAACTAGGGATTACCAAACGTAGGTTTGAGGTAGGGTATGTTCACCTACATTCGAAAATAGGTCACTTACAGACTCCTCCTACATTGAAACACCAACAAACCTTCCATCCTATTCCATCCTGTATTAACCAGCAGCGTCGAGGCAATGCGTTATCAACTCCGTCCTTGTAATTAAAATGCTTCACCAATCCGGAAATGGGTAAAATCAGCCTGGCAACAGTGCAGCTAGATATCCAGGCATTACAGATAGATTCTAAATATAATGTATTAGGTCAAGGAATCAGGCTATTGGAGTAGGTCAGATATTACGTAACTAAATAATTCATCGAACTGCGTCATTATCCTAGGTACTTGCATACTTGCATTGTATGTACCTATGCATTGCGCTTCAGAGAGCAAGCACCCCAGCTAATCAGGCATTTAGCATAACGACTCGCTTCAGATCAAATGAATCTATGTTTCAACCGAGCAAGAATAATCTATTCTTGGATACAACTTGCTACTTACCTACTACTTAGTGGTCGAAATATTAAAGATATTAAATATATTAAAATTTGAATATTGCCATTTCTCTATACAAAAAGGCAGTTATAGTTACGTCCGCATAGTAGGATTTCCCATTTACACAACGGAATTTCATCTACCGAAAAAACAACCTCTATGGCAGAGAGTATATAAATCTAAATTTAAAATTTAAGAAAAAACCCTATTGCAATGCTTTTATTTCCATAAAAGTAAAACAACATAATATTATGTAATATGCAAGCGATGCGCTTTATTTGATACCCCACTCGAGTATATTTGCAGATTTTCAGATTTCCATCCCCGCTCTCACCCCCATAACTTTTAAACGGCACAACCGATTTTCATGAAACATGTCTAAGGGCACTCGCGCTAAACTAACCTTTTATACAAAAAAAAACAAATTAAAATAGCTCCATCCGTTCCGGAGCTATGATGTCCCAGACAGACAGACATGTCAAACTTATAACATCACTCTTTTTTGGTCGGGGGTTAATAATCACTACGTTTCTCTATGGCTCTATGTAATGAGGGCAATTCATAACATGCTTATAGTTACGTTAAATCATAAAAATTAATAAATAACAAATTGACGTTAAATAATAAAAACTACCGATAATCTATAGATTTTATGTCATTTTACGTATATTTAGTAAGTTCAAGCATATTTATTATGAACAGCACACTATCTACCCATTTTCATAGCACACTACCTATTGTATTATTTGCTTCAGTGGCGCGGTGGGCGAGGGTCTGCTTGCGACGGTAGAGGTACCGGGTTCGATTCCCGCCGAGGGTGAAAGTGTTTGTATGTACTGCAAGCACTTTCTCCTTGGTTTGGGTGTTTAGTATGTATAATAAAAATATCTATATTATGTATGCCTATTATATTAAGTATATCAGATATCTAGTACCCGTAGCACAAGCTTACCATGGGGCTAGATATTGTTGTGTTAATTGTCTAGAAATATTTATTTTATTTTATAGCAAAGTGCCTTAAATAATTCAGATGATTTTTATTTATAACTCATTAACCTGCGAAAATAATTACCATTATATTAATAATTACCTTTCTTATCAGGCGACATTTCGACGAGCGTGACTTCAGTAACGAAGAATTTTATAAAAATAAAATTAAAAAAAAAGTTTTATTGAGTATAAAGTCGTATATAGCTAGTACATTCATGACACCTTATCTCATTCAATTCGTGCATTATAACAATAATTTGTTAGTTGCAATAAGTATAACCACTCACAACACAAACATACTTACTAAAAGTTTGACAAAACCTTTTTGTTATCATAGAAACCCTTTGAAATCTCGTACCTACCATTTCGGCCAAGCGATGCGTTTATGAAATTTACGAATTGAATTTATCCATGGGACGTAGAATGGCGTTCAGTTCAGTTCAGTTTCTTGTAATTGGACTTTGCGCTTGAAGCGACTATTTGTCAGTGTCGAGTAAAATATTTTATTTTTTATTAGCCTGTTACGTCCCACTGCAGGGCAAAGGGGAGGCCTTCCAAGTGTCTCGGTCCTGTGCGGTAGGTATTCCACCATTCACGGTCGTACGCATCTAGATCATCTCGCCATCGTTTTCTTGGGCGACCTCTACGTCGAGTACCATCTGGCTGCCAAGGTGTAAAAACCCCCGCCCCCCTAAATCTATACTAATATTATAAAGCTGAAGAGTTTGTTTGTTTGTTTGATTGATTGTTTGTTTGTTTGTTTGTTTGTTTGAACGCGCTAATCTCAGAAACTACTGGTTCGAATTGAATAATTCTTTTTGTGTTGGATAGTCGAGTTATCGAGGAAGGCTATAGGCTATATAACATCACGCTACGACGAATAGGAGCAAAGATATAGTGGTAAATGTGTAAAAAACGGGAGAAATTGTTCATCATTGAAGCCTTCCGTTGCGTGCGCCGTGAAAACGGTTCAAGATACACAAAAAATATGTATTAAGGAATAATAGCTCTTTTAATGATCTAAAAAACAGTCCGCGATAGTATATGTCTATCTCTTAAGATTAACTCACAAAAACCGTTTTTATGGTACCTAATTTGGTCGAAATAATTTGTTTAAGTTGTATCAACATAATAATATTAATCTTTATTCAAATAAATATGTTGTTGGTTAAGAGTACTTCATCCATTATAACGCGGGTAGCACCGCAGGGCACAGCTAGTATAATTATAAAGTGAAAAAGATGTTAGTTGAACGCAGCAACATCTATTTCTTCTTCTTCTTTTATTAGATGGCGTCCGTAACATATATTTCGCTATACTATATTATTTATTATTTAACTTGGCCCGTCGAGGACTCTCTCCTAGTCTGGGTGTGTAATATTTATAGTCAAAATTATACTAGTATATAACTAAAGTCTTATTATATTAAGTATATGAGATGTCTAGTACCCGGTACACAAGCTTATAGATTACAACGTAGCCAGATGTTGTGTTGATTGTCCGTAAATATGATTATCTGGATATTAGATTACCTACTTTTGTGTAATATGATAACATAGCAGAACTGAAGGTACAGCGAGCGTAGCGGGATACTGAGAGTGACACTATTTACAATAATCAAGTATTTTTTTGACTGCCGCTGTGGCGCGGTGGGCGAGGTTCCGCTTGCGGCGCAAGAGGTAGCAGGTTCGATTGCCGATTGATTAAAGTGTTTGTATGTGCAAACTGTTTCTCCTTGGTCTGGGTGTTCAATACGTATAATAAAATTCTATGTAGGTTTATAAATATGTATGTCTATTATATTATGTACTTATATCAGATATCTAGTACCCATAACACAATGTTAGAGCTTACCACGGGGCGAGATGTTGTTGTGTGGATTGTCCGGCAATATGAAATATATATATGCAAAAATATATATATATTTTTTTTAGGATATTGTAAAGACAGCAAGCAATTTGCGGAATTATTCCTGTTGATCTGAATTTTTGTATATACTTTGATAACGGTGTTGTGACAAAGATGACATTGATAAAACGTTGATCTTTGAACTTTATAACTTTTTTAGTCGGCACGATATGTAAGTCGATTTCTGACATCTTCATCACAAGGAAGTCAGCACAAATATTACAATTGCTGTCACAGTTTTTGTACAATAATTGTACCAAAAATTACTTAAATACTTGATTTGTATTTAATGTAAATTTATCTTCTTTCTTAAGTGACAGTCTCTAAGTACATGTAAGTTTTATAAAATATAAATCCGTTATTGTCCTTGGATTTTGTTTGCAAAATAAATCAATTAACTAGTTGATATTCTTGCAGTCGTGATTCCACCTTCCAAAATAAAAAAGCTAATCAAAAAGTTTATTTGCAAATAAACATTTTTAATGTAAATTTTTAATAATAAAACAACCAAATAAAAATACTTATAAAAATAATGTCATAAGAAATATAAATTAATAAAATAAGATTAAATTAAAATTATTTAGTTAATATTATAATGTTACTGTTCGATTAAATGTGTGTCAGGAACGCGATATTATGTTTAAGAAATAAATTCCCAAAGTAAAATTTATTTTCGTTAAACGGCTTATATATTTTTTATTGATCCACTAAATATAAACTTCTGATACAAAAACCGCCTTTGTAAACAGAAATGAAATTTGATAAAAGAACTTTAATTTTTAGTATGTATTTGAGTCATGCATTATTTGTCACAAACATAGCTTATACGTCTGAAATTAATTATAAAACACTAAAAGCTTTTTTTAAAAAAGCTTTTTCTACCATAAGTAAAAGTAAAAAAAAAATATATGGATATATTTTCGTTCTAACTTTTTCAAAACCCGTTTTAGTAAACTGGAACGAGGGGTTCAAAATTTAAATGAAATTTCCTAGCATCACATTAAAACCGTAGGTAAATCCAAGTAAGGCACCAAACCCCCAAACCAAAACCACCATAAACCTTGTTTTGAATTGACCAAACTATTTCGGACGGCTCCTAGACTCAAAATAAGGTTTGAACCGACTTCTCAAAACGTAGGGAAGTAGCTGTTTTTTTGAAATTTAAGTACTGAGTATATCACTAAAAATAATTTAAAGTATTCCAAGATGAAATCTGATATAATCGTGTCCGTTTGCGGGGGTGAAGGAGCGGCGAGTGGGCACGCAAACACTAGCCTGTGCACCGCGCCGCCCGGCCAGAGTGTTGTAGTGATGGGACATGATCGATTGACGTCGATATTTTTAATATTTAGTTTAATGTTTAGTTGGGAGTAATAATACAAATGTGAATAAAAATAAAGATAACGATAAACATACAGGGTGTATGTTTGAAAGCAACCAAATGAAAGACTTTTGTCTTTTTGATGAATGCAATAGATTTTTTATGTTTGAGTTTGACCGTTTACGAGGGCGCGTTGCACTACCAACAACTGTTTATACATAGCCTCTCCAGGTCTATAATTTTAATTTCCAATCTACGTTACCTACAAAATATTTATGTTTTATAATAATTATATAATAATAAAGCCATTAATTCCAATATTCAAACTTATAAAACATTTTTTTTGCAATTTAATTATAATGATCAAATGAGATATAATTTATATATATCAATATAAATATGTATAAACAATATATGAATTAATTCTTTATTGTCTCTTCATTAATTGGAAACCCATTTTTGGGTGAAGACCTCCTCCATCAGTTTCCATGATTGTCATTCCGAGGTCAGTCTAGTCCATGTAGGTCCGGCGAACTCCACGATATCGTCGTGCCAGCGGCGGCGAGGACGTTCCCGTGCTCGCTCAGCGTCTTGCGGGAACCAGTGCAGCACGCGCTCACTCCACCGTCCATCCAACGTGTGCGCGACGTGTCCCACCCAACGCCATTTAAGTCGGCAGGCCAGTTAGCCCGCATCGATAATCCCAGTTCTTTTTCGTATATCTTCGTTTTTAACGCGGTCTATCAATCTTATACCAAGCAAACTCCTTTCCATAGACCATAGGGATACTTGACTCTTTAAGTTTCAACCCAAAATAAATGTATAATATTTTGTGTAGGTATGTGAGTTGTCATGCCCCAACGTGGCTCATGTATTGTCATGATTTCACTATTATGTAAACCTAATCGTTACCAAATTAAACAACAGATAAATGATTATGATTATGTATACAGCATAAGTTTAATTATTATTTGATAAACTTCTCGAATATTAATACAAGATATTTTATTAAAAGAACCAGGGAACAGGTAAATAACATAAAAAAATTGTTACAAAATACCTTGCAAGGATCTTAATTCACAAAATTTGTCGATAGCTTTTTCCATATCGGCACGCCACATCCCTACCTGTCATCCACTCATCTATGAATGTCTATGGTGCTAGCTGCCTACGTTTTTCACAATAATTTGGGTGATACGCGCGCTCTATACTACTATAGATACCTACCCTTATCTGTTCAGGCGATTTTGAGCCTATTCATAATGCTTATTGTGAAGCACCACGTTTCAGATACAACCAACTTTTACGCTTATACCTAATACCGTACGATTTGTTGTGAATTACAATCAGAATGTAAACAAAAAAGCTCTCAAAGCGCTAATTGGCAAGCGGTCTGTAAATCGAGCACCGGACGGATAACAGAGGTTTGCGGAATCATGGTGGATACAGGGTGCTTCCTACTGAAATAACTTAAACTTGAACGTTGAAGAATCCTTGTATCCACAAATAGACTCAAATGATAATGATGACCATGAGAATCATTAGGTACTAAACATCGATAAACAAACCGTTAGAGTTCGTGCCCAAAGGGTAGATTTTAGAAGACTCAACTGTCCGCCGGTAATTGAATAAAAACCGTGCGAAGCCGGGGCGGTCCGCTAGTTATTAATCATCACTACATAGTATAAAACAAAGTCGCTTTCTCTGTCCCTATGTCCCTTTGTATGCTTAAATCTTTGAAACTACGCAACGGATTTTGATGCGGTTTTTTTTAATAGACAGAGTGATTCAAGAGGAAGGTTTATATGTATAATAACATTCATTAAATAGTGGAGAAGTACTGTTATTTTTGAGGTTTCTAATGTGATGTCGTAAATAATTTCATTTTTTCCGCTTACATTGCAAACGCAGACTGAACTCTACGAGTTTTATCAAAATAATGTAATAAGTATTGTACACATTAAAAAGTTCTACAGAAATGTCCGTGATGGTATAATGTCTATCTCTTATGGATAACCCACAATAACTTTTTTTTGTCATTTACTTTTTACGACAAATAATGGGTAATTTTCGAAGCGATTTTAACCAATACAGCATTAATCCTTAACCAATTAGATACCTTGAAAACATTGTTCATTTAATATAGATCTATAATGACTCTTTACACCGTATGATTTAAGTGAATATTTTCGAAGATATTACAGATTTAAAAATTGCGGGACATAGAGTATTCCGGAAATATTTATTTATTTATTATTTATGCAAAAGTTTCATTGGGGAATAGCAAGGTGGGTGGTAGTTACATTTCATGATGAAATGAATTTATAGTATACTACGCATGAAAATGAATTGTTATTACGAATGCTGCCGACTAAGCTAAGCCTAAGTGTAACAATTTACAGGAATACTATAAAGGCGTTTCTTAGAAAGATACGATTTTAATTTGGTGCTTGTAAACATTTAAGGTTATTGTAAAATATTTTATGTGATTTATGATTACATAAACAGTTTTTGAAATAGTTAAGGGTATATTTATTCCCCTTAACTTTTTGTTCATACTTTAAGATCAGATTGTCATTTACGTTGAATTTTATTATTACCGCTTAAACATGAATAATTGAATGCTTTTGTAGGATTTTAAGGAATACTTTAATAATCCTTATCCAATTAAGTACTTTAAATAAATTATGGGTTTAAAATATATAAGTCATATTGAGTGCTTACCCGTTCGACCCAAGATTTTTCTACCCAATAGGTATTTTGCTCCGTTCAACCCAAAACAATAGATTCAAGTTACCCGTTCTACCCACACCTACTTATTCCTAATTTCTATTGTTTGAATTCAAATAAATGTCATAGTGAAATACTAAAGAAGCAGGGTCATTCATTACATTAGACAAAAAATGCAGAAATTCATTAAAAATATTTCATTATTCATATTTTTTTATTGTTTAGATAATAGTCAGTTAAATATTTGTCTACTAGTCTAATAATAAAAATAATCATTATTTAAAGAAACAAACATAATATATATTAATATTATTTGTAACAATAGGTACAAAATACCTAAACCATAGCCTAAACTATATGAAACCTATCGATGGTATAGGAGATATAAAAATATGTTCTTGATTAACATCCAAATTATTCAACACTCATAGATAAAAAAAAACACATTTTAGATACAAAAGTTGACAGTTTTTCTAAACAATGTCCCACTGAAATTTTTCGTGTAGCCAAATCCATATACGAGTACTACCTCAATAGATAAGAAAAACAATAGTTATCCTTACCGTTGTTGATTCGATTATCTATTGTACATACAACAAGTTCTCCTTCCTTAATTTTTCTAGGTGTTGCACGTGCACTCGTTTGAAGAGATCATAAACTATTAAAACCTCCTTATTGTAGTTACAAAATTCGAAGTTACTGTGAGTAATAATACCATCAAGATTTATTATAAATACTAGCGGTCCGCCCTCGCTTCGCACTTAGTCTCATCGAAATCAAAACCATTCTCAAACCCAGTTAAACACACACAAACATTTTTATCAAAATCGGTCCAGCCGTTTAGGAGGTTTTCAATTACTAACACACGTACAAGATTTATATATATACGGATTACGGTGTCTGAACTATTTAGAATACACTGTGACTCAGATTTTTGCTTTGGGTAGAACGGAGCATATGTTTTGGGTTGAACGGGTAAAAATAATATTGGGTAGAAAAATCATGGGTTGAACGGGTAAGCACTCGTCATATTTATCTATTTTATTACAGCATACAAATTAAATAAATATTCTCGAAGATATTCCAGGTTTTAAGCGCAAGGAAATTGCGGAGAAGTGTCGTACGGAGGAAGGCTGCTGAGGGGCCGAGGTGAGAAAATGATGAATGCACCCGTGCGAAGCCGGGGCGCGTTGCTAGTTTCCGGTATTAAAAGTACTCTGCGGTCGCTAGTGAAGGTAAGGTCCGCTGCTAGAATTTAATCTCTCTTGACTGTCCAAAAGATACGCAAGGGCGTAGTAATTTATTATTCTATGGCAAGGTGATAAAAATCCGTTTTTCTTTATTGTCCGATTCCTCATCATTTTATTTTTTACTAGAGGCCCGCCCCGGCGTCGCTCGGGTAAAAAAAGTTCCCGGCAATTTTTCCTTATTTGCTCACCGTTTAGACCTACCCTGGACTACGACAAACATTTTAAAACCAAAATCAGCTCAATCGGCACAGCCGTTCTCGAGTTTTAATCAGACTAACGAACAACAATTCATTTTTATTTATATAGATTTATGGTTTGGCATAGATTTGATACGGAAGAACCGTAGTGCCAAGATAATATTGTAATATGGACACAATTAAAGTTAGTTAGTTAAACCCCATCTTTAAAGGGTTTCCTAAACAAATGTTGTTGTCTTTCGAAGTACCAACTAAATTATCATTTTCAATTTTCATTTCATTGTATCGTGTTAGTATTAGCTACGTGCTGGAACTGTACCTACGTATACCTATTTTACTAGTGAAGTCTCCTTGGCGATACCTATTTCAGTAGTCTCTTACTCTTATGAAGAATATTCTTCAACTTTACAACGGCATTCGACATCATTTCCGCTATGCTACGACCACTGCTGGCCAAAATGTATCCCTCAAAAGTAAGAGGGTTAGGTACCTACTTTCTTTTTTATAAAATTTATAAAAACTAAAAATAAAAACCTAAAATGCATAAAAATATTCTTATGAATAATGGTCGCTGAATCCAGTCGTGTTTTCCCATTTGTACCATTAAAATTTCAAACAGTGAGTGTAATAATCACTACGTTTCGATTTCAAGTATGGTAAGCATTGCCGACTCAGCCCGATATTAAGCCATGTAAGATACAACTAGCGACATCTACATTTGATATCGAGCAACTCGTTTTATTTCGTCTTTTTCGATTACAATGTTGCCATGCTACATTCTCCTTGAATTTTTAGTCAGTAAATTTTCTTCTTTTTTTCTTAAAGCACATAAAGTTAAATTTATGGAAAAAAACATTATTCCATAATATGCAGTGCATACTTATCTTATTTTTTTGAAGTGAAACTTCTATAGAATCGTTGTGATTTGAAACCGGATGAAACGTAAATGGAAATAAGATTGGCTTACCTGTCGGGTAAGCTAATCTTAAACGCTAACAAGGTTAAGCAGCCTGTGCGCGACGCCAGTACTTGGATGGGTGACCACCCGAACAAAATCTTTTTGCATACCTAGTATTTTTTTTGTTTTTTTTTTAGTCTTCTTATTCTTTTGTCGATTTACTGAAGTTTCACTTCTCTCATGTGTGAATCGCACACACAACTTTTTTTTATTATTTAGAGTGCACTTATTACTTTAAATTTAAACACTAAGTGTAAAATAAAATTTAAAAAGTAAATTTAAGCTATAATGCAAAGTTTTTGTTTGATCAGTCAGTTGAGAATTCAGAATGATTTTAGTTTCTGAATTACTTTTTAACATAAGGTATTTTTTTTGTAGCTTAATTATAAACCAGCTTATATCACAATAGTAAGATCGAAGATTTATATAGAGTTTCGAGAAGAGAGGAGAGTTAATGTAGCGTAGACTCTTCCAACTGAGAACATATTTTTATTTATCATTTACTAAACTAATCAATAATTCACTTTTAATATCTGCAATAAGTACAAAATGGCCGGTCGGGGTGTCGCAAAGAGGGATACAATTTTTTGTTTCTTTTCAAAATTAGCAATATTGTAATAGTTACAAAAGAGACAGCCAAAATTTTTAGGAAAAACATAAAAACATATTTATTTTAGACTCTGTGTGGGATTCGCCACTCAAATTGAACCTAATCAACTCATATAGGAGTGCTTTGTATCGGTATCAGTATCTGTATCGGACACAGTTTGATCTCTAGCGCCGAGGTCATTGAACTTTGGGGTCAATCAGCTGAAGCAAATTTGCACCCCTCTTTACGATGGCATAAGAAAAAATATGTTATGTTATAAATATATAAATAAAATACATGTCGAACATTTTCTGTCTTTTTCGCCTAGTGTGGGACCCTTTTTGCGACACCCTAGCCAAACGGCCTGTTACTTTGGTTTTAAATTCTATATATTTGCCTAGAATGAGCTTAGATTAATTAAAGTTAATATAATTAATAAAAATATAATAATAATAAATCCAATTAAATCTTTAAATACGAAAAATGGATGAAAAGGAATTTTATAAGTATCTCCTTAGGCCCAAACCACAGTCTGAATTTGGTAGAACTATTAATGAATAACTGGCAACACCCGTTTTCCTTGTCAAACAGCAGAGAGAGAAAAGGCGTCAAATAGCCCGTATGTAGCAGTGGCATATGGCTGATAATCGTCCACGGACAAAATCGGAGATTTTTTGATTTTATTCACTGAATGGAGTAAAAAAAATGATAAACAAACATTAAAATGTAATTTCTCCCTCGCGTGAGTGATATTATTGTGTTTTGTGAAGAGCACTTCATTGATATCAGGAGGGATCCCGTTCGGTACGTGCTCTGTTATAATAAATCTTGACCTTGAATAGATTGCTGCAAATTGGCGGCAAATGTATTAAACATGTAGGGAGAGATCCCCACAACTCACTTCCTCCTGTGCTCTTTTTAGTTACTTGTTTACATTTACCTGCCTATAAGCATTTTCAGCCTAACTTAGCTTAATTCTATACATATGCCAAAGCTCGATATACCTACCTAAAAGATTTTCGCGCTGACAGCTAAGTCTATAATCAATCATTTTAGGGTGTGGTTTAATAAGGCCTATACTATAGGTTTAGCTTTGTACCTAGGCTACAGACTCCGAGCTGTGTGTCAAGCCGGCGCACTGAGCGCATGTCGAGGGCTCAAATCAATAAGTGCACCCGTGAACCCCGACGAACGGCGAACGGGCAGAGCTGTTGCGTCTCGATGTTTTGCTTCTATAATTTAAAAGTTAAAAGGTCGTAAAAATGTTTCGTTATTTAAATCAGTTTATAAATCAGTTCGCGACCAACAAGTTAGTATAATAGTTAATAGTCTGTTAACGGTAACGTTGCATCCCGGCGAGCTAGATCGTAGGTCGGCAGATCGGCTGTGTTGGCCATTGTTGTCCCGGCGCGGCGCACAACACTCATGGTCACAACATCATACATTAAAACAGTGCCAAGCTCAATCTTTAGTGTGGTTCCTTAAGTTATAGCATTTCAATTGAGATTATGTTAATAGTGAGTTGTAAAATCTGAGCAATTGCAGTAATTTTTAGATTTTGTTCAAACCTGATCTTGAATACAATTTGGCAAATGCAAAATTTGGAAGCTATCCAACTTTTTTCTAGCAATTGGTAATTAAGAAGACGCGTTACCTATAGCCAAATCGAACATAAATCGTGTTTCAATACCTCACAATAAAACAACCATAGAGCATATCGCGAAAAAAAATTCATCATAACAGTGGAGAAATGCTTTTGATAATGGCAGCCTTGTTCAATGTAATTTACGAGTATCTGAGGTTTCACGTAGGCAGTTTAATTGAATGTTGAAATATACGGCCGTCAATTCGCCCACTTTCGCCATTTACTAGGCCTTAGAAAGTCTAGCTCAGACCTCAAATTTTATTTAAGCTCCAAAATGGCGGCCATGGCGGAATGGCTGTCCGAGGACTTGGATGTTGAAAAGCTGGTGCCCGTGCTGGCCAACGTGGTGAGCACGATCACCATCGCGTCCTGCATGGTCATGAAGGTTCCTCAAATAATCGCCATCAAGAAGAGCAGGAGTGGCGATGGCATCTACGTTCAGGCCATGCTGATGGAGATCTTCGGGTAAGCTATAGTTTGAGCTGGCTAAACAAATACTTGCGTAATACTTTAAACTTTTTTAATTATACTGTCAAGCAGGAAATATTCATACTGTTTTCTCCTAGGTACACCGTAATGACGCTGTACAACTACGCAAGTGAGCATTCAGTGATGACGTACTTGGAGTATCCAATACTTTTAGTCCAGACATTCATGATGCTTTACTATGTCCTGATGTTCAAAAACAAGCTGGGCGCCCCACTGGTACCTTTGGCCATCGCCTTCTACGTTGCGTCGCTCACCGGATTTTTAACGGAAGCTTTCTCAAATGAAATAATTTCTAATCTGGTGGTACGTACTTTTGAACTGTTATCTTGTTTTAATTAAATCTTGTTTAGCGATTGGATTTATTTGTATCATTGGTATTTTATGTAAACTCGCTGAACTTAAGTAGCTTAACGAATTGTTTAAATAGTTGCTTTCTGTTTTGTTTTGTTCTTTTATAGATAATTGAACAAAATGTATAGCTAGTGTAGATGGCTGGTGAAATAAGTTCATCCTTTTTCTTTCAGCCTCTGTGCACTCCAATGAGCGGCTTTGCGAAAATCGGCTACATAATTGGAATAGTTAAAATTGGGAACGCCGAAAATGTATCCCTTGCTACCTGGATCATTTCCGTTATGACCAACGTTGGTAAGTTTTATTATATTAGGCACTGTACGATGATTAATACCAATTCCATCTTTGTATAGATTGACCGATCTAATGTTAATTCTATTTTAAAATGAATAAGTAGGTACCTAAACTCAGTGTTTGTTTACCACAGCTCGCATATTTACGGTGTACGTGGACTCTGCCGACCCAAAGCTCATGATCAACTTCATCGTGTCGTCCATCCTCAGCCTGACCGTGCTTGCTACCGCCATTTATTACAAGACCAGGGCCGTGCCCACTCGCTCATCCCGAAAGAGGCACAGCCGTCGTCGCAGTCACAACGACTAGAACGACAACCGAATTGCCTTCCAATATTACTCGGACCGTGTAGCTTTCATACCGTTCAACATATTAGACCCCGGAAATAATGTTATGCCGATTAACTTTGACTTTATTATCGAAAGCATCGTCGTCAAGAAGAACTCAGGAAAACGAGTGCGAAGTAAGAAGCTGAAGAAAAAGACTGTTGTTATGTCGCGCAGAGAGAGGCAGCAAGTGCAGGCCCAACAAGCTCAGCAGGCTGCCGTCCAAAAGGAGATCAAGGCTGAAAAGAAACGTGCCAAGAAACAGTCACGGAAACATAACAAAAACAACAGTGAGGCAACAGAAACAAAACAATAAACAGCTTACATATCACTTTCGCACCCACTCTGAATGGTTCAATACGATTCTCTAGTCCTGATGTGTGAAGGTCTTAGTTGAAAAATAAAGATATGAAAAGTACACGATGACAAAATTTTTACAGCGCATTAATTAAAAAAAATGCGAGTTGTTACGCACAAGTAATATAAAAGTCCGAGTAATGGGAAGGCAATTTCGCGGAGTTGGACCGCGGTTCTCGTCTCTTAGGTTTAACGTTTTAGGTACTGAATGAGATGGTATTTATTGGAATGGAGAATATATGTGGTTCTGAGCGATTTTATAGGAGGTAATGGATGGACATGGCATTATGACGTTTTGATAGTATTTTTTAGTGAAGGCTATGTACGAATGGTTGGAAAAATTATAGTATAATAAACGATATTTATTCACATTAATCAAGTAAACATTGTAATTTATAAGAATCATAGAATTATCTTTTGAAGTTTTATTGATTTATCGTCAATTTCAAATCTCCTAATGAACCTGTACAATTTATTTTTGTATACTTTATACCACTATACTCATAAATCGATTACTTTCAATATTATTTTGAAGAGCGTTTATTTTCTAGTCAATTATTAGTTCCTTAGAACTTCTGAGATGCTTTACGTAGAACCCTATTTAGATGCATGTACATCTTTGATACTGTTTATTGTTAGGCGGCCTTTAGACGGTCAATTATATTGCACAATATTGCGAATTGTGCAATTTAATTGACCGTTTAGGGTTAATATTGAAGGTCGTTTGGATCAAAGTGCCTTTCAATCTTATTGTACAATAAAAGTATTGTACAATGTTATTGTAGGTCTAGAGGCCGCCTTAATGTATGAATAAAAAAAGACATCTTATGTACCTGCTCATTATGTTATGTTCAAATTATGTAGTTGTACTAGTTAAGTTTGTTTAAATATTTTGTCTTATTTTTAAAGTTGTGATTGTTTCCACGTTATCTCAATTGATGTTTAATGTTAGGAGACTTGTGAGTACGCACAATTCAATATTAAAATAACCGTATTTTGCGATAAGGATATATATAATGGAAACCCTGGTAGTTGTTAGTACTGCACTCAGAACTTTTGGTGGAGATTTAGATATTACATTGGGCTACTTAGTTACAGATCTCTGTATCATTATAAATTACTTTCTTAGTAGGTGTTGCACTGCTTAAAAGAGGATGTCTCCTTATATATCTCAGTAAAAAACAAACCAAGCTAAACCTTATACTGCACAGAAGCCCTAACAACAGTCATATTTTTTTTAACTACACTCTTTTTGGTCTTTTTCCCTTGGCTCTCCATTTTTGGCCTTTTGTTTTCAGCTAAACGTTTCTGTTTCAGTGAGCCATTGTCAATTATAATTGTTAACTATTTTGTCGTAACTAAAGACTCATTGTTTTAATATTAATACTTTCACCTACCAAGGTACCAAACAAAATATTTCAATCAGATTATGACTTTTTAGTTTAATTTTTACCTCCTTATTGGGCAAATTAAGATCTGTGGACTTACTAGTCATCATATTAATAGGTATTGGATATGTGCCAAAGGGGACAACACTTTCCATAGATATAATTTACAATAAACATCGTCGTAGAGAACGTGTTTTATTTACATATCCTATAATCTACGTGAGGCTAGCTTCTTTTAATACATACAAAAGACCACGTAGGTAAAATCATGTAGGCTAGTAACATAGATACAACATTTCGGAAAAAAAAACAAGTCTTAATGTAAGATAACATCTTGTTAGAGCACGCTTTATCTACTGGACCGGGGTTTGTGGATGTGCCTAAATCGATATCTAGGTACCGCGAGTTTATGCGAGGACAAAGTTGTCGATGCTACGGGATAAAAGGCAATTCATGGGGACTACAGGTGTAAGTGGGGGACCAGTTAGGACCCAATGGTGGCTCTAGGTTAGGTCGACCGTAGGTTGAGGTCCTCAGAAATAGTTGTCAATATTTCTTTAACTACGGACACGTTAAATAAACTCGCGTAGCCATAAAACCAGTGTTATTTATTTATTTCGGTCCTTACTCTACCACATCTCTGGCGTAGAATTCTAGTGCCCTTCATGCACGATTAGTTAAAATATAACAAGCAAATATAAGTGAATACTCGCTATAAGCCCTATGGTGTCCGCAGTCTACAACGTAGGCGCAGTCTCACAAGAGGGGCTCTCCCATTTCCCTGATGACGGTTCCTTTTTGAGTGGAAAAAAAACGTCGGATATATTAAAATCGTCATAATTTAAATTTACGTGACTAATACCCGTTTTTAAAATGAATAGTGATTCTCACGATAGTTCTGTATGTGAAAAAGTTACGAGTTGGTTTAAAATATTGACAGATTTCTCTGACATTTTTTTTTCACTTATTCCACAAGATCTTCTCTTATGGTCACGCATCTTATTTTGGTGCCAAAGCGGTAACTGCTAAAGGATCTCAAGTGAACCTCGAGGGGGAAAAGCAACTGATAGCACTAAAGAGTCGTATAAACAAGTATAAATAAATAAAAATGATAGCTTTTGTAAACTTTATTGGGTAAGCTTGTTATTAAAACGGTTTTTTTAGACTACAAACATAGTTAGACGAACCTTTCGACCATAATGAAGCCCAAAGTAGGGAACGACTGACTATTAATAGAAGGGACTATAAATCCTTTTGAAGAAGGTATTCCTATATTTAACCTAACTTTCGGATGTTTTATTATCAACGATTATTCAGGATCATCACTTTTCAACTCTCTAAATTTTTGTAATACTTTTTGAGCCGTAGACTGCTTCACAAAAAATGACGACTTTATTGTCAATAACTTAGACCTTGCTCTATTTGCTTGTCGATATTTTCGACCGATAAAATTATCGCTGCAATCTAATGGTTTGGCCATTAAAAGCTTGGTGCAAAGTGTTCGTGGAGAACTCGATTGATACGATGAGGCTGAAGTCAACTTTGTTCGTGGCGAAGAAACTGAGCCATGACGAGGAGAGCTTACGTAGGTTTGCTCACATTTGAATATATTGTGTAAATTATCTCCTTTGGAGCTTTTGACTTCTGCCAAGACTGTCAAACACTCAGCGCTATATTCATCTGACACAGATTCCGAGATAACCTTATTTTTGCAATCCATCATTCCTTGGGGCTCTTGGGCAGCGAAACTAGCGCGACTCGCTAGCTGCCTGCCAATTTGGCGAGCCCTGGCTTTAGCTAGCTTAACTGCACTCTCACTTCCCACTATACGTTTATTCATATCGATATATCTGCAAACAGCTTCTGCCTCTTCTTCGGGCGAGAGATGAGCATCTCTGTAAAAGCCGTATCCTTTACGTAGGTCATGAATACCTTCAATAAAAAGCCAGAATAAAGTGCCTAGTATTAAAGCTACTGAGGTAAAGACTGCAACAGCCGTGGTCATGTCGAGTCCTGTTAGTTGCTGTTGCATTTTTCCTAGAACACCATAAGTGATAATATTCCTGGTGCGCTTGTTGCTATGAGCACGACAAGTGTAAAAACCACGCAAATCATTTCCAGACGTAGCTACTAATCTGAGAACTCTGCCGTCGTCAATGGAACGAACAGTCTTCTTTAAGCCAATATCGGTCACTGTGACGTCTAAATTAAGCCAGTATGCTGTATTCGGCGAGCGACCGGTTCTTGCATGAAGACACGTTAGATTTAACCGATTTGATTTGCCCCATGCTACTTCCTGGTATGACCCTGAAATGCTTGCAGTTCTTGACGAAAGTTGGATATTATCATTCCTATTGCATTCTTTACTTGCATCATGTAGATCCAGCAGAATAGTGTTTACATATATCGAGCCTATTACCCCAAAGAATGAACTAAAATCTTCGCGTAACAGTTTACTGACACTAATGGGTACACCTCCAACGAAATATTCATCATTACACAAAGGTAGGGGTACTTTTGTAGAATTTATACTAAATCGTTGACTTATGAAGGAATGTCCTTTTTCTTTAACAATATCCGTTTCTTCAAAAATAACATGTAAGCGCTCTTCCGCGTTTATCAAAGCTTCAATAGTGTTTGCTTCAGGTTTCTTTATTACTTTAATGTCGAACCATTGACCTGGGCTACATTCTTTGTAGCTACTGCTTTCGGAACGAAAATCTCCACAAGCTAATTTCAGTTTCAATCGCATATTTTGCAAGTACAAATGAAGCCAGCATCTTTTGACCTCATCTAATAAAAATAATATAGTACCAGATTCTCGGATTGATTTAATTGTCAGTTCTATTAACCAGTCTCCCTGATCATCGAAACAAGGTAGGCGTAAGTAATGATAATTGTCTAGGGTCAAATATGCTTCGTCCGATCCTCCTTTTTCATAGGCAACATTTGATCCTGAAGTAGGACAGAAATCAGATTTAATGGATCGCTTGCTTTCAATTACCATGCACAACGGAATAAAATTAAGAATTACCTCTTGTACTTCACCATGCAATCTTTTCCCAATATTAATATTCACTGAACCATCTGGTAACTCTGGGTCGCATGGGAACGTACTTTTAATTGCTACAGAGGCATCATCTAATCTTAAAGTAGCAGCTTCATTGGAAACGGTGATTAATGCTGAGTGCCAAGCAGCAGGCTCTATAACTGTATGGGAGCAGATTCGAGGGATGGTACACGTTCGGGACATGCCCCCAGCATCCAAGCAAATATGCCACTTTTGAAGGCTCAGACGTATTAGCGGGTCGCGAAAGTCGCCGCGTCGAACTAAAGTGCCATGTGGCGAAAGCGGCAAGAACCGCACATAAAAGTGAAATAGTCTAGAGCGTTTATTTTCTAAATTGTATTGCAGAAATGATTCTCCGTTAAAAACAGCAACGGTGTGCGTGAAACTTTCACATGGCACCAAGTGGCAAGGACTAACTTGAGTTCTAGGACCAACACAAGGAGTTCCATTGCCTGCTGGCAGAGGTCTGGTGCATGATCTCGAACGAGAACGCTTACCAGCGCCGCAGGTCTGCGAACATGGGCCCCACATGCTCCAACCTGACCATCCTCCATCCAAATGACATTGTCTCCTTTCACACACCTCAAGTTGGTCATGCTGACCGCGACAGTGAGTTCCCCATTTTCCTAGAATTTGAGGAGTGCTCATTTCAAAACAACTTCTTTTCCTACGTCTAACGCCAGGGCCACAATTTTCTGAACATGCTGACCACTCACCCCATTCACTCCAAGTGCCGCCGTAGTCGCGTTTATTGATAGCACATTGGTCTCCTTGACACTCGTCTGCCTGTAATGGTGTACCCGAACAAATAAGATGTCCATCGGAGGGCGGCGGCGAGTCGCATCTCCTGAGTCTCCATCGCAGGCCGTAACCGCATCGAGCGCCGCAAGAGGACCACGCTCCCCAAGAGCCCCATTCTCCGATTACTGGGCACCCCAAATTGTATTTTACACATAACAATGAGTTCCACAATGATTCAGGGTTGATTTGCCAAGTGTTGTCAGCTGCTAGAGCTACTTCGATGGCTTCGTATTGACAGGTCATGACTAGACAGCGTTCCATAAGAGCAGGCGCTGTTTCCAGTTGATGTAAAGCTTCTGCCCTGCTAGCGTCTCCCTTGGCCATCCTTCGATAATCGTGTGTAGTGCAGTTCTTGAGGTAGCAGGTTTCCACTTCTCTGTCAGCTCCGGTGCACGGAAGGCCATCGTGCGAGGGAGGTGGGTTGACGCACTCCCTGGTCCTGCAGCGATGGCCGACATCATCGCAGGCGCCGCTGCACGCGGACCATGGACTCCAAGGCGACCACCCTCCGTCGGTCGGGCAATCGGGGTCAGAAACAACACCCATTTCACATTCGAGGCGCCAAACTACTTGCTCTCGTTTGTCGTATGGTTTTTTTGATTCTCTTTCGAATATACTACCAAATATTACCATCGTAAAAATAAATAGTGTTATTTTCATTGTGTTCAATCAAATTAAATTTCTTGTAAGTGGGCTCTGCGCTTGAAGCGTCAGTTTGCCAGTGTCAAGTTAAATAAAATTATAAAGTGTAAAAGATGTTACTTAGTTGAACGCCCTCACTCGCTCATCAGACACAGAGAGTATTAAAACGAAGTGATTAATACTCTCTGGAGAGTATATAATCACTACGATCAGACAGTATTATATATTTATTTAACCGGAGAGTATTTAATCACTACGTTCATATAATCACTACGTTCATATAATCACTACGTCTTTTATCCTCTTGAAAATGGAATGAATATTTATGGTAAAACGTAGTGATAATTATCAGTTAAATAATAATAATTAGGTAATGATAATTATCGAAGTAGGTATATTAATATACTCTCTGATTTATGGCATCGACTAAAACGTAGTGATTATATACTCTCTGGCATCGACTACAGAGCCAGAGTAGAGATGCCTGGTGGTCAATCATTTAGAAAAATAAATTTCAGGATATGAAAACAAAGCATTAGACATCATTAAAACGTAGTGATTATTATACTCTCTGGACAACATGTTTCATCTAAATATCTTTATGTAGGTACATACACATAGTTTTTTTTTTGTCAAAGAGTCCGGGTTCGATTCCAACAAAAGTACAAGATTATTTTCTTTAAATGGGTGAATTTAATTGATCAAATGTTTCTATCATTAAGTCCACCTCTGTACATTATTTTTAGGGCACAAATTAAAAGTAAATAAATCTCAAAACAACATCATAATTTCTATGTACTCTTTTATTTATTATTATTAAACATACAAAACAGGTTTTTAAAGTTCAACTGTCCAAAATATATAAAAGTTAGTGTTAGATACTTTTCAAATAGTATTCCAGAGATAACATTATTAACAAAATATATTAATATTAAAGCGTTTTGCATTAAAATCTAATCTAAATAAATATTATTTTGTACCGGAGAGTGTCTCCTTATTTTAACAGAAATAGGAACTAATAAGTGAAAGAATTAAACAATACTGAACATAAAACTAGCTAAGCTAGAATTTTCTTTCAATTTATCACTGACAAACGTTTTTGGACTATTAGTATGCAAGTAATTAATCTAATGTAATTAGATCAATTCACAAAATTGGCACCAGTCAGCCCAAAAGCATTGTCTTATTGTTTAAGCAAACCAAGCCAAGAGAATTTGACAATATCCAAACCTTTTCATAGCAATATTTATAGCTTTCAACTCAGCCTGCGCATAATAACACAGTTGTGGCAGACAAACTAAAACAAAAAGCCATATTGCCTTAATAGATTAACACCCAGTTTTGTGGGTGATTGTATCCAAAGAATATTGGACAATGTAGTATCAAGGAATATGATGACTTATCAAGAAGACCAGTCACACTTAGCCATTTGTCAAGCCACAATTTCAGATCTGCGTTAGAAAGGTGAGCATCATTGAGCCCACGTAAGTGACATGCATGTCTCAAAGCTTCTGTACTGAGTTTGTCTGTGCCACCTTCTCGAAGTATAGCTTTGTCCATCTCTAACAAGATGAAGGCCTTGTATTTCAGTTTATTTGTTCGGAATACTGATTTTCTCATTCCATGCATTTTCAATAGATGACCCTGAAACATGTTAAGCAAAAGGTGAAATATCAATAAGATTTCTTTTATGTTTATTATGTTGTTGGGTGGCTTGTCTGGAAATATTTATTTATTTATTAACACTTAACTATATAACTAATTGTAAAAAAAGTCAACCTTTTCTTTTTTTCTCAAGATCATTGATGTACTTGGAAGAGCGAGGTTTTCCTAACACAGGTATTTTTTTACTCAAAAGGGAACCTCAAACACTGTTAGTCAATGTTAAATTAAGTTATGAAATAAAGATTTTTGTTTTTGTATTTGTATTTTATTGATAACCACTGATATCTACAAATGTTTAGTGATATATAATAGGATAATAAAATAATCTTTAATATCTTGGTCTTTCAATTTAATTATTTTAATAACTTTACCTAATTTTATTAGTTTAAATTTGACAATTCCACTGTACAGCAGTAACCATAAAATATAATTTTGCATTTTAATAGAATTATTTGTATAAAACATAGTTTTAGTTGAAAATGCCACTACTCAGCAGCTCAATTATTATGTTACATCTCATATTGAACGTCTTTTCTGTGTCTTTTGCTGTATTTTCTGTGTGTGAATATATTAATTATTAGAACATAACTAAATCAAGTGTACAATGTTGCCTATGATGAATAAACTACTATGAAACTAATAATATGAATTTAGTAGTAATTTTTTAAGGTTACAAATTCAATTTCAATAAGTACCTTATGTTTGTAAGTCAGACTTTCTAACTGAAAAGGACCATTCTTGAATAAATCTTGACATTTAAGTATCTCTTGTGTTGTTGGGTGTACACCAGATCCCAATGAGGCAACTATTTTGCCAAACTTCGTTTTGAGCTCTGCATCTTCTATTGAGGTTAGTTTAGCTTGTAGTGCTCGGAACACAGGTCGGTTATAGCCAAGCCTTTCACGTAATTCATCCGTAGAAAATTCAGCTTTCTGCTGTATTGACCAAAAGTGTGAACAAAGTAATGTTTTTGGTTTCCAAAACCTGTAATAAAGTTGGGTTTTTAAATCAATATTATTTGTATTTATGAAAACTCTAAATCTGATGCATATTTTTAATATCAACCAATAAAAACAAATTCATGAACCTTACGCTAATGGGAATATAACATAGTTTCCAAATGGCACAGCTGATAAGAACAACACGGGAGCTATTTTCCACATATCTGATGGCATTTTCTGGTATAATTCAATTTCTTTTCGTGTCATGTTCGAAAATCCTTGGTCTTTTATTACTTTGAATCGTAAAGATATGTATGTTTTTAAATCTACTAAAAATTCTTTGATTCCAACACTGAATACACGGTACATGCGCATTGCTGTTGGGAATCTATCATCTAAGAATTTGGTATAATTTTTTACATAGTCCATGTATCGTTGCACCACATATGTGCGTAACTTTTCTTTCTCTTTTTTTATTACTTTATGCTTACATCGTGAGATGTTTGTAAACCTGAAAAATTAAATTTTATTAATTGCAGAATAAGGAAATAGGTAATGTTTTATGAATTCACCCCATGATGTCATAAAATATGTACATAAAGAAGCTATATCTAAATAGAATTGATATAATTAAATTTACATCCATACATAATCTAAAATTATAAGTTAACAAGAATTTGTAATGCGCCAGGCATAACACATTCGTATGCTTACATTCATTTTCGTTTTGAGATACTGAACTCACTTAAATACTGCTGAAAAATATGTCAAACCCTGAACACCCTATTTTACATGTTTTTTTTGTAAACAGGCCAAATAGTATACATTTATTAAATAATGGTAGGTGCAGTATCCTAACATTTGAAATATATTTATTTATTTGTAAGGAAAATCAACAGCCAATATTGTTACTATAACTAACCTAGTAGTAACAGAAAGCTAATTACAGATCTTCACGGATGGTCACATATTAAACATATATATTTAAATATGTGCATTTATCATAAATAGTAGAAAGAATGTCACATAAGTTAGTGACCTATATTTAATTTTTGTCATCGGTAAAGGTTATTTATAACCGTTAAACCAATTCAAATCATAAATTTGTAAAGTAAATATGTAGCAAGGCTACCACAGCTTTCATCATAATCATTGTTTTGCTACTGAAATTGAGACTCAAAAACAACAACACATATTTGGCGAGAGAGCTAGTTTGTGCTAAATGATACGTATTTACTGTAGGAGTGTGCGTAATAGCAACTCACCCATTAACCTGAGGACCCAGAAGGCAAGGTCTCAGTACAGGATTATATCTACTGCAACGTAACACCATACTACTCGTTTGTACTATGCGATTTAGAGGCATTATAATGATGTTTTTAAAAAAACAACAATAACTATACTGCTCTACTGGTAAATGTTGCAAAATACTACGAACTAAATATTATTTTGTGCCGCAAACTAGTTTTGACGAATTGGTTGGTTGCGGTTGGATGGGCCACAGGGGCCTGCCATGCCAAGCTGCCAACCTGTCAAAATGAGTTGTCAATATCCATTGTCAATGTCACAGATGTCACATACATCTGACAAATAGGACAACCTCTTTTTGCTCAAAATAAAATATTATTGAAATTAAATTAATGTTAAAATTTTGACGCAAAATGGCGTTCAACTGAGTAACATTTTTTTCAATTAACAATTTTAATTATCTTGACACTGGCAAAATATCGCTTCAAGCGCAAAGTCCAATTACAAGAAAATGAATTAAACTCTTTTTGCTCTTCTGTGATCTGTGGTCAAACACCAGCAACCACCAAGTAAAATTGAACCCTTATATTATATTACCATAGTAATTTTATTTTTTGGTTTCTACTATGTACCTGTAATGCAACAGCCATAATTTATTATGGACGGATGACTTGGTAGAAATTTAAGTTTATAGGTTCACGTTAGATGCAGGCCGTCTCCAACCGCAATATCTGAACATCTATGAGGGAAACCTAAGACCACTGTATTGGATGTCCTGTTGCTGTAATGATGGTAATAATGTTATCAATTATCATCCATTATTAATGAAATAAAAAGATAATAATAAAATAGCCTCTGTATCAGAATCAGAACAAAATTCAGTAAGTACCTAGGTAGGCACTTATCTATCGAATTGTGTGTATGACTATCATAGAGAATACCTCTCTAATGATAGTCATTGAATTAAGTATTCTCACCCTATCTTAGTTTGGTCTGGAATTTTATTAGTTCCAACTCCCAGAGAGTACCTACCTATAATAATAAATTAAATTCAATTTCTTGTTATTTGGACTCTGCGCTTGAAGCGTCAGTTTGTCAGAGTTAAATCTTTACCTACCTACTATATGTATCTAATTCTTCTGTGAGTGTGTATGTCACTGAACTTCTCTCAAACGACTGGAACGATTTTGATGAAATTTTTTGTGTGTGTTCAAGGGGAAATGATCCCATCTGGGAATGGTTTAGATTCACAATTTTGGAAAAAAAAATGAATAAAAACCCGTGCGAAGCCGAGGCGGGCCACTAGTAAAATTATAAAGTGAAAAAGATGTTACTCAAATACTCAGCTGAACGCCATTTTGCGCAGGAGTACGACACTACTTTTAACCAAATTCGTCAACCGTCATTCTGAAACGTTACTTTGACGTTTAGTGATTATGATTGTTTCTAATAAAAGTTAAAACTTTGTGAGAAATTTTATTTAAAACCAACAAGCTTACACAATCTGTCCACAAAACTGGTTGCAAATTAATATTAAGTCAACAAAAAGCAATTCTGTCACCAAGATGGCAACATAATGGCGAGCTTAGCGCGTGCTCAACAGGAAAAAAACGTTGGCACTTTTTCGCGCGTTTCAGGTTTCGTGGAGATAATTTATAAAAAACTAAGAAATTAAAAACAACGTAACTAACAATAAAAAGCTGAAATATTTCCTATTAAGATTTATTGTACTATAAAACTTTATTACTAGGTACTAAAGTTATTTAGGATTGTGCGTTTTAAAAATTAACTAAATTAGGTACCTCTTTCGATTGTTGATGCTATAATATGTGATAAGTGTATACATATACCTACCTAACTAAGTCTAACGAGGTCATATTAAAATGTTGCTCACGCGCCAGTTTTTATATACATTATCATTACACCAGTTTTGTGGTGTCTTTGTGCAGAAATAAAACCGTAATGGGTTACAGAATCTAGAACTTGCATCTTGTCAGGATATTGTGTAGGTACCCGTAAAGAACAAATAATCTAAGAATATACATTCCACGATTAGAACATTAAGGATTTTATTAAAACCGAGACAAAATATTAAAAAAACACGAGAGGTAAACGAGATATTATAAATATAACTGCCTATAGGGGCGAAAATTCTAATCTTTTTATGACCTGTTTACAATCTCCGAGTTTAGTAAATCAATGCTTAAAATATAGTGTTAAATGTTCAGTTAAAGCTTATTAAAAAATAATTACATAGTGTCTGATTACCTTGGAATTTGCCTCCAACAACAATTTAAATTAAGTTCAACACTTTGGAAGTGTATTTCGAGCAAACTATTCTGTTTAGAAAACAGTGATGTTAGAAATCTCAAAATTATTAAATACCTAATATTGAGATTTCTAAAAATTTTTTAAAGACCTATCCATGAATATCCCAGACATACGGATTTGCTGCTAAAAAAAAACAGATTCGAACTGTAAGACTCCGTGTCATCATCATCATCATCACCCTATTAACGTTCCCACTGCTGGGACACATTCTCTCTTGACAAGAGATATTAGGTCTATTCACCACGCTGGCCAAGTGAGGGGTGGTGAATGTCAAATGTCCTTCAAACTCTTTAAATTGCTCAGAACATGCCGGTTTCCTCACGATATTTGCCTTCACCGCTAAAGCACGTGTTTAAAGCACTCATAAATTTCACATTTCACACGACCTTCGGAATGAAAGTCGAGTGTCCTCCCACTTAGCCGACACGGATCCGACACGGCTTAGACTCCGTGTGAACGCAGCGTAACTCGGAGATGGTGAAACAGCCCTTACTACAAGCTACTTGCAGGAAGTTATCCCCTTTACATATCTCGTGTAGGTGACAAGACTGGTGTTATGGTGCTAATAATTTACATTTTCGCTTCTTTGGCTTTTATAAAGTATGTGATAAGGTCGATCGGCAGCGGAAACACGATCGTGGAGTTCTTCTCAGCGGATATCGTGTTTAAGGTCTGAAACAAGAATGTTGTCATCAACTTTAACTGAGGAATATAATGTATCTGGGGCTCGCTTGCTGAAGACAATCTATAGTATCTAAGTATTATAAAGCTAAAGAGTTTGTTTTTTGAACGCAACAATCTCAGGAACTAATGGTCCGATTTCAGTAATTATTTCAATAGTAGATAGCCTATTTATCCAGGAAGGCTATAGCCTAAACGCTATATAGGCTTCTTTTTACCGCTGAAATTTACGCCGTTCCTAACACGGGCAACGCCGCCGCTTGTCTTGGCCTTCTAGACATTTTTTTAAAGCAAATATAAATACAAACAAAAAGTCGTCTCAAAAAAATTTTAGGAACAGTGAGGTAAAATTATACATAAGTAAATATAAATTTTTTTATTATTGTTCTTTAAATTCTGGGGCTATTTTGCTAACAGATCCACCTACATAGCCACTGAGTTTATCGAGCGCTCCGCTAAACACCTTGTCTAGGAAAATAATAATCTACTTACCTGGAGATACCGTAACTGCAAGGCCGCTGGACTGTCGCTTATGACCTCCGAGGCCTCTCTCAGAGCTCTGGAGGCTTTCTGCTCTCCCTCGGCCGCGATGACCTTGGCGCGGGCCTCTCTGGCGGCCTCGGCCTCCGCAGCCATGGCCCTTTGCAGCTGAACAGGCAGCCTCACGTCTTTTCTGCAAGATGTTGTTTTAGCTCATTCAAGGGAATATGGGGCTCGATGATTTTTTTATTAGAGAAGCTAATATGGTGCCGACGCCATTTTGTAATACTATATTATCGACCTATTATAGCGCTTTGCAGAATTATACGCATTTTTATCTCCGAGTAGTACAGTCAACAGCAAATGATACTGATGAAATAGGGTCCTTAAATAATATCTACCTGCACTAAATTAAGTCAAAAGTTATTGACATAATTAAGTGATCACATTTGTTGCTATCCTCGGTAATCATTTTATTTTTACTAATTAAAACTTCAATTTGTAATTTGTTTGTTTGCTGGTGACTGTACATTCTGAGAAGTTAATTTTACCAAATCTGCTTACGGCTATAGGCTGACGAGCTAATATCTCGATTGGAATCATCCGAATCATCACAAAGTATTATCTAAGTCTGATGTGTCGAAACTGAAACTGCATTTAGTGCGTTTAAGCCTGCCTTCTTTAATCCAGTTCACTAAACTGGAACTGTAACATCTGCCTCGTTGTCCAGTTGAAGTCTACAGTACAGTGATAGTGATTTCCAAAACTATCAACAATTTTGTATTTGTATAGTATACATAGGTAATCAGTTTCGGTTTTAATATTCCGTTTTTGAGTAAGCACCGGAGCGGCCTACAACGTTTAGTGTAAAACTGTGGATTCGCCGAGTACATTATTTCAATTGCACTGGATTGGTCACTGGTAGATCGCCATTCCAGTTACAGAGTAGCTGGTGATGCTCATTGGATAGGTACATCTATGTACGTTGTATTCCAGTGCCTATACACATTTCCAGTACGTTGGATTCAATCGCTGGACTGGAATAATTAAGATAAACCGGATTTATGCTATTCCAATTACGATCTCAAATTGACCGAGCTATTTTCAATAATGACGTCCGTGTAAAGCGAAGAATTCACTCTCATATCGAAGCTAAGAAAACGAATAAATAGCTATTGGACTTTTTACACCTTATGCCACTGCCACTAACAAACAGAATGATAGATACACTTCTGTTAACATTTATACTTATGTGATTACAATGTTGAAGTGACCACAAAAATGATATTATCTTGTAATGTAATTACTTCATGATTTAAAAAGCATATTTTTTTCCCTATTTTCGCCTGATGGTAAGTCGTAATGTGGACGAAGATGGATCACATGGATGTAGTAGGTACAATCAACAGCAAAATAAACTGATGAAAAAGGGTCCCAAAATAATAAACAGTAAATAAAGTCAAAAGTTTCTGGCTATTGTTGTTTATTAGAAGTAAAGGAACAATAACGTGTCATATGTAAGTGATCAAGTTTAATTGAATCTCCGGTGTTAGGATGATAATTATTTTTTTGCCAATAACTTTATTTGGTATAACTTGTTACATCTGGCCCGTCACTCTAGATAATGTATTAATGTTGATTTTTATTACTAATCTACTTTTGCTGTTGACTGTACAATATTTAGGTACTCTTGTCATGAAGACACACAGGTTGAAGTTATTAGGCAATGCAGCAGCAGGGTGCGCATTCCAAACCTATTCCGTTCGGATAAGATCTAAGATAAACAAATTAAGATTTAAATGACCGGATTCACTACCCCTCCCGCCACACGTTAATCTTTGCCCACTGATCCATGGAGGCAGACCGATCAAATAGAGTAGATTAAATTATGAACACTTTATTCTATAATAAAATGAATTTACAAGCAAGCCATACTTTACATGTTATGGGCAACAGAATAAGCACAGTTATTGACATATCGATTTCAAATATATAGGGCGGTATTATTACAAAACAAAGGCCAGCTTGCTTCAACTTCGTTAGAATATTCACGACTTTATGAACTATTAAAGGGCCATTTTAACGATGCATTATTTAGTTTGGTGTTGCTATGACTCAAATTATATTCCTTAAAGTAGATTGACACAATTAGTTTTCTTTTTCATCCCCTCATTTCGGAAAGAGTGTTATTGCTCTTTGATACATATCTGAACGCCAAAGCTGTTTTTATTCTCTAGAGGTGAAGAAAACTTTAATTAGAACATCGTGGGCAACATAATATGTTGTGAAACTTTTTGAAATTTGTGCTATAGATTTTCGTTTGGGTCCAAAACATAATAAAGCCTTTTTGGAACGAAGTTCCTTATCACGCGTTGTGAAAGAGGGCTAGACGGGAAAAAATCTTACGAAAAGTTGTCACGACACTTTTTGCCATAGTAAGCTATTGTAAGCTGTGCGGCGTCGCATGTTTCTCCAGATATTTTCATTTCTATTTCGCATTGAACAGTGTGGTGTCGCGACAATTATTTTTGTTGAGTGTATACAGGTTTTTTGTAAATAATAAATAATAATTAATAATAATGAATCCTGACAGTGTTTCTTCGTTCGTTCGTTGTGAACTTCGTTCCATCTGGGTGTCCCTTGACACCTCTCAGGTTTTTTTTACTTCTTCCTATATGGTGATTATTTGCACTCTTGTATAACAAATAACTATTGTCATTCATTATGTATTATGTCGATCTAGGAGACACAGACTGTTCTCTGTCCCAGGTTCCCGCACTAAGGCACGCTCCAGATGCCCCATTCCCCGATCCCTCTCCGCTCCTAACGCTCTCCTAGCCCTAGGTCCTAGCCGACTGCGATGTATTCGCTGGAGACTGGAAAAAGCTCCAAGATGCGTGCTTAGAGTTTTCAGAGCTATCCACTTAATAATTGTATTTAACCTAGACATTATTCAAATTATTTCTAATTTTAACTTTATTTCAAAATACATCTATTTATATTATAATTATTCTATTCTATTTCTATTATATATTCAGCTTTTTAACTTGTTTATTTAATTTTAATTGTTTTCACTATTTTATTTCTGCATAATCTAGTTATAATATAAGTTTGAAATTAATTTGACTCAGTGAAATGATTATTGTTATTTATCTTTAATGTGCAGGTATATGTATGATTTTTCATATACATTGTCTAATAGGCCTAGCCGTTCAAATTATTAAATAAATAAATTATAAATAAATAATTTATTTATTAATAATTTATTTATAAAAATAAATAAATTAATAAATTATGCAAAATATCGAACGTGAAATTGTTTGATGAAACAATAACTGACATTTAACTTGTACGACTTCAATTTCACAAATGACTGGGCTACTTTACAGCAGCATTATTTATTAATATAGTTTAAGAATTTTAAAATGGCGTTGAACTGAGAAACATCTTTTTCACTTTATAATTTTATTTAACTCGACACTGGCAAATTGTCGCTTCAAGCGCAAAGTCCAGTCAAGAACTGAACTAATATTGTTTATTTACATTATGACAACATGTCTAACAATTTTATCATTGAAATATTTTCTTCTTCTATACTGATAGCGTCCATGATATCATTTATATATATCTGTTTTAGTAGTTTTAATTTGACAATGCAAAACATAACTGATTTACTTTAGTCTTCTGACTTACATAAAAAAAATGGCGTTCAACTGAGAAACATCTTTTACACTTCAGAATTTTATTTAACTCGACACTGGCAAATTGTCGCTTCAAGCGCAAAGTCCAATTAAAAGAAACTGAACTGACTTACATCAATCTTCCTAGCTACATGCCCCGACTTGAGTGACTAGAGAGTGGTCTGGGCGAGTAGCCTGGTCGAGTGGTGAGCGTTCTCCACGTTCGCGATAGATAATAGTGACCGAATAAAAAATCATGGAAATTCTGTTGAAAAAAAATCTTACATTTCAACGCGTTCCACCTTGATCCCCCAGCTTTCCGTGGCCTCGTCCAAGGATATCTGCATGTTGCCGGAGATGGTTTCCCTCTCGCTCAGGATCTCGTGCAGCGGGCGAGTGCCCATGGTGTTGCGGAGAGTGGTCTGGGCGAGCAGCCTGGTCGAGTGGTGTGCGTTCTCCACGTTCGCGATGGATATAGTGGCGTTGTGGACTCTGTAGTACACTACGGCGTCCACTGAGACGGTGACACTGTCCTTTGTAAGCACCTGTAACAGAAGTGCCCCTAAATACTGTCTCTGGAACAGAATTAAGCCTACGTACGTAACACTTTAGTACTAAATATTTTACTTCAGACAACTGGAAAACAATAGATATTTAGTTATTTAAAGAAAAAGGGATGCGTAAATGCGTAGGCTTATTTTTAGTTAGCTTTGTAAATTGTCAAAATATTGTTATCTTTTTATTTTTATATGTTAAGGCATCAATGGTTCGTTTTTATGCGCGCGATGTAGGTGACAGCTAAAAAAACAGTAGAATATTTAATAATTTAAAGAATAATTAAGTACATACACAACATCGTGATAATTTATTATTTTTACATTTTAGTTCAAGGATTTATGTGTTTTAATCTTTCCTGCTTGTGTATTATTTAACTGTAGTTTTGTGCTTGTTATTCTATTCCGTAACGCCGTCCGTATTATGTAGTGGGACTCTTCAAGTGTATTTCCATCTATATTTATTTTTAATACATCAAAATATCATTGAGTAAAGATTGATAAAAATAAAAAAAGGCTGACTTACCTCTTGTGGTGGCACATCATAAGTGCGTGTGCGCAGATCCACCCGCGCGTACGTGTCAATGCACGGCAGGATGAAGAATATACCTATAGAGGAAATAATTTTCATTTTATGCTGGTAACTAAACAAACATAAACTGTTTATTTCTTTAATAAGTAATTAATAGATGGATTTTCCGGCGGGAACGTCGTATTGCCAAAAAGTCGCCCATTGCCTTCCTTGATAAATAAGCTCTACAGTGTAATAATTATTCAAACCGACCCAGTTTTTTCTTAAATTCGCGCGTTCTAACAAACAAACAAACAAAATCCTCAGCTTTATAATTTAGTATAGATTTGTTAGCTATGCTTCTGGACAAAGGCCTCCCTTTTGTTTATGCAGTTTAAAAATGGCTGGTATATTTTTTTAAAGAATAAAATATTGATACTCAAATATTAAAACCTACCCAGTACCTATTTTACCCCTTCCTATGTATAAGTTTGAAAGTTGAGTTTAACATAGTTTTACTGTGGTTAAAACTGTTGTCTTTTCATCCCCTGTTGCAATACAATCTCACTCCTCAATAAGTAATTGTACGAAACTAGTTAAAATTGTTACAACGTAACATAATAAAATCTAGGTATTTAAAGTAGGGTAATTTTAAATAAGCCCCATTTGACAATTAATCAAAAATCATCAACGTAACCTTTTAACGTAGGAACAAAAAATAAGCAATATTTTCCAAAGTGCAATAAAACGAAAAAACAATATTCAAATGTAATGTTTCTTTCAATAATGACATAACAAAATATTTACTATTGTTAACAAATAATTTAAATATACCATACATAATGTATAATTGGTGATTTATAAAATATTTTGCCGGCGGTCTTAAATACTAGGGATGTTACCCAATTTAACCATGAGTAGCTTTTCACGATGTTGCCTGTATTTTATGACTTATCCTTTTGGAACAACGTATTTCCTGCAGAAACTAATAGTGAATTTCTAAAAACAGACCACTATTTGCCGAGATCAGCGCGTTCAAAGGATAGATTGAATGAAATAACGAACACTAATGCATAATGCATAAAAAATAGTTTAATAATAACTAGTTGCATATTCAAAAGGCGACCTCATCTCTGTAAGCGATTTTTACCAGGTAGCCAAGCCGTAAAAATGAATAATTAGTCAGAAAATTACAAGTATTAAAGACACATATACAATTATAGAACCTAAACAATAAATTAATTTATAAAATAAAGAAAAAATATATTAAAAACTCACAACAAACGAATGGTAGATTCTGGTAGAAAAAGTAATATTAAGCTATGAGAAAATGTCAAATGTGGCGTATTTTAGTTACCAGGTCCTTTAGCGCCGCCAGAAAGAAGTCGTCCCAAACGAAATATCACAGCTCTCTCATACTCCTGCACAACCTGCCAAAAGTAATGTGCCTTAAATAAAGTCGCTACAATATGTATGTACCTACTCGTATATCTTATACAGTTTGTTTGTGTGTTTGTAAATAGAAGTGTCGTTGTCTTTGCATATAATATTATATTGGCAACCTTTGCTATTTTTTTTTCGTCAGTTGAGATTGTAGATTATGAAGCATTATTATCCATAAAAAAATTGTTCTACTGCACTGCTAAGGAACTCAAGATGAGCCTATTCAACGTTATCATTATCATGAACGCGTAATTTTAGATCTTAAAAATGTAACAAGAATTTTATAATCTTAGCAAATTTTTTGGAAAACGCCTTATGCCACGCCATGCCATGGTATACCAACGCAGGTGCATCCCTCGTAGTGATTTACATTCTCTTTGGATGCATTAACAGAGAATACATATAAATCTCTACTGGGGTATCAGTAAGCAGAGATTTAACCTGATTAGTGTTCTTCGACGCTGTATGCGTCGGTGTATTAAATAGAGGTGTGAATTTGGTATAACCAAAACTAATCAAGTCCAACTACAGTAAAAAGTAAGTCTAGTTTATCGATAGTATTCGTCGTACCACTAATAAAGGGGTTGCATGGTAAACACACGGCATTCATCGATAGCGCGGCTGACGCGTTTTTCGTGAATTAGCAATTACGCAGTACAATTAATTTAATAGAGTAGTACTGCTTCTATTAATATAATTGCAGGGCTGGGCTAGTCCTGTTTAAAACTGTTATTTAGGCGCGTACAAAATATCATAACATTACTTTTAGTTATTTCTTTCCCTGAACTTGTATTACTGGTAGAACAACAAAATAATAAAATGGCTTTCACACAGAGAAACATTGAAACATTAATTCCGAAACGGCACATTCTTTATGTTATTATGACGCACCGAGAGTGCTGAAAGCCTTCATTCTCAGAATGTTTAAAAAATATTTCCTCTCTGTCGGTACTGAAGCTTCACTGATATGTTGGCAATCAACCATTATTAGGGGGTTTATTAAGATGCCTTGTGAAAACTGCTTAACATTGGATTGAGGAAAACATTTTAAACTACTGAAAAGACATGAGGTCATACAAATTGCGGTCAAGCGTGAGTTGTACTCTTCTGTCTCGTTCTTTTAACACACATTATTTATGAAATTTAATCAATTTATTAATAATACTAGTCCTAGCCTCTATAACGAGTGCGACCACAGATTATTAACTACTACAAAACTATGGATCAATATCAAGGAGGTTTTAATTTATCGCCATTATCTCAGACCTAGAATTTTTTTGCAAAAAGTAAAAATAAGGGTGGGAGCTAATAGTCCTAATTAAGTTCAAATTGCCAGAGACATCAATTGAAGAAGAAAATGTGTCAAAGTTTTTCATGCTAACAGCCTTGGTAGGTAATTTGTTTTGTATACAGCGCGGTGAATTTTGTGTATTTTATTTTGTAAATAGTAAAATATGTTCAAACAATTATGCTGTCGTATCCTATTACTGACTGTAATTTTATACAAACAAATGATCCGTCTCAATCTACTTCTCACAAGATTGTTTTTACTCAAATTACTGCTATTAATCTGCTCAGAAAATGATGCTTACTGTAATGGAGTATATTCCATTGATATATTCAATATAATTCGCGTTATTTATATATACTACTAGCTGACGCTATAAACTTTATTTTGCAAAATGAAAAATAGATAGTAGCTAATTCTCAGTCCTACTGAATACGCATATCAAATTTGGTAAAAATCAGTAAAGTCGTTTCGGAAGAGTGCGGTTACTAACATTGTGACATGGAAATTAAATATTAGATGTTATTCTTATTATATCATACTTCTATGGTCAGCTATGGTCATTATCCTTAGATGGATCTTCGGTATTACAAAGTTGAGGTACTTCTTCCGATCTTTAACCAAATTGGCTCCTGGCCCGCTACGTTTATAATACGTCAAGAAGTTTTAAAATAGTTAACCATTCAATTTACTGCAGTAGAAAATCATTGTGCATTATGTCTAACTAGCTATCAGTTTGAGATTGAATTACCACGCAAATCATATCTTGACATTTATATTGAGAAGCCATAACATCGCTTTAACTTTTGTGAATGATCACTTAAATACAATAAAATTATGTAGTAGAATTATTTAATCTAGTACCTGCTCGTAATTTAGTTATTAAATTATTAATATTATATATTCTTAGTTTACTATTTAGTCAGCATGACACGATGAGTAAAGACCATGTGGTTCTAATAGTCATTTTCACATAGCCTTAGTCTTTCATAGCATGTTGCCTCTTATAACTTATTCATTACCCTATAATTGTATTACACAGAGAACAATTATTATATGAGTTAATCCTTATGTCAGTCAAATTGTGTTACCTACTTAATATTGATGTAATGCGAGTGTGTTAAAACAGTGTCTACAAATTGAGTTTACCAACTAAAATATCGATTTGCTTCCGTTTGATTGATGAAGTGATTTTATTAACCCTGACACTGTTATGTATGTAAATACTATTTATAACCCCCGACACAAAATAGGGGTCTTATAAATGTAACGTGTCTGTGGAATCATAGCTCCTGAACGGATGAAACGATTTCAATTTTGTTTTTTTTTGTATGAATGGTGTTTGATGAAAATCGTTTAATCCGTTTATAAGTTATGAGAAATGATAGCGGAGAAGAATAGCCGAATAACTGCAAATATACTCGAGTGGGGTCTCAAATGAAAGCGTGTGCACATTATCCTCCTCCCTCAATCACTAGACTGGGAGTCTGTTGAATGACTGCTGCAATTTAATTTTATTTTAATTTAATTTTGATTCTTTTTAATTTAATTTTAATTTAATGTCTTGTATTTTTATTTTTTAAACTTGTATGTGTGTGGACAACCTGTCTGATTAAATAAACTTTTTATTTATTTTTATTTTTATTATAAAATAGTATGACTTTTTACTTTTAATGGAACTAAGGATTTGTAATCTGGAGTTTTTTTTCTGGGACTCAGGGACATTTGACTTGACAAGAGAAATAAGGCCCAAATTGAAGTAAAATCAAGGTTTAGGCCTTGCTTGCGGGTTTTCGAATGTCACATATCTTTCAAACTGTTCAAAGTTTACAGAACACGCCGGTTTCCTCACGATGTTTGGTTTCACGTTTAAGGCAGTACTTAAAACGCACAAATTATGTGAGCTTCTAAGGTTCTTCTGGGTTGATATTTACACAAACTGTATCCACGTACTAGGGAATCAAAGTTTAATGTGCTCTCATCAACCAACACGGCTTTAAAGTGAAAGTCAAAACGTTTATTTCTAGAAGAGACAGTTCAAACATGGATGCCTAGGTCAACATGAAGTTAATTATTTTATACACACAAACATTTTTTTTTATTTGAAACAAATCCTTGTGTTTTATATAGCACCCAATAAGTCTGCCAAAATTCTATAAACTTTCAAAATAAGGAAAAATGTTTGTGATTTTTTTATGTTGGTGCCTGTATCTATCATTATGTTCTTTATGTATGTTATCATTATGGTATGGTATAAATTGAAATGTCATTTCAATAGCACCCAATAAGTCTGCCAAAATTCTATAAACTTTCAAAATAAGGAAAAATGTTTGTGATTTTTTTATGTTAGTGCCTGTATCTATCATTATGTTCTTTATGTATGTTATCATTATGTTATGGTAAATAAATAAATTGAAATGTGATGAAATTGATACAAGAAGGTTTTAAAGTATTAAGGTACCTTATTTAAGGTTTTAGGTACTTACCTTATTTTTTTTATTCTACTAGATTGTATTTCAAATGCGCATTTAAAGAGTTTGCCGAAGAGCAGAATGGAAAATGGATGTGGAAATGTTCATTCGCAGTCTATAAGTACAGGAAAAAAACAAAGGCACTTAGAAACTACTGCTTTAATGTTGAATAATGAGATTTTACTAATACCAGGTTTATGAGTAATTTAAGTTTCTGAGTAATTAAAGTAATTCAGTCTAATTTATACAGTTTTATTGTTTCACGTGATCACAAAGCAAATATTTGTTTATTTTTATTCACACTTAAATTTCATACTTTTTTATGTAAGTTAAGCATCATCATCCTGCCCTTGTCCCACACTATGTGGGGTCGGCACAACATGTGTTTTTCTTCCATTTCCCTCTATCACCCGTCATCTCTCCACTCACTCCACTCACAGCACTCACTCCTTATTACTTACTTATTTACACATATCTTCATTCACACAGTCCATTCATCTTTTCTTTGGCCTCCCTCTTCCCACATATCCACTTTCATATCTAACGCTCTTCTCGTAACATGACTTTCGTTCCTTCTCATAACATGCCCAAACCACGCTAACCTATTACCTCTCAACTTATCCGTAACTGGTGCCACTTTCAAACTTCCTCTTATATACTCGTTCCTTATTTTATCCATTCGGGTCACTCCACACATCCATCTTAGCATTCTCATTTCATTCGCATGAAGTCGTCTTTCATCCGTCCCTTTCACTGCCCAACACTCCGATCCATACATTACGACAGGTCTAATTACACTTTTGTAGATCTTGCCTTTAAGTTTAAGAGGCATCTTCGGATCACACACTGTGCCTGAGACCTGTCGCCATTTCATTCATCCCACATTTACTCGATTTCTTACATCCCTGTCAATCTCACCATCATTCTGTACTGAAGTTCTGACTGAACCGAGGTACCGGAATTCGGAGCAGACTGGAAGGGATACGCCATCTAAGGCAATAGGTGTGAAATTGGATGGACCACCGAAATCACAAAATGGATGCTCCGTTTTGGTTCTGCTGATTTTCAGTCCGACACTCTCCAATTTTAACTGCCACCTTCCCAATCTGCTCTGGACCTCGGTTGCGTCTTCTCCAACAAGAACAATGTCGTCGGCGAACAGCATACACCAGGAGGCACCCGCCTCCTCCTGGATGTCCGATGTAAGTGCATCCATCACCAGGAGGAACAAATAAGGGCTCAAAGCCGATCCTTGGTGTAAGCCCACAGCCACATTGAACTCGTCGATTTTTTATGTAAGTTAAGCACTGTTTATAATCTAGGCACTCTATTAACATTTTAGAAAATTTGTCGCGGACCGTGCATTTATCAAGTCGTTTCATTACATAATAGTATTTATACATAAGCATTGCTAATTGCTAAAGAGGTGGAGCGCGAAAAAGTATTTGCCAACAACGATTTCAATTAGTTTCTTAGGATACACCAACTGTGAGTTTTTGTACAATATTGCCAGCTCATTGCTAGATGACACAAAAATTTGGCTTCGCGCGTATTAAAGGGAAGTCTGTTTCAAAACATTCTAATGTTAACACAGTTTTATTATTGACAGAGTGCGCGGCTTCATCTATTCTGTACGCGGGTATTAGTCGCAAATCAGTTTTATCTGGGGTCAGCGTGAAGCCAGTAGACTTACCTTGAAACAAATGAACAGAGAAAATGGCATTGTTAAAACAACCAGAATCCAGGATAACCAGATCAGGATCTTCGAACACAATCGCTGCTGGCTGTCGATTTCTTCATTTGCTAGAACAAACGAACACTATTTATTTTATATTGCTAATTCAACCAGATTTTAAAGTACATTGTAAGTAAGCAGGGATTTCTCTCTTAACGAGAGAGATTAGGCCCTAATTCGCCACGCTGTCTAAGTGCGGGTTGGAGAATGTCACATGTCCTTTAGACTATAAAGTTCTCAGAGTATGCCGGTTTCCCACACGATGTTTGCTTTTGCCGCTGCACGTTAGAGCACAGAATCTGCATTTTTCAAGAAAAATGCAGATTTTCGCGGTTGGATTTGAAACCACGACTTTAGCAAAATATTCCGAAGACCGTGTACGTACATTTATTTAAATCTTGCTAGTTCAGTTAATGTAATAATCAAACTTTATTAAACTATTAAAAATTTTAATGCAAAACTCTAATTTTAACATATTATCATTATTGTTTACAGATTCCCAACAGTAATAGCAAAATATCAACTATTTAATTCAAATTTCGTATTGATTATATATTATCAACGTACATGTCGTAATTGTAGGGTACAGTTGCTGCCTGCTAGACATTTCAACCATCATTAAATCGGCTCGATAACTGGACTTGTCCGTGCTGTCAGAGCTCTAAGCATTGACTGGTGGAATATAATGATGTTTACGTGAGAACCCCAAGGTGGTTCTGACGTGGCTCACCTGTGCTTTCGATCTCCACTTGGACGGGCTCAGGGGTGCCTACAACGTAACGTACTGGGGCCATATCTCACTTGTCGAGTCGTGTTCAACAGTCAGAAGGAACTGGCTAACTGACAATAACTTGTAGTAATTTACTGGGGTAGTGCCTCCCTCGAGAAAGCTCCACCTACCGTATGTGGTTATTTTTAACGACCTGCATACTATAATTGGGATTAAAAAGTTTTTTCTATACTTCAATTTGCGGTTGTTATGTTTATCACTATCTGGTGTCTTTTCGTTCATAATATTAAAGATACTTAGTGTATTTTCATGCAGTCTTCAGCTGCAAAAAGAAATATAGATTTAAGAGGAACGTTTACCCCTGAGTATGCAGCCAGGGCGCAGTTGGGGCAGGTCTCCGTTAAACACAAGATTAGATTTTTCGTAGTTACAATAATGACTGATGTCAATGGTTAGTTAGACTTATCTCGCATTATTGTCACATGTGTCTGAGCTCTACAATTTAACCATTGTCGAACTTTATAAAAAAACAAAAAAAAAAAATTTATTTATTTATTTCATTCGTCTAATCTTTTGAATATAAAACTATAATTAATACAGAAGTAAAAAGTTCCTTTGACAATTAGTTATTATTCAATTAAATATCAATGCTACAAATAAGTTTCAAAGGAAAACAAAGGCCTTGAAAACAAGGACTAGTTGTCTGTTAGTAAGTTCCTACTTATCGTATTATGATTTGGTCATCGTGTAGGTAAAACAAGAAAAAATAAATTTTTGCCACTATCGATGCCAAAATTTAACTTATTTCCTTCAATTAGTATCACGAAAAACTCGTGTCATATTTACACTATAATATTATAAAGAGGATAGATTTGTAGGTACCTATGTTTGTAATAAATAGGCTCAAAAAGTACTGGGCCGATTTAAGAAATTCTTTCACCAATAGAATGCTACATACATTCTTCTAATTTAACATAGGCTACATTTCATTTTGAAAAAAAAATAGTGATCCTTGGTAAATTTGAACAATGTAACCGAAGGTGTAGAAAAATGAGTCTTAAAATGTCTTTCGTCGAATGCGCTGCCGAAACTATTAGCGATAGAACATAATATTGAAGAACATCATAATGTCTACAAAAAAACTCCATGTCCATATGTCCAACTATTGTAGTTATGTCACTACAACAACTTTTTTCACTTTAACATTAATCTAATATATATTTAAATGAATCGCAAAATGTGTTGCTAAGTGCATAACTCAAGTTTTTTTTAAATGTTCGCTGGAATTCAAGGATGTTTTTTACGGCTAGATAAATTTGAATAATTTCCGGGAAAATTTTACACCCGTGCGACGCCGCGCCGGGCCGGCCGCTAGTTTTTGATAAAATCATTGCAAAATGGCACTTGTGTATATAAAACACATTTGATTGGTGAATGACAAGTGTTTATTCTTTTTATCCTTCTCGAATCGATACTAATATTATAACCGCGAAAGTAACTCTGTCTGTTCCATTAACAACTAAAAACTACTGAACAAATTTAAATAAATTTTGTTAAACAGAATCTCTAGCTAGAGTCTGAGAAGGGACTTATGTTATTTTTTACCGTGGGCAACAATCATTCCGCGAGAAAATCCACTATAACGCGGATAGCATTACTATATCTGCATTACTAGCAGAGAAATAGAACTTTCCACGTGTCAATTCAATGTCGTGCCATTGCTTATTTAACGGAGAGACGTCGTAACTTGATTGATGACCTATAATTTAAACGAGGTTATTTATTCTACCAGCCGTTGATGATTTTCCGTTTAATTCTCCGGTGACGTAGGTTGTATATATTTTATACAGCCCGCTCCGGCTTCTACGTGTTTTATTAGATATACATGTATTGCCTTAACTCAAATTTAAATCACTCAACAATATGAGTTCAAAAATGTTTATAACATTTGAAATTATCGAGATTTTAGACAATATTAAACATGAAACAGGTAATATAATTTACCATGATTTTAAAGTTTTCCGATATTTTGACGCTGTTGAAAGCGCTATGATCACGCCAAAAACTCTCGGTCAAATCATGGTACCCGTTTCAAGTTTTAATATTGAAATGAAAATGAAATGAAATACATTTACTTTGGAACATTAACAAACAACAGCACAGTAGACAGCATAAACAAATAGACACAAGAAAATTAACATAAAAACCACAAACAGATAATAAGCTGCCAAGCTGTGCCGCCATGTACCGAAAAAGGAGCAGTCTCAGCTTAATACCACTGCGCTCCCCGGGAGAGGGATCGAAGCAACGCTGGTTTTCAAACTGCTCCTTATTGTCATAGTTTAAACTCAAGATATTTATTTCAGTAGAAATTCAAATAAAGTGTTTACTAAGACTACGACTTTGAATATGTGGAAAATAAAAAAAATATATATGGGAATCGACAAATAATCAGTGATTGGATCTCCCGTTCTCGTTATATTACTGTCAATTTTATTTATCTGGATTATAGGTTTGTCTATGAGGTCAACATGCCCATAAAAAGGTCAGGGCGGGACACGGCGTCAATCGATGGAAGTAGTTCAAGTACACATTAGGGCGACAAATAATTCGTGTCATGTTATTTGTTTTCTTCAGTTTGGGGTTGCCCGATTTTCACCTACCGCATTTACACCTCACGCTATCTATCTTCTATTTAATATATACAATTCTCGTTTCACAGTTTTCGTTGCCATGCTCCTCCGAAACGGCTTGACCGATTTTGATGAAATTTTATATACGTACTCAGTAGGTCTGAGAATAGGCTACTATCTATTTTTCATTTTGCATAAGAAAGGTTTGCGGGGGTCAGCTAGTAATGCTATAAATAAGAGGTGAGCGTTATATATTAACAATAGCTATTGTAATAGCAGCTATTTGCACAATAGCAGCTATTGCGTTATCAGTCTCAAGAATAACCGGTTATTGTGAATCTCCAGTTATTGTAAATCACCAGTTGTTATTGTGAATAACAAGTGATTTAATATAACGATAGTGTATCAGTGATAACTTGTTTTTGTATCACTCGATACAAAATCGCGTATCCCGATGATTTTAGCGCGCTGGCAACACGAAATTTTCGCCCGCTAATGTAGCCATTACGGAGTTCTAAGTTCCGAGATAACAATTATAATTTTTATATTAAAGGAAAAACTCATGTCATATTTTTGATAAAATCATTGCGTTTTCAGGTGCGGGTTATTCATTAGTAAAACAAGACTTTAGAAGTTAAACACTTTATTTACGCACACAAATACGCATAAGAAATTCTGTTTAATTCTATAAAATTCAATAAATAATTATCATTTTGTAAGAAATGCCAGTTTTTGATACATAGGCACAGTAAAAGTAATAACCACATCAGAGGATATAAGATGATATTTCATAATAACAACTCTTATTAAATTTTGTACAAATTCACCACATCTAGTATTTTCTAAATTTTTTATAATATTCTACAAATATTATTTATCTTTTCTCGCAGATAAAGATAGACTCCATACTTAATAACAACAAGTAAATCGCTAAAATGTAAACTTACAACAGCAGAGAACATTTATTTTTTTAAATTATAAACATGAAATACAATGAACTTAGAAATCAAGTTTATTATCTTTAGTGGTATATTATGCACACTTTATACACTAAGTAAAAATATGGACTCATATATCCCTGTGCTGGTTTGAAGTGATTAAAGTTTTATAATTACGTGACATCTTAAATGTATTCTTTATCTCAATCTTTAGAAACTTACATGTAAGTCAAATGTTTATTCACTTTTCAAACTTATTTATAAATTATTGTCACAACCCCTTTTATGTCAAGTTATATTTGTCATGTCATTATTGTACATAATACATAAAATTGGACCTAGAATACTCCTGATATCTAAAAAATCTAATTATGGTAACCATCACATTACTATCAATGTTAGACATGAATTAATGATAGACAAAATTTATAATCATTTACATTAACAACGGAGGAAGTTTGAAAGTGGCAGCAGTTACGGATAAGTTGCGAGGTAATAGGTTAGCGTGGTTTGGGCATGTTATGAGAAGGAACGAAAGTCATGTTACGAGAAGAGCGTTAGATATGAAAGTAGATAGATATGTAGGAAGAGGGAGACCAAAGAAAAGATGGATGGACTGTGAGAAAGAATATATGTGTAAAAAAGGAGTGAGTGTTGAGATGACGGGTGATAGAGGGAAATTATAGAAAAACACATGTTGTAACGACCCCACATAGTGTGGGACAAGGGCAGGATGATGATGATGATTAACAACGGGATTTTGATTTATATCTCATGATTTAACGATTTTAGAGTTTACCGATATATCGACGCAATTGAAAACTTCATGTCGCAAGCAATTGGTAAATATTCCATTGCTTATATAAATAATCTTTTAGCATCATCTATAAGAAAGCATAATATATTCTCTGACTCCGCTAATCATGTGCATGGTATAAGCTTACATAACACTGTTGGTGCATGGTTGCTGAATGTAGTTGAGACAGAAACCGCGGTTTCCAACATCAATGGGTGCTTCTATGCTGTCCGTGTGAAACCACAGTCGAAACGGCTTTACTGTACCTGAAATAACAATTAGTTTTAGTAATTACCAATATTAAAAAAAATATGGTCCTGATTTTAAATTACTAGTATAATTTCATTGCCGTCCGCGATGTGATGACCAGCTAGAGACGGATAGTAAAGAGATTTTAATTTAGATTAACAGCAGTAACTACATCGTATTTATAATACGATTTAGTATTTCTCGTGCCTTTTGTGTTCCTTTATTTTGGTATATTATGTCACCGGAAAATAGTAAATTGATCAATTTTGTAAAAATAAACCTACGCAAAATCATCAACATCTACTTTTATTAAATTGATAAACAGACGTTTTTGGGAAGTAAACTGTTTTAAATCATACACAAATGGATGTTAAGTTTATTATTTGACTTAAAAATGGCACCCGTTATTTAAAATTATAAATTTCATCCTTATTGAATCCTTACTAATATTATGAAAGTTAATCTGTATGTTCCTCTTAAACGCAAAAACTACTAAACCGATTTAAATAAATTTTGGTACACAGATTCTCTAGAGCTTCTCTGAGAAAGGTCATATTATGGTACTCTTTACCGCGGGCAAAAGTCATGCATTATGTCCGATTTCTATAATGTTAGAAATTAAACTCCTCCGTCGCATTTGTGTGTACGTTCCTGATAACTTCAAAATATACTGAATGTTGTTTTTTTTACGGTATTCAGGAATATATGCGATTTGATTTGCACCCGTATAAAACAGGGGTTATTGGCCTGGGTCTAGCCAGTTATTAGAGCATTGAGCCAACCTGTCATTCAATGCTTTCGCCTTATTTAAACGAGTTTTTAGAGCACCGGCGTTTAAGCCAATTCTTTGTTCCGTATAGAGCACCTATTTACAGCGTACGGGACCAACCTATCATTTTGACATTGTATTGTATTGTAAAAAGACAGAGTTGAAAGTCTAGTCTTCACAGAGCGCCTGCTGTAACTGGATGAGGCCGATATAAGTTGACAGAACACGGTAATCTTCATCTTCCTGAACTCATCCCACATTACGTGGGGTCGGCACAACATTATTTCTGCTTCCATTTCCCTATATCACCCGACCGTTTGGCAGAACACGGTACCTGTCATAAACATGGCATTTTCACTTACTGAGCACCGGTGAAGACATCATTGACAACTCTGCCGAAAAGGCGCCACCGCAGATCCGGTCCGTACAGAGCGCCTGGTTGGGCTGGATGCGGCCAACGTTGGCGGCGCACGGGACCAACAGCCAATCGTTGGCACAACTGTTGGGCCCAACGCCGGAACCGGACATAGAATTCACGGGCGTGTTGCTGTTGCCGCTTAGGGTGAAAGCGCGGGAACGGTTATTCACTGAAATTTTATTAGGTAAAATTTTCTTGTCATTATATTTGAATACAAATAATAATAGCTATTTAGTTTTTTTTAGTAAAAAAGCAAACTAAAAGTTATTATCAAAGATAAGTAAGTACTTAAACGACTGAACGATATTTTGTTGTTATTTATTTTGTTATTAAATGTCGGTTCAATAATTCCGTACGACGCGTTTCTTTTTAAAAGTAAAATATAAAAATGAAGAAAGTTTTATTCATGTTACATCTGTATTACAACATATAGTTCATTCGATTATCTTTGATAATAACTTCTAATTTGTATTTTTACTTTGATTTCTCAACTCAATTGCTTGAATACTTCGGAATTCTGAGGTAAAATAAAGCAATCAATCATGCCATTTAAAATTTACTGTCTCAGAATTATCACGAAATTTATAAATTATAAATATCATCAACTAACAAGCAACAGAGCTTATTTTAAAATAATTATCGAAATCCGTTGAGTTATATTGAAAAATTCATTTTACCGAATTTGGTCGATCCCGACGAGAATTGGACCCAGGCTTCCATCTCACGTGTTTTTAACCCCAACGACCAAAAAAGAGGGGTGTTTTAAGTTTGACGTGTCTGTCTGTCTGTCTGTCTGTCTGGGACATCATAGCTCCCGAACATAGTTTTATTTGTATGAAAGGTTAGTCTGGCGCGAGTGTTCTTAGACATGTTTCATGAAAATCGGTGGTGCCGTTTAAAAGTCCATTGAGGACAAACATTGTGACACGAGATTTATATATATTAAGATATATTTATTCTAAGTTAGTTAAGTAAGATAGTAATAATTGTGCATAGTTCTAAGCAAGTTAATTATAATTATGTTCTGCTGTTCAAATAGCGTAGTTGAAAAGCCGAGGCATGAAGCAGTACCTTGCCGTAACACAGTTTTAAACTAAAACGGGAGGTATGATTCATTGCATCAGGCCTTAGATAGTAAGTCTTAACCAAAAACTTAAAAGTTATTAGTTTATAAGTCATCTAAGGTGAAAATATTGTAATTTTTGGAAAATAAACTTTATTTTATTTTATTTATTTTATTTTATTAAAAGTTATGGGGGTGAGAGTGGGGAAGGAAAACCGAAAATCTGCAAATATACTAGTGTGGGGTATCAAATGAAAGCGCATCGCGTCCACATTACATAATAATTATGTTGTTTTACTTTTAAGGAAATAAAGGCATTGGAATCAGGAGTTTTTATTAAATTTTAAAGTTAGATTTTATATAAGATTGTTTTTTTTAATACTTTTTGTTATTTTTTTTTGTTAAGGTGTTATTGAGCATTTGAACCCTCAGACTCCAGCGTTAGTAATAACTGGTCCGATGCCCGCTCGGTTTAATACAAATCAGATTCTGAGTTTATACCCCCAGTAATAGGGAGGGTGGTAAAGTGTCCCCCCACCCCCGCAGAGTGTGATGTGATGATCACTAATCATAACATTTGGGTATGTGATATGTTTATGAATATTATATTCATTTTGTTACGCATCACTCACCCATATTGTTACAGACAGAGTGCTGAATCCCGCACCTCACCGTTGCGCTCCATGCGTGGTCCTGGTTGCTGAGCTGCAGGCCCGATGCCGGGTCGTAGCTGACCCAACACTCATGAAGTACTGCACTCACCCATATCGTTACAGACAGTATACTGAATCCCGCACCTCACCGTTGCGCTCCATGCGTGGTCCTGGTTGCTGAGCTGCAGGCCCGATGCCGGGTCGTAGCTCACCCAACACTCCTGAAGTACTGCACTCACCCATATCGTTACAGACAGTGTACTGAATCCCGCACCTCACCGTTGCGCTCCATGCGTGGTCCTGGTTGCTGAGCTGCAGGCCCGATGCCGGGTCGTAGCTGACCCAACACTCCTGAAGTACTGCACTCACCCATATCGTTACAGACAGTATACTGAATCCCGCACCTAACCGTTGCGCTCCATGCGTGGTCCTGGTTGCTGAGCTGCAGGCCCGATGCCGGGTCGTAGCTGACCCAACACTCATGAAGTACTGCACTCACCCATATCGTTACAGACAGTATACTGAATCCCGCACCTCACCGTTGCGCTCCATGCGTGGTCCTGGTTGCTGAGCTGCAGGCCCGATGCCGGGTCGTAGCTGACCCAACACTCATGAAGTACTGCACTCACCCATATCGTTACAGACAGTATACTGAATCCCGCACCTCACCGTTGCGCTCCATGCGTGGTCCTGGTTGCTGAGCTGCAGGCCCGATGCCGGGTCGTAGCTCACCCAACACTCCTGAAGTACTGCACTCACCCATATCGTTACAGACAGTGTACTGAATCCCGCACCTCACCGTTGCGCTCCATGCGTGGTCCTGGTTGCTGAGCTGCAGGCCCGATGCCGGGTCGTAGCTGACCCAACACTCCTGAAGTACTGCACTCACCCATATCGTTACAGACAGTATACTGAATCCCGCACCTAACCGTTGCGCTCCATGCGTGGTCCTGGTTGCTGAGCTGCAGGCCCGATGCCGGGTCGTAGCTGACCCAACACTCATGAAGTACTGCACTCACCCATATCGTTACAGACAGTATACTGAATCCCGCACCTCACCGTTGCGCTCCATGCGTGGTCCTGGTTGCTGAGCTGCAGGCCCGATGCCGGGTCGTAGCTGACCCCACACTCCTGAAGTACTGCACTCACCCGTATCGTTACAGACAGTGTACTGAATCCCGCACCTCACCGTTGCGCTCAATGCGTGGTCCTAGTTGCTGAGCTGCAGGCCCGATGCCGGGTCGTAGCTGACCCAACACTCCTGAAGTACTGCACTCACCCATATCGTTACAGATAGTATGCTGAATCCCGCACCTCACCGTTGCGCTCCATGCGTGGTCCTGGTTGCTGAGCTGCAGGCCCGATGCCGGGTCGTAGCTGACCCAACACTCCTGAAGTACTGCACTCACCCATATCGTTACAGACAGTGTGCTGAATCCCGCACCTCACCGTTGCGCTCCATGCGTGGTCCTGGTTGCTGAGCTGCAGGCCCGATGCCGGGTCGTAGCTGACCCAACACTCCTGAAGTACTGCACTTACCCATATCGTTACAGACAGTGTGCTGAATCCCGCACCTCACCGTTGCGCTCCATGCGTGGTCCTGGTTGCTGAGCTGCAGGCCCGATGCCAGGTCGTAGCTGACCCAACACTCACCCATATCGTTACAGACAGTGTACTGAATCCCACAGAAGTTGCGCTCCATGCGTACACAGATGCCGTAGTCCTGGTTGCTAAGGTGCAGGCCCGACGCCGGGTCGTAGTTGAAGGAACGTAGCTGACCCGACACTCCAGTGTAGTATTGCAGACATCCCTCATCAGCTGTGGATATGAAGTAGGCTTAGACCCAGATAAACCATGAGGTTGGACACGATGGATGGACTGCGTGAAGGATGATATGTGTTCGAAAGCAATGAGTGTTAAGATAATGGTCACAGTGGTAATTGATGAAAAATTGAGGGTATCATAAAATAATCTCTTTTTTTTTTATTTGTACGGATCGCTTTTGAGGGAACGCTTGGAGAGTCAAGGACAACCTTTTCATAATTCCATATATTCCAATATCTTACATTTGCATGTTAATCATCGAAATTTACATCAAGTAAACGCGGAAAAAATTGTTTACATAAAGAACTCCTACCTGAAATCGACCAGACACCATATCTGAAATTTCTTCCTAAGCTCCAAAAGTGCGAAGGTTTGATTCAAAGATATTACTACTGGTACTCTATCTATAGTAATTGTATAGTCTACCTCTGTAAATAGTGCTGCAAGGGATCTGCGTGACCTTCACCTTCCAGGTCCTGTCGAATGAGTTACCGCTCGTGACGAACGTCAACTTCACCGGGTTGGTAGAGCCGATGCCGGCATCGATGTACACTGAAACGTAACATACACTCAATTTAAAAAAGATTAAATTTTAAATTTGTAAAACCCCGTTAGGAGCATATTGTACCGTATCGTTAAATAAAGGTTATAAACCTTTCTTTTGCTACCAAACACGGGTATATTTATGTAAAAATTTTAATGTAAATTTAACAATGTCTTAGCTATAATATGACTAAGAACACCTTCCACCAACACAATATTTCAAACAAAGTCAATAAAATCGAAATCGTTTAAGTTGTTTGGGAGCTACGGTGCCTCAAACAGATGGACAGACACACACACATACACACGTTAAACTTAAAACACAATAGATCTTCACCACAAGTCCACTGTAGCATAGCGACAAGAATCAAGAAACTAAATTCAATTCTATGTTTAATTCTAGGTTTACATTAAATTTATTATTGTATTGTTTCTTTGTTTGGTATGTATTCTATCTATCTAAAAACAATGAAGCCAATGAATTATTTTATTCAATCAAATATTGCCACAAATGCAAACACAATATTCGTCGTGAATCAAATCCGTGGCCTCCGTCAGAAAATCTAGTCAGATAATCTTGAATGTCATCATCATCATCATGACATCCACTGGAAATAGGCCTCCCTCAATGGTCTCCAGTTGTGTGGCTGTATTTGGTCGTATTTCGGGGGAAACCAGCAGACTTTACCACATCATCCGTCCATCAATTGTATGTAAAAGCAGTTGTTTCAGGTAACCTGTCCTGTAAATCTTTGTACTTACTATGACTGCCCTGATTGACCCCACAGATAGCTGGGACAGGATTGCCCCCGGACACGATAAATTGATCTTGATTGCACACGTGGTTCATCTGCTCGGGACCAGTTAGGGTGAATCTATCGAAATCTAACCTGAGAACATAAAACATTTCTGTCTAATTTGTATTTCCAATTATTTCCTTTCCATCCTTAGGTTGCCGGAAGAGATCGCTCTTAAGCGATAAGGCTGCCCTTTTTACTTCTTCCTCATATGTTATTTTTGTCTATAATATTCCGGACTTTATTTATTAAAGACATGAATTTAGATAACCATTCCGTTATATAAATTCATGTGTGTTGTTCGCGTTTAAAAAATACATTATTTGTATTGAATTAACATGAGTGCCATGAGTCAGTTTAACCAGTCAACCGAATTATAAATAATGTAATTATTTTTCCTTTCCTCATTCCTTTTATCTATAAGTAAGTTTTTATCTAAATAATCGGTACTTTTGATGTCCGAAATCATAGGACGTTTCATTATTTTATCTTAAAATAATGCGTTTTGAAATCTCCCGATTCCATTTAGATAATTTTTGAACAAATTGATACCCTATAATGTGTCTTACCTCGTACAAACTACAAAGCTCGCGTTCAACGTAACACAAACATAGAAAACAGATGATATCTCAAAACAAGCGTTGACGCGCGCTGACAACAGTCGAGCGCTAGCACAGCGTTCAACGCCAGTGAGCACGTGTATGTACCTATGGCTAAATAAAATGTATGTAGTTGAAAATGTGCTTTATCAAAAAGCGTGTTGAGCGCTTATCGTCTGAACGCACTCTAAGGCTGGTGTTATAGGGGTGTACCTGATTTGACAAACGTCAGGGTGGGACTTAATGACAGTGAGCTCGCAGGACCCGCTGCCGTCGAAGGGGGAAGGGTAGCCGCTGTTCACGAAGTACGTGCCGTTCTCAGCCGTGGTACTACCACAGGTCGTCATAACTGAAAAACAGGAAACGTAGAAACTTCTCTGTCTAAGATTGCGTATCTGTGTAATGTCTTGGATGGTTAATTTAGAGAGCAGTAAGTTAACTATAAAACACATTATTTATGTCTATAGGATACCGTCACTTTCCAGTTTTACTTTTTTGCATATAAAATACATTATAGTTCTTTTACAAAATGTCGATGTTTTTGAGAGGCTGAAAGGATTTGACTGAAACTAGAAACATCCATAGCTTATTCATCTGGACTTACGCATTTGCTACATTTAACCGCAGAAAAACATTCTATACGCTGGGAAATCAATTAAAACTGATAATTGCGAGGAGCCTAAAGTATTATTAAATTTAAAAGTAAATAAGTTTGTAGGTTTGATGCTCACAGATGCAGCAGAGCCCGAAAGCCGTTGGTGCAGAGCCGTTAGCAGCGCCTCCTTACTAGCGCGCTAATATTCTGCTATTAGAGTAGCTCAAAGATGCAAGGACTTTGGCTCTAGGCGCAATAGACGTTAGAAACACCCTCACACATAGTCATGCATATGCCGTTGTCCTGCTATTAACTGATATATAGTTGGAGCAGTAAGTAGTTGCTCACAGATGCAGCAGAGTCCAAAGCCGTTAGCGGAGTACCCGTTAGCAGCGCTCCCGCGCGCGGTGCACACTCGCACAGTCATGCAGGTGCTAATATCCTGCTATTAACTGATATATGGTTTAGATTTGATGATGATGATGAGATGTTTAGTAACAGTAAGTAGGTGCTCACAGATGCAGCAGAGTCCAAAGCCGTTAGCGCAGTACCCGTTAGCAGCGCCCCCGCGGGCGGCGCACTCTCGCGCCGTCATGCAGGTGCCGTTGTCGCCCGACGCGGCCGCGCAGGCGCCGTTGGGGAACGTCACTACGGTGAACACTGATAAAACTGACAAATTATTATTAAAGCAAATTAACAACAATATTTAAAATAAATAGTCAGTATTTTTTAAAAGCTAAAATACCAGTTAGTACCGTATACATACTTAGGGTTACTTGGAGTGGCAGATACCGAAGTAGTATATACGTCTACAGTTCATAGGTGATAATGTCAAGATAGAAATTCCTATTTCCCAGCAGTGGAAATTTTAATAGGGTGTTGAATATGGGAGTATCGGTAAACAGTTTCTGATAGCTAGTTCGTTCGTTTTTAACGGTTACTACCTATAAGGTTACTGTGTTGAGAAGTTGTGATATGCAAAGTGCAAGAATATATTGGTTTTTCAAACTTTGTATTGAAACTAAATAGTAAGGTAAGTATAGCTGTTTTTTTGTAATTCTTGGTCATATCAGACATGCCAGATATTATCCAGTTTTACGAACTTTTTGGTATTTATTAAAATTATAGAAATAAAACTACTTTAGTGTAGGTACCTTAAGCCGGCCAAAGTAAGTTATTTTATATTCTGTCATATCAAAATCAAAATTCTAATCATATCTGAAGGAGTAGTGGTTTCTTGTATAACAAAAAAATTTAAGACTACATTATATTATAGTAGTTGGGAGTCGTGTTAAAGAGATTGGGATTCACAAATTTATAAAGAAAGGGTGCTTATCGTTATAACAGATCCAATGTTCATATTAAATTAAACTTGATGTTAATAATAATATTACTTGAAATTACCGAATATCATGTACTTATTTATTAAAATAATTAAATTCATTTATTCCCTGCGCCTAATTTAGGCCTAGCGTATAATGAAATTTTAATTAAACTATAATTATGATTAAGCTCTAATAACGGTGTGGGCCAATAAAATAACCTCCAAAGTACGACTTTAGTGCAAAGTTAAAAAGTTTTTAGCTTTGTTTTTATATATTTTTACTTGAATTAGTTAATATCCATGTGTCTTAATGCCAAAAACAGGAGAAACGTAAAAAGATACCCTAATTTCGCTATAAAAACTATAATAATAAAAATTGTAGGATAAATAGTTAATAATTAAATCTAAATTTAAAATTTAAGAAAACCTCCTGATTCCAGTGCTTTCATTTCCTTAAAAGAAAAACAACAAAATATTTTGTAATGTGCACGAGTTGCGCTTTCAATTGATACCCCACTCGAGTATATTTGTAGGTTTTTGGTTTTCCTTCCGCACTCTAACCCCCATAACCGAACATCCGAAAACCAAAAATCTGCAAATATACTAGTGTGGGGTATCAAATGAAATCGTATCGCGTCCACATTACAAAATATTAAGTTGTTTTACGTTTAAGGAAATTAAGGCATAGGAATCGGGGGTTTTTCTTAAATTACAATTTAGATTTATTACGATTGATTTTATTAAGTGTATAATTTCATTATGACTGTACCTATAGTGTGCTTTATAAAACCAAATATTCAATAATGAAGAACATTTATTCTTTAATTTATATTTATAAATGAAAAAGCAAGGCATTAAATAAGGTGAGATGGGATTAAAATCGTCTGGTAGCTAAGGTAGGTCATGAAACTGAATAAAAATCAAAGGAATACTACTTATTACAACTTTTAATTAACAAAGTATTGGGGAAATATGGGTCAACGTTAGGTCACATTAGGGATATGTTAAAAAATCCTGGGCCATTGCTAGATTGACAGCGGAGCATGGTAATATTTGCCCGACGCTGAAAACTGACATTTTATTTTTTAGTTCTTTGTTCCCATATCCTGACATAAAACAATTTGTATTTAGTAGTTTTTACCCTACGTCATATTAATTTTCGTTGTCGTTAAGTAATTTTTGCCTGCACATGATATTTGGTAATTAATTACCAAACGACACTAAACTCTAAATTAAAAGAGTAAATGCTTTAATATTTATACAGTTGTTTAGATAAATTAAATACCTTTCCATTGTAGTAGCTCATATCTATTTCTGATGAAAACTGGATTTACTATGATTTTTTTTCTAAATTTCAAAACTTTAAATCGCTCTACTGTAAAGTTATGTCAATGGCGTTTGGTACGTTTTGCCTTTCTACCGTCGAATGGTAGGTGAGCATTGTAGGTGTCTTAACAATAGTATATGTATATAATTGGCTAATTGGTGCTTTATTCTGACAGATGCATAGTAAATCATAAACAAATATCGCAAAATAAAACAGACAATTTTTTTTTTACCTTGTTTTATATGTTATGTACTAAATTTTTAAGCATTAATTTTGATTTTAAGATTATTATGTTTTATAGGCGCAAGGTAGGTATAATCTGTAACAATACGCTATAATTTATTATTTTACATAGTAAAAACTAGTATATACTTACATCTTCCTTCTTTTTGAATTGGCCACAGCATATCCCGATTCAAAATTTTCTTGAAACCGCCATATCCGTTGTTCGCTCTCGATATTTTATACTTATCTAACGATGTTTTCGCATCATTCGAGTCGCACAACTTAAATATGAACACGAATAAAATCGCCACATATCTTACATCCATGACAAAATCAGGCCAGTCCTGGAATCAGACTTAGCAATCAAAAAATGTTCTCTCTCTTCGTCGCTATATCTCGTCGATCTTTTTGTCTCTATATTTTGTCCGTTTTAACTTATGACAGTTTAATATGTGGGTAATGGTCAGTGTAAACGGTGAGTGACTATAAAAAATATGAAAAACGTTTGTCATTAATGCAATATATAACATTTTTACGGGAAGGGGAACAATAGGCCGGCATTTTCACCTATTAGCGCGATGCCCACAATAGGCACTGATTACTCTCGCCTCTGTTTATTTAGCTCTAAACTGCAGCGGCTCGGAACGCTATTTACTATCACTGTTATGTGATAATCATTTTGACGCTTTCGCAATTATAAAAAAAAAACTAGCCTAAGGGCCTATTTCGCCATCTCCGAGGTAAATCAGTGAATGGTTTATATTACTATTTCGCTCAGTCAAATTTGACATAGCGATACATCACTTAGTTTACTCGAATTTCGTGAAATTAGCACTTAGTGAGCCCGTAGTGAGCAGTTCATTTCAATCGCAGATATTCGTGCTTTGTGGAATACGCTGCTCAGCGCTTATTAAGTTCATTGTTTCGACAATTCACTTTTCGACAACGCCTGAAAAGCCTCTTATTTTGCTTTTTTAGGCATTACTTGGCAGACGGCAACCTTTTTAACTACTTGACATATGTATACTAAACTCCTATCGTTAGTTTGCATGCTTCGACCACAAACTGCAGTCGAAGTTTGCATGCATTGTCATAAGACTCGCCCGTGCACAAGCCGGGTACAATAACAAACCTATTTAGTTCACTGGAAAAGATTGTATCAGAAGTATGTGTAAACACCCCGAGTCATTAAAAAGTATCGATTGACAAACAAACAATATTACCTTAATACATTTTTGTAATTCGTTTTGTTGACTTTTGATAAGTTTAACAGTTAAAAATCAAAAGGCACGACCATGATTTTGTTTACTTTTGTAACGAAATCCATACCTATTACACGGAACTCTATTATCATATCACCGTAATACTTATATTATTATACATATACATTATTCTTACTTCATACAAACGGTCGAAACGCGAGCCTAAGCGTCTAAGGACACACGAGGGACACAGGCAATCGTAAGTGTGCCGCAGAGATTGCCCCATTTTGTTTGTAAAAGTAAGAATGAGTTTCTTTATAACTAGACGAGTTTTTATATAGTGCTATTTATTTTATATTGTTAAAATTTTATAATAAGGCAAAATATTTTTGGTTGCAAATTTATGACACCGATGTTTTAATTTCGTATTTCAAAAATCAAGCTAAAACATTGTTCTTTAATATAATCTAACAACGAAAAACTATTAAATACATTCATCTTATTAAACACTCTCCATAGAGAGTGCTAACGATTGAAATGTGCTATACTGCACATACTTATACTTCAAACGAAAATGGTGACAAGGATAAAATAAAAAAGCAATTTTCACATCAATATTATAATAAAACTTTAATTGAAACATACATTATCAAATAGCTATCGTGGTGTTTAACTTGTTCAGTATAACAGATAGACTTACCTACAGTAAATAACTATTTTACTTAAATTAACATAAATACATATGTCAAGAATGAATTTGGTTTCTTATATTATAAATTTTTTTTCAAAAACTAGAGATGCTGGTCCTTGCCAGTTTTTTAATTGATTTATTTATTGCCTATTAACATCTTAGTGATAGAACAATTATAAGTGTATGTGTGTGTATTTGTTGGTTTGTCTTCCATGGAAAAACGGCTGAACCGATTATTCTGAAATTAGGGATGATGGTAATGGGTTATCTGGCTAACATTCGATTAGTAAATAGGATACGCTATATCCGCAAGAAAAGAAAAATATTACTGGCAAATACATGTATATTTATATATATATATAAATAGTTGTTAAGAGAACATAGAGAGTGGAATGTGTCTTGGGGTGACAAATTATAATCTATTGCCAACTCATTATAATACTTTCATACCATACATTCAGTTTAGTTTTCTAAGCTATGGCGATTGTCATAGCTTGAAAATTAGCTTGCTGATTGCTTGGTGATTACCAATGCTGGCATAATTAAGGTAGTAATCATTCGTTTAGATTTTGATTACTACTATTGTACTAGGTAATTCTATCTATATTGTACAGACGTAATTATAATGTTGTGGGATATCGCATTTTCACGTACCGCTCAGCTGAAGGCATTTATTTAAAAGACTGCGGAGATGCAATACTGTATAGATGGTAACCCATCGACAAGTTTTCAAAAATGAGCGATGATATTTATTGCAAAAGAGTATGTTCAAGTATTTTTACTAAGACGGACACAAACTTTTTCTTTCTTCAGTTGGTTTCCTTAATCAGTTACAACAATATATATTAACAAGGTTTATTCAAGGACGAAAGTTAGGAACAAACAGCTGTGTTAACAAAAATTGATGACATGAAAATTTTACACGAAATCAAATTATTTTTTCACTGAAAATGCCTACGGGCCTTCGACATTGATGACTGAAAGGAATATATTATGTCGTATGAAAAACTTAAATTCACATCATTTCTTGTTTTAAGATTGAGGTTTTACAAAGTAGATGAAAATGATGTTTACAAAAGTATTTAATTAGGACTTCAAATTCCCGCTGATACCGTTGAAACGCTTTTTACGGTTTGTCTTACAAATAAACAAACTCTTGTTTTAGGAACCATTTTTATCTAACAGTTGCATAATATGCTATAAATACAACATTATAACAAAATATTCTTAATAACCTATATGTTTTTATAAAGTGATATACCGCACTTTTAGGTTGACACTTTTTTATTTATATTGTTAAAAAAAAATAAGTCGAATCACGTAACCTAGTAGCGCATAAAGGATTCCAACCCACATCTCCGAATATACGAATCGGCGTTCTTACAATTACCCCAACTCGTCGTTACTTATACCACAGATTAGATATGTATCTAATCTGTGCTTATACACACATTTTTTTTATTTTTATTTATTTTATTTTCATACGTGATTCGTCTTAATTTTTTTACACAAATTTGGAATAATACTTTTAACTAGTCTGACAACAAACGGTAACCACAGTAAGCCATCGAAAACTATTTAGCTTATAATGACTATATGAATTGCTAAGTGCGGTTGAAATTAATCTGTTTCAAAATGGAATTATCTATATTGAAAGTGGATTACCTACTTTTGCAGGCCAGTGTTTTTCAAATCAAATAAAGGCTCTTAATAATAAATTACTCAGTTCTGTATTGTTCTTCTGTGGGAACCAGTAGAGATAGGGTTAGTACAGATCGAGACGCGACGAGACGATACTGAAAGAGGCATCTGGAGGAGAAGCGATTTCGAATGAAACCTGTATCTTAGTATATCTTAATGCTGGTGGAAAAATTAAGGGTGTTATAAATTTGACATATCTGTGTGTCTGTAGTATCATAGCCCCGATCGGATGAATTGATTTCAATTTAGTTTGTTTTGTATGAAAGGTGAGTTTCGCGTGAGTGTCCTTAGAAATTGTTGAAGAAAATCGGTTGACAGGTTAAAAGTTATGAGGGGTAAACGTAGGGTACGCAAACACCAAAAATCTGCAAGTATATTCAAGTGGGGTCTCAAATGAGAGCGTATCACTTAGATATGACTTTTTACTTTCTAGGGAAGGCTTTTGAAACGGGGTTTTTCTTTTCATTTTTAATTTAGATTGAACAGTGACGCGTTTCCCAGTGCCGCTGGCAAGCGCGAACATTAAAACAGATGCGGCGGGAGCGTTTAACAATGCAACCATCCATGCGTCCCGAAAATTATCCTTAGTAACCTACTAACCGAGCACTGTAAAATCAGATTAAAAAGCGCGTGCTCATCTCGCCGCGTCTCCGTGTGGGCCCATATTAAAACCAGAATAGAGAAGTCTAAAGTCATAGTGCAATCAGTTGCCCTTGTTGAAAGAGTTGGCGGTGCGCAGACGCCGGATCCTGGGCGAGCTCCAGCGGGGCACCACTCGCGCTTCGCTCGGCGACACGCCCTCGTCCACGTCGTCTGCTTCCGTGCGAATCTCCATTTTCTGCAATTTCATATTTATTTATTTATTTGTTGCTTCCGTGCGAATCTCCATTTTCTGCAATTTCATATTTATTTATTTATTTGTTGCTTCCGTGCGAATCTCCATTTTCTGCAATTTCATATTTATTTATTTATTAGTTGCATCATGTGGTTACATAAAGGTGTTAACATACTAAATTCCCTGACATGAGCCCCGTTGGGGCATTACAACTTCAACTTAACTTAAGATTGTATCCTATACTATATTTACTTAGATAAACTGCATAAAATATAGAGCTATTTCGCTTAGTCACGTGTGACAAAGTGAGAGAGCTCCTGACATAACTATCTATTGCTTAGTTTACTATGATGGGAAATAAGCCTTAGGTATTTCAAATATCGTGTGGAATATTTCATTACTATAAATTTTTTTTTGTGCGGCTGCCTAATATTCCAACATATTCGCGACTCAAATCCTACTACTATTATAAAGGCGAAAGTTTTTAAGTATGGATGTATGGATGTTTGTTACTCTTTCACGTAAAAACTACTGAATGGATTTGAATGAAACTTTACCACAATATAGCTTATACATCAGAATAACATATAGGCTACTTTTTACCGCGGTAAAATATCAGTTTTCGCCGGAAAATCAATTATTGCGAGTGAAGCCCGATTTAGATTAAATTTGGCACGAACATAGCTGCTTTCCCAGTAAATAACAAAGCTGCTTTTTACCGCGACAAAATCCCTTATTACGCGGTTAAAGCAAGTAATAATATAAACTTAAGATGAATCCTATACTATTATAAATGTGAATGTTAGTTTGTTTGTGACGATTTCACGCGAAAACTACTCAACCGATCATCATAAAAATTTGTACACATTATTCTTGGAGGTATTATAGAAGTTTAGAAGTAACATAGGATACTTTTTATCCCGGGAAAATATGTAATTCCGCGGGACAATACATTTAAACGCGGGTAACACCGCGGGGCACTACTAGTATTTAATAATCCGGTTCGCTTAAAACAACAGACTAGCTCACCGGACACCGAACCGTTCAGTCAGTACCTATTGTCCTAGTATTGCGTGAACACGTTTAGAAATGTCACCTATTCTACCGAAATAGGTCAAAACTGCGTTAGTTGGGGCGACTATCATTGCTTCACTACAACGCCATTACTTAAAAAAAAGGAATAAGCAAAGTTTTACCTCAGAACCAAACAACAGTTAAGTCATATAAATATTATTAGAGATCTCGATGATGAGGATGTATACCATATAACTTTGAATTCATGTCTGATCTGATAACAGGTCTCGCGGTGTTGCGCGTCACTAGGCCGACTAATATTTTAATTGGGGGAACTGAGATTAGCTCTGCATCTCGCCTAGGAGTGCTCCTAACCAGCCTTACCGATCATCATCATCATCCTGCCCTTGTCCCACATTATGTGGGGTCGGCACAACATGTGTTTTTCTTCCATTTCCCTCTATCACCCGTCATCTCAACACTCACTCCTTTCTTACACATATCTTATTTTACACAGTCCATCCATCTTTTCTTTGGTCTCCCTCTTCCCACATATCCTTACCGATATCTATTTATCTATTTATATAAATAAAAATGAATTGTTGTTCGTTAGTCTGATTAAAACTCGAGTACGGCTAAACGGATTTATCTTATCATAGTCTTGAAATGTTCGTGGAGGTCTAGGGAAGGTTAAAAGGCGAAAAAAAAATCGAATAATTGCCGGAAAATTTTTTTTTAATAAAAACCCGTGCGAAGCCGGGGCGGCCCGCTAGTCGCTAATAAACGGAATAACTGGAAATCCATGGAAGTAAAATATGCCATGCAATTACCTTTTTTATAGCTGACTAGCGGCCCGCCCCGGCTTCGCACGGGTAATTATTCAAAATATTATTTTCCCGGCAATTATTAGATTTTTTCTGGCCATTTAAACCTTCCCTAGATCTTCACGAACATTTCAAGACTAAGAGTTTTAGTAAGACAATTCATTTTTAGATTATATAGAAGATAAGTTGACATTTTTAGTAAATCAAGTAGGATTTACTAAAAATGTCCATAATAATATTATTGTAGCGAAATTTTGTGAGGATGTAAGTGTGTAAGTAAAGTGTGTTTGTTGCTCTTTCATGCGATAAATTTAATGTTGATGTACATTCACAAATTGACTACAAATCAGTATAACACATAAGCCTCCTATTTTAAAATACCACATTTCGCCGAAAAAAAATTAAAGAGAACATAGCTCGATTTGAATGACATAACTGTTTCCCAGTTAAGGATAAAAAACTATTTTTTCCTCGGGAAAATCTATGATTAAGCGAGCAAAGCCGCGGACGGAAAGCTAGTAAGAAAAAAATAATGTTATGTACGCTGTCATTTTCCATGCCTATACTATTTATAAATATATTTCCATACTTTAAACAGTAAGGAATCCAGTTACCCATAATAATAATGAATTTACGCAGAACAAAGACATAATCGCGTCAGTCCGGGCTTCGTAGGGGTAGGTAAGTGCCGCCCTCTTCATTGTATCGATCCGCGTTCTGCGCATGTCAAGGTTCGTGCGTCAATCGTGCCTTGCTAATATAGGTCAGGAAAGTGTAGTTTCTCGAACTACTAGCTCCATCTATGATTAAGTAAGTTGAACTACAGAGGCTAATTCAGATATTGCATGTTTATCGTTTTATCCGATTTAAAGTTGGTTGGTTCCAACATCGGCAGCCTGAAGGGATTGATGGATTATAGTTGGAGAGCTGTCGCTAGATTCGTATTTAGCATGAGAGTGAAAGCGGCCACCCCGGTAGCCCTAAAATTAGTAGCAATATCGGGGAAGTGGCGGGATGACCCTTGATAGTTCCTTATATCGGGCAAATCACACCCAAATTTATTGTTTCAGTGAAAAAGCGCTTCGGGCAAGCTCTCGATTTACGGACGATTATGGTCTAGGAAGCGTTAACGGCACGTGTGTAGCGAAATCGGGACTAATTTCTACCGTAAGATTACGGTCAGTAAGATTACCTGTCTGGCAGGGACATGTTTTGAGTAGCAGCCAATTTCATCCGACTACCATTGTCCATATACGATACCTATCGCTACTAATTTTAGGTGTATAGCCCGTTTGAGACTGAGTACTTATATCAAAATAAAAATTACATATTTACATATATACTAATGTTCGTTATTAGTATACAAAGTATCGAAAAACTAAAACACAATAATGTTTAAATGTTATACATGAAATTTTTAATTTTAAGAGATAGGTCGTGAACAATGTGATTTTTGCCGTCCCTCACGCCATCTAGTATGGAAGCCCGATATCATGTCATATTTATAACATGATATCGGGCTTCCATACTAGATGGCGTGAGGGACGGCAAAGGCACATATTAATATTTATTATTTTACGCGACGAGTCTAGGCTAGGCTCTCGTAGAACCTTTGTTTTACTTAGGGTATTGGCTAGATGGCGTGATCTATGCAATAGATATGTATGTAAATTCAGACTCGCGTCGTGCGTTAATGTGTCACTAAAATCAGCGCTGTGGCTGCTCCCTGAGCATATTCCTGAGAGGCTTACGTCTTGTTCTCATAATTAGCGTTACTTTTAATTAATAATTGTGTATTAAACTATAAGTTTTGGAGAACAATGATTTCAGAGAACTTTAGGTACTATTTAGATTTATAACGAGATATTTACCATGATTGATTTGATGTTATAAATCTAAATAGTAGTAATAACCATGATAGTTTCTAAAGTTATATCGAATTAACTTTTTATATTATTTAGTAAATACCTTTAGGGAACCAAATTTTGTAATTACTGTGAGAAGAGAAGCTTGTGTGGAAAATTGGTACTAAATATTTTGTTCCATATTAGTACGGAGGTTTTCGCAAAATAAAACCCGACAAAACACTTTATATCATATTAAAAAAAATAACGCTGCTATTCCTTATGTTATTTTGTCTTTTAATAAATTTGTAATACTTAAATATTTCATTCTTTCTTACATAACGTCAAATGTTTGTACCTTATTTATTTACATTAAATAAATAAATGTGAAACATACCTGCACCATAAGCCGCATTAGTTGCTGTTGTTGCTCCATAGCGGTGACCAGTTTCTCCAGGCGACGCTTGTTCATCTCCATCTCGGAGACCAGGTAGTCTTCGCTGGTCTCCAGCACTAGGTCCAAGCCAACTGATGGACAGAAAAGAATGGTTATAACATGGGGTCAGGATAATGGAGTTAGTACATATATGTATAGTATTTTTATGAATTGAAGCCGTTTATTAAATTTAAAGCACAATGCGACAAAGACTGTAAGCGCTGCGTGGAAATTCAAGTTAGTAATCTGGAGAATCCTGCACCCATCTCTACCACAATGGTTAGCTTTAAGCTGATAAACCTACCTACTAAATTTGAGTAGGAACCACCATTATAAACTGGGAGCATAATGGTAGCATTTCTTTGTTTGTCTAAAGCTATTTAAATTAACGACAGAATGTCTAAAATGATATTGGAACTATTTTGATAAACCTAAAAAAAACTTATAAAATTTAAGTAAATAGTTTTAAATTTAAATTAATTTTAGCCTTATGATTATTCTGACAAAATTAAACTTCAGGGCACCGAAATTATCGTACACAGTTTCACTAGAGCCTGCAAAGGGACAAAGGCTACTTTTTCCGGGGAAATATATATATATATATATATATATATATATTTATAATAGTTTTTTTTCTATATATATATATATATATATATAGAAAAAAAACTATTACAACCAAGGTAAGGGTGTTAGTGTCGTTTCGGTCCTCAGAAAAATAAATAACACACCTTAAAAATCTTATAAAACGCGTATCTAATGAATATCGATCTAGTCTCTGGATTTCAAAAAGGAATTTTACGAAAGTTAGATTTAGATGTAATCAGAATTCGAAAACAGCTTATAATTAGCCTAGATACAAATGTCTAGTTAAAACTACTCAGAATCGACACTTATATAATTTTAATTAAGGGCGTAACCTTCAAACCTCTGATATCGTCTTACTAACTGTCAAAAGAGTCGTCAGTGGAAACGCATAAGCACAAAACCATGGTGGACGGTACAAGCTCTAAAACACATGCCCACCAGTAATGTAACTGTGGGCTGAGTGATGATGATGTACTGTCAAATATACATTAGATACAATCATGTGTCACTTGAAAAATCGGCGCTTAGTCAATCAACTAACCATCGTTGGAGAAGGGGTTGAAGAACCACTTGCGCAGAATGAGGTCGAAGAAGCCGAGCTTGCAGCTGCTGTTGTTGGGGTACTCGATCAGCTCGTTCTTGTCCACCTTCTCCAGGAGGAACTGGGGGAGTTTCCGCTCCAGCTCAGTGTGTAGGACCACCTGTGGTGAAAAGTTATTTCTGTTTCTACTATCTGTCATTATTTATCATACTGCCGCAAACGTCCATGACCACGACGGCTAATGTCCATAGATGGCCATCAATAGTTATTTCGAAGTAAATGCTGGATTTTTTCAGACCTATTAAACAATGTCGAACTATGTGAAAGCTTAGGACTTTCATTCCGAAGGTCGTAGAAAAATCCAAAGGTTCTATACCTCTGGATTTTTCTTCGCGAACAATGTATGTGCGCTATAAACACTTGCTTTACCGGTGAAGGCAAACATCGTGAGGAAACCGGCTCGCAACTTGAAGAGTTCAAAGGATATGTGACTTTCACCAACCTGCACTTCGCCAGCGTGGTGAATTAAGGCCGAATCTCTCTCATCAAGGGAGAAGTCCCTGTGTCCCAGAAGTGGGAACGTAAATAGGTGGCCTATATTCCACAATGTCGTAGTATTTCAATAAAAAAATAAACACCAAAACCTTTTTCCACCGTTTTTTAGCGGAAAACTGTAGAACAGAAAGTGTTATAACAATTAATGCTAGAATGTTACTATAACTGTTGAAATATGTGAAAACGAGAGTCAATATTGGCGAAGGACCAGCATACGACATTGCAGGAATTTCAATACCTTTCTTTCGGGAAAGCGTTCTGAATGTTTCGCGACCGTTATTAATGTGGGTTGGTACCCTAGCTATGGAAGAATATTTGTTTATCTAGCATAACTCGCGTCTTTTACTATAATTTTGGAAGCAACTAACTTTCGTATCATTTGAGATACTAAACCTCCTAACCTAAGTTCTTATATTGGTTACCATAGACTCTCCGAATATGGAGTTTCTTATACATACTTATTACTTATGTATATTTATTATTTATTATCAAGAGCGTTTTATATTAGAAATTATTTTATTATAATTTTTTATTATTTTCTACTCTTAAAAATGTGCAATGTAACAAGCATAATAATAATTCTCCACTTTTTCAAGCTAAATCCATCGTACTGTTTAGGCTACAGAGCGTGCCAAACAACTATACATACATACGTTCGCACTCGAAAAACATAACCCTCCTTTTATCGTAGTCGGGTAAATATATTAAGACCCAGGACCCAAGCATGGTGGTATGCTCGCATGCGGCGCAACAATAGATATTTTGTAATATTTTGAGGGACGCCAATGTCCAGCAGTAATCCGCCCTGGCCGAAACGATGTCTATCCCGATATGTATGAAATCTAGTAGTGACCTGACCATCAAGATACAAGATACAAAATCATTTATTTCCATTGTTTGGTTTTACAAAACATAAAAACCAAAAAAAAATTATCATAGGTGGAGGTTCGTTTTTTACACTAGAGCAAAGAAGCGATTAGAAAACTTTACAATCATTATTTTTAATCTTGTTTTCCATTTTGTGTTGGAGCAGATTCCAAGCAGTTTTGTCCTCAAGGTAATCCGATATTTTATAATAACCTTTTTTACAAAGATTGTTTTTAACAATATTCTTAAATGTAGTAATTGACAACTGTTGCAATTCTTTGGGAATCTTGTTGTAGAAGCGTATACATTGCCCTTTGAATGATACATTAACCTTATGCAGCCTAGTGGTGGGCAAAGCGAGTTTATATTTATTGAAGTGAAACTTCTATAGAATCGTAGTGATTTCAAACCGGATGCAAAAAGATGAAACGGAAATGGTAAGAGACACAAATACAATGCTTTATTTAAATTTCTTTGCGCGATACTTCGTAGTTGAGACTACGAGGTATTGCTGTATTTTATTTATATTATTTTGTAATAATCCGAATAATTACAGATAATGTTTGTTTCCCTTATCATTTTAGCAGATGCGTTCATTTACCCTTTTTTCTATTTGATATATATCATATATATCAAATATATGATATATATATATAGTTCGTAAGTAGTAGACTCCAATCGTGCGTCGTAGCTGACACACACACACTTTTTTTTTATTCTTCTTATTCTTTCGTCGATTTACTGAAGTTTCACTTCTATCGTGTGTGAATCGCACACACACCTTTTTTTTATTTCTTGTATTTATTTCTTGTATGAAATCTAGAAGTGACCTGACCATGCTACGACTCACCTGCATAGCCAGCCTCTTGAGTTGCGCGTTCCTGCGGACGCTCTCGATGTCCCCAACGGCGAGACCGATGAGCAGGTTCATCAATAAGATCGGCATCAGCACCATGAACATGCAGAGGATCAAAAACGTCGGCACCGGAAACGGCAGCCACTGGTCCTCTGGCTTTATGTACGGCTGCATAGAAAGGGTATATTAAGGTGATTATCACATTGTCACTCACAACGCAGCGTAGCACGTGAGCGTTCTAACGTTGCTTGCACTATTAACAGAATTTCAGTTCAGTTCAGTTTCTTGTAATTGGACTTTGCGCTTGAAGCGACAATTTGCCAGTGCAGAGTTAAAAAGATGTTACTCAGTTGAACGCCATTTTGCGTCACACTAACAGAATTTCAACAATCTTCTAGCGCAGAGAGTATATAATCACTACGTTTTATTCTAGCGTGGCGTGCCCGATGTAACAAGTTATACCGAAGTGCCAGTTCAAAATGAAGGTTTAATTTGTCAAAGGTTTGTAATCACTTACTTAAATAGCACTTTATTTGTTCCTTTACTTCTACTAAATTACAATAGTAATTAACATTTGACTTAATTTATTGTTGTATTATTTTGGGACCCTCTCTCATCAGTTACTTATGCTGTTGTCTGAACCCTTATGTGAAATAGTCAAATTAATCTAAATTAGATAAAATGCCATGGAGGCAAATGGAGGCCACGGTTCGGCAAACGCAGCGTAGGACGTCCACCAACTAGATGGACGGCCGACCTGGCTGCGGGCAGTGGATGCAGCCGAAATTACTACTACCTTCCTCGGTGGAATGGTAGGCGAACGACCGCTTGCAGTATAAGAGGTAGGGGGTTCGATTCCCGCCGAGGGTTAAAGTGTTTGTATGTTCATAAATCAGATATCTAGTACCCGTAACTCAAGCTTAGAGCTTTCCTCGGGGCTAGATGTTGTTGTGTAGATTGTCCGGAAATATTTATTATTATTTATTCCTTTTTTATTTATCTTTGAGGAAGGGATATGTAGAGCAGTGGATATCCTGCGGCTGAATTGATGATGATGAATGCCATCTGCGCTGAGTTTCACGTAATGTCTCCCATTATGTATCCATTTCCATTGTGCATAAGAATATGATCGGAATACATTTTCTAGGTTAAAACGTTCACAACAATTTTATTATTCTTAGGGCGACTTCTTGGAATTATTTAAATCTCGACTTTGACTTGCTTAAGAGGTTGGTTAAGGACAGCCAGACCCTCGTTTTTATATAAAAGTTTGAAGTCTCTCTTTGCATGTTTGTAACGTAGCACAGATAAGAACGACTAGGGATTAGGGAGTTAGGGTTGTAATGACATTGGTAGTAGAATCTAGTACAGGTGTCTAAAGTAACAATTTACTTTGGTTAAGGTAAAAAGCTCTACTTTATCGAAGAGAAGTCAAAATATTAATTATTATCTAAGTCGAGTTTACTATTAAACTGAAACATTAGTAATTCATCAATTAAATAAATATATATCTAGCTACACAGTAAATCCATTTTCGATATGACAGATTAATTAACAAATTATACCAATTGGTCGCTTCGAAGGAAACTATTTTATGCGAAAACAATCTCGTTAAATTTGTGAGAATGTTCGCCCTTTTCTCGTCCGTGATCAATCTCGCTAAAGAAAAGATCGAGATCAACAAGATCTCGGCCGAGAACGAGATAGCATTCCCTAATTACATTATATCAAGTTAATACAAATTTATTTATTATTATATATTTGTCTATGTATGTATGTATGAATCTTATTTTTATTTGTGTAAGCCTATAATTATATTGTCATATGGAGTCATTTTAATCTAAATTGTTTTATTTAATATTGTACACCCCTGCCTAGGTACTAATTATTTCATCTAAGTTCTTTTCCATCCAGAGGTTGCCTGGAAAAGATCGCTTTTAGCGATAAGACCATCCATTGTACATTTGTTTTTCTACGTGTTGTTCTATTTTATTTCCCTGTGTGTACAATAAAGTGTTTTTGTATTGTATTGTTGTATTGTTTCATAGCAAAAAACAGTACATTCCCCGATTTTGTAAAAGGAGGAACAGTTAAAGTTGAGTCAAAATTACCTGTATATAAGTTCCGACGAAATCTAGCTCCCCCAGCATCATGGCAAAGGTTCTCATGAGGGAAAGCGGTATACTATTGAAGGACACGTGGTTTCCCTGCGAAAATATTCACACTAAAACACATCGGCGTATTTATTAGATTAGGTACTAGCTTGTCAAGTCAGGTTGTTTGTATTTTTGGATTTTCCCGCTGGAATAAAGTATGCCTCCTGCAGTAAAAACTAGCCTTTATCCTTCCTTGATAAATAGGCTATGAAATACCGTCAAAATTTACAAATCTGACTGAGAATCGAATCGCCATTCGTCAATCCAATTTGATTTCATAATGCGTCCAAGAAAGCAAACAAATTAACAACTCTTTAGCTTTATAATAATTAGTAGAGATGTGAAAAATATACATGTGGACAATATTGTACCACTTTCTTATATTAATGACTAATAAGCATTAAACTCTTTGAAAAAAAGTTTTTATAAGACCATTCAGGAGAAAATTTCATAATCTCGTTACGTTCGCATTTACTCGGGCTGAGAACTCTTTTCACATTTATGAATTCGCTAGGCTATTCAAAGTTTATTCGCCTTAATGCTAAAAAATGCAATCAAACAATCATCCTCAAATTTAAAAAAAATGCTTAAATTAAGCATATAATCATAAAACGTTACGCATAATTGAAATATTCTCATAAGTTGATTAGGTTCTTTTGTATAAATTGTTCTTTCGCAAAAAAGAAATTTTATCAAAATCAACCCTTTTTTATAGCAATTTCCTCTTCGGCCGCGTACGAAACTGGAGCTTCGTAACCAGTTGCGATTAAATACTTTTTTGTACTTGTACGATACCAGTTACAATTAAATACTTTTTTGTACTCTTACGAAACCGCGGTTAACTTTTCGTAACTGGTGATGAGTAAAGAATTTGTATACCTTGTACGATACTAGTTTCAAACTATTGCATAAAGCGATAGCGATATTCCTTATATATTTTACGTTAGAAATTTAGGACACAAGGAAGTAATTTTAAACAGCTTTTTCAGCAAGTGAGGCGAAGTTATTTAATTTTGATACTATAATATTTTAATTTGTTTATGAAATACTAGCGGCACGCCCCGGCTTTGCACGGGTAATTATTCAAAATTGTTTCAAATTATTCGAATTTTCCTCGCCGTAAAAATCATCCTTAAACTCCAACAAACATTTAAAAAAATAAATTGGCTAAATTGGTATAGGCGTTGTTGAGTTATGCGCTTAGCAACACATTTTGCGATTCATTTTTAACCCCCGACAAAAAATGAGGGGTGTCATATGTTTGACGTGTCTATCTGTCTGGGACATCATAGCTCCCGAACGGATGAAGCTATTTCAACTTAGTTTTTTTGTTTAAAAGGTGAGTCTGGCGCGAGTGCGCTTAGACATATTTCATAAAAATCGGTTGTGCCGTTTAAAAATTGTGGGGGTTAGAGTGGGGAAGGAAAACCGAAAATCTGCAAAAATCTCGAGTGGGGTATCAAATGAAAGCGCATTGCGTGCACATTACACATTATTATGGTGTTTTACTTTTAAGGAAATTGAAGGATTCTAATCGAATATTTATAAGAAGATTAAGGTAAGAGAAAACACACTATTGATTGCAATGCTCAAATTGGTGTAACCGACAACAAACATAAACTTGGTTCGGGTCAATTGGTGTAACGTTAGTTTTTTGAAGAAAGTTGGTTTAGTATTGGTGTATGTGGGGTTATTATTTTTCGTTCAAGCTAAGAATTAGTGTAAGAGCAATGCTGGTTTGCCAAGATACATACACCAACTTAAACTTGTTCGGTCATAGGAATACAACAATTCGACTTATGTAAATGGATCACATACCTACTCAGTTACAACATACATAATTTCGACGGAAGTCTGCAAATTCACAGTTAAAATGTGTAGCGTAACAGTAGGTATTTTATAAAAGCTAGAATTCTATTATTATGCTATTCGAAAGAGCAGAAAAAAACCCAAAAAAAACTGTACACTCAACTTATTTTACGTGTTTTGGTGGTTAACCCAATTGAACCTGCAACCGACGATATGTACTGTACAATATCTATGCTATATGCTAGGGTTTAGTTCTGAAAATAACTTTTTGAATGGGATTAGTTACCTGTTAACGAATTATTAACTACTAACTAAGCGACAAAATATTATCAAGCTACAATTTTGATATCTTTTGAATGAAATGTCAAAATCTTATAATTCAAAAAATTATATATAGGTTTTAAACCAATCTTACATAATAAATTATTTATTTTGTTAAGGATTAATACCAAGATACAAATAGAGAGCCTTTTCAAACAGTGGTATTTAAATTTTTTTAATATAAAAAATCGCTAATTGTCACAAAACTATAATAGTTAGAGATATGATGAAACGACGTTTTTTGTAGATAATGATAAGTTCTACAAAGTTGTAACATATCACTTTGTTATATATTCAATAGTTTTCGCAGCATTCGCGATTAAAGAAAGACTTTAGGTTTATTTATTCAAAAAAATCGTTATTGTCACAAAACTATAACAGTTAGAGATATGATGTTTAGATAATGAAAAGTTATACAAAGTTGTAATACATCACTTTGTAATATTTTCCATAGTTTTCGCAGCATTCGCGATTAAAGAAAGATTTTAGGTTCTTTTTTTTCACCATGGGTTACATTATCGGGGTTTGGTAAGAAATCATATTATTTTTGAAAACTAAATATAGCCTATGTCACTCAGGGATAGTGTAGCTTTCGAATGGTGAAAGAATTTTTTAAATCGGTGCAGTAGTTTCAGAGCCTATTCGAGACAAACAAACAAACAAAAAATCAAACCTTTCCTCTTTATAATATTATTATAGTATAATAGTATAGACAAGACGAATAGATAGGTAAAAAATGGAAAGAGGGTATATAATTTTATTGTTTATTTAAACAATTAGGTAACTAAATAATAAGATTTAACTTAAAATTTACGGGTATTTTCAATCCCAAGATAAAAATATCCTTCAGTTAAAATATCAGTTTCTTTTCCTAATTCATATGAAATAAAATGACAGAACTATTATATCTGGCAGATACTTTCATCAAAGGATTTAAAATCTGCCCTTAATAAAAATACCTACTTATGGCTTAGCCGAAAATGGAATAAAACATGTATGAAAAAATTAAAACCGAAAAGAAAATGGAGATATCAATTCTATACAATGCAATTGGTTTAAGTTCAATTCTACAATTGATTGATTAACTTCAGTGTCGATCTCCTCGTACTCCGTTTTTTTTCTTAAATATGTTAAATAATTTTGTTTAGTTTGCTTAGAACTTCAAGCAGTTGTGCTAGTGTCGGATTTTTTCGCCCAACGAATCTATTTATAGGACTATGCCAACCTTCTATATTATTTGTTATTCTAATCTTTTCTTTAGAACAACTGCAGATTTTAGCAAAACTTACTTCATTACGATTTCTTATGTCGAAACCAGTATCGTGTAAGGAAAAAAACCTATTGCTTCGTAACTAGTATCGTAAAAAGAAGATTTTTTCTTCTACCGTACCCTGGTTACGAGACTCCGGTTTCGTACGCGGCCGAAGGCGCAATTTCGGGCTAAAGTCTTCATAATGCCCTTATCACACCGCTCTTGGAATCCGCGCCATTATCAGTAAATTGCCAATCAATCTTTAATCAACGAATCAAAACAATTCTATTCGAATCTGGTAGATGAGTAGCATTTCAGATCAAAAACACTTAATTAAACGCTCAGTTACTCTAAAGCTTTACCGAACCAATCGTACATAACAATATTTTATTAAATTGCATTGTTATAAAAATAAAATTAGAAAAAAAGCAATATTTGGTTCGTTATCCTAAAAACTTTTTTTGTATGAAAAGTAAAAACTCGTTAAGAGTAACAACAAATTTATAACTTAAAGGACCGTGATTTTATACGTAGTTTTTTTAATATTTGTACTAAAACTGACAGAATATTATGTACATTATTTATTGCTGAACCACATTATAATTTGTCCGTTTCCCAATTTAGGGTCTATTTCACAAATTCCGAATAAACTAAGCAATGGTTAATTAATAAATAATACGTGTCAATATGTTTGAGCATGCGACGCAGCGTTAAAAAAAAAAAAAAAAAAATTATTTCAGGTATAACCCATATCACAAAGAGAATAGCCAATGTACAAATTACACAGTTAGTGAGAATAAACTAACTAATACGTCTATATTTGAACCATTGTCTAATTTTACTCGGAGATGATGAAACAGGATGAAACAGTAGGTATGTGGATTCGGCACATGGTATTAACCTTTATCACCGGTCATTCCCAACCCTCCGTCCTTTCTTACACACGTCATTCTTCTCATAGTCTATCCATTGCTTGATAAAAGTCCCAAAATTTTTGTCAGTACATTACATTTCGTCCAAATATTACGAACGTAAGAGAATAAAAATATACCCGAACATAATAATGATTAAACAAAATACGCACTTTTGATAGTAGAATATAAAAGGAGAGTCCAAACGCGATGAACAGTATGGAGAACACCATCAGTACACGAATGAGGGTCTGGAGAATTTCCAGGAACATCACCACGTAGATGCCGACCTGGTCAAACCTTTGCAACAGCAGTAACAGTTCAACCCAGGCTAGGAATATAGTAATGGACGCTGCTGAAAACTGAAATAAAAATGTGTTAATTAACACCCACACATACCTACAAGAATTTGACTTTGATTGTTCTAAGAAAATTATTGCGGCATTTGAAGGTAAGACCACGTTCAAAGATAAGCGCAGCTTCAAGATGCGCGTCGGGCGTGGTTTCAGAAGTTAGTCCGTTGAGCGGCGCGTGCAGCGGCTTGCGACTATACAAACATTATAGCACCCGCCGCGACACATTCAAATAAACAACGCTTTCGACGCTATATACAAATGCTTACAAAAACTCTTCTCCTTGAACGCCCTGAACATTTCCCTATGTTCGTGATTCAGGCGGCACGCATCGCGGCACGTGCCGCTTGTAGTTACGCTGGTCCTTTCACGTGGCCTAACATTTGAAACAGTCAAATATAATTTGCTAAAGACTGGCATACTTAGATCGGATTTCAACCACTAGCTAATAAGGGCCACCATTGCAAATAGGTGCCTAAACTACATTATAGAATAAGGTATTCTGTTATGAGTGTAAATCACAAAATTATTAAATTGTCTTTTAGACATAAACTCGCTAGACCAAGTAGTCACGGTAATTTGACATTTTGGGCATTACGCTGCACAAACGACTGTGGTATCGAAATCAGTCGTGGTCTAAAAAATACAGCTACTTAAAGTTATAATTACCTGTATATCATCACTCCTGCCGAATATAGTGGGATACACCGTAAACGTAGAGCTAATGTAGAGCATCCAAGACACCAGATTCCAGGGGTCAACGATATAGTGCCATTTTTGCTGCCTTAGATTACAAGCCTCTCTAATGACGCAGAATACGTTGTACACTAACACTACCACGGCGCTTGTGAATAGGGTGAGTTTCAGCTCGAAAGCTAAAAAAACGAAAACGTAATTGGGTATTAAAAAGTACAAAATGCATCAGCTCCTAGATGTTCCTGACACACAAGAGTTCCGTCGTGGTCTTGTACTCTAAGCATTTGTCTAGGCCACGCGTGGTCTTTAGAAGCCCGTATAATAAAATTTACATGTGTGTTTGTAACTTGACGAAAATTAAAAAGAAGGAATATATTTGTCATGGTCAACTTAAAAATATTACATGTGTTGAATAAGGACTATTCACAAATAGATATATCTATTTGTGAATAGTCCTTAGACACTGTTTTAAAGTAAACCAAACTAAAAGAATAGTATAATATACTTGGAACAATATGTATTGCACACAATAATATAGTTGTAATAAAAAAAAATTGTTTAGATTACAAACAAACATGTAGTCCACAATTAACGTTGTAGATCATTATTCGGAACTCGATCACTTATTACATGCGAATTTCTTTTTCTTAGTACATACAATACATTTTATGCATATTAACATAATTATTGTATAAGTTGCAATAATTATTGATGTTTTATTTCAATGATATTTTATTGTGTGCTACATTTATCAAATAATATTATGAAACATACGATTAGTACGACTGAATAATTAATCATAAAGGTAACTAGGACCAAGTATTTCAAACTGGAATTGTTGTAACCTACTTTTAACAAATAGATTAAGTACTTCTGTTTGTCACCGATTTCTCTGCGTGTATTGCAATAAAAAAACAGTCATATCCTCTCTTTTTTTTAATATTAACTGCTTCGTAACAATGACTGAGCCTTATTATGTTGTAACCTGTTACGTAAAAAATATTTTGCGCAAACTTAAAAGATCCATTAATCATAACTATTAATGAATATTTTAACAATTACTGTTACACTTCATTTGCTTGACCATTTCAGTAAACTACCCCGAAGTGAACATGTCCGTACGCTTACCAAGAAGACCTATTAATTAATATTTGTATTCCTATGCAAATTATGTAACGTCGGTCAAATTATGCTAAACTTAATTTGCATTTGTGTTTCTACTTACAATTATGATTTAACTGCGAAGGGTCGTCTAATGAACCTGAAAAGTTAAAGAACAAATTTGTTGTTAATTGAATTCTGTAATTTCTTTTGATGTTTTAAGTTTGTTTTAAAGATTGGTGGGTTACCTCAAAGGACCGAGTCACTTGTATATTTAAAATAGCGTGGCCCCGCAATGAAAATAACCCGCTTTTAGTTTATTTTCCGCGTTAAAATATAATTTCTCAGACGTCAGAGAATCTGCGCACGAAATTTCTTTTAAATCAGTTAAGTAGATGTAGAGATGGCACCCTACAGCGACACTCACAAAGTATGTCACAAACATTACCTCTTCGTAATATTTCCGGACAATCTTTGTAATATTAGTATCAATATAAATTCAGGGGAAGGCCTTTGCACTGCACTTAGACTACAAAGACTATTAAAATAAAAAAATATATATAAATAAATATTTCCGGACAATCCACACAACAACATCTAGCCCCGTGGTAAGCTTTTAGCTTGTGTTACGGGTACTAGACATCTGATATACTTAATATAATATACATACATGCATAGATATTTTTTACAATACCATATTAAACACCCAGACCAAGGAGAAGGTGCTTGCAGAACATACAAACACTTGACCCCTCGGCAGGAATCGAACCCGCTACCTCTTGCGCCGCAAGCGGACTCTCGCCCACCGCGCCACTGAGGCAGTCAATTGTTATTATTGTAACATTTTCTTTATTTTTAATATTTGGTTAATCACTTTTTATGGAGGCATCATACAAAAATGGGGTGGTCTGCTTACTAAATAACTCAAAATTCATCGAAGTCTAAAATTTTTTTTTTAGTTATGATGGGCTAGTACACTATTAATAGATACGATTGTTACTAACTTACCTGTATTCTGGTCAGTACCATTTGCAGGAGCAGGAGTTTGTTGACCGTGCTGCTCTTTAAAAGTATTGTTTAAACTGACGTGATTCATCAGTAGATGGGCGAATATCGTCACAAAAGCAAGGAAAATGCAGTAAAACAGCAGATTCACCAGGTGGTAATACTTCCCATAGGAGTGCCATTTCATTTCCAAGTACTTTTGACTGAGCGGGTGAGCGAGTAACTCAACCCTCCCGTGAACGACCATGGCCTACAAAATTATCAAATTGAATTATAAACGGTCACATATTTAGCATAAAGTACCTTCTAGCTTAGGTATTATTTAAAATTATATATACATATTTATATAGCTATATATTAGAAAAGATAAACATACGATATTTATGTTAACATAGTTTTTAATACACAGACAATTCCATCACCCACCACAAAACAGAAGTAAAGTGTATTAACATAGGTAAAATTTCCCGTGTATTGTAGATACAGTGAGTTAGTGTACATATTTCAGCATGTTAAAACGTTTAGTGTATTTTTCATATAGGGATGTTGACTTTGAAATCGAATTTAGTTTTTAATAAGTTCTCACTGATTATTCGATATTATGGCAGGAATTTAGCGTTGAAGATAATAAATTCTTACAGATTTTTAGAAAATATTATGGAGATAAACGGAGTGAAAAACTCAACGAAACATCGTGTTTTAAAATATATTGTGAAAAATAGAGCTTTAATTACGAACCCTTGACTACGCGCCGGGATCCCAAAATGGATGGTGGCTACGACTTATTTTTAAATGTAATTAGCACCCAATTTGGCAGTACTCATTCAAAATTAATTCTGCAAAAATATCAGCTATATAAAGTTAACTAAAATTGATGTCTTACGTCAGTCTTTAATAAGACTTAAGACTAGCAAGCAGGCTGCAAGTCCACATTTATCAAATACAGAATACGCAATCGGCAAGTCGCCTTGCTTTTGCTTCACAATTTAGGTCGCTTTTATCGACATGCCACAATATTTGTATATGCAATATTCAGTCACCGATGACGTCAGGATTAGTGGACAGTACAGTCAACAGTAAAAGTAAATGATCAAAATCAACGTTTCAAAACATCTGACATGCCAGATGTTACTAGATATACCAATGTCAATTATAATTGAAGTTTTTATTGGTCAAAATATAATGATCATAATAACACAGATGATCGGAATAAATGTGATCACTTACTTATGAAACGTTATTTGTTCCTTTACTTCTAACAAACTAAAAGTCAGGTACTACAAAACCCTTGGATAACCGACAGTATTTTAAAGCCCTGAGTCAACATCCCTATTGTGATAGGACACACAAGCCAGGCACCATTCCACCATATTCGACTCACGTTGATAACACTCAACGGTTCCTCGCGATACTTTGGGTCATTCAGTGCCAATCTCAGCGCGTCCCTTTCATGCTTCGATTTTTGGTAGAATTTGAAAGAGTACTTAATCTGCATTACAATAAGAACAAATTAGCACTTACGTTCAACGCTGGCAGAGGAATGTTTGGCGAATCGCCTTTGCATTCTTCGTTTTTGAGTTGTGGACATAGAGTTTCGAAGCTGTATTTGATCTAGGAAAATCAAAGGTTAGAAAAAAATGACAGATGATTAGAGGTTGTGCTGGAAATAATAAGCGAGTGTTATTCCGCGATATAAATTATTTCTTTATTGAAACACAACTTGTGTGAAACTTGATTGTGAACCCCAACTTCTAACCCTATAAGGGTCTTTGAGGGAATGTTGCCCACGTCCGATAATCGGTGACCGATTTTTGTAGCAATTAAATTAACGTACTGATAGCAATAATAGTGCAACGCACATATCGTACAAAAAGTCGGTCAGAAATGAAATAGAGGAAATATCGGCCCGATTATCTGTCCTACAAAAAGTCTGACTTAGGCGAGCAGCCTTAAACGGTTTGACCCGATAACAAAATTTGAATAAAAAAAGAAACTTTTTTTTTAAATTTAAATTTCATCTTTGCGTTTACCACATAATGCCAAATGACATGCCATATTTTAACATAATATATTTAAGTACCACTACTAGATAACAGACTTTGAAATCAAAAAAATACTCCATTTATGGAACACTCGAACGAGACGCCGTTAGACACAAACGGTTAAAACTAAAATTATATATATAATATATTGCAGTGGGAGATCGTCAGCTGCCAAATGTATTACAGTGATTAAAGGAGCTCTGGAGCTATATAGCTCTATAGTGGTTAATGAAAAAAACTTACATAGAAGCTCTTCGAATCCTTCTTACAGTTGGCCTTGGTGATGCACTTATCCTGTACCGCCTCGAAGACGCGGGGCATGTAGGCGATCAGAGCCAGCGTCACGCAAGGGTGCCGGTCTGATCGCAGAGCCATCACCTCTTTGGCTCTAAAATATTCAAATAACTTGAAAAAGATAACTAAAGTTTTTTAAATATTAAAACATGAAACGGGTAACAAACCATGATTTGACCATTAATTGAAATGCATTTATGATTGTCAAATTCGTAATAAAATACTGTGAAAAAGTTCCGTTTGTTAATATATTTTCATCATCTTGCAAATACTGCAAATCAGTTTATGCCGTGATCATTAGCCGTGATCGTGGTAGGGTTACATGGCGTTTGCAACGACGTCAAAATATCAGAAAACTCAACAACCGTTTAAGTCATGGTATGTTTATGTAATCGTTTCAAGTCCTAAAACACATACAGCGATTAAATAATGTTTATATCGGTTGAATTAGATTAAAATACTATATAGTGTACACACTTATGGCTTGTTTCACAATCTCAGAGTAAAATAGTCAATGGTTAAATATAATCTTGGTCAGTATAATTATAACACCTACTGTAAAGCCCAATTGATTTTGCGATTTGCACTTTTACCACCTTGGTATGCTTTAGGATTAACTGTTGATTAAGACATGTTTAACCAGCTTACCGATTCTATTATGTGAGTTTATTTTACTAGTTAATTTAACTGTTTAAGATATAAATGTTAAGTTCTAACTAGGGAAAACCCGTGTAATTATAAACTAGTTTTAACTATAAAATAATTATGTTAATCACTTTTTGCAGCATTTAGGTTATGTTATGTTTATACGAGCGCACCACGGGAGCGGACGCTGAAGAGCCACAAAGCCTAGGTAAATCTAGCTGTGAAGGTTTGCTATAAGATTTTCTTGTTGTTTAACCCTCGATCAAAAAAGAGGGATGTTATAAGTTTGACGTGTCTGTCTGTCTGTTTGGGACATCGTAGCTCCCGAACGGATGAAGCGATTTCAATTTAGTTTTTTTCGTAACAAAAGTATTTTAATTTCGTAAAAAAAGGTGTGTTTTGCGCGAGTGTTCTTTGACATGTTTCACGAAAATCAATTCTGCTGTTTAAAAGATATGGAGGTGAGAGTGGGGAAACAGAAAATCTGCAAATTTACTCGAGTGGAGTATCAAATGAAAGCGCATCGCGTGCACAATATTATGGTGTTTTTAAGGAAATTAAGATATTGGAATTGGGGTTTTACTTAAATTTTAAATTAAGATTATGAATATGCAAGCCACAGAACAACACCATGACATGCAAGATATTTATCTTCATCCCGCCAACTGAATTTTTCACGGTCCACAAAATGCAAATTAGGATTAAATTTTTAAAAGAAAAACAAGAGACTTAGGGTAACTATGCAAACATTCATCAGTTTTATTCAAAACTTTTATAAACCGATAGTGCTGAGAGCAAATTGTGCTTGTAAAAAGCTGGGAAAAGTTGGCCTTGAACTGATGCTCACATACAGACGACGGGAAGTCAACAGACCGAAACAGGTGGCGGAATTAATTGGATCAATTATCAGTCGGTGGCTACAGATAGAAGTGTCTGCAAAGAGTGGGTGGGGGCTTTTCCCAGCAATGGGGTACTATCGGTTAGTAATTATCTAAATTTATTTAATTTATCTTTAAATTGATTAAGAACTTTTTTAGGGTTAATATTTTTACCTTTTGGTTTTTGATTAATTCAAAATCGACATTTCATTTAGAACATAGTATAAAATGAACACGCTTTCTAAATCTGTTAGTTTAAATATTGTAAACTACGCAATATAATTTAAGTTATAAGTAAGTTTTTAATTTTATTTAAAACTTTCAGTAGTTGTTGCGTGAAATAGGAACCGACAGACAGTTAATTTCGCATTTATTATATTAGTATGGATTATTATTATTTGTATGAATACCACATTTTCAAAAACCTTGTATTTTTGATGTCAAAACAATTATTTTAAAAGTAACGTTGTGGTTGTCTGTTGAGGAGCATATGTTGTTGAGACGTGGAATTAAAATATATATATTAAGTTGACTAATATAAAAACAATGTTCCTATATAATATGCAAAGTCAGGCCGTTTAATTCCTTAGAAGCAGAGGGCATACGTGGACAGGTCAACTTAAAGTTAATTAAACTTAAAAATTTAATATAAAGTTATCAGTAAAATAACATTGTCTTGACAGTTGCTTCAATTTCTTGACACAGAGTTGAGAAGCGAATAGAACAACACAGCTTTGTCAGTTTTTACAATTTTGTAATATTATAATTATATATATTTATAATAATTATTTCAAATTTGGTGTTAACTATTACCTATTATTATATTAAAACATACTTGGAAATTATGTTTAAGAAAAACTTAAGCTGGGCGAATTATGTAAGTTGTAAGTTCACTGACCTTTCCTCATGGGTGACCATTGCCAGTGCCGATTCAGGGAACTTGTAGTAGATCGCGTAATCTATGGCACTCATGTCCAAATTGTTGTAGGTGAGGTGGCACCCCATAGACAGCAGCAATGCGATAGATTTCGGCTTATTCTCCATAGTTGCGAGGTGGAGGGCGGTGTTCTGAATAACAAAATATCTCGTGAACAGTAAGCCTAAGCTGTTTAAAGTCACTATGGCTTTGTTTCTGTATGTGAATAACACAGTTTACGTGGTCTGATTATCAGTTCTGGGTACAAAAATCGGTAAAAGATAAGGTTAGACAGTAAGTTGTAAGAAGTCGAAGTTGTTTTTATCGTTCATTTCAGCTGTAGGAAGACTCCCGGGCATTGGCCTTCTAAATTTCTGATTAAAACCATTGGAAACATTCACCATCTAGTTGGTGGACGTCCTACGCTACGTATGATGAAAACCATGGGAATTACGTTTCTGAATATTTCGGCCCCTAGGGCCTTCCTGCGTGCTGTATAGCCTGCCCAAAAGCAACAACCCGACATATTTAAAAAAATATTGCTAAAAATAAATAATAAGTTGATAGCAGATAGTAATAAAACACTTACCAAATCTTTATCCACCTGATTCAGCAAATGCGAATGCACTGAATGCAGAAGCGTGATAGTCTGCGTATACCCGCTCATGGCGGCTAGATGGAGAGGGTTCCTGCCATTGTGGTCTCTGTGGAGCAGTGCCCCTCGGTTGAGGAGCAACTGGACCACTCTAGTGTGACCCTCGCGGGAAGCAATGTGTAATGGGGTTAGTCCTTCGCCGTCGCTTTCGTTGATTATGAATGTGCCTTTGTCCGAGTCGAGGAGTTGACATGCCGTGTGATACCGACCATACCTGACAAATAATATTATACTATTGAATCTAACAAGGTTATCAACATTATTTAAATTGGAGAGGGTTTCAGTAATTGTGCTCTCTGTGTAACAGTGCCAACCGAAAGAAAAGAAAAGCAGAACAAGAAAGAGAAACAAGTGCACCACTCTACTGTGACCCTCGCAAGATGCAATCTGCAAAAGAGTTAGACCTTATCCGTCAATCTCGTTGATTATAAGCTTGCCTTTGTCTGAGACGAGGAGTCACATCGGAATATCGGTAAATTTGTTGCAGTTTTATTGACACTGGACGCCGGGCTAATGCCAGAAACGTAATGGATTGTTGGTACCTTCATCTTAATTTAAACTAGAGGAACACAGCTCCTGTTATTTTAGTTGGACTGAAAGCCACCAGCCACCATGAACCCATCATCAAAAAAGCCGAGTGAGTCTATTTTTGATTATGTAACTAATGACCACAGACGACTAATTCTATAAAATTTTCATAGATATCACTCGATTAAATTAGGGGCACATTGAGCTGATCCTCAAAGGGTTTTACGTAGGTACAATATCAACATACCCGCATTGAAATCACATGGCCTCCATGAGGGTAACTAAGTAAATATTGACTACTCGCTCGCAATATTATGTTGCTTACTTTTCCATTTTAGTCTGATGTAGCAGCTTCGCCGAAGATATTTTTAGGAATAACGTACCTTGCAATATTTTATTTGAGTTAGAGGCCGCAAACATTCTTGTCCAAAGTAAACTCATCTACAAACACGAATAAGTGACATGTATCTATAGAAGTGATAGTTTTTAGGTGATTGTTTGTTTGGATTTTACCTGTTAATCTAGAATGAAACATTTAACGTAGAATTTTTTTCCTGAAGATCATTTCAGAAAAAATACCTTGTGGGAAAATCCTGGTAGGCCTCCTGAATCCTGGCGTAGGTCTATAAACGGCCACTCCATTTAAGTAGTATCAGTAGTATCAGTAGTATCCAATTTATTTATAAAATATAGGCTTGTTTCACAATCTCTGGGTTAACTTAATCACCGTTTAAAATATAGAGCAATCGTACTAAACGTAAAACTACACAAGGAGATTCTGAAACAGACCCTTAGGTTTGTTTCAAAAAGGTATTAAATTTATATCTATATCAAATACTTGGATGTAAAAACTGTAACGAAATCAAACATCTATGTCAACGCAATCAAAACCAACAGTAATTGAACCGTACATTTTGATCGCAACTGCCCCGCAAGAGAATCAAATCTAAAGGGTACTTACATCCAGTCGACCTAGAATGTTGAAATCTGCCGTAAAGCACCGTTTTATAGCACATTCCGTCCGCGCCCTGAAATGTAAACTCTCACCTTGTCGGGAATTATAGCGGGCTCTCATTATTATTGTTCTTGATGGACGCGCCGAGACAGATGTGGTTCTCCAAGGATCATAAGTTTCCATCCCATCTTAGGTAGTGCAGCGGAAAACAACCGTCTACGTCTTTCTCGTTCATCAACATGGTTCTACCACTCAACAACCCTATTTAATTATATACGCGTCATAAAACATAAGCCCTCACCTTGCCGCAAAGAGTAGCAGGCTCTCATTATTAGTGTTGTAGTATGTGTCCGTCCCGACTTGTGTAGTGCAGCGGGGAACAACCACTTACGTCTTTCACGTTTATCTACAGGTATCTATCACTCTTCAGTCTTTTAAATTATTTCCGCGTTCTGAAATAGTTACATAAACATTTCGCACCTTGCCGCGAAGTGAAGCGGGCTCTCATTATTATTGTTCTTAAGGTTGATGCACGCGCCTAGGCGGATGAGGTTTTCCAAGGAGCGAATGTGCCCGTCCCGACTCGCGTAGTGCAGCGGGGAACAACCGCTTACGTCCTTTTCATTCAACAAAAGAGCCAAACTCTTTTCGCAGCGGTTCTGAAAGTGTTAAGTCATACAAGGCACGCAAATTGATCGCAAATATTAAATGAAATAGTTCAATCAAGTTTAAATAAAAACATAATACAATAAGATTTAGATATTGCATTACAGACAAACAGGTGACAATTGAAACTCAATAAAAGCTTATACACACCTACTTTTCAACCTGTATCATACATACATATCATGTACATCTACTTATTTTATTAATAATACAAAATTATAAAAACTTATACGTAAAAATAGGAAATCATTTAAAATGTTTTTATAAATGAATCATTTTGTAGATTAGTACCACTGGTAGTACTATGTAATAATCATCATCCTTATTTCAGCCGTAAATTGTTCACTGCTGGACATATCTCCTCTCTCAAAGACTTCCAGTAACATGGGTTGGTAGCTGCGTGCCCGCCACCATCAGCTCGTGCGTCTATCGATTCGTGGTCTCCATTCGAGAACTTCCTAGCCCGAACGATAATCTGTTCTACGTTCTACATGGCCTGCCAATCGCCACCTTTGTGGGCTTATTCGCTTGGCTATCTCGGTATTAAATATAAATATTATAAATATGTTTTTTCCCAGCATTGGGAACTAACAGGCTGATAAGATGTTAAATACCTTGCAGCTGGTGGCAAACTCCTGAAGACGACCTCCATTTATGACAACTAGGTGCAACACATTGCGCTTGTTTATGTCCTTTTGAAGAATATCCGCTCCATGGTAAATCTGATAGAGAGTGAAACTTGGTACATTTGAGATGTCTCTCTCTATAATTCCTACCAAAGTTTCTTACTTTGTAAAAATTACTATATTTGGATAACCTTTTTAAATGATCATGGTTGTTTTGCAATATTAAATCGTGAAACGCGTAACATACCAACTCAATAACCGTCGAATCATGGTATTGTAACCCGTTTCAATACAGATTAGTTTTATTATTTAAATAATTTAAACTCTTGCTATAATAAAACCAAGCAAATAATTTTGTAAATTTTCTTTGCAACACACACAAAGTATTTGTACACTCTGAAAATGCTGAATTTTAAAACTAGAACATTTGTACTTTTCTAAGTTTACAAAACGGTAATTATTATTTTTCAACCGACGATAGGTACATATAGGGTTTATTAACTGGTCGATTAATTTTATACCCATTAGCAGATTGAGCGATTTGGCACATATAAGTCTCGGACTGGTCAATTTATGCTAAGCGATTTGGCACCTCAGACCGGGCAATTTATGTTAAGCCAGTGCATAAGCAACAATCATCCGGCTCGAAGCACAGAAACCGCAACGCAAGTATTCCCAGAACGCTACTGCTGAATAATAGATTATGCTGCCACACTGCTGTTAAATAACATTTATAAACATTTTCTTCAATAAAAACATTTATTAACAAATGATAGGAATTCGTTTACATATTCTGTATGGAATTGTTAAATGTTGTAAGAAAATAAATAATAAATATTGCTTAAAAATCCACACTACAACATTTAGTCCCGTGGCGTGTAAGCACTCAGATTGTATTACGAGTACTAGACATCTGATATACTTAATATAATATTCATACATATATTGATATTTTTTATTATACATATTATACACATTATTTTATTATTGAAAGAGGTGTGTGTTTAGATGACGGGTGATAGAGGGAAATGGAAGCAGAAAACATGTTGTGCCGACCCCACGTGATGTGGGATAAGGTCAGGAAGATGATGATGATGATATTAAACACCCAGACCAAGGGAAAAGTGTCTGCAGAACAGAACAACCTTCGCCGTGATGACTGTCTTCAAATGTTTACAAGCATCTATAACATTTGAAAAATCTCGCTCGCAGTTTTGATATACGTTCCGAGGCGTCTACATGAAAATGGATAAAGATTTCCTCATTGGGTTGGATTTGTGACAAAATTTTAATTTACAATAAAAAAAATGTATACATGTAGTATATCAGTCACCCATAGTACAAGCTCTGGTTAGTATGGGGTTAGGTGAGGCTGTGTGATTAGTCTTTTTTTTTAATTTTAATTATGTTACTTACAGAGTGAGTGTTGAGATGACGAGTGACAGAGGAAAATGGAAGGAAAAAACATGATGTGCCGACCCCACGTGATGTGGGAAAAGGAAAAGAAAATGATGATGATGATGTTACTTACCAGGGCATCAACCGTCCGCCAAGCAGACCTAGTAGCTGCTAGCAACAGCGGCGACCTACGTTCTTTATCCAAGGGGTTTATATCGGACCCCTGCACTATCAGGTACTTCACTATGTCCGGGTGGTCAAACATGGCTGCGCAGTGGAGCGGCGTCATCTTCTGAACGTCGCATGACGTTAAACATGCGTTCTTCTCTTGTGGCTGCATTCTGAACATGAGTTGGACGATTTCTAGTGCACCCTATTGGAGATGGAAATGTTATAGATTTGGCTACATCTGTATATACAGAAAAACTTAATATAGCATGGCTCCTATTGAAAATCAAGTCAAGAAAAATTTAGTAAAATTAACTGGCTTTAGTGGGAAAAAATATGTGTTTCTAAATAAACTCTTTAGCAACTGGACTGATATGGAAAATTTAAGTAGGACAAACCTAAAAGCCACAACTTTTGTTTGTTTATTTAACTAAGTAGTATTACCAAAACCCGTGGTATTAAGAAATGTTGAGGTGGCACATATAAATTCTATTCCAAATGGTATTGTAAATGCGGAAGCACCCTAGTTGTTTTCTTAGAAAACAACTTTTAATACTGCGCCCGCCAGCCTGCCTGCTAAGCGTGGTGAATTTTAGCCAACCTCCCATTGTGATTGAGGAAATCCTGCAGTGAAATTCCTACGGCCGAAGTTCGGTTGTTGGGAGAACGACGGACATAATTCTACTTTAAATCCCACAAATATATTTCCGTTATTTACATCTAGCTTTTCATGCCACGGCGCGGCGTTAACAGTCTTTTATGGATTTTTCCACGGCAAAAGTAATGTAAGTATAGCCTTTCTCAAAAATTGGTTTATGTAACACTGAAATAATTTTACATATTGGACCAGTTCCTGAGATAAGCGCGGTCAAGCAAACAAACAAACTCTTCATCAATTATGTAGATAAACTACTTTTTAAAAACTTGCTTTAAAACTAAAATATCAAAAATACCTGAGCACAAGCCAAATGCACCGGCGTGGATAAATCATGCTGTTGCGTGGAGATCTTGGCCCCGGAGCGCAGGCATAAATCCACCGCTTTTATATCTCCACCGTGGACCGCGGAATGTAATGGCACATTCCCCTCATTGTCGTACAGGGAGATCATGCTCTCTCGCGTGCAGCCTCTCGACTCGCCCCACTTGAGAAACACCTCCATGGTACGCGACGAGGCGTTTTTAGCCGCTTCGTGGATGGGGTAGTACCCGTTATTGCAAGGACGTTTCCATTCTGCTTCTAAATCTGTTATCTACAATCATAAAACATTTTGTTCTATGTCTATTATAAAAGTTTACTCAATATAATAGGTATTTTGAAGTGAAACTTCTTTAGAATCGTTGTGATTTGAAACCGGATGCAACGGAAATGGAAATAAGATTGGCTTACTTCCATTTCCGTTGCTGATGATAAGATTGGCTTACCTGTCGGGTAAGCCAATCTTAAACGCTAACAAGGTTAAGCAACTTTGCGCGACGCCAGTACTTGGATGGGTGACCGCCCGAACAAAATCTTTTTGCATAGTATTTTTTTTATTTTTTATTCTTCTTATTCTATTGTCGATTTACTTAAGTTTCACTTCTATCGTGTGTGAATCGCACACACACCTTTTTTTTTACATATTGAATTGTCACTTGGTTTTGAGTTGTAAATTACTCCAGGGATTATAATGCAGATCCAGTGATATAATATTGAACAATACTTTAATCGAGTCTTCGCACGGAACGGATGCAAGTTATAATATAAACCTTCCTCTGGGGTCATTCTACCTATTGATGCCATTCAAATTTAAATCCGTAGAGCTGTTTAAAAAGCAAACAGACAGAAGAGACACTCTCTATCGACTCGCTCTGACTTCTCGCGGGACTAAAAATGTTTTACACAATCACTCGAGTCTCGCCTTATGTAAATCATTTCAGTAGTCTTTGAGATCATTACGAACATGGAGACGTGGCGACAGACTTTAGTTTATAAGTGAAGTACGATGTCTAGTACCCATAATACAAGCTTAACGCTAACCAGGCCACGCGGTAAAATGTTGTGTGGATTGTCCCGCAAGATTTATTTACGTCTCGCCACCGCCACCGCTTTATCTTAATATAATGGATTTTCCCGGAAATAAATATTTCTAGATGCCTTAGTGACGCAGTGACTTTTGAATAACGGCTCTAAAATGAAAACACTCATAAAAAACACACAGAATTAAAACCGATGTGAATTTGAGAAAAGATTGAAAAATATAGAATCGTTAATACACACACACACTTTAGCATTCAAATTACACCACAATTTCAACAAGGATTTAATAAATTATATGACTCAATCGAAATGTAGCAATTTTATACAATTAGCAGAGTGTGTTCATAATTAGCACTCCCATTTATGGTATCGCGCCATTCACGGCTTACAATGAACTCATAGTGGTAAGTCGCGATAACATTTTCATAACGATAAAAGTTTTCAAACGATGGTGACTTGCGTCCTTTAGCGTAGCAATTAAACTTTGGTAGGCTACCTAGTTTCCATTAGTTAACTAGATTGATAGAGAATCCACTTTTCCAAGAGAATTTTTTTTTAGAAAGGCTTTACCGTCTTTTGTAAACTTATTGATTATGCAATATTTATTAACTAGGTAAATATTACAATTTTATTTAACAAATTGTTTTTTTTTTCATACATAATAACTTATTAAAAAACCTAAGCTTACATCATTAACGCAGGGAGATTCCCCGCAAACCTCACAGTAATGTAAAATACCTTACAAAGGAATTTAAATTAATACCATAAAGACTAACATAGTAAAAAAAGATTTTTCTTCACGAACACATCACTTGTCTTAAGCGTCGGTATACGACTCCTGCATGCCAACAGTCGGGAGCGATAAATTAATCTTAGCCTATCTTATATTCTATACTATGAAAATTTGCCAACTCTTATTGAAATATTTGTAGAAGTCCGATAGTGGTTATAACGGTGAGAAAAATGCGAATAATGGAATGGCCCTAAAAGCAGCTCTTTTCCCGTGCTTAGCCGGTGCGGGCCGCTAGTAAATTACAAAGTTACAACTTACAAGTACTTTGGCGCAAAGATCGTGATCAAAGATGGCCGCTATGTGTAGGGCAGTGCGCCCGTGCTCCCCGCCAAGATCTACATTAATCTGGCCCTTGTATTTAGCGAATACCCGCAAGACCTCAACCTGAAAGAATACAAGCTTTTAATCTTAATGATTCTTAATATGGGATAAAACTCATTTTGCAGCGTAAACTATTTTTAAATTTAATGCAGAAAAAGATTAAGACGCTTCCGTAACCTTCGCGCTCAGGTATCGAATCTGTATCTCCGGGATTGCACCCCGACGCGCTACCAATTACACCAACGCGTCATTGAAAATTTTTTCTGCACTTTGCATTATCCTGTGAAGCCCCGAGTAACGACAACTCGTAAAAAATCCAAGGACTGTGCGCGAAGGTAACGGATGTCTTAATATTTAGTATTCAGCAAAGAATGGTAAAAATGGTTCATCATTTTATTACCTTGTTTAACTCAACAGCTAGGTGTATCGCGGCTTGCTTTCTGTTATTTAACAGACTTGTATTCACATGCCTGGAAACATGTTATTGATAAACGGGGTGATTTATTTTATACATATATAAAGTTACAAAAATTCTAAAACTTGTACCATGTTAAAGGCGTAAAATAATAAACAAAATGACTGGTACAATGAGCGGCCTTATCGCTAAAAAGCGATCTCTTCCAGACAACCTTACATGTGTAAGAAAGGAGTGACAGTTGAGATGACGAGTGATAGATGGAAATGTAAGAAAATAAATGTTGCATACATACATGCAAAAAAAAAATATTTTCAAGTCAAATTGACAACCCACCTTTCCAACAAAAACTCTATAGCTTCTAAGGCATCGCTTTCCACGGCAACGTGCAATGGCGTGCTCATACATGTATCTTGGGCGTTCAAGTCTGAAAAACAAACTCAACTTTACCAACTACTTTAATATTAATATTATTGTTTGCCAAAACCATCTATGTTACGCATGCTGGATATCCTAAAATTAAGGGGACACGCGAAATGTAATACCAATCTGCATTCTATTGACATCTATTGACCATGTTTTGTGCTTTCCTTGTTGGATATCCTATTTTAATAAATAAATAAATAAACAAAATATAAGCACGTATTCGAAAAAACACATTGAATAGACACAATTCTTAATTATCCAAATTATAGAGGCTAAAAATTTTACTAAAATGGTGTCTCATAAAGTATGCAAGGCCTTTGCAAAAATCTACTTAAAGTTCAGTTAAATGTAAAAAAGTAGCATTCAAAGTTCTATACCGAGCTATAAATGTATGCCTTTTAATCTATAGCTATTGGATCAGATTTGCCTGATATATTCAAAAGATTTATTCACTTGAGCATTTTAATACCATAAAAGTGTTCCCAGGGCCCGAAGGTTGCATACCAACATACCCTTTTCAAGAATATCCAATTTCAATTTACAGCAGGTCAACAAGATATTAGCTAAATTGGATCGTTTGGTCACAAAAGACACTGAAATTATAGAGAACGACGGCTTTCACGAGGGCTATCATGAACTTCAGAAATACTAGAACAGTTTATGTACATTTTTTAAAAATGTTTTATTTTCTTATTTGAGTACAGCTATTTATACAGTTGGGGCAGTTGGGGCTATGTTACCAATGAAAACTACATACCAAGCTTCAACAATAAAGTTAATTCAGAAAAAAGTGGCTGTGACATATGGACCGACAGACAGACATGGCGAATCCATAAGGGTTCAGTAACTAAAAACAAACTGGTACTACTTGTGGTCTCATTGTAGCTTCGATTCCTGCTGAGTATTCGAAAAGATTTCCCTACCTACGAAGACCTAAGAAGGTCGTATGATGATGATGATGATACCAAAGAAATACAACCATAGAAAATAGTAAATAGTTTGTAAAGTAAACGTTTATTAGGGTTCCGTAGCCACATGGCAAATCTACCGATTGTGTCAATATTGATACCAAAGACAAACAAACCATTTACTAAGAGTCCTTATATAAGTCAAGTAAATTTTTTTATTTTTTTTTTGTATTGTTTCGTAAGCCTTCTTTTGACCACAATCTCACCTGATGTAAAGTGACGATGTGGTCTAAGATGGGGCATGAAGACCTAGAAGGTGGCTTCTCCGGGCCACATTACAAAACACGAAAAAATCGCTTCACGCACTGGCCCAGCCCGGAGGGTGGTGACAAGCCGCGGCCGAAGCCTACCACCAGAGACTGTTCTTAGCACCACCCGGAGGGTTCATGACATTTTTAGGGTACTTATACAATAAATACTAAAATAAAAATTTTAAAAATAAAAAGTTATGATTATTATAACATTGTATCTCCTACTAGTTATACATATAGCTTCAAAAAGATTTAGAATGTACATTGTTTTGTGATTTTCGTAGAACACTTACAGATTTTTTGGTTTTAGGTAAATATCTTGTTTTAATGGGTATAAAAGTAAAATTAAGTAGATAGTGAATTACATGAATATTTTGATTTCTCAAAACTAAATTACAGTTTTCGTGAAAACTGCTCTGAAAAAAGGAGTTCTGATAAGGTTACTTTAATGGTCTGTATTTCTTTGGTATCAGCATCATACGTGTAAACAACCTCAAAGTTGACAGTTTAATTCTTTACTCAGTAAATGAAGAAGCAAGTGATTATCTGACCTCCAGAGAAGCTGTAGATGAGTGCTAGTATGTTGATGTTGATGTTTGACAGTTTGATTCTTTACTCAGTAAATGAAGAAGCAAGTGATTATCTGACCTCCAGAGAAGCTGTAGATGAGTGCTAGTATGTTGATGTTGATCTTTGACAGTTTGATTCTTTACTCTGTAAATGAAGAAGCAAGTGATTATCTGACCTCCAGAGAAGCTGTAGATGAGTGCTAGTATGTTGATGTTGTTCCTAGCCGCGGCCTGGTGAGCGGCGGTGCGCCCGCGCGCATCCTTCACCGTCAAACGAGACGGCTCGTTCACATACAGCCTTCTGAAGTCCTCAGTGTTACCACTCTCTGCAGCCTGACAAACAAAAAAGTCCCAATTCAATACATTATTTTATTATGAAACGAACAGGCCCGGCGAACGTTATTTTCCTATTTAAATTAACTCAATCCTACCCCCACTCGTACACTCGTATCTCTATCCATACTCTTTGTCCTACCACAACTCATTCTCATACTCCTTCTCTAATTTCCACTGCAATTACCACTCCCACCTTCACTACTCCCTCCTCTTGTAGTATTCCCACCAATCATTTTAAATCCTGAACGTACGCTTATTATGTTATACATTATAGTGTCTTTCAGTTCAGTTAATAATAAAAGCTCTTTCAACTACGTTCAGTTTCTCCTAAGACTTTCTCTGTATGGTTCATCGCGCGATGAAACAATTTTCAACTGACACTTACAAACTAACCTATTCTAAATTTGATTCCAAACATTTTGTATAGGGAAATGTTTATTTTTTTCTACGATTTGAATATTTTCTCTGCTATTCGAATACTTCATAAACCATTGAAATTGAAAACAGCTGTTCTCCAGTTATAAGTTTTTAACGCACACGACTTTCTTTTATATGTATACATATATTGCATTGTCAACAGGTGTGCAAAATTTCAGCTGAATCGGAACTCGGGAAGTGTGTCTTTTAATTAGGAGATTTAAGTATAGACAAACATCGAGGACAAATATAATACAGTAAACCACAGATTTATTTATCTAATCTGTGAGTAAACACAAGCTATTCCCAATAATACGAAGACATAAAGTTTTTATAATTATTAAGCGTGTCTTACAAAAAGATTAAAACTTTTATGTAACTTTTAGCATTTTAAAATAAATTACAAATACAAATAAATGGCGTAGATATCAAATACACGTACCTACTTAACAGTAAGGTATATTTCAATAACCAAAGAAATAAAGTGAATTGTACCCACAAAATGAACTTTAAAATAGTTTCTACAAATCACCGTCACAGGATTAACCCCACGACTGCTGTCAGTGTATTAGGAATCAAAATGAATCTAGAAATTGACGTTCAAAGACAACCGAAGATGATTGAGTTCAGTGACCAGATGAGAGCTTGGAAAACACTTTAACTAAATGCATTTCTATATCTGACACCTAATATATCACTAAGAAAGCTAAGCTTATGAACGGTAGATATACATTATGTATGTATATAGTTTAGTCTTAACAAATTAAAAAAATATTTCCGGACAATCCACACTACAACATCAAGCCCCGTGGTAAGCTCTAAGCGTGTGTTACGGGTACTAGACATCTGATATACTTAATATAATAGTAAAAAGAAGCCATACATAAAATATATAAAATAAAAAAATAAAAAAAATATTTCCAGACATTTCACACAACAACATCTAGCCCCGTGGTAAGCTCTAAGCTTGTGTTACGGGTACTAGATATCTGATATACTTAATATAATAGTCATACATATATAGATATTTTTTATTATACATATTAAACACCCAGACCAAGGAGATCGTGCTTGCAGAACATACAAACACTTTCACCCTCGGCGGGAATCGAACCCGCTACCTCTTGCGCCGCAAGCGGACCCTCGCCCACCGCGCCACTGAAGCAGTCAAAATAAAATATTGTAATATATGTTTTGGGTGTTAAATAAGTAGGTATATAAATAGATCTTAAGGCGATTTTTACTCTGCCACGCATCGGCTGCATGTTGCTTATTGTTTTCTATATAAACGGTGATACTTCAGAGAATACATTCACATATTGTAACTAAAAACTCTCATTGATTCGCTCTTCTACATTGACTTTCTAAATATAAATATAAAATTTAAGAAAAACCCCCAATTATAATGCTTTAATTTCCCTATACGTAACCACCATAATATTTAGTAATGTGCACGCGATGCGCTTTCATTTGATACCCCACTCGAGTTTATTTACAGATTGGTCGGGGGTTAATAAATGATTGCAAAACTGTGTTAATCCTATTCATTCGAATAATGTATTATTGTATTGTTTTGTATGAATTCTTCTAAGTCACTTGAAGGTTGGTCCTACACGTGAGATGGTACCCAACAAGTGCACTCTATTTTATACTATCAAGTTTTAAGCTCAAAACAGTCGTTCGGTCAGAGCATTTATTCTACAAACCTTTTCTAAAGTAACGAGGTCGTACGCTACGCATAAGTGTTCAGATACCACTTACAATCAACTTGAAAATGATACTTTTATGTGAAATTAAAAACATAAGTGCTCTTTGTTCGTGAACTGATAAAGCTGTGTTGTTCTATTCGCTTCTCAGCTCAGTGTAAAACATTTAAGCAATCTGTCAAGACAATGTTTCAATATTTCCTTGATCATTTTTGTTTAATATGTATAGATTTATCAATTTTAAGTTGACCTGTCTATGTATGCCACGTACTTCTAAGGAAATAAATGTTTTGACTTTGGCTTCGTGTTTTTAACCGACTTACCGAAGGAAGAAAATGTCGATTATACAGATATAATTTTTTTTATCTATTTCTAATATTCTAAATCTATAAAACCAATTCGCAAGCAACAGCTTATATTATGAAAATTATTTATATAAAAAAAATTTGGTTGTAGGTTTGGTGCCATTTAAATTTTGTATCTATCGTTAGAGTAGAAGTCGCTTTAAATATGTGACCTTTACCTGAATTTTTATAACTCATGTATTTCAGAAAGTTCAAAAGTTTTATAGATTTGTTTCTAGATTTTCTTTCGACATTTCATTCACTCTAGCCCTCTAGCTAAGAAAGCATTCAATGCTTCTTTTTACTCATTATTGTAATGGATCTTTTTTAGAATCGCAAGGAAAGAGAGCTATGTGCTTGAGCTGTAAAATTACATGTTTGTGTATCTATTCTTAAACCTCTGTATACCAAACGACCACAAATTCGAATTATTATAAAAGAATCGTTTAATTTTTGTTCGTTCGAATGTTTTCATACAAAAGCGATGTTGTAGTGAACACCTTGAATACCGCTTGAAAGTGATGCCTCATCGTGCTCTTTTTATGAAAATAATCAAACGAACGTGCAACGTACGTCAAACGCACCGCTTGCCGCGCCGCAGATGTACGTCTGGAAACGCCTAGAGCCTAGCGAGTCACCTAGCGAGTAGCTTAATAAAACGAACGTTCGAGAACGTTCGAGAGCGGCCGCACTGCGCGCTTGGCGCCTGGCTAGTCGCTTAGCGTGTATCCAAGTAAACAAACGTGTTGGTTTTTTGTCACGAAGCGCGAGGCATTTGAGAAGAAAAAATTGATGAAATTTTAATTGCACCTAGCGACCCACCACGCAAACCACCTTCAGTGTGGCCACCGTGAATCCTAGCAAGTAGCCAGAATGCAAGCCACTAGGCTCTAGGCGCTAAGTAAGCCGCCTGTCTGTGCGGACGTGGCCTTACTGTGTACTAGATACATATATATTTTATTTATTTTATCAAGTTATAATATAAATTAAAAAATCCCTGAAACCAAAACCTAAGTTTCCTTAAAAGTATAAAAAAATACATTATTATTTTGTAATGGGCATGTGATGCGCTTTCATTTGAGACCCCACCCGAGTATATTTGCATATATTCGGTACTTCATCCCCACTTTCACCCCCCATAACTTTCAAACGGCCCAACCGTTTTTCATCAAATATGTCTAAGAACATTCGGGAAAACCTTAAATACACAATAAAAATCGCTTCATCCTTTGGAGAGCTATAATGCCACAGGCAGACAGACACGTGAAACTTAAAACACCCCTCTTTTTTGGTCGGGGGTTAACAAAAATAGATACCCAATCCTGACGGTCACGTAAATGTTACCCGGTAAAATACAATAAAGAGTTGGTAATACGCAAAAGTAAGACGAATGAGTAAATTACTGAGAGGACTTAGAGACTGTATTTATACAAACAATTCAGTGTAGATCCGACTGTGTTTGTACAAACAATTTAGTGTAGATTCAAACTTTCATTACGTAGAAGTCGGGCAGTAAAAGAGCCACTGGATTGTGTTTATTTTCTATACTTCTGTTCTTTATATCTATTGCAGTCCGGTGACCCTTTATCACCAGATGCTGGATATCTATATCTATATAAATGAATTGTTGTTCGTTAGTCTGATAAAACTTGAGAATGGCTTATCGGATTTATCTTATCATAGTCTTGAAATGTTCGTGGAGGTCTAAAGAAGGTTTAAAAGGCGAGAAAAAATCGAGTAATTGCCGGAAAAAAAAAATGAATAAAAACCCGTGCGAAGCCGGGGCGGGCCACTAGTATTGAATAAATAACCCAAAAATTTCATTTATCTTGCTATCAGCTTTCAGCTATATTGTAAATTGAATCCACGTTGGCTAAGAGGGAGCGCTCGACTTTTATTTCGAAGGTTGTGGGTTTAAAGCTAGCCTACCGTTAGATTTTTTTTCTTGAGTATTATTTGTGCTTTCATTATTTACCGTTAAAGCAAAGTAAAGAAAAACATCGTGTGGAAACCGGCATGCTCAGAAAACTTTGAAACATTTGAAGGACGGGTGAATGTGTCCAATCCTCACTTGGCCAGCGTGGTGAATTAATCAAGTCTAATCTGTCTTGTTAAGAGACAAGTCCCTGCGTCCCATCAGTGGGAACGTAAAAAGGAGTGCTTATAATCTTGTTAATATCTAAGTAATTTAGCCTATTTTATGAATTTCTGCCTAAGTTTTTACAATAACTTCTCCAGAAATTTCTTGCATAGTATGCCTCGACATTTTGGAACTGTTATTCATTTGTTTACACTTGAAAATTATGAATTCTGGTCACTGCTGATCTTTGTAATGTAATACAAAACCAAAAAAGAGAGATTTTAAAAGTTTGACGTGTCTGTCTGTCTGTGGCATCATAGCTCCCGAACGGATAAAGTGATTTCAATTTAGCTTTTTTCGTATGAAAGGAGTCTTTATGAAAATATTTTTAGAAATTTTAATCTTATGCTTAACGTCTTACATGACACCAAAAACATTTAATATATATTTTTTTAATATAATATTTTATAATTATTTTATGTCAGTTAAGCTACGATTTTAATTGTAAGTCTGCAAATCTGTTCGGAAAAAACCCCGTCTAATTTGCCGCCCTCGAGTTATTAAGTGTTCAAACAAACCCGACTTGTTTACCGAATGTTAAATCAAAATAAAGGACCTTTTACTCATTTAACTTATGAAAAGCGATATGCTAGTCCTAAGTTTAATTAAATTTATTTAGTCTCCATTTGACCCCTGTTATCAGCTTTATTCAATAAGTATAGAGAAACCACCGACTTTCAGTACGGAATATATGAATTAGATTAAGAGAGCTCTCCGGGCTGGACGAGTGGGCCACAGTTCGTAATGTGGCCCGGAGAAGGCTATGAGAATCTACCTTCTAGGTATCCATGCTCCATCTTAGACCACATCGTCACTTAACATCAGGTGAGATTGTGGTCAAATGAAGGCTTATTTAGCTTATAAAAAAAGAGATTCAATAGAAATATAATTGAAGTAGCTGTACCAAATTTCAGGCTAATCGGTTCAGCCGTTTTGCCGTGATAGACGGACAAACAAACAGTAGCAACACGTAGGACTCGGTACTTAGATTAGGGCCGTGGGTGCAACCATTTCCCAACATTTTTTTCCATACATATTGAAAACTCGAAAACTCCACACAGAACATATCTTACACCTCCTCCTTTATTTGAAATGAGTCAGTTAAAATGAGAAATGCGAAAAAAGATGCGCGAACACTAAACAAAACTATTACAAATACCTCGAGAACTAAAAGTACACGTCAAATGTGAGTACCTCCAATTTTTTTATCGGTTAAACTGAAAAGTCCTCTCGTCGTAAATTAACAAAGAAACATAAATAAAATTGAGCTTTGGACCAATTTGCAAGCTTTACAGCACATATATAAAAAAAAATTATCCATATTGGTTCATCGGCGAAGTTCTAAGGTTACAAACATACAAACAAATGTGATAAAGTAGGTTAGTAAGATATAGAGAAATATTGCTCGTTAAAATTATATCTATGCCCTTGTAAATGACGAAATATAAACAATTATGTACGGTGTATCAATTTGCAATTACGTTGAATCTAAGGTAAAAACGAGAGTTTATGAAATTATGGCACAAATAGAATTTGTTATCCAATATTACCTGACAAAGGAGGCTTTTTGCATATTTTATAAACCTTTTACGAGACACTTAAAAAGAAAATGTGTAGTCAAGCTATTTCACATGCTAATCTCGAATCTACGTCATTATTTATGCATTTAAAATGAAACTTTGTTTGCTCTCACCCTATAACTCAATTTATAAATATTTAATGAAAACAAAATAAGAGAATGAAATTCCTTGACACTGCAATAATAAACTTTAGTGAAATAGATTTTACTCAATCTAGGGTTTATCTATAGTATAAAACTGAATCACAAAATGTGTTGGTAAGCGCATAAGTCAACAACGCTTGGATCAAATTAGCCTTTTGGTTTTTAAGGCGAGAATAAAGTGAATACCCTAAAAATTACCCGTGATAGCCGGGGCGGGCAGCTAGTGTAAAATAAAAATGTCGTATTGGTGTTCATCACTAATAATTAAAATGCGGTCTTTCATTTTTAAGGTTGAATTAATTTATCATCTAAGAACGGCGTATATAATTAATTGCTTATTTTGTAATATTTGCAATAGTACACATATTTGGCAATAAATATACCCGTATCCAAATGCTGCCAACAATGATTCACTTAAAAATATTTAGATAAATTGCACAAACACAATAAAAAAAATTAACAGCTGATGTAAATTGTATGAAAGTGTTAAACTTCATAATATTAATAAAACGTAAAACAAAAAGTAAAATCTATTTGCCTCTAAACTTACTTCCAACAACTCATCAGAGGTAAGCTCGGGTTCCACACGCCACATTTTGGTGAATTGTCTAGGTAGCTTTGTGACACTGTCCATAATAGATTGTATCGGTTTCAAAAAAGCATGTGTCACGAACGTCATCTCATCACTTACAATATTCGGTTAGCTTGGTTTATCCAACAAACGCGCGCCAGACTTTCAGTGTCGCCTAGCTGAAACGACCGCCGGAGCGCAAGTGACTCCACAAGAAATATTACACCTACTCTCAAGTCTCAAAAGAAAGTTTAGCATCTTGTTCGATCATTATTTCAGACAACAAACTGGATTTTAACTTAGTTTTGAGGCAAACTAGCGTAATTTTATGAGTGATTATGCGACAGGTCGTATTCCTTCTGTGTCGAGAAAACCGCTTAAGTAAACAAAAAAATCTGTCAAGTACCTACGCGTACGCGAGCCGTACCCTTCTAAAACCATGGAGAAACATTTTTGTAGAGGTACTTACTACAAACCGCGCCCCACGGTTTTACCCGCGTTATACTATCCTGCTTTTTTACCCAGATAATTACTGCTGCTTAATTTATAAATACTTTGTTATATTTTCTTCAGGAATATAAAGAGTTAACTTGCCAAGATTGCCAAATTATTTTAAATGGAAATAATAGACATACCCACCTAATGCCAAGTAGAGACTTTAGACTTTATTTCATGTACTAATTATCATACATACGAGTATGAAACAAATTTCGTGTTTGTTTAATTTCTCTGTCTAAGAATTTGAGCATATTTGAGAAGTAGGTAATTTAATGTAAACTACAATTACTACAACTTACTTGAACCACGGACATGCCAATGATACTCATTAATAAACGTCATAATTAAAGTTGGTTTTTACAACTGTTTTTTTTTTCGTGTGGATGGGAAATCGTTTATTCGACTATTTCCCAATGATTTTAATACCTTCGGGAGTCCGTCAAAATCCTTCCTAAGAATCCATCAACATTACACATAGTTAGTAATTCACAATTATAAATAACTAATTCACTGTTTTGATAAATAAATTAGCGCATTCGCATTGATAACATATTATAACATTAATAAAGCACAAACTTGAAGCTTTCTCCAAATAGTTCGGACGGCTTTTCCAACATTAGTAAACGTTGCAATTACAGGTTAATTTAATTATCGGACATAAAATGTTTCTTTAGTCTTGCAACCTATTCTAAGAACTACTCATAAGTATATTTTTCGATTACAAGAGAGTCTCTCCATAGTCTTATACTGACAAAAACACCCTCTCTGGTTACTTTCTCCCTCGTACTGTATCGTGGGCTCGTGGCCAATTCCAGTGTACAGACAGGGTCATTTTTCATCGTTAACAAATCGTCATCAACGCACACACTTAAAGCTTTCTCCAAATAGTTTGGACGGCTTTTCTACCATTCATAAACGTTGCAATTACAAGTTAATTTCGCTTAATGAAAAGCCCTTTTGCGTATAAGGGCATATACTCACAGCATTAAGTTGCGACGGTGTGACCGGGATTATAGGCTCAGTGTTGGCTCGCCGGAACAACCACATTTCTAGAATATTCTAGCAATTTCTCAACTTGCTGTCAATTCACGTCCATCATACTGACCGTGACTAAATGGTATATGGGGTTATGGTATCACAGTTCTTTTATCTTTGAAAATCCATACATGATATGCCCATTAACATTGTTTAACAAGTTTTATTTTATCTTGTCTGTATGAAGCTTTTGCGGTATAGATAAAGCTAAGCTTGGTGTTATGTTTGATAGAAATATAATTTTAGGAATCAAGTCTTACTTATTAGTCATGACATTGCTCTAGTACAAGATCTGTATGATAGATATGTACATATTATAATAGGCAAGATGAATATATAAAAAAGTCTTTTTAGTCCGTCTGTTAGCAAAGTCAAAGTCAAAACGTTTATTGCCTTAAAAACACAGGGAATACATGGACAGGACAACTAAAAAAAAAAAATTATACGGACATAAATTATTAAGGAAAAAAGATTGTCTTGCCAGTTCGCTTTACTGTTTTATACTGAGTTGAGAAGCGAATAGAACAACACGTCTGTATTAGTTTTTCAATTTTGGAGTTCTTATTTATAGCCAATTAAATTAATTTTTTTCATATACGAAAAAAAAATACTATACACCTATATTTTGCTTTAGTAATTTAATAAGAAAGAGTAAAGATAAAAAGCATTAAAGTTTCGTAGACTTGTGACTACGAAATTTGGTACAAATCGCACGGCAGCGTTACATCAAGTGAAACTTCAGTGTACTGGTAACCTCATGATTTTTCGTTTAGAATACAAAAAATTGGTTACCTACCATTAAAAAAAAAAAAATCGGACATAAAATGTTTCTTTAGTTCTACCCTATTCTAAGAAGCATGCCTTTTACTCATACGTACATTTTTCCATTACAAGATTGTCTCTCTATAGTCTTATACCGACAAAAACACCATCTCTGGTTACTTTCTCCCTCGTACTGTATAGTGGCTCATTCAGTGTACGGACAGGGACATTTTTCATTGTTTAATAAATCATCATCAACAGTTACATTTCGATTTTCTAATAAAAATGATTCCTCGTCGTAGCAATATTTTACAAGCAAAATTATTTGGTTTCGAGAAGTACGAGTTAATTTATATCAAAAAACAACAGATTTCATATTTACCAATTACTGAATTTATTATTATAGTAAACTAAGAGTCAAGTAATAAAAAAAAAAAATCTAGTAAAAGCATCATTAATATCCTAAGCCACGAAATTGTTAGCGAACACATTATAGGTTTATTTTAATAATATTGTACAGTTCTTAATCTTGGTGAAGCATTTCCTTTGTAATTTTGACAATCAAATCCCAAACAACTTACAAAGTAAGTTTATTTACTATAAATCTCATCACCATTTGTCAAATCAAATTATCAACTTTCTTAATGTGGACAAGTAAATATACAAAAAAACTTATCTGAAATTTTAAAAAATAATAATAAGTGTAAATTTGTAAAATCTAATTTTATCTTGAATGACAGCCTTAAAATATAATGTTTTGTATAAACTTAAGAGGATACCTTATGAGGTATAAATTAAAGTAAAAACTAACTCATTTAATTTCATAATAATAGTGACTATTAAATCGGTGGTGAAAGATTGTATTTTGCATTTTTACCTTCTTCTAGGGGTTGAAAAAAAATAATGAGGCTGAACATGACCTAGATAATAGATTAGGCAAAAAAAAGAGAACACCTTGTATAGGTATATACAAGTTATGACGCAACCGAAGCATCGAGTAAAAGTTATCCCATCAAAAACAATACTAAGTCGCGCAACTCAGTTGTTCTGCGGTAAAAAGTTGTGAGATCCATGTAATACCAAGTCGGTTATTAATTTATTCAGTCTCTTCTTAAGCGATTTTCTGTCTTAATACGTCCAGTCTCTAAGACCACAAACGTGGTCCATAACAATTGAAAATCAATTGTGTCTGGAATCTCCGTACTTGTGAAGCATTAAGTTGTTACGTAATAATTGACAGCATCTTATAGTGACGCATATCAATATTAAAATTATTTAATGTTTTATATAAATACTAGTCGACCCGACAGACGTTGTCCTGACCTACGTCTCAAAAAACAATATCCAGTTGACCGTATTGTGAATCTAAACCATTCCCAGATCCCCTTGAACACACACAAAAAATTTCATCAAAATCGGTCCAGTCGTTTGAGAGAAGTTAGTGACATACACACTCACAGAAGAATTATATTTATAAAGATATTAAGACTTGGCCATCGCCTGAAAACACGTGTAAATTCAATCGCCTGAAAATACGTGTAAATTCAATTATTTAGTGCGATGGCCAGATTCTCACCATATTCTTGCCTGCACCACAACACAGACATTTAATTAACAATTAGTTGTATTAATTAAATTGAAATTATTTCTTAGTAAAATTAATTGCCTATACTGACACGTGACATTTATTTAATTGAATTATTTCATTAGAACTTAAATGATTTCATATGATCATGATAATTATTTCGTACAATTAATTAAGAACTTCTTGTTACACTAATAAATAAATAGCAGCCGTAGAAATGCATGTGTGTACCGAACGAATGTTTCTGTTTGCCATGAGTTTATTGCTTCAATAGTGCAACCGACAGCGCGATGACGCAATGTCAGAAAATAAAACTCGGTTTTTTCACCGTTACATATCGTTACAATCATACATATCGACGAGACGCAAAATGGCGTTCAACTAAGTAACATCTTTTACACTTTATAATTTTATTTAACTCGACACTAGCAAACATTATTAAATTATAAGGAATTATATATATAGATACATATCGCTACTGCTTGCGGCGCCAGTTATACATATTAAACACCCAGACCAAGGAGAAATGTACTTGCAGAACATACAAGTTTTTTACCTCTTGCGCCACAAGCTGTAGGCGCATTCTGTAAACTCACTTCGATCCTTACTAAGCTGAATCCGCGGTGATTTAACAGTTTTGTATTCTGTAAAACTCGATAGCGCCTGTAGCGCCTCAGTGACGAGCGTTCGAAGTGAGCTCGGTCACTTGAGTGATTTCGAGTTCGGATTCGATTTTTTACAGAATGCGTCTGCTGATCTTCGCCCACCGCGAAACTAACGCAGTAAAAAAAAACTCGCAGAGCTAACTTACACATAATTGTAAAATCTATGATAGCATTACGTGTGCATTTACAAGAGCTTTTCAGTTCCCCCATGAGTTTTTATAATGTAATGCACGTGTTATCTCAACTAAGCCTCAGATTATGGACATAATTCGAAATGTCGTGATATGATAATATCAATGTACGTGCCTCTTTATCTGAACCCATTGCTATAACGATCATTATCAATACCCTTATAACGTTTCCACTACTGGGACACAGAAACTTATTTCTTGGCGAGGGAGATTAAGACTTAATTTGCCACGTTTTCCAAGTGCGAGTTGTGAATGACATATGTCAATTTCTTCAAAGTTCTCAGAACATGCCGGTTTCCTCACGATGTTTGAATTCACACCGTTAAGGCACTTAAGGTGTTTAAGAATGATGAAAAATCCAGAGGTTTTCAATAGAGTATCTATTCTTTAGAATAACCCATTAATAGTTTATTTTTTTACCTGCCATGAAGTCATGTCATCGAGTATAAGCAGTTTTGAGTAGACTAGAAATTTAGTTAAATTTGTGTGTCTACTTGACTAAAATAATCTCAGTGATGTGAATTAATTTAAAATTTATTAATCTACAATATTAAATAACAATTTAGTTTTTTTTGTACCGTTGGTTGCATCTAAACAATAAACTTCCAATAATAAAGACATTTTTAACATACCTACTCGGTTACCCTTAAATGTCAACTAAGGCTCAATATTTTAATAACCCTGACGTTATTTCTTTGCACGTGACTGTAAGTCAGCCGATACTGAGTAGAAAATAATGACCCTCTGTGTAGACATTGTAAAAGTTAAACGTAAATATAAGTTGTGTTCTGATACCTTTACTACTAAACAGTTTATCGTTTTTCCTAATATATAATTGTAACATAAAAGTATGACTTTAACTTTACCATAGTAGTCGGATTGCCGAGTAGCTTGATATACGAACAGTGTTATATCTTTCATTTATTGTATTCGTGCGACCAAGACATATAATATTGCCTTGCAAGCATTTCATCTATTCTATCTCTATAAAGCAAGTCAATGTACTAATTTATTTTTACTCCGCAATTCGTTTCGTTCTAAGTACTTACCCTCAATATTCTGAAAGGACTCTCAGCTAGCAGACAAACGTCCCCAGAGTTGTTTCTCTCCGTGTTTGATAGCATAATCTGCATTTCACCACCCACGTCCACTTTTTCCCGATGACGTTTGCGTCCAGCCAATGTCCACATTAATGCCTGTAAAAAAATCTAATTAACTTTCCAAATTATAATTAATTTAAAAAAAAAAAATTTCGGACAATCCGCACACAACAACCTAGCACCGTGGTAAGCTTTGAGCTTATGTTACGGATGATAGACATCTGATATACTTAATATAATAGACATACATACATACCTATATTTTTTTTAATACGTATTAAACTCCCATTTATTAAAACGTATTCAACACTTGACCCCCGGCGGGAATCGACCCGCTACCTCTTGCGCCGCAAGCGAGCCTTGCCCCACAGCGCCACTGAGGCAGTCAATTATACAATACAATATAAATATATAATAAGTATAGTGAGTAACCTACACTATAAGGTAGTAAGTATATAACTTTTCTATCGAGATTCGCTCTCGCCGACATTCCCTCCTCCCGATGTAGGAGTTATGTTGACTATGAAGGTTGTTATGTTAAAAGTTTAAACTACTATACGTTTGTAAGTAATAATATATAAAATTGTCTTCTAAGATCATCATCATTTCAAACGATACGCTAATGGATAGAGGGAGAACTATAGACCCTGCGTAGACCTCCAGTTGATTATGATGGAAACGGCCAACCTACACCGTAAAACCACACCTTAATAGCACTCACTTCATTCAACTATCCTAGAATTGTATTTATACGCATTCAGATGTTTAAAATCCATAGAAACCCCTAATGTTAAGTAATCCCTTGATAACTATTATAAGTTCATCACATTCATGAATAGATAGATAGATAATTACACATTATTGTGCACTACAAATTCAATACAAACAGTAACAACACAATACCATCGGTGATCATGAATCATTTGTGCCGTCTTTCTGTAAAATAAAATAGAATTAAGAAAGAAATTTACTTTGGTCTAAATTTATGTTGTTTCCATAGTTTATAAGTTAAATTTTCATATTTATATTTAGTCCAAATATTTTTTTATTGTATATTCTATCATTGTATATACAACTTTGAAAAGGCTTCTTTATAGCCGCTGCTAAATGCTTTGACAAAGTGATTGTTCAACTGAACCGTTTATTAATTATTTTAATTATTTTTTAGATAACAACGTATCTTTTAATTTGCTGTACTAAGTGTTTTTAATATCCAAAAGTTAAATAAATGAATTGAATACCATCGATGAATGTTCTAAGACAAACATTTCGATTCCCATAGTCTGTTTGATTTTGTCCAATGATATACAATATTATTATACATTTATTATAAACGAGAATATGAATGTGTATCTCTGTTTGTTTATCAGCCTTCTATGGCAAAACTGCTTAACAGTTTTGCTTGAAATTTTGAAGTGGTGAAAGATTCTAAATTGTAATAGGATTTAAGCTACTTTTTAATGAGATAATTATGTCAATCTGCTGATAAATCAAGCCAGAACGTCGTTAATAATATAATTTATAGTGACTCATTATTATTCTGCGGGTAAATCCATTACAACGCGGGTAACACCGCGGGTCGCCTCTAGCTATTAACCAAATGATTCATCATTATTTTATGAAGACAAAACAAATCCTAATTACCAATCATCCTAAGAAATTGTTTCTCTACGTTTTTACAAATGATACTACGGAGTGAGAACTGCCTATTAGACAATTTATCTAGGTAATGTAAGCCTTTAATACGCTACGTCCAATTAAGGCTCAAGGTTACATCTTTTTTCTCAGAGTTGTGCTAAATCCTCCCCACCCTTACGTAAGAGTAAAAGCCATTTTCAACCATGATCCCGCACAACAAAGTCCAATTTAAAGTAGCAAGAGTTCAAATTCACCTCGATAATTTTTTGGGACATTTATGGCGTTCCTAATTTCGACCTTCGTTTCTCTGAGTATTGTCTTCGCCGGGACATATTTCAAAATGTTTATTTATTTTCCTTTACACACTGCGGTGACAATTATAATTAATTAATATCACATACGCACCGTAAAAGCCGTTAATTAAAGCCAGCCTCCAGAGACTGGTACGGTAGTAAATACGTTTTCACTAGAAATTAATAAGATTGAAATGTTATGATAAATAATTTCGTAAATAACATCAGTTTTTGTTTGATAAGGGAATGCCTGTAAGGAAAATTGTGGGACACAATCGAATTTTAGAGAATACTGCTGAGTAGGAGCCACGTAGGGACTCGAATAGTATTACGTCCAGGATTTAGTTATCATAAAACTGTCTAGGTGTGTTTGCTTACGGTGGTATAGGTTATATTAACATAAATATAATGTCTGCACTCTGTAAATGTGTGTGTGTTCGACCGATTTCGATCACGGCGACGGCTTATATTCCTTGTTGCACCCGCATGTGGCTTATTTATGACCTATTTTCTTCAAAAAAACACCCTAGAACACTGGGGACATTAAGTACATGGTTTAAATAACTGTAATTGATTGCATCAGTAAATATTAACTAAATAAAATAATACTCAACATACAATAAAACACAAAAATTATAAAAATGTACAAAAATTGTTAATTAATGGGCGGCCTTATCGCTGATAGCGACAGGCAACCTTGGGATAAAAGTATCCCTGTTTTATGCTTGTTGCTAAATTATGTATTATTTATTGTCTACGTTCACCACTTTTCCATACAGACTTTACGCCTCCCCCAACTGAACATAGGCATCCTTCTGGAATGTCTAGTTATTTCGGCATTAAAAGTAACTGAATTCATAAGATTCTCACTCGTAACCCAATTTTTCTTTTTACATTACGAAGTAGCTCCATTTCATCTCGTCCCAAGAACACGTTGGATATAAACTATTTAATGACGATGTTTCAAACATAAGAGAATAATGCTTGACATACACTTAAGAGGTTCTTACGAATGTCATTTTTATCACTAGGGTACGTACAATAATAATATTACTTTGTTTGCACGAGTAGAGAGCAAAATATGCGCTGAATATTGCCATTTTGTCATGCTGCAGCACACACATAGGTCTATTAATTTTTAAGTACTATTTACATGTTTATTTTTAGGTTACGGATGTGTCTTAATCTTTTTCAGCATAAAATTTAAAAATATGTTTACTTTGTTTTTAATCTGTATTGTTTTCCTTTAATTACCTATGTACTGTGTTGTTCTATTTTTATTTACCTATGGTCTGTGTTGTGATGACAAATATGTTTTATCATATATTTATGTAACATTATTCCTGTTAAGTATTAAGATGCTAACATTGACAGTGCAAGTTTATTAATGTTAAAGTCAACATTTTTATTTACCTACAGATCAACACACTCAAAATTTGTCCAAAGTTATTATAAATTTTAATTAAATAAATATATCGATAATATAATTTGTAGAATTAGTAATATTGTTGTTTATAATAAAATAACTACGTTTTTGTACCGTAGAAAATTAATGTGTTTAAAAACAAAATTTCTTCTCACAAGATATTCATATTAAATTAAATTGAAAAATTATTAATAAATGTTATTTATTATTTAAACAGTGTTGCCAACTTTTATATTAACTTTGCAACGGCTAAAACAATTTAAACTTCAAATAAAGTTAACGTCTTGTATCAGGTTAGAGGTTTTAGTTCATTATAAATGTTCGTAAATTTGTTGTTCTGTCCTCAAATTTGGCATCACATTTGTTAAGAAAAGGTCAAATAAGTTTTATTTACGAGTAGATAAATTTCAGACAAGTTTCGTAACAACGAAATACTTACCGAAGAATTTTGTAATATCTTTTGTACTGAATTGTTCAGAATGAACTCTTTATATGAAAAGAGCTGACCCGGCAAACGTTGTTTTGCTATTTACATTAACCGTATCAAACCCCCAATCCTACTCCCACTCCACTCTTAAATTCATTATATAATAATATTTGCCGAACATATATATATTTTAGCTTTTCAAGACGGAGACAAACCGAACAAATCATTTTTAAAAACAGTTCAGCCGTTCCCCAGTTATATGAGTGCTGTAACGGACACTTATTTGTTTTATATAATAAAAAAACATATATATTTCCTGACAATCCAAACAACAACATTTAGTCCCGTTTTAGTTGCATGGCATGAATTTAATGTGTGGTTCACTACAATCGATACGTCGCATACGTTTTGCTTCTTCCTTATGTAAAATGAATGCTTTGCGAAAGCAAACCACACCGCTACCAAAGAATAAAAAATTACCACACAGCTACTTATTTTAGTAACAGTGAAAAAGGTCACATAGTTTCACTGAATTCTGCTGCAACACACTGATGCCCAAGAACTAAGTCATATCACATTTCTGGTGGAATAAACACCATTTTCCCCTAAATAGTCATTGAAGCTTAGAACTTACCTAACACAGATGTAACTGTGTGGATTTTCCATCAATATGACAAAAACGATTAAAAAAATCTTTGCAGAATTGGTCACGTACGCATTGCATTGTACGGGCCCAACCTGGGTGCGTGAGTTTATCCGCCAAGATATTTTCATATATTTTCATATTGTATTTAGTACTAGGACGTATGAAATTATTAATTTTTTTTTTTAAGATCGATTAGCCTTCATTTGATTACAATCTCACCTGATGTAAAGTGACGATGTGGTCTAAGATGGCACATGAAGACCTAGAAGGTAGGTGGTAGGCTACTGCCGCGGCTTGTCACCACCCTCCGGGCTGGGTCAGTGCGTGAAGCGATTTTTCGTGTTTCGTAATGTGGTCCGGAGAAGCCACCTACCTTCTAGGTCTTCATGTGCCAAATGGACCGTATTTAAAAAATAAGCTACTCACAACTAAGCCCCGTTTTCTCGGCGTCTGACAGAAGTTATGGCTCATATGCACCGGTGGTATGCCGACATCAGCCGTTGCTACCACTGCCGGCCCGTTCAATGGCTCTGCTGACGCCAGAGGAGCTTCATCTTTTTGCCACATTTTCCGTACTTTGTTAAGCCTGAAAGAAAACAGGTAAGTTACTAAGATGCTTGGATATCTTTACATGTATGATAAATACCACCTTTTTATCTTTTAACAATAATTGAACTGCACATTTTGCAAAGTAAAGTTGTTTTTTAAAAGTGCAAAGAGACGCTGATACAGCGGTAAACTATCTGGCCTGGTACTGGCCTCGCTCAACGACGCTTAACTTTATAAAAATCAAGTTTGTTGTCTGGTTATTAAATTTGTGGTTTAGTATTTGTTGTAATAGCGGCAACAGAAATATAACCAAAATATAATATAACCCTAAAAATATCAAGTTTTTGAGATACAGGCTGGTGACTGAAAAACGACGAAGTCTCAGTTATAGGGTCCCCCGGTTATAGGTACGGAACCCTACAAAAACGCATAATACAATAAGTGTTTTTTTTTAATTATATTTTTAATTTATTGAGGTTACATTACTATTTTATATAATCTATTTAACGAAATATTCTAATCTAGTCTCATCTATATGAGGACATCATTATTATCAATCTAGTGTCAACTTTGATTCCTTACTAGAAAGATATCCAACTACCATTAGAACTATCCCATTACCCAACAATTTGTTCCAATTTTATCAAGTTGCATGCACTTCATATCTACTCCACACCACCTCTGAGTAATCAATTTTCAGGTAATTTGATGTCACTATCGCGGAGTACAATCGTTAGTAAATTGAACCACGCCCTCGGCAAATTTTAGATTAGAGAACGGGCCGACCCTTAGGACATACACCCTAGATATGCCTATGATTAATTTCGTGGTCAAGATAATAAGTTTACAGTTTACTGTCTTAATAAATAAATACATAATTCCGGACTTATTACAAACATACTAGTACAAACAACACGAACACAGCATTACCTAACCCAAAACTAAGCAGAGCTTGTACTATGGGTGCTATTGATATACTCAGTAACCTAAATATAAATAAAATCCCCAATATCTTAGCTCCAAGCTTTTATATCTTAATATATATAAATCTCGTGTCACAATGTTTGTCCTCAATGGACTCCTAAACTACTTAACCGATTATAATAAAATTCGCACACCATGTGCAGTTCGATCCAACTTGAGAGATAGGATGGTTTTTACGGCGAGAAAAATTCGAATAATTTCCGGGAAAATTTTATACTCGTGCGACGCCGGGGCGGGCCGCTAGTAGGTATATAAGACTTCGTACGTGTGGAATTTGTGATTTAGCTAAATAGTGTCTAATGAAAGCACATAGGTAAAACATAGGTCAACAAGTAGGTATAACATTTAAAATTACAAGTCTTTAGATTCAAAAACAAAGGACTTACATACGAAATTTTAACTCCCGTTTTCATCCCAAAAGGGATTGATTTCTAAAGACAAATTATTATTACACATTCACACAGTACATATGAAAGTGGATGGATATGTGGGAAGAGGGAGGCCAAAGAAAAGATGGATGGACTGTGTGAAAGAAGATATGTGTAAGAAAGGAGTGAGTGCTGAGAGGACGGTTGATAGAGGGAAATGGAAGAAAAACACAAGTTGTGCCGACCCCACATAGTGTGGGACAAGGGCAGGATGATGATGATAATGATGATTCACACAACGTACTTTAAAAAATCGAACTCTCATTTCCTCGTTAGAGTTTCGTTAAATCCGTTCTAAGCTGACGTATATACCTTCTGCCCAATTTAAAGTATCTTACTTCAAAAACATAGGACTTTCATACAAACTCCCAACACCCATTTTACACCAACAAGGTTGTAAAATGGGTGTTGCTTTTAAAAAAAACACTTGTTTTATATATTTTAATTACGAACCTTATACTGAATTTCATTTGACTAACTTCAAAAACATAGGATTTTCATACAAACTTCCAACCCCCATTTTACCCCCCTATGGGTGGAGTTTCGTATAATTAGATAAAAGGCTAGCCGTGGAAGTCCTACGGCTGAAGGAATGATAAAACACCATCTAAACCATCATCCAACCATCTTGGATGTTCCTCCAACTTGAATTTACCAACCAATTCTCCTTCAAACTAAACTGAACGTGTATGTTTACAAAATTTCAGCTTAATCGGTTGGATAAAATAAGGAACGAGTATATAAGAGGAAGTTTGAAAGTGGCACCAGTTACGGATAAGTTGAGAGGTAATAGGTTAGCGTGGTTTGGGCATGTTATGAGAAGGAACGAAAGTCATGTTACGAGAAGAGCGTTAGATATTAAAGATGGATGGACTGTGTGAAAGAGGATATGTGTAAGAAAGGAATGAGTGCTGAGATGACGGGTGATAGAGGGAAATGGAAGAAAAACACATGTTGTGCCGACCCCACATAGTGTGGGATAAGTATTTATAAATAAATAAATAAAATTCCTATTTCCTTACACAAACAATTTTAAAAAGATTAATTGTTTAAGGATTTAGAATAAGTTATTTGTCTGAATGAATTTTAGAGGTGATTGTTATTATTATGTCGTATACGCTAATTAATTTTAGCGGAGGACTGGATAGAAACCTAAGTACGTAAAGCTGTGCATAGCATCGAGGTAAGTGCCGTAGCCACATACAAGAGAGAGTAAGTGTTTTAGTATTTATAATTTCAGAGCAATTGGGGTAGATGACTTAAATAAATATTATTAGTCCGTCATTTAAAATATTTTAATAAAAATTACCCATATATTTTCTTTTCTTCTTTTGGCACAACACATTCAATTAAGTATTTATGTTCAAATAGTATTTAGTTTTATATAAATATTTTATTTTATTTTACTGTATTTTACTCGTTATGTGTGTGTTGTGTCAATAAATGTTTTCTCTCTCTCTCTCTCTCTTTTCTCTGAAAAAACTAGAAAAAAGTGTAGAGTAAGAGTGAGTAGCTAACATTTCTGGTTTCACTATCTCTGGTCAGATTGGTACACAACTTATAGAGGCAAGGGTATTTATACTTTTTAGAGTTCCGTATCCAAAGGGTAAACACCCTATCGGTCTCGGGCACCTATCGGGTCTCAAGGACCGTGATAGATAGAGAGTTTAAATTTTGAGGGATGATGTATTTCTTTTGCCGCTATAACAAATACTAAAAACACAAAATAAATAAATATTTAAAGGAGCTATCAAACGTTACTTTCTTAAATTTAATAGTGATTTCGTAAGGATACTTGAATCGCTGACATTAACATTTTTTTTATTTATGTTTTCGTTCTTTTGTTGTAAAATTTATTTTAACTGTACACGGAACCCAGGTATAGTATGAGACCATCTCATAGTTATCAAATTTATTAATCCCCGACCAAAAAAGAGGGGTGTTATAAGTTTGACGTGTCTGTCTGTCTGTCTGTCTGTCTGTCTGTCTGTCTGTCTGTCTGTGTCACCATAGCTCCCGAACGGATGGAGCGATTTCAATTTAGTTTTTTTTGTATGAAAGGTGATTTTTGCGCGAGTGTTCTTAGACATGTTTCATGAAAATCGGTTGGGCCGTTTAAAAGTTATGGGGGTGAGAGTGGGGAAGCAAAACCGAAAATCTGCAAATATACTTGTGTGGGGTATCAAATGAAAACGCATCGCGTCCACATTATATAATATTATATTGTTTTACATTTAAGGAAATTAAGGCATTGGAATCGGGGGTTTTTCTTAAATTTTAAATTTAGATTTATTAAGTTAGATACTAATTCATATTTCTGAACTTCAAATTCATAGAGATCCTATTAAGAGGTCGTGAGCTTGCCTCTTCCCAAAGTACCAGAGAGGCCGTTAAATTTAACGAAAACGTTACGGACGCAACGAATTATTTGCTACGTTTTTAATAAAAATTAATTGAGTTCAGTAGTTTTCGTTTATGTTTTGTAATCTAATATATAAAATTTCCATGTCACAATAATAGTTACCGAACTCCTCCGAACTGGCTTAACCGATTATTATTAAATTTTGTATGCATATTCAGTAGGTCTGAGAATCGGCTACTATCTATTTATCATTTTGTAAAACAACGTTTGCTGGGGTCAGCTAGTAGGCTATATAGAGTCCAAATCGCATACAGACATTCGTTCTATTTATAGTAGAAAACAAAAGATAAGATAAATAGGTATTTTGGTTATAAAAAAACGAAATGGCTTAAGTACAGACAACTTTGTTGATAAGGATGGATTCATTTTGCTGACAAAAATTAATAGGGTTGTAGGGGAGTTTATTGTGCATTGATTTTACCGCCATGTGTTTTTTATTACTATTATTTTATTAAGATTTTTTATAGCTTTTGTAGTATCCAAAAAAAACACATTCAGACCGGACAAACGCCTCATAGAACAATAATTATATTATACAGTTAATGAACAGTATATAATTTCAAATTCATTCATCAATTGGCTATCATTCAGGAGTCGTAAAATATTTTGTTAATTTTATTCAACTTAATACATATATGTAGGTGAGGGTACTAAAACTCTAAACTACTCTAAATTTCACTAATTAAACGTAAAGAAACTAAGCTCTAGTTACGGGGTCATGAACTGAATTTAATGGAGGCAATATGGAGCCCTGTTTGAACAGCTAAGGCTTCAGCGCCTGATTGGAACGAAATATCGCATGAGTCATTCTATAAAAACAGCAAAAGCACTGTAAAAGTGACGAAATGGTAATGTAACGACATTATAACATGTGAAAGTTTTATTTAGAATTAACTTCAAACGTGTTAAAACTTATTATAAATCTAAATTTTAAGTTAAGAGAAAATCCCCAGATTCTAATGCCTTAATTTCCTGAAAAGTAAAACACCATAATATTTTGTAATGTGCAAGCGATGCGCTTTCATTTGATACCCCACTCGAGTATATTTCCTTACCCACTCTCACACCCCCATAACAACTTAATCGGCACAAACGATTATCATGAAACATGTCTAAGAACACTCGCACCAAACTCACCTTTCATACAAATAAAAAACAAAATTGAGATTGTTCCATCCGTTTGGGAGCTATGATGTCCCAGACAGACAGACTCACAGACAGACATACATGTCAAACTTATAACACCCCCCTTTTATTGGTCGGGGGTAAAAAATTAAGTTTTCACGACACAGTGTTGTCTGTGTTTATAGATTTTCCGGCTGGGATCTATAGTTACCCTTGTAAAAAAATCCTTTATAGTCCGATGTATTCTCTTATTACTGTTTGTATTATTATTTGTGGTGTACAATAAATAATAAGTACCATAAATATAATATAATATATACTATATATATAATAGTATATAAATATCTATCTATCTATCCTTTAGTAGTCCTTTTAAACCGACTTTCAACGAAAAAACGAGATTCTCAATTCGTCGCGTGTATATTTTTTTGGCAATAAAAAGGGACTACTTTATATTTACTGAAAGCCTTTTTCGAATCCGCTATCAGGATTTATCCCGGTTTAGGTTAAACAATCTTTTGAGTTTCATTTATAATATTATTTTAGATTGTATCCAAACTCCGGTAGGTAATACGTTTATAAAGTCTTTATGAAAGAAAAAATCGTGTTATTTCATACCTTCACAGAGGAGGGTGTTGTATGAGCTTTCGAATATTCTCCAAATAATTATATGTTTATGTAACGGTCTCAATACAACTCGTTGGAAACCAATTTACCCAATAACCTCGACGTTCTTAAAATATATATTGGTTTGAATTACATACTTACAGTTTGTATAAAATTAAATAGATATTCAATGATATAATTTCATTAGCCAAAAGAAAATTGGATATATATAGAAATAAGTTTGACATAAAAAAAATATTGTTTTAACTACAACTGTTATTGATCCAGCTAATCTCAAAAACTAAAACCAAGACGTACGTAAACTATATAACTTAATTCTTATTGTCTCGCAAGCAACGGTTTCCTCGGAAAATTTCTCAGTCACCGTTTCTTCATTACCCGGCATTATCAATGGTTTACGAAAATCTACCAAAAGCACAGCACAAAACCTTTACTGATAAACTCACCATCACTTTCTGCATCAAATATTATATAAACTTCAATACTTCTGTGAGTATATTTATTTGACTCCAAAGGGGCTGCGAGCTTCCGCGTCAACGAACACGCTTGCCATCCTCTGAATGGATGTACGAGCGATGTATCACCCGACTCCTATTTTACACATGCGTGTTGCGATGTTACTCTTTATCATCGCGATACTGATAAGTCTTCGCAACTATAACTACACTGTAAATGAACTTGGTATTTTTAACCTCGCCAATTCAGTGGAAATGAGTTGGCCAATGAAATTACTGCACAGTTTGTAACTTTTGCAGTCTCATCATGACCTCAGTAACCTGTCAATATGTACTCTATACTCAAATAAGCGTTGCGCGTGGGTTTGTTTGTCTCTAACAGTGTTAGTTAGGTATCCACATATATTTCATTTTGGTGGAGCCGCAAGAATATAATTAGTTTATAGAGTGTTTTCTTCTTGAATTCAACTCCGTTAAAGGGAGTTAAAGGGTTTCTTTTCGATAACCACATGTGGTTATACTATATGTTTTAGTACATATACAATAATTAATACACTTTAGTTTTTTTATGACAAAACTTTTAATCCATGGTGGCCGCATATTATTATTATTCCAGCGATATTCATAAAATTAAGTGAATATGTCACTAAACCTATACTAGTATGAATGCATTCATGAAGAATATAATATAAGCTATGTTGGCTAAGTGGGAGCACACTAAACTTCGTTTCATAATTGCACAACTATTATACAAGACAGAAAAAGTACCAACAACGGCCTGGAAAAAGCAGGCAATACAAGAATGGTTGCAGTCAAAAATATTACATACAACTCCACTATGATAAAATTGCGAATTTCTACTTGCCCGAGGAAATAGGCCGCTTGCGGCGCAAAGGTAGCGGGTTCGATTCCCGCCGAGGAGTCAAGTGTTTGTATGTTCTGTAAGCACTTTCTCCTTTGTCTGGGTGTTTTATATGTATAATAAAATAAAATCTATATCTGGGGGCACGGCAGTGCCCCCACCAAGTATGTCATGTATGTGTGTTATGTATGTCTATTATATGAAGTACATCTATCAGATGTCTACTGCCCGTAACACAAGCTTAGCACGGGGCTAGATGTTGTTGTGTGGATTGTGCGGAAATATTTATTTATTAAATCTAAAATGTACACTTCGTTTATGGAGAATTTTAGCTTTGACATCATATCCTATGAGAAGCAGTAAAAAACAGCGTTCTAGTTTTCCTGGGAGCTCTTGATATAACTTTGAATTAGACAAATTTCTGAACAAAGGTACTTAAATACATAATTATTTTTTACATAATATGGCCACCCAGTGATACATTCTAGGACTATATTAAAAGGGTCAAATAGCGACTCGAACAAATACTAAACCCTAAGAATATTAACATTTTACGCCTCCATTCAACATGTAGGCATCGGCTTAACCTACGCGTCAGCAATGAGGGCAGTGGGACGCGATGCGGGAGCGACTGCAACGCGAATCTTCTTTGCCTGAAAACTCAGGCTTTGTGTTCGCGTAGGTACGCAAAGAACCATAGTATATTATGGGTAGTGTCCGCCGCGCGAAGACGCTTTCGCTTCGGAGACGCTTTCGCTTCGCAGACGCTTTCGCTTCGCAGACGCTTTCGCACAGGCCGAAGTTCTCATGGTTTAAAGATGCGAACCTGTCCTTATCAGAGTACCTCATATCGTGTTTAAAATGCAAAGCATTGGTAACAATGGCTTATGCTACGTAAATTGACGAGGCAACACATTCTTATATGCATAATGGATGAGTCTCAGTTCCATAAATAACGACAAATTCAATATATTTTGTATTTCATCTTGCAAACGAAAAATCAAGAAGTTGCAGTTCATTAAAGTTTCGTGTAACGTATCGCTTTCGTGCGGTTTAAACTAAAATTACAATTACTACATTAATTAAAATTACATTAAACACTTGGGCAGTCGCGCCCTGTTTTGATACGCTAGGAGTCGCTACCGTGTCCACCGGACCCAGTTTAATATTGCTGGGTTTTTCTATTATTACTGAATTTAATGTTATTGTGTATTTCCTAACGGTAATTATATTATAAAATAAAATTACAAATGGTATTAAACATTTATATTTATTACTTTTATTCATAAAAAAACGCAATCTAAAAACATACTAAAATTCAACTAACTTTAACGACACATTTTAACCATTATCATATATCTTAGTAAATAACGAAAATAACATTAAGTTTCTTTATTTTTCTAATACTACTATAAAGTACTTATTCCAAATCACAATAAGAGACCCATCATTATTTGGTAAAAAAAACTAAAAAACTTCTCTAAAAATCAACAGTCTAAAAATACCTTATTTTGTCACTTTGCAAGTCAAATATTGTTATTAATATTGTTATTGCAGTTCACACATATTGCTTTAGTGAATTTTCAATTTTCTGCACAACTTGACTCCTTGAGGAGCTAGTTTCTTCAGGTCCCTCTGTATTTCTTCGTCGCCATCTTGTTCGAAAGCTGTTTCATGGTAATTTATTTCTGTTTCTGAGCATTCTTCATTATCTATTCCTTCGTTCAAGCATTCTTCAATATCCCATAACCTTAAGGGCCTATTGGTGTCCATTTTTTTATAATAAAAACAAATTTTAAATAATTAATAAGGGTTATAATGTTATGAAAAATCACTTACGTATATAGTCGCTACCGGGTCCAAAGAACCCATAAGCACCTTTTAAGTCCATAACACTCGAACGCAGCGCGTCAACTAACTGCTGCGACTTTTATTCGCTGTCTCAATCCAACGTCGGAAGGTACTAAGAGCGGCAATGTTGCAATCCTTAAGATTCAATAGTTACCATGCAAACAATGGGCGACTGGGTCTGATAGACCCTTTAGCGACTGCTTAAGTGTTAATTAACAAAATTTATACGTCAAAAATTTGTCACTTCGGAAATCAGATGATCTATAACTTGGCATTTCTTTATTAGGTACTAGCGGCACGCCCCGGCTTCGCACGGGTAATTATTTTTTTCGTATTTTTTTAATGTTTTATTAATAAAGTATCCTTTGTTACTTCTAATACCTTCAAGAGTATATGTGCAAAGTTTCATGATGATCGGTTAAGTAGTTTTTGCGTGAAAGCGTAACAAACAAACTTACATTCGCATTTATAATATTAGTATTATTAGGTATATTATTAAATCGAACAGTAGGTGTCCACTATTTATGACGTCTTTTAAATATAATAAAAATAACATTATGTAGTCTCGACTTTAATTCCCAAGGTTGTGAGTTCAAATCCTGCCACTCACCTCTGGATTTTTCTTATTGATAAATTGATGTGTGCTTTAAACACGTGCTTTAAACTAAGTGACATTTTGATAGAAAAGGCATACTATACTGTTAATGACTTTTTAGGTGATTAGGCTATTTTAGAACTAAAATTATAATTATTATTTTTTATTATTTACTTTTACAACATTTGACATTGCCTCATATTTTTTTATTTATTTGTTTTATTTTATATGTAGTAAGTGACATGACATGTTTCGTGTGCTCAAAGTAGCAGAATCTGTTTAGCTCTAATTAGTTATAAGACCTTACTATGTTTACCAGATTCGCAAACACTAAATGATTCATGATTTTAACGGTGAAGGCAAGACATCGTGAGAAAACCGGCATGTTCTGAGAACTTTAAAGAGTATGAAGGGCCAGCGTGGTGAATTAAAGCCTTATATCTCTCGCCAATAGAGACCCTGTGTCCCAGCAGTGGGAACGTTAATAGGGTGATGTAGTGTAGACGATGTAGTCATCATGCCTAGCTCATACATTTTCTATAACTGTAACAGTATTTATTTTTACTATTACTAAATAAGTTAAACTGTTAAAGTGTTTTTTTTAATAATTTATGCTATTTAATTTGCTTCGCATGCTTACAATATCAAATGACAAATAACAAGTATCTTTCTTTTGTTTAAAAGGCGAGTTAACCAAATGTGTTCTTAGCCATGTTTCATACAATCCGATAAAGCTATGAGGAGGCAATGAATGAATTAATCTAAAGTAGAATGTTTTACTCCTCCTATCATTCTTTCTAGTTTATATGGAACATATTTGCCGCTCCTCACTTTTTTAACTCACCTTTCTAAGCGCCTACTCTTGAATATGTATCAAACATTGTTGAAATGTGGAAAATTATAGATAGCACCATCTATCAAAAGTATTCGAAATCACATGTTCAACCAGAAATTCACTTAGTTGGGTAGTCGCTAGCGGTTCGCTCAAGTCTATTTGGGCCATCTCAAACCTTTACACTCTGCCTTATTTGGTTACACGTTAAAATTGTAGATGTCGCTTTTAAATATCTTAACCTCTTGTGAAGCGCTGAGTTCCTGGTACTCTTCGTGAATGCGGCTAGCTACAACGTTTAAAATATGGAAAATTAAAGATAAAGTCATATATTGAAAATACCTATGCAAAACCACTTCCTCTACAGGTGGTTTCACTTTTACTTAGTGTTGAGTGGTCGCTCGTGGTTCGCTCTTGTCTTTGTGAGCGAACAAAACCCTTACTGCCTCAGTGGCGCGGTGGACGGAGGTCCACTTGCGGTAAAAGAGGTAGCGGGTTCGATTCCCGCCGAGGGGTCAAGTGTTTGTATGTTCTGCAAGCTTTTTCTCCTTGATCTGGGTGTTTAGTATGTATAATAAAAAATATCTATCTATGTGTGTCTATTATATTAAGTATATCAGATGTCTAGTACCCGTAACACAAGCTTATAGCTTACCACGGGGCTAGATGTTGTTGTGTGGATTGTTTGGCAATATTTATTTATCTATTTATTATTACTTTGCTATTCGGTAATACGTTAAAATTGTATTTGTCGCTCCTATATACCTTTAAACAAGATGAAATTAAGATACGATAAATATATCAAATATACAAATAAAACTTAAAGAAAATATGTATAACTTGATTAATAGCATTAAAATTATCATTAAAAAAAGTAGAACAAATTATGGTAAAAAAACAATAATCTCAGAAGGCGCTAAATCCTACTACTATTAAAAAGGCGAAAGTTTGTAAGTATGGATGTATGGATGTTTGTTACTCTTTCACGCGAAAACTACTGAACCGATTTAAATGAAATTTGGTATCGAATCTCTAGAGCCTGAAAATAAAATAGGCTTTTTACCGCGGGAAAACGTCATTCCGCGGGAAAATCCATTATAACGCGGGTTACACCGCGGGAAACAGCTAGTTCTTTAATAAGTTACCACAAGAAATCAAACAGCAAGAAACAATACCCAAGTTTCAAAAAAGCTTAATAACGTACGTCAGAACCTTATAAAATGTAAAATTTAGAATATAATTAAGAAAACATAATCGCTTTTTAAAGTTTAATATTAAAATTGAATGATAAGATAAGCATAAGTACATAAACATATACCTCTACATATTAGGATATTATTATAAGGATTAGATATAATTTTATAAATATTATGCAGAAAAAGATTAAGACACGTCATCCGTAACCTTCGCGCGCACAGGAATAATAATGAGCAAGAACGCCATCGTTTCCATTGAATCTGAATTGCAATTTCAGCTATAGAAGTAGATAGTACCTGGACCTTCTACTAGATGTCGTTACTCGGGGCTTCACTCGATAATACAAAGTGCAGAAAAAATTCTAACTATCACGTAATGGCGCGTTGGTGTAATTGAAAGCGCGCCGGGGCGCTATCCCGGTGATGCAGGTTCGAATCCTGTGCGCGCGAAGGTTACGGATGTGTCTTTTTCTGCATAAAACTTAAAAATAGGTTTCACCTGCAAAGTGAGGTTTATCACATATTAAAAATCATTTAAAAATAATTTTATAAGTCCAGAGGCTAAACTCTTTAGATTAAGTGAAAATATATAATCTCACTAGTGGCCCGCCCCGGCTTCGCACGGGTTTTTATTCAATTTTTTTTCCCGGCAATTATTCGATTTTTTCTCACCTTTAAAACCTTCCCTAGACCTCCACGAACATTTCAAGACTATGATAAGATAAATCCGTTCAGCCGTTCTCGAGTTTTAATCAGACTAACGAACAACAATTCATTTTTATTTATATAGATATATAGATAGACGTTCGTAGATTTACCATAGCAGCGCCATCTATTGATTACTTACTCAACCCAGTCGAAAGGTATCGACATCTGTTAGAATCATTTGGAGTTAACAGATAATTGTGACTGTCAAATAATAACAGACAAATAATAAGCAATAAATAAATTGCGACTATAATTTGAGATTTAAACTATCCTATCTCTCAAGTTGGATCGAACTGCACATGGTGTGCAGTTTTATTATAATCGGTTAAGTGATTTAGGAGTCCATTGAGGACAAACATTGTGACACGAGATTTATATATATTATAATTATAAATGAACTGTTGTAGTTTTTATGAGAAATAAATATCTTTAAACCTATTTTGGGATTTTTTTTTCCGCCGTGCAGCAGCCGCTCGAGCTTTACAGTCGCTTTGGTCGCCCAGGTTCTACTGAACCTTATCTTACAAAAAACAAGTACCTACTTACATTCTTATTAAGAACTTATATTGCATAAATAAAGAGAAATGTCGATGTATTTAGATAACATTTATTTCTATATCATCACAATTATTACTTTTATTCATAACAACAACCCACTAAATAAATAACAAACACATAATGATAACATACATAACTACTAAAACCTAATTTGAATACGTAAAATTCTTAAAACATATTTAGACCCCGAAATAATCAGGGCGCATCCATGAATGGAGGAACGAAAATGGAAATTTGTAATAAAAAGCTATGACGAGGCCTATTAAGAGGATACCAATGACCACTAGCTCCACACCTCCTCGACTACACAGCGTCTCCAACAAAAACGATTTCGAGTCGCTGCGATACTCTAGCCGGCTGAAATACAAATATACTTTAATATTTGATTCTCCCGCTCGTGGAGACGGCCTCTTAGAGAAGCAATCACCTGAGGTTTTAATCACAAAAAGCCTTTCAACCTATAACAAAAAGTTTAAGGCCACGTTCAAAGACACGCGTGGCTTCAAGCATCGCGTCAGGCGAGTCGTCTAATGCACAGACGGAGCGTCGAGCGGCGCGTGCGATAACTTGCGGAAATTTAAACATAATAGGAACGTCAACCGCCGCCGCGAAGCCTGTACCGTAGCTGCAGTGCCCTACAATTAAATAAATAAATGAATAAAATAAATAAATATTTCCAGACACTTCACACAACAACATCTAGCCCCGTGGTAAGCTCTAAGCTTGTGTTACGGGTACTAGATATCTGATATACTTAATATAATAGTCATACATATATAGATATTTTTTATTATAAATATTAAACACCCAGACCAAGGAGAAAGTGCTTGCAGAACATACAAACACTTTCACCCTTGGCGGGAATCGAACCCGCTATCTTTTGCGCCGCAAGCGGACCCTCACCCACTGCGCCACTGAAGCAGTCAAACAAATGCTTATAAATCCGCTGCTTCTTAGCGTCCTGAACATTGCCGTATGTTTTTATTCATACGACCAGCTTCGCGGTTCGCGCCGCTTGTAGCTACGCGTGTCCTTAAACGCGGCCTAAAGCCTCGTTGTGAGTTGAAATCTCTCCTATTACAAACATGTAAGCTTGTTTTCATAAAAACTATTTCTAATTCTGGCTAATTATCCTGAACTTTTGAAACTATCATGGTTATCAATACTATTTAGATTTATAACGGGATATTTACCATGATTGATTATCGGGAAAATCGAACGCAATCAATCATGGTAAATCCCGTTATAAATCTAAATATAATTAACTAGCTAAAACACACAACATGCCTACTTTGCGACCATTATGGAGATAAACAGGGGTACAAAATATTTACTGAACTGTTATTAAACAGATTTGGCATTAAATTAGGTTCAAAAAAAATCATAACTCTATTAACGTTCCCACTGCTGGGGCACAGTGACTTCTCTCTTGACGAGAGAGATTAGGCCTTAATTCACCACGCTGGCCATGTGCGGGTTGGTGAATGTCACATGTCCTTCAAACTGTTTAAAGTTTTCAGAACATGCCGGTTTCCTCACGATGTTTCCTTCACCGTTAAAGCATGTGTTTAAGTTAGGTTAATGAATAAAAAATATTATCATTAATGTTTTCATATAAATCACATTAATTATTGAGTAGGTAAATATATACTTAGGCTCGGGTAGAGGCTGGGGTGGGTCGCGGCCCACTCCGACAGGCATTAACAAAGCTGCTTCTTTCGGTAACAGACTCAATTCAAGATCAATCACGCCCTAGAAATAAATAACAATATTATATTGAAGTAATTTGAAGGAGGCGAAAATGAGAAATGTGATTATCTATTAGAACCAAATTGAAGGCTTTGGCCCGAGGACAAAAAGTATTTGTAATAAGTAGTATAACTTGAATTATTATAACGAGAGCTTTAAGATTTTTATCAGTCGTGACGATTTAAAGGTAATGTATTTTATGTAATCAAATTTAATGACATTTTAAATTAATTCTTATAATAAAAATTATGACTGTCATGGAACTAAAATTTTGTAAAATGTTTTTTGACAACTAAATTATTCTTATTCTTAAAATTCCAGTTTGAACTATTTAATATAAAAAAGGACAAAGAGCCTATTTCATCTCCTAGGTAAAAAAGTCAATGGTTAAAACATAGAGCTGTCAAGTCAACTGACAACTGTCTGACCGAATGTTCCCGAAATTTAACCACTTTTTTTTCATTGACTAATTTACACACAGCACACAGGACTCGTAGCTGCACCTCCAATTTTACGCTTCGAAGGCGAAGGTAACGGAAGCGTCTTAATCTTTTTCTGCACAAATTAAAATAGTACTAGATCAAACCTCTGATATTGTCTAAAGTCTAACAGATTGAAAAATGTAGCAAAATCATATGAAATGGAGCCTAAAACCGCAAAACGACTTAGAATATTTAACCTAGGCCTTCACCGCTTTAGGACCTATTCGCAACATAACTCATTCTCAAAAAACCTTCAAAGCAAAATGCCTCAAACGCTATCTCTGAAGTAGTTCGCCTAGCTTGCAATACGTCTACATTCTTTGCAGTCGTGCTCGTCTAGGCGGCATAACATCTCAAAAATTTCAATGACTGTAAAGACTGAATTATGAAACATAAATAAATTGTTGTAACATAATCATGATAATGGTCTTTGTGTACCTAAATCTTGTACAAAGACCAGAAGACGTTTTCTAAAAGCTCCAAAGGAAGACTTTTCTTGTTCTCCAGAAATTATACTATGGAGTTCGTTTGCATTAGAGACACAGTAGTATTAAGTAGTTTTTTTTTTATCATAAAGATACTACAACATTATTACAATCTAGGCATTATAAAGACTAATCAGATATTTTACACATGACTTAAATATCTACGTAGAGTAAATTAAGAACGTGTAGAAAGAACTCGGTTTATTTAAGACATAACTTTTTAAATTTTCGTGGTTTTTAACAATATTATGATTTAAAACGGGTATCATACCATGATTTGACGGTTTTTGAGTTTTCCGATATTTCGACGCTGTTGCTGTTGTTGTCGCGTGTCGTGTAGGTGAACATATTATCTTATCTTAAAGTCGTTTCGCAGAGTCGGCAATGTAATCAAAATGGTATAATGGAGATACGTCTCGTAAATTAAAAAAATAATGTTGTTATCATCCTGTGCTTACTTTCAATATCAGGTTAAAGTTTTTGTTGACAAAAATCGTCTGACAAAAAAATATTGTTATTGGTCTCGTTTGCAATAACAATAAAAACTTTTAAAAAATACTTGCGATATTGTAACAATAGAAGACTGGGCATTACCGAACATTTAACGTTTCCTGTATTTGTATCAACACATTTCAACGGCCACCACCCACGCACGGATCGAGTCGAAAACAAATCAACTCTCTTCGAGCTGTCTAACATAGCCAATTTGCATTCTGTTACATGGTTCGCGCCTCTTGGAATTGTGTTAAGATCAAGAGAAAGCGATCCTGCGAAATAAATTGGATAAGTAAGAGATGGACTGATAGATGGTTTTCATACACCGAGGCCTTTTTTTCTTGTATAAGTACTGCTTTAATTAAACGTTTCTAGAGGTATTAGTTGTTACATTATCAAAAATACGTGACATGTGATGTTAGTAACCAAGTGTTTGGTTCACACACTTACTGAAAGTTTGTAATCAGTTTATTAACATGGAAACCGTTTGAAAATATACAATGGTATCAAGAGAAAGTCACTTTTTGATGAATCGGTTTTCTCATTGATGATAATTTAAAAAAATAATCATCGAAGTTTGTGTTTGAAACAATAAAGATATACAAATACGAGTAGTCCATTTAAAAGTCTCGCGCACATTCCCTATTCTCAGCTGCGTACATATTGCTACTTGATACAAGCTATGATTTTATTTTTTGTTTAATGGACTCGTTTCTTGAGAGTTATACAGTTGTATCATAAGAGTCGGTCAGTATGGAAATGTCTGACATTTACTGATCTGTTCTAAGGAACCATGTCATCGATTTTAGCAAAATGAAAAAATTAATTCACAAACTTAACCCGCAATGTGGCGTGGGTTTTTTTACACCCAGAGCCTGTTATGAGCATTTGCAGTTGTGACATACGCGACCCCAAGCGAATGTTCACGAACATACGTACGTTGTACAAAATATAAATGTTGTTATATTCTATTTAGTATTTTTTTTATTGAAGGTTTTATTATTTATGTTGTAGATAAAACATGGCTGACCAATTGCACGTAAGGTACAAGGTGGTCGATGTCTGCGGCAAAAATGTTTGCCCATCCTTAAGGAATGACAAAAAGTCACTCTTGTCAAAAGCGTCGTGAAAACGCCAGAGCAGAGACAATCTGGAGCAGACATAAGTTTATCGACATTTATTTTTAATCAGTACTAGATTAAAAAAATATATATCCCTCTATGATTAGTATATTATACTAATCACACATGATACACACGTGATAAGTGACTGAATATACATAGTTGTTTTATATAAATATATTATATTATATATATATATAATATATAAACATATAAATAGAAAACATCCTTACCCGAAACCGAAAATTGTAGACTACTAAAATGTTTTAGATACCTAAATATTCTTTTCTAGAATCAACGTCACTATCCATAACGTGTAGCGTCAAAACAGGCGGTAAATATTCTTCTTCCTCCGTAAACGGCCCCTTTTCTTTGAAAATAACCTAGATAAAAATAATTAGAAATTAGAAAACTACATAAAAATTCTGTCTGTTGGAGGTTTTGTCTGTTCACGTCCCTAAGTGGTAACCCTCTGAATCCTTACACGTGACCTCCGGGTGGTGCTAAGAACAGTCTCTGGTTGTAGGCTTCGGCCGCGGATTATCACCACCCTCCGGGCTGGGCCAGTGCGTGAAGCGATTTTTTCGTGTTTTGTAATGGGGTCCGGAGAAGCCATCTTCTAGGCCTTCATGCGCCATCTTAGACCACATCGTCACTTTACATCAGGTGAGATTGTGGTCAAATGAAGGCTTATATAATAATAATAAAAAAAAAGTCTCTCCAACGGTGCCTAATCATAGCACCGTAATTGTATCTACCTCTATATACTTACGTTATTTCAACTTCGGTCAAAACGCGAACTATACATTCGCGCTTCGTTGGATGGTTACTCTAGGGATACAGACGGCATTATTTATATTTATAGGCATGATTCACGGTGTGGAGGTTTCTTTTGTTTTCTTTTAAATCCCCTTTAAGGCCTAACACGGGGCTCAGAATTTTCTAATTAAGATGTATGATTTCTAAGAGATTTTTAAATAAATTTGGTACCTACAAAGTATGTGTAAATAACAAACACTGCGCGAACGAAGTCGCAGGCGTCCGCTAGTGCTACATAAAAGTGTATTTCTAATGCTACATTTATAAAAATGGAATATTTTCTGAAAATTTCAGGTAAAGTTGTAAACACAAAATCACCTTGTGATCTTAGTAATCCAAACGAAAAGAAAGTTAAGGTTTGTGACAAACCAATACCAAAATAATATAACGGCACTGTAACTAAATACAAAAATTCGTCTTACATTCGAACGATATTTTCGCAAAATTTCCAGCGTATTCCAATTTAAAACGTTTAGATATTTTCCCAGACTGTTAGTACAGTTTATTTACTATTTTGCCAAATGGGAAGCACAAATAAGTCTAGTAATGTTGTGCCTTTGGTTTTTGCTTTTCTGAGTGATAAAAAACATCACAGTAAATTGAAAAATACTTTGAAATGTCAATTCTGAACAAAATTCAAAATGTTATTCTTACTTTCTTTCCAAAAATTCAATTAAGTAAATTAAAATTGTAAAAAGTACGATGTCTTTATGCTCTTGTCTTTAAGCGTTTAAGCAATTCCATAATGTTTTTACCATAAGTGTCTTCAACCAGAGGCATAATATTAGATATAAGATTATTTATATAAGAATACTAGCGGCCCGCCCCGGCGTCGCACGGGCTATAAAATTTTCCCGGAAATTATTCGAATTTTTCTCGCCGTAAAAACCATCCTATCTCTCAAGTTGGATCGAAAAGCACATGGTGTGCGAATTTTATTATAAGTCCATTGAGGACAAACATTGTGACACGAGATATATATATATATTAAGATTACGTGTATTGAATTTATTACAAAATCGAACAGCCTTATTAATTGAAATCACACAAAAATAAGTAAAGACCATATCAAAATAATGATTCCATACGTAAAATTCAGTTTAAATAGTTTTGGCGATATTACTGTAGGCCACTATAGATTTATTTTGACAAAACATTTAGGAACTTAAAAGATTGTCACGTGGTCACAATTTTTGTTTCCATAAATGTATATGATAATAGGCTTGTATACACATTGTGCGCTTTAAATATGTGCTTTAGTGTGAGGAAACTGGAGAACTTTGAAGAATATGAAGAACATGTCTTGTGATTTTCATCAAACCGAACTTGGCCAGCAGCGTGGTGAATTAAGGACTAATTTATCTCGGCACGAGAGAAGCCCCTGTGTCTCAGCAGTGGGAACGTAAATAAAGGTGCTAATGCGTATGTTAATATAAATAGTCAAGTATAAATGTTGGGATAAGACTAGTACACTCAGTAATATACTTAAACAGAGGACTAATCACTATAAAGCGAAACAATAAAGTGGGAACAGCAGACACAAGTGAGAACAACATAAAGTTCCCGCAGCGGGCGTTCTTAGTCGTAGTATAGATGGTGTTAACGGTGCGCGGTGCAGTTCTCTATGGATTTCTTAATGTGCAGAAAACATACAAAGTTTGAATATAAACGTGGATAGTAATAGCTGTGTAACAAACCACTTGAACTGAACTTGAAACAAACCCAAGGAATAAAATTAGTTCAGTGCGCTTTTTTGATCAAAATTTATATTTAATAGATGAAGGACTACGCAAATGAATAAGACATCTGATCGGATTTGACAGGAGAAGGATCAGGTTGCTTAGCCACTGTAACGTCCAGCGCCCGCGGCGTAACTAGGGACTAACGTCCCAGCCCGCGTTACGCGAGCGGTGCGTGACACGCTGCGCGGATTTTTCGTTAAAACTATTTATCACATAAAAAGTACTAAACCTATTTCAAAACCAAAAATGTATTTATCTTCTTTATTATAATTATATAAACTTGAATAATAATACGAATCATCGTACCTACATCTTCATTTACTAAAAAATTATCAAAAATAGGATGGTAGCATTTTTAGACTGATTTGGAGACCTATTTTGATAAATTTATTTAAAATACCTCCTCTGAACATTTAATTATTATTTTGGTACCGTTTTAACGGGGTTGGAGTCTAGTTTTTTCAATAAAATATTTAATTTTAATACAGATATCACAAGTAAATCATAAAGAAATTAACTTGCGAAAAATAGGAAAATGGCGGAAAATTTATCTCACTTTATTGACAAAATAATTTTTTTTCATAATTTTTGTTGCCAGGTATGGGTTTTTCTAATTAGAATTTAGTAGAATAATTATTGACAATGACATCTGACATTGACACTAGCAACTTGTCTTATTAGAAAATAAAGAAAATCCGAAATAAAAAAACCAAAAACTCGTGTGGCACTCTAGTACCATGGACGTTAGTCGGCATAAAGTTTTGTGGCACTACAGTACCACTGGACGTTCACGTGGTTAGGTTAACCTTGGCTTTTGCACAACAAGAATCATCTACTTCCAACGTCATGCATGTTGATTCATATATACCCACAATCACCACGATAAACAATAATTTATAAAAGGAATAATTTATTTAATATAAATAAATAATTATTCGATTGAAAGTTGTAGTGTCACATCGCCTATTGCGATGCAATGCGCTTTCGGCACTCGTCGGCGCGGACGTATGAATTTTCATACAGTACTTATTTAAATATATTAAATTTGTTGCCAAATCAGAGAGATGCTTATGTCCAGCAGTGGACGCCCTAAAGCCAAAATACTACCAACTTACTGCAAAGAAGTTCAATATAACAGTAAAACCTGTACTTGTTTACTTTGGCAAATTACGAGAATTCTTTTATTAATTGGACCGCGGAAAACTCAAAACGTGCTGTGGTCGAAATATTACACAGTAAATTATTATCAACTCGAATTGAGTTGGACGCCGTGGTCTACTTAATTGGACTGAGTAGTTGAATCTCTGCCCGCGCTTAATTTAAAGGGTGCAAATGAATATTTCTGAGACAAATAAAACAAAACTGACCGATTTTTCCGAATGTTGGTATTGGAAGTGGAATATCATTCGCCAGTTAAATTTCCCCTCTCCGAAGGCACTTTGGTAATGAATGTCCGTATATTGAGTTAAATCTTCGCTACCAATCCAACTGGCAAAAAATAAAGAAGTTTTATACACAGACATTACCTTGATAGACGCTTAAGCGTCTTGAGTTCTATTATAATTATCATCATAGTTTTGGCAAATTCGGGAAACGATGAGAAAATGTAATACTGGCTTACAGTTCTTATACTGTATTTAGTAGTTTTTCACGGTTACGTACCCAAAGGGTAAAACGACTCTATTACTAAGACTTCGTCGTCTCTCTGTCTGTCTGTCACCACGATGTATCCCAAGAACTGTAATAGATATTTGAATTCTGTTGCCGCTGGGGGGCACCCATACAACTGTACACAGTACCCTAGGTATAGTATGTGTCTATCTAGTACTGATCAAATTTATTTATGTTTACACAAAAAAAAACAGCTTAATACTTTTTTTGAAAATAGGCTTTAATGATTAACTTTAATGATTTAATTATGATAACAAACATCGGGACAGAACAAAATAAATAAAAGCCTATGAAAAACTGTATATCAGTCATCTAACGACCATGGCACAAAATCGCTTAATTTTGGAATTTGGGCAAAATTTGACTGCATTAAAAATAATTAAATAAACTTACGCTTTCACATAAATGTATTTTCTCTTCATTTCCAACTGAGTATAGCCAACTCCTTGGACACTCCAAATAACAACCCTCAGTTCATACTCTTCCACTTTCCTCGGAGTGATATCCACCGGCAATGGTATGTATGAGCCTGCTGTTAACGGAAATAGATCGACCCACATCTGTATTTTTCCCTGAAAAATGTATCTATACTATATATACTAATATTATAAAACTGAAGAGTTAAATAAAAATAAACCCAGACCCGAAACCAGAAATTATAAATCGTGCTAAATCTGGTACCCGGCGGAAACCAAACGCGAAATAACGAAGATTGGTAGGAAATTGTGTGAAAATTGTCACCTGTTCAACACCAGGCTGTTCTGGGTTCATGAGCTTCCTGGTTTCCACATGTTCCGGGACCATCTGATAACCACAAACCGGAAGAGTGTGCCATTTGTTGAGTATTTCCAAGCAGATATTTTCTTTGCATTCAGTTGCCGATAAATATGTTCTATCTATAAAATGTTTTTTTTTATTGAATTTACTATGTGACACGAGTCATATCACTACTATTAACTAATGGGGATAAATTGCACGGATATACAATATATTCAGTTTTACTAATAAGTATCTAAGTTCATAAAAAATATGTTAGCTATGCAGATTTTGATGTTGCATATCGGTATTTTATTCGGGTTGGCCTTGGGCTGGTTAGAACACAATTTTACTACATTTAATTTATGTATATTAGAAAATCGGCTAGAACTAGTTAGGGAGGCCGGGGGACAAGAGTAGCGACCTCAAAAACTTTAAGCTTGTCATTAAACTCGTTCTACAAAAACCCCTAAAGAAGAAGAAGACGCCAAAAGGGAATGATAATAAAATTTAGGATTACAGTGGACTAGTATGCACATTTCCTGTTTTTGTCTTAATTGGATTTTATGTCCTTTTTCTATAACACGGAGGATGGTAAGAGGGTATGCGATGGCTGAAAATCAAAACCTGTCCAAAAAATAAAATCCTGTTTTATGATGCCATGTTTAAGATTTGGAATTCTTATCATGCGAACCTCCGAACGGCGATGCCATGATTCTAATGTTTATTGTCCTGTGCAGCAGCATATTTCCTCACATAATATTAAACTAATAATTTATGCCTTCTTAAAAAGAAACAGATTTTTTTTCAACTGGATGTCCAGACTATTTGGGTAAAAGGCTATGTAAAAATTAAATGCATTCATCAATTTGTGTCTTATAAGATTTAGATGTTCGACCCTTTAAGCAGTATTTTATTTTATTTATTTTAAGATTTTAGGAAAACGAGCAGCTAGCTAGTATGTAATATAAATATACTTATGTGCACACTGAAGGCCATTTAAAAGTTAGTATAGTCGCTTTATCGTACCTTATAATGACAAGCATTTTTTCATTGTAAATGTTATACTTATAATAGTTACCTATAAATAGGAACTCCAAAATTGTAATAACTACAAAATTGGAATAACTGATAAAGCTGTGTTGTTCTATTCGCTTCTCAACTGAGTATAAACATTGAAGCAAACTGTCAAGACAATGTTATTTCCTTGATATTTTTTGTTCAAGCAATTTAGTTTTGTTAATTTTAAGTTGACCTGTCCATGTAGGCTATGTGCTTCTAAGGAAATAAACGTTTTAACTTTGACTTTAAGCTCGTGAGCAAAATCAAAAGTAGTTTTAGACAACCCAAGACCCTTTTAATCACTTAACCATGATCAAACCTCAGATAGAAAACCTGTGTCCCAGCAGTGGGAACGTAAAAAGGGGCGCTTATGCTTATTTAAAACTAGTGGCCCGCCCCGGCTTCGCACGGGTTTTTATTCTTTTTTTCCGGTAATTATTCGATTTTTTCTCGCCTTTTAAACCTTCCCTAGACCTCCAAGAACATTTCAAGACTATGATAAGATAAATCCGTTCAGCCGTTCTCGAGTTTTAATCAGACTAACGAACAACAACTCATTTTTATTAATATAGATAATTAAAACAATATGCTTACTTTTGTCAGTAACGTCCTTGTAATGTATATCATTGAACGTAACACAGTTATCTTGAAAAATTGGGAGCGGGAGGTGATTTTTCCGACAAACTTCTTCTAAAATGATTGATGGTTTAACACAGTCTCTCCATTTCCCAGGACCCGTACTAAAAAGGGAAGATAGCTATGAAAAAAGATGCAATTTCTGCTTACCGCCAACAAGCATCACTAAAAAATGTAATCTCATTAGTTTTTTAGCGTAAGTCAGGATTCTAACTTTTATAAAACATACATGCAACATTGCAACATGCATTAGTTCAACATTTTTTACTATCAAAGAAAAGTTTGCATGATTTAACTATCACATTTTAAACAAGTGGTGCGAATTTAAAATTATTAAATTTGTTATATTTTTTAACTAAAAATTATCTAAATATAATAAAGATATATTTGTAGTATAACTTTGATGTGATTTTGAGCGATGATGTATTTGTCTCATGTCTCATGCCTCAATAACACTAATTTTTAAATTTCATTATAAATAGTGTTTAAACAACTCTAACTATTGCAATAAATAAACTAATTGTTCTACTTTGTGGGATAATTTAGCCCTGATTTCACCATTGGCTATGAACGCGATCAGATCAGGTTAAATCGTTTTACCGCCTTACTGAAATCGAATTGATATTCAATTGTAATTTTTCAATGCTTGAAAAATATCATTTTGTTCGATAAAACTCGAATAGTAGCATGAAATGGGTGAAATTAGGGCTTACAGTGTATTATGTACAGACTTACACTTTGTATTCGCTTGCTAAGCCAACTCTAGCCTTGTGCTTCGTGTAGATACGGTCTTCCAAGTCGACAGTGGTGCTGCCAATAAGATCATCCGGAGACGCCGCCTCATGGTCGTATAGCGAGACGTTCAGAAGATAGTCCTCAGGTAAACAACAATTAAACTCGTACATCCTATCATTAAAAATATTTTCTTATTTTAAGACAAGAATACTCGAAAGTATAGTCTGAAAAAAATCTATTGCCGAGTTAACATAAGGATTCACAAACAATTCGTATAGTACAGTCATTTGGTCCGAAATGTGGTAACCTGGAAAGTTTTCCGAGAGTTTTGCTAATTGGGAATTTTATGGATCATGTGCTCTTTTCGAATTTCAACTTTGCCACCATGAACTTTAGCTGCTCGTGCCACTTTGGAAAAATGTTGCCTTAAAGCAGTTTTATGGCAATATTTGTTTTCCGACTCATAATAACGATTCAATCATTTTGAGTTATTACAAAATTAAACTATAGCCAATTAATTACCAACGATTTATATAATATTTTATCCTTTTTTCCCATAAAGTCAATAGTAAGTCATAGTTTCGGCGTACGAGCGTCGCAATGTACACTATTTACTTTCAATAAACTGCAATTTTTCCAATATGGCAGCGCGAGCGGCAAAAGTGTGAGGTGGCAACGTTGGAATTCGAAAAGCACACACATCAAAACCTACTGGTAAATTTACCACTAAAATAGAGGAAGAAAAGAAAAATGTACAAATAAAAATAAATAATTAAAATAAATATTTTCAGACAATTCACACAACAACAACGAGCCCCGTGGTAAGCTCTGAGCTTGTGTTACGGGTACAAGATATCTGATATACTTAATATAATTAAAATACATATATTTAATTAATAAATTTACTTACTTCCCAAACACAGGATTCGAAGAGCTCGTCATGTATCTGTTATTATTTTCCGAGCGTTTGTTTCCACAACTGATAACAACGTAGGGGTCAGACAGGCCCGTGAAACTACGAGGCGTTATAACGACGCCTCGTATTATGTAAACCCTAACGAGGAACTTCGCCGGGTCGTTATCTGGGTAGTCGTCGAAGAAACTGAAAATAGGAAATAGGCTTAATAATCAAAATTTTTAATTTATAAAGCCTCCGTTTCCAAAACCTAAGTTTCTTTAAAAGTAAAAAGTGATACTATCGGTATATCAGGTTTTCGGTTTTTCTTCCCCACTTTTACCTGTCATAACTATTAAACGCGTCAACCGATTTTCATAAACATCGAAACTCACCTTACATACAATAAAAACGAAATTGAAATCACTTCGTTCGTCTGGGAGCTATGATGCCACAGACAGACAGAAACGTCAAACTTATTATAACACCTTTTTTTTTTTCGTCCGGGTTAAAAAAGAAAGTGGAAAGGGCCGAATACTCAGTGCCGTTAATCAGTAATTAATTATTAAGAAGTCGGTTGTTCTTATTAAAATACACTTGTAAGCACACAGCGACATTGATCTGTAGTTATCATTTAGGTATTTAACTCGAGAAACCACTGATCCGCTCTAAGGCAATATCATTGAGCGCAATTTGGAGAAGCTTTCCAAAATCTTAAATATATATTTATGAATACGTTGGGTTGTTGTTTTTTTTTCCTTGCAATAATAAAATCTCTTATTTCTTGCTTATATTACTGAATTACTTAAAACACACAATAAGCCTTATTTTGCGATTATTAAAGAGATATGCAAGGGTGAAAAGCTTTTATTGAACTGTTATTCATCAGATAAGTCTTAGTTTAGGTTTATGAATACAGTCTTTATCAAACGTTCTATTGACATCCTATACGCCTAAAATAAAAAATTTAAGTGTGAAGTGTGGGGATTAAAAATAATAATAATTTACGGTCAAATTAACCACCTCCATTTTTCAACTCGGCAAACTATTGAAATTATTTCACAATATGAAACACCAGATACCTAAAATGATTAAAACTATGTTGGCGCCCTACAAGGAGGAACTCACCCTCTCGCCAATTTGACACCACTCGAGTTTACAGCTATAGTGTCCTCCGGCGGGGGCCATTTGTAGATAGCAATGCCTGCTTTCATATTGGCACAATGAAGCTTCTGGTTGCTTTCTAGAATACCAGTTTTATCATCGCAATACAGCTTAAAAGTTCTACACCAATCCTTAAACTTGAAGAATTCCGGCTGATTTTCTAATTCCGATTGATATATCTGCAAGATTGTCTTTTCGTTACTGTATCATTGAAAAAGTGGATAAGAACAAGAGCAAGATTATAATTTTCTTAGAGATCTATTATATTTTATTTGAATATTTATTAAACTAGTCCATTGAAATCCTACGTTAAGCTTCCTGCAAACTTTCTTTTTTATCATTTCTAACAATGTATTAGGGGGTCTTAAGATCGAAACTTCAAGTTTGTGGGATATCCACTCTTTTCCCCCGGCCGCCATCTTGGAAAATGTGGTGCTAGGGGTTTTCGTACTTCAACTTAAGTTAATTTTAAACTCTTAATATCTTAACAAGAAAATTGCGTCAAGGAATGTAAATTAAATGTATTATTTGGAATAAACGTACACAAACTAAATAAAGGTAGTTAGAAATTTATAACAAACCTTAATTTTCTGTATATTTTTATCTTCACATTTACGACCCTGAAATAATAGACAAATCATAGATTGAAATACGTCGCCTAGAAACCTTATCTATTGAGAATTATTATTACAAATTTCAATTTAAATTAATACTAATTAAATATTTTATTACTAATTATTACTAATGTAATAATGTTGTCCTGCATTGACTAGAGTACATAACTGACCTACTATGATAGACCAGTTTAACAAAGCAAGTTAACAATTGAGAGAATTAATTTCCAACATGAATACGTAATTTTTATTATATTGTGGTGCTGTCTATTTAAAGGTAGGTAATTTTTAGTTTTACTTTTGCCAAAAAGTGGACAATAATTAGGTGATTGTCAAAGTTCCGGAATATCGTCCCGGGAAAATGGCGTATCCAAGTTATTCTTTATATAAACACTAGCGGCACGCCCCGGCTTTGCACGGGTAATAATTATTCAAATTGTTTCAAAATTATTCGAATTTTTCTCGCCGTAAAAACCATCCTTAAACTACAACGAATATTAAAAAAAATAAATTGGCTAAATTGGTATAGGCGTTGTTGAGTTATGCGCTTAGCAACACATTTTGCGATTCATTTTTAACCCCCGACAAAAAAAGAGGGGTGTCATTGTTTGACGTGTCTATCTGTCTGGGACATCATAGCTCCCGAACGGATGAAGCGATTTCAACTTAGTTTTTTTTGTTTAAAAGGTGAGTTTGGCGCGAGTGCTCTTAGACGTGTTTCATGAAAATCGGTTGTGCCGTTTAATAATTGTGGGGGTTAGAGTGGGGAAGGAAACCCGAAAATCTGCAAAAATCGCATTGCGTGAACATTACACATTATTATGGTGTTTTACTTTTAAGGAAATTGAAGGATTCGAATCGGGGGTTTTTCTTATATTTTTAATTTAGATTTATTATTTATAAGAAGATTAAGGTAAGAGAAAACATACTATTGATTGCAATGCTCAAATTGGTGTAACCGACAACAAACATAAACTTGGTCCGGGTCAATTGGTGTAACGTTAGTTTTTTGAAGAAAGTTGGTTTTATATTGGTGTATGTGTGGTTATAATTCTTCGTTCAAGCTAAGAATTAGTGTAAGAGCAATGCTGGTTTGCCAAGATACATACACCAACTTAACCTTCTTTGGTCATAGGATAGGAATACAACAATTCGACTTAGGTATCTAAATGGATCACATACCTACTCAGTTACAACATAATTTCGACGGAAGTCTGCAAATTCACAGTTAAAATGTGTAGCGTAACTATATTTTTTAAAAGCTAGAATTCTATTACATATAATGCTATTCGAAAGACCAAAAAAAAAAATTAAAAAAAACTGTATACTCAACTTATTTTACGTGTTTTGGTGGTTAACCCAATTGAACCTGCAACCGACGATAATGTACAATATCTATGCTATATGCTAGGGTTTAGTTCTGGAAATAACTTTTTAATGGGGTTAGTTACCTGTTAACGAATTATTAACTACTAACTAAGCGTCAAAATATTATCAAGCGACAATTTTTTTATTTCCGCACACGACCATTCAGTAGGGAGCCGATCCCGCGCGGCAGATTATTTCGTGATCTTAACCCCGCTTATTGTCACAAAACTATAATAGTTAGAGATATGATGTCAGGACGTTTTTTGTAGATAATGATAAGTTCTACAAAGTTGTAATACATCACTTTTTTATTTATTCATTAGTTTTCGCAGCATTCGCGATTAAAGAAAGATTTAAGGTTTAATATTTCAAAAAAATCGCTTATTGTCACAAAACTATAATAGTTAGAGATTATGATGTCAGGACTTTTTTGTAGATAATGATAAGTTCTACAAAGTTGTAATACATCACTTTGTTATATATTCAATAGTTTTCGCAGCATTCGCGATTAAAGAAAGATTTTAGGTTCTTTTTTTTCACCTTGGGTTACATTATCGGAGTTTGGTAAGGAATCATATTATTTTTGAAAACGAAATATAGCCTATGTCACTCAGGGATAGTGTAGCTTTCGAATGGTGAAAGAATTTTTTAAATCGGTGCAGTAGTTTCAGAGCCTATTCGAGACAAACAAACAAACAAACAAACAAACAAACAAACAAAAAATCAAACATTTCCTCTTTATAATATTAACTGACCCAAATGTAAAAACTTTTATAAGTAAAATCTTATGGGTACCTACTGTCTAATTTAACTGATATTTGTAGTACCTACATGTTACTAAAATAGAACCAGGAGTGAAGAGTACCGAGAACAAGTGCTCAGTAGTAATCATGGCTAATGGACTGCTCAAATCAAAATATTATTCCTTCCGTCACAGACATCACAATCAAGAACTTTTTTAACAATATTCAGAATAATTTATTAACATTTAAAATGCTTTATTCATGTGATTCACCATGCATGTGCATGTGTGGTCAACAAGTCGCAACACCACATTGTTGGTATTAATTTTTATGAAAGCACCGCATTGATTTCCGTGACCACGCCGCCATAGTGAGGACCACCAGACATATGTACATCTACCTAGATAACGTAAGTATCACGATTTGTATTGAAACCAAGCGTGCCAACTTTTGCCTGTATTATGAATTTGAAGTGATGCGCGACAGTATTGCTTGTTCCAGTATCTATCGTCTAAAGTCAGATCAAACGTCCAACGAAAACGAGGCAGCGTAATGTGAAATGTGAATATTTTATTAAATAACTAGCGGCCCGCCCCGGCGTCGCACGGGTATAAAATTTTCCCGGAAATTATTCAAATTTTTCTTGCCGTAAAAACCATCCTATCTCTCAAGTTGGATCGAACTGCACATGGTGTGCGAATTTTATTATAATAGGTTAAGTGGTTTAGGAGTCCATTGAGGACACACATTGTGACACGAGATGCATCATAAAATACAGCTCATTATTTTTTGTCACATTTGACCGGTTCGAGTCCCGACTGAGGCAAGCAATTTTTCATAAATCCTTAAATGCAGTATTTATTGTTTTTAAAAACAAAGGAAAGTCTCCCTTACACAAAATGTGCTATTTACAATATTTAGGGTAGTTGCCATCCATGTGGCATTCGATTTTTCCACCCTGTATATTACCTATTCACTAGCATAACTGCTAATTAGGCGCATCGCGAAATGGACAAACCGCTACTTATGCGTATACTTGAGGCATAAGTTTGAGACATATTGTGATTTATGTGACATTTTTATGTGTAATTAATAGGGCAATAGGGATTATGCTGAAACAAATGATTTTTTTCATAACTTCAAATGAAGTGAGAATTTCAAATGAATTTGAATTATTCAGATTAAGTTTTAGGAAGGTCAGACCAGAAGGTATAAAATAAGTACTCGACTACTGTAATGTTAAAGGTATAATAAATAACAATATTCGCTGCCTGCTGATGTATTTTTTAATTACCACAACCTGCATGTCTTCAGGACAAGAGTGAATAGGTACCTTATCTATGTGACCTTATCTGTGTCCATCTTCATCCACATCGACCCTTACCATCATTTGAGATTGTAGACAAACATAAATCTCCTACAAAAAAAAAACAATCCTAACCTACTGAACAGGGATCTAACAATTGTGTTGAAATAATCAACAATGCTTCCCAATGCCACTAACCCCACGCGAATGAACTCGCAAGCACTACTAGACTTAAATATTATTTTAATAAAAAAAAAACAACGGACTAACTTTCAGAGACGCAAAAAAGCGAGGCCACCAGTCTTCATTCTCATCCATAGGGGTACAACAATTCTTAGAAACTTGTGCGTAAACTTTGTGCTTACAAACCACAGGAAGAAGCACAAACTCTTCTTCGTCACTTTGCTTAGTGCATAATAAACTTTTTAAAAGCGATCGCTTTTTAGAAACCCGAGTTGTCTCGTATTCATCTTCTTTGCACACTAAGACATTATCTGATGACGTCGTTGGTTTCTTGACATACAAATTTTCGGCAACTATAATTAATTAGTATCAAAACAATAAATAAACCTTGAAAGCTAACATAGATTATGTCGTGTATTATCAAATACAAAGCTCTATTTAGATTTATAACGGGATTTTTTAATATGATTGATTGCCTGTTGAGCTTTAGTTCAACGCATGTAACTTTCGATCTCTGCCAACTTTTTGAGTATTTATTGCAAGTATTAACGGAGTGCAGACTTTTGACAATTTCTATGCAATTCATCGCATATCGACGAATATCGCATTAATGCCGACTTATTACCATTCACGGCTATTCAATTAAGTAGGTATATTTTCGCAGACTACCGATGTAATGTTTATTGGTTTACTACTTGAGCGTCCTTGGCAGCTGTAGCTGTAACAGTCAAATCCAAAGTTCCTCTGCGCGCGGGGTTGATTATTTTCCAAAATTTTATCAATTTCTTAAACATTATTTTAAGTTACGCTTTGGAAGTTCAAAGCGGCGGAGTTCAAAAGGCGGATGAAAACGAAGTAATGGAACTCCTATGGTTTTCGAAGTCAATTACAAATATGACAATATATATCAAAAGTGGTTAATAAGCAATGTATTGTTAAGAAATTTTCACAGAAGACCTGCAGGACTTTTGGGAAAGTTTGTGGTAAACAGCTCTGGACAAGGATTGTTGGATGGAGTTGGGGGAGGAGTTTGCCCAGCAGTGAAGCTACATAGACTAAAGAAAAAATAAAAGTTGGCCCTTTGTTACGCAAACATAAATAATCCTTTATAAATCTAAATAGTGTTGATAACTTTGAAGATGTCGTCTCAATGCAGAGGCTTTCTCAGAACTCCGTTTTATTAAATTTATGCGGCATTTATATTAATTTAAAGACATTCTATTTTTATGTCTACTTTTAAGCTTATAAGGTCGCAAGATATTTACGAAATATAATTGTGTGCACAAGGATATTTTTGAAGATCATGGTTTAAAATTACACAAACCTTTAACTCCAAATCTTAGAAACCCAAAACCAATGAAATTGCACTTTTTGCGAAATAACAATTATTATATTATTACCTGACTGATTTACGAATCTGACGAATTAATTGGCAAAATATAAACGATATTTTAAGGTGAAACTGACCTTTTTCAAATTGCGCAGTGACTACTGAAGCACTTCTTATAGAAGCGTCTCTAGCATAGCTAGGCAGCCAATCCACCATGTACTTGTGTAGACTTTTAACAACTTTCGTGCCTTTATACAGGGTCCTTCCAAACGTGCTACTATCACATAACTGTATCATAAGCGGCGGGCAATAGGCTTCGTTTAAAGGCGCTTCGAATATTTGCGAAGTACGACCATTAGGAAAATTGCAGTTCGATTTTCTCTCGCATATTATATCAGATTTGACGCAAAGTTCGTCGATTTCAAGTACTGCACATGGTTTTTTAGTAACTGACACATCGCGCAGACCCCACCAGTAAATATCAATTCTAAAAAAACATATTAATATATTAAAATGTATTAAATAATAATAATGGCCGGAGATCGGCAGTTGTGGAAAAAAATAGGGGAGGCCTTTGCCCAGCAGTGGGACTCGGGGGGCTTAAAATAATAAAATAATAACAATAACTTATAAATACTAATCCCTTAATCAAATAATTATCAAGTTCTTTTTAACGATTCTGTACTAAATTAAATACGATGTATCAGTTCTGAATACCTACCTATTATTTTATGCAAACAGAAATGAAATACTCGAATTTATCCTTCAAAATACAGAATAAAAATAATACTTGAATGTGATTGGTTTCGGCATAAGTGATGATGGAAGAATTTCCGGTGTCATATAGTCTTGGAGAACATCGTCATTCAATGTATCAACATTCGTTACATCCGCTGTCGAGTACACGGTTGATTTCAAAAATGTTTCTGGAACCTATTGAAATTCATAAATCATCTTACTAATTTTAAGTTGATATTTTGTCTTTATGGGACCGCGTCTATAAGCGCGAGGGAAACGCGACGAATCCGCCCTTCCCTCGTCGGGTTATCTCCACGAACGAGCAACTAAGTTGCCAGCGAATTGCCGCGTGCTCGCTGAAAGGTCGCCACGATCCGCGACAGGCTCGCGACAAGCCTGCGGCGAGTCCCCAGCGAACCCGCGACGAGTGCGTAGTGTGCTCGCCACGATATGACGATTCGCCCGCATCCAACCACTTGTAGCTCGCCGCGATATCAACGTCGTAATCGGATACACCACATCATCGACATTGTCGCGATTTTCACGCTCGTGGAGATGGTCCCTTACTTTTCTACTACTTCTTTCACGCTCAAACGTCCGAACCATGAGTTTCCACTTACGAGTACGTCTTACGATAGATTTTTAACAACTAACATTGTATCTTTATCTGTATAATGTATGGGATAACAACATGCTATCTCCAACAGTCGTAAGTGGCAACTTGTGGTGGGGCTTTATTAGACTGAAAGCTTAATCTGTACGGCAGTGTAGCGTGAAATCTGGATTTGCACTGTCTATTTTTTCTATTCGGACCATTTCGTAGCCACATTTCGGATGCCGTTTCCTTATGGGAATTTATAGTCCCGTTTAGTTTATGGATACGAAACGAGTCTCGAGACGTTCTATCACATTTCGTAGCCAACTTTCATAACCAGCTTCCGTATGGGTTTTCCTAACTAGGTACGAAACGGGAATTTTAAAAGGGTATATTTAAATTTAGAGCTTCTGATATTGGTTAAGCGTAGGTATTATTTTGAATTGTTCTGAACCCCTATGAAGACTGAACTAATAGATAGATTATTTTCTTTCGGTATACATTTTATTGAAACAAGCTGAATAAATAACTTTATAAAAAATGGTGAAATGTAAAAGCTGAGTAAGCAATGTTAATAAAGTTCTATGTGCTTAGTTATTTGACTTACAAACCTACGTTCGTAACAGTTTTAAGGTCCAGTTTGATACATTATAAATAAGAAATATGAAAGTTAGTCTCATTTCATATATAAGTCTTATATCATTTCATACTATACGGGGTTTAAATTTCCATACGGTAGCTGGCTCTGAAAGTGGGCTACGAAGCGTGAATAAATATCTTATTTACCTAGCTGCAAAACGGGATTTTGAGTTCTATACAGTAGGTGTACAACAGTACAACTTTCACGCAGGTGCAGGTTCGAATCTTTTTCTGCATTAATTTTAAAATAGATTAACCTAAAAAGTGAGGTTTATCACTGATTAAAAATCATTAAGATATACAGTAGGCACTCCAAAATTTTGCTATATAAAGGACCGAATTTTTTTTACTGCTAGAATAAGGTAAATACTGAAATTATAAAATTATTGTATAAAAATTACATACTAATTAATTCAATAGTACCTCAAGAAACTGCGCCGACATTAATATTTGTCCCGTCTTTTCAGTATCGTTGTTGATATCGAACCATTGCAACTTAGGTGCATGTACAAAACTGACTCTATCGTCTACAACCGGTTGTACCTCTGCGCGACCTATGAGTTCCTTTTTACCCTGTGAGTTAAATTGAACATCCATGTCAGTAAGTACGTGCCGTTTTCACGTAACGTGGAAATACAGAATGATAAAACAATATCTGTTTTTTTAAGTAGCACAAATAATCTTTAAAACTACTATAGGTTCTATAAAAGCTTACCTACAGTTGCTTTTAGATAAATTCTTACCGCATTATCTGTGTCCAGAACTTCTAAAAGGATACTTGGTGTACAAGACTTAAGACGATGTCTAGAAATGGACACCATGCATTTTATTTTGATTATTACGTTCCAAACAGGATTCACCGTATTTGGTTGGGCCTAAAAATAATAGAATATGTATGGAATATTTATTACTGACATATACAATTAATTGACAAAAAGACAATGGAATAAATTTATAAGTCGTTTCATATCTGGCGGAAATATGGCTTTGTGTGTAGCCCTCTTATTCATAAACACTCATTTTTCTGGATTATAGAATTGGGTAAGCGCTAAAAGACATAACGAGCCTAATTAGGCCGTATTTTGCGACTATTATAGAATAAAACTATCATGGTTATCAATATTATTTAGATTTATAACGGGATATTTACCATGATTGATTGTCTTTCGAGTTTCCTGATAACCGATAGTGTGTTAGTGGGGTGTGAAACAGGTCCCAACTCTAGTGATGCATCGACTCGTAATAAAAGAGTGAGAACGAGGGAAGATCTATTTGTCTGCAAATAAAAATATTACTCCAATCGCTGCTGCTTCAGTTCAACCGTGGTCATGGCGCATATAACTGTGCTGAAATATCAGGAAACTCGAAAGACAATTGACCATGGTAAATTACCCCGTATAAATCTAAATAGTATTATAGAATGGTAAAAAGCTTTTATTTAACTGTTAATTAGCAGATTTGACACAAATTAAAGTTTATTATTTACGTTTTTTATCAAACTTTTCTTAACCTCCTCTAAGTTTAAAATAAAAAGTGGTATCATTTACGAATACGGAGGTAAAACAATTTAATTATAATTTCATCACATATAACCAAATAAACTAAATGCCTGATAGTCAAGACTATTAAACAACGGAATGAAATTATTTCCCCTGCTCCCTTGCGCCTGAATTGTAGGGAAAACACACTAAGCGTCCATATCTTTTAGGAAAACAAACACGCTACAATCAATATTTTGAAATACAATTTAAACATTTCCACTTACCTCAGTTTCCTTCACAGAGTTTAAAGTATTTACTCTCACAAATGGACTTGGCAATTTCGCAGTCTCCGAACATACATTTAATTTAGCTCGGTGTAGAAAAACTCGACATATCAATATCTTTAAAAGAATCATTTTGTTATCCATTATGTTTGGATTACTTATGTTATTTAAAAAAAACATTAAAGGGCGTTTTTTCTTTGCGTGTCGTTATATTACAAGGAGAAAGACTTCCTTATTATTTACTGATAACGAGCTTTGAATAGCGCCCACGCAAAAAACGTTGCAAAAAAAATATAAGTGGCACGGTTACTAAAGGTTGTTGTATTGAAAACTACTAAATGGAAAGGCTTTGTAAAAAACTATGCCACTTTTTATGTTTTCATATACTACTAGTGGCCCGCCCCGGCTTCGCACGGGTTTTTATTCAATTTTTTTTCCCGGCATTTATTCGATTTTTGCGACTATCATTTGAGATTTGAACTATCCTATCTCTCAAGTTGGATCGAACTGCACATGGTGTGCGAATTTTATTATAATCGGTTAAGTGGTTTAGGAGTCCATTGAGGACAAACATTGTGACACGAGATTTATATATATTAAGATTTAAGCGATTTTAATTTTTAATTATAATTTAGATTTTAGATTTATTTATACGATTTTAAAGTTGAGTAAAACATGTTTGTATAAAATAAATATTAATAAGCGTGATATAATAAAATCCGATTTGAATTAGCTATACTAGATTCTAAATTGTAAATTTGTGGCTAAAAAGTGGATATTTAGAAATTTGTGTCATGGGTTCAAACCCGACACGCACCGCTGTATTTTTTCTTCTTGAAAAATGTATGTGTGCTTAAAAATAGGTGCTTTAACGGTGAAGGCAAACATCGTGAGGAAACCGGCATGTTCTGGGAGATTTATCGAGTGAGAGGGTCATGTGACATTCACTAGCCCGCACTTGGCCAGCGTGGTGAATTTAAGGGCGTGACTGTAGCCGCAGTGGTAACGTTAATAGGGTGCTGATGATGAAATCTCCAACAGTAGCGACAGCCCATTGCGGTTGGTTATTTTGTCAATAACAAATTATTTGGAGGAAGATGCAGGGAAGTGGCCTTAGTTATAGATTAGAGCTGATAGAGAGTTCATTTTTTTTTCAATGCGATTTTGAATTTTGCAGTACAAAACGATAACTCCAGTAGTAAAACATGTCGCTATGGTAAGCAAAACAACAAATTTAGCATAATAATTGGATGTATATTCAAATATTGACAAAAACTAGTGCATATGAATAATTAATTCTCAATTATTTCAAAACAGTCCTGTATCCCAATTGTTATGAGTCTGCATTTATAACAAAAATGAGATAGCGGATTTGATGGATGATGCGGTGGGAAATCTTTTTTTTTAAGAAAAATAAGATATTATTACAGTAGCGCAAGCGTGAACTGTGCTTGGTGAAAGATAAATGGCGAAATGGTGAAAAGCCATGGAAATTAAACTTGACTAATTAAAAGCCTACATATTCGAAAGATATTCTAAATGGATCGTTTGATTTTAAAATACAAAAGGTTAAACCACAAGTTATAACTAAATATAAATTGATACTAATTACTTACAGTGGTTGGAGCCTTAACACTCAAATCCAGATCAGTTTCAATAAGGTTATAGTTACTCGGCAAAACTTTATCGAACAAATGCATATGCTTGTATAAGCCCATCCAACTAAGCAACTCGATCTTACCACTAATGCACTTACAAGTGTTCTGAAGTGTGCTAAAATGTTTCGAACACTTCAACGGCTGCAATATAAAAATTATCAACAATGCACTTTTTTAATAAGAACTTATAATTAACCGCATTTTATTTACATCATGAGAATATCATGTGTTCGTATCAAATATTGAAGTTAGTCCGGTGTTTGTCTAATTTAAGTCCTTATGGACAAAGGTTTTTTTTTCACGTAACACCGGGGTGATCTTTGGAACAATTTGAACTTTAGTAAATAAACTGATTACTATAAGTTATTCACCTACCAGATTATAAAAATGGCCATGGACGTTCAAACAATGATTATATCATTATATTTTTGTAACTATTTCATGCATGCAATCGCTGACAGATTAAGTAATTAATTTGTAAAAACCTTAATCAACAGTCTAAATATATGTAGACTAAATTGTTTAAAATGCACAGCAAGGCAACAAATGCTGAGATTGGAAGCAAGAAAATTTATTTAATTAATTATTATTATTCATTGTACAATCTTTAAGAGCGGACGACGATTTGTAAATAATGAGCACTCTACCATCAATCAAAAACTTCGTTTTCATCATAACATTTTAGATTAGAAGTAATGTTGGAGATGTCATCTTTTATTGAAAACGTTGACATGTTCCGATAATTCTACCACTGATTACACTACGCCGCAACATTTTACAACTATATTAGCCGATGTGCTAACTCGATTATGTCCATTTTAACATCGACAACAAAAACAACATAAAAAAAAGTGTGTGTGTGTCAGCTACGACGCACGATTGGAGTTTACTCCTTACGAACGATAATAATTATATACATATATCGAATAGAAAAAAGGGTAAATGAACGCATCTGCTAAAATGATAAGAGAAACAAATATATATCTGTAATTATTCGGATTATTTATATTTCTTCAATAAAGCGTATTACATAAAGTATGTTACAAAATAATATAAATAAAATACAGTTCGGATTATTTATATTTCTTCAATAAAGCGTATTACATAAAGTATGCTACAAAATAATATAAATAAAATACAGTGAGACTACGAAGTATCGCGCAAAGAGGAGACCCGGAGAATGAGATACGCTGTGTAATGTATTCCATCTCATTCTTTTACACGTTCAATCCTACAGATATATATATGTTTGTCTCTTTCTACGTAACGCCTCAACTTTTCGTGTTACACTTGATTTTACTCCTCATAAAATTTCCGTACCGGGCCTTATAACTCAAATCGTTTCTTAAGGAGTAAACTCCAAAAAACGATGAGATGGCTAAGAACACACGACTTTAATTCCGAAGTTCGTGGGCTCAAACCCCACTGTGCACCTCTCGATTTTTCATTTCGAATAATGTTTGTGCGCTTTAAAAACACGTTCTTTACCGTTGAAGGCGAACATCGTGAGGAAACAGGCATATTCTGAGAATTATAAAGAGTTTAAAAGACATGTGACATTCACCAACCCAACCAACCAAGCTTTGGTAAATTAAAGCATAATCTCTCTCGTCAAGTGAGAAGTCCCTGTGTGCAGTGGGAACTTTAATAGGGTAATGATATAAATTTCAACAGTCATCAATCAAGGTATCATTACCAGTTAATTAAAACCAGTGATGCATTAAATGAAGTTGATATAATCTACGCGCCGGCATTTGGCATAGTTTATGATCAATGACATATACATATATGACATATGACAATAACCGGTAGAGTATTTGTAAAATCTCGTAATATGTTTAAAACTTATTTTACGTACTACCTACCGATTTGACCGATATCAATATAATTTGAAGTAAAAACTGTGAAAATATTTTTTACATATCTGTGTGTTTTACAAAGAAGTTTTCGTTTATCTATAGAATCGAAACATACTCGTATTGTGGAAAACACTGAAGTAAAGTACCTAAGCAAAGAAAAAATCAGAAAGACTACCTGCAGACTCTGTGAGTAGGTTATTTTTTAATTATGTTTAATAGTAAAAAAGTTTCTGATATTGGAAAACTCGGAAAGTGGTAGTATATCCACAAATAGCAAACTCGAGATTTTTTGACTTTATATCCAGGCGTTCTAATATGCACAGACTTTTTTCGCCATATGCATATTTTGTGTTTGCGAAACATACAGTCAGTTCAGAATTTACTTTAATGAATTGGTGAGGAGTCAAAAACAATTATGGTGGACTTGGTGTATATTTTATATAGAACATATTAATAAGGCAAAATTTTCTTTGAAATCTTCTACAGGAGGAAGAACGAAACAGTATCATTTTTCAACAAGACAAACAAAGAAAACTTGATCTACATTATGGCAATTTCTCAGGCGTATGTATTGAGAACAATTACTCGTTCGATATATCAGCTTTGGGGGACTCCATATATTACGTGAGATGTTTAAATGTGGCAGGGAGTAAATATCACCCATTTTTTTTCTGAATGTACCTAACAAAAAAGAAGTTCTATTATTTTGGTCCATTTAATCCAGATTATACATGCTTAAGATTAACGAACTTTATAAGTCTCAGAAATATTGATTACTATTCTTAAGTGGTGGTAAATAAAAGCACGAAGCAATTTTTTTTATTTACTATTACAATTTAAGTGCATGCGGTAGCGGGTTCGATTCCCGCTGACGGCACTTACTCCTTGCTCTGGGTGTTGATAAGAAACCAAGGTCTGATTGGGGGATGGGGGAGGGGATTGAATAAAATCTCACGACATCACACCAGGGACAGAAAATAAAAAAACACTTCTTGTAATTTATGGACGTCCTCTTTCTATATATTAACTAAGTTTACTCGGAGTTACAAGCAAATATGCCAAGCCAAGTCACAATACAAGTCCTACCTATACCTATACGATATTAAGTTCTAAAAAGTTTTGATACAAGTTTTTAAAATAATCTAATTATTATTAATCCGTATGATGCTTTGGTTTGCTTTGATAAGAATATTAAAGAGAAACTTCAATTCATACTCATGTATAGTTACGATTACGAAACAATTTTAAAGTTATTAGAACTCTATATTAACATTGACAACCCTCTTTTTTACACGTCTCTTGTATGTCGAGGTCCGCTGTAAGAAAACTCTTTTAGGGTTAAGCTCACCTTTTGTACATTTTGGATTAGTTATAAACTTTTTTTATGTGTATTTTTGTGTGTGCAATAAAAATTTATGAATTTATTTATGAATTTATGACATTTACAACAGATTCTTTTAAATTACCTTCATGTAAATTGTCTGTATTCGATCACGTAACTTCCCACTCTGTTTGGGATTATCAGAATAAATTATGTCTGCCAAAGGGATCTTGCAGTAGGCAACCCTGGAAGAACCATTCAACAACCATATCACCAGATCTGGCCAACCTTCACGAGCCTGTGAATCAAAATATCAACAAACAAGCTGAAATTAAGTCATTATATACTTATAATCCAATTTATGTTATTTTGGGTGTTTTCTATGTATCATATGTATGTATTTACAAAAAAAAATGTATCTATGTAGTATATCAGTCACTTAACACCCATAGTTTTTTTTTTTAAGATCGATAAGCCTTCTTTTGACCACAATCTCACCTGATGTAAAGTGACGATGTGGTCTAAGATAGGACATGAAGACCTAGCCTACCACCAGAGACTGTTCTTAGCACCACCCGGAGGTCACGTGTAAGGATTCAGAGGGTTACCACTTACGGACGTGAACAGACAATACCTCCAAATAGTACAAGCTCTGCTTAGTTTGGGGTTAGGTGATGCTGTGTGAGTACTCCGGATATATATATAATATATTTTTAATTGCTACTTAATGTTTCTAGGATCTTTTTACTGTCCCCATAAATAAGCCTTTTAAGTTGACAATGGTTGTAACGCAACTTTTAATCGACATATCTAGATCCTATACGGTTAGTCGGATCCAAAATGATTTTAAATACGCATTCAACGATAGTTTTGCGACATACATTTTTGTATTTTTTCGAAATGGCGTCCAGTAGTCGCTATGTTGTATTTATACCAAAGAAACGTTTTTAGTGTTAGTCATTAATAAAAATAAGAAAAGTCAATATCTTCGTTATCGATCAATCACAATTAACCCCAGTGCGCGCTGAACAAGACCATTGTTGCAAGTTAATCACTTATGAAACCCCATTAACGCAAACGATTACTTACCGTAAACATCAGATTCCTCAGTTTAATAACGAGATAATTTGCTTCTGCAAGTAAAGATTTTACTTCTTTCTTAGTAACAGTACAGCTGTCTCTCGACGGCTTACAAATTAATGAAGCCAAGTTCATTATTGAAGTATCCTTAACTTTTCTTGTTATTTGGTAATACATTTTCTCCTATAGCAAATAAATCATTATTATAAATAAAAATTGGATTTGTTCAATTACTAAAAAAAATATCAAAGTCAAAACGTTTATTTCCTTAGACGCATATGCATACATGGACAGGTCAACTTAAAGCTAATTTAAATAAAAACTAAGAATAATCAAGGAAATAACATTGTCTTGGCAGTTCGCTTCAATTCGAATTGCGAATAGAATAGCTTTCATCTCTTACGTTGATATTATAACAATATCAGTGTACAACATGATTACCGCATATAAAAAAAATCACATTTATCAAAACAATGCACTGATCAACAAAAAACAATGTGAAATGAGTTCCGCAGAAATTTGATGAAAAAAAAGATTACTATCAAAACTTGAAATAGGTTCGACCAGAATTAGTTAAATACTCATAATGTTGATCATAAAACGGATGTCTGTTAACTTGGAAACTTACTATTTCCTCTTTCTGAAGCATCAGCTGCTTGAGATCGAGATCGGTCAATCGTTTTACATTGTTGGGTTTATGATCAGATACATCTACCAGGTCCAGAAATTTTCGCATGTCTTCCACAGCATCATCCACAGCATTTCTGAGCCTCTCGGTTAGATCGCTCATTATAACGTTCACATTATTTTTTAATTCAGCTCTTACAACCGTCAATGCTTCTTCCTTAAATGAGAAAATACCAGCTTTTTCTTGTATTATAGATGCTACTACTATTTTAGATAATACATATATATTATAGATTTTATATATAATGCTTGTACAATTCGCCATGAGCCATATCTAGCTTTCACCTAATATTTTTCTCAATTTTTTTTTTATAAATTTCAGTTAAAATGTATTCGATCGTCTCTCATTTTAGATTCCCTTTTTTTTTTGTTGAATAGAATGGTTTTTGTGATCTTTTTTTACATGTAGATAGATATAGGCAACAGAAAAATATATTTTGTCATCAGCAAAATCAATATTAAAATAACTCAGAAACAATTTACTTAAAGAAAAAAATTTAAAAACTTTTATTATACTTAAACTTACCCAATTTAAAAAAAAGTAAAGTATAATAAAATAATTACTAAAGAACCTATTACTTCACAAGTAGAAATTAAGAAAGAATATAACCCGACCTACCTTGCGACTTAACTTTTTTGAGAATTATTTTTAAAATTTGACCAAGAACGATGGGTGTTATCAGTTTGACGTGTCTTTCTGTCTGTCTGTCTGTCTGTTACATCATAGCTCCCGAACGGATGTAGCGATTTTAATTTAGTTTTTTTTTGTATGAAAGGTGAGTTTGGACCATGTGTTCGTAGATATGTTTCATGAAAATCGGTTGAGCCGTTTAAAAGTTATGGGGGTGAGAGTGGGGAAGGAAAACAGAAAATCTGCAAATATACTAGTGTGGGGTATCAAATGAAAGCGCATCGAGTCCACATTACATAATATTATGTTGTTTTACATTTAAGGAAATAAAGGCATTAGAATCGGGGGTTTTTCTTAAATTTGAATTTAGATATATTACAAAATAACGTCGAGCTTACCAGTTCTGTAGCCATTACGCGGACCATGCTATTCATAAATATCTTAAATCTAAAATCAGGCAGACGAGTAGCTAGTTGCAACACAGGAAATGCGTTGGACAGATCCAAATAACCATATTCTGGACTACTGTTGTGTACATAAATCCCTTTTGTATAATACAGCTTCTTTGTTTCTGGTAAAACAAAAACAAATTCAAAACAAGTTTCAATCACTAAAGCAAATTGTTAAAATTGTGCGAGGGTGACCACGCTGTCTGTGAAACGAGAGCCACAATAGAACTCCCCTATATAGGTTGAACGTGTTTGCTTTCGTTATTTCTAACGTAACGTGTGCAGTGCTTAAAATTTGTTGACTTAGAATTGATAATACAAACAGCAACTTACTTATTCCATTCATCAATGCGAGAAATTCTGAAACGTAAAAGAAATTGATAGTGAAGTTTTGAATTGACTTCAATTTTGGAAGATAGTTATTTATACTGCCGTGCTTATAAGGAAAAACGATTGTATTACTCTTTTCGTCACATGACATTCATCCCTTCTCATAATATGTCCATTCCATGCCAACCGATTTCCTCTCAACTTCTCTGTCACTGGTGCTACTTTCAAGGTTCCTCTCATATACTCATTTCTTATTTTATCCTTCCATCTCACTCCACACATCCATCTTAACATTTGCATCTCTGCCGCATGTATTCTTCTTTCATTCTTCATCCTTCGATCTTTTTCTGCATAAAAAAATAAAAATAATATAATACATTCCAACAGCTGTTAATGATTGTCCGTAAGTTGATTAATTTACTAGGAAATTAATCAATTTGGGATTCGTTTTATTTCCCTGTGACATATACATACACTAACTGACAAGTAATTAGCTACGCACGACATTATGATGTACTTGCATGCTAGTTGGGGGAGGTCAAACTCGTAAAAATGAATAAATGTTAAAGCTTCGGGCATGTTAGTGTCTCAGTCACCGAAACATACATTTACAAATTATGATACCTCTTCCCATGTTATAGAATTAAAAATAATGATAACATATTAATAATGATAAATATAAAAAAATAATAACAATAATAACTAATTTTTGTTTAACGAATAAGTAAAAAAATATCTTACCTCTACTACAGTGATTGTAGGAGCACGGTAAGTCACAAACAGTCAAAGCCACACCGCTATGTTTACCGATTATGTTTTTATCCAACATGGACACCTCAAATATTGTGCACAATATTGAAAAGTTTTCCCATATCCATAAATCATCCTAAAAATAACAAATTAAAAACAAAACAAGTATTCAGTAGTGTAGGCCTTGGCTCGGTGACGATGACGATTATGTAAATTTCCAACATGTTGTAATCCCATATATTTGACAGATAATATTAACATTTTAGTTGTGAAAAATATGTCAAGTGAATAAGATTACACCATAATGTATATTTAGGTATACAGATAAAATGACAACTCAAGTTTTTCTACTCGGCAGTTACGCGGTTGCACCGTGATGACGTAGTAGAGCCGTTTCAGCAAAGTATTGTATGTATACCTACTGCACTCATATTAAATTTTATATTATTGTAATAGTAATAGTTTATTCAACAACTTATAAAACAGTGAATAGGTTTCTTAAAACTATAACTAACTTTTAAAAATTATTTGAAATACATAAAGAAAAAAAGGACGTGTGGCACTCGGAGACAGCCGCGGTAAAGCTATTGCAAAGCATTTTTCATCAACTTATGCAATTATAATTATATATTTATATTATTTATTCAGTATTTTTTGCATCACAAAGTTGTTGATATCGATCAATAGTGATAATTTTTGAACTATAAGCAGGCATGTGTCACCAGATTGCGGGGCGAAGAAGGGGATTACGCATGCGCAGGAACGCCGATACAACCAATGCCACCTAAAGGCGGGTTGCTGAACTAAAGAGACAAGCGTGCTATTTCAAAAAGTCATTAAATGTTCTGCTATTTATCGATAGATGAAAAAAAAACATCACTCAATTTGCTTCCGTAGTTTTGGTATATGGCACAATGTAGCTCAATAATATATAATTAAATCATCATCATCACCCTATTAACGTTCCCACTGCTGGGACACAGGGACTTCTCTCTTTGACGAGAGAGATTAGGCCTTAATTCACCACGCTGGCCAAGTGCGGGTTGGTGAATGTCACATGCCCTCCAAACTCTTTTTTAAAGTTCTCAGAACATGCCGGTTTCCTCACGATGTTTGCCTTCACCGTTAAAGCACGTGTTTAAAGCGCACATAAATTTCTCAAGAAGAAAAATCCAGAGGTGCGTGGCGGGGTTTGAACCCACGACCTTCGGAATGAAAGTCGAGTGTCCTCCCACTTAGCCAACACGGCTCTTTTATATATATAATTAAATATTAATTATTATTACTTATTATTTTTTTTTTAATTGCTAATGCTATTTAGTAAACATGTTATGTATTTTATTATAAATTTTAGTTTACCTACTAGTAATATAGGTACCTATACATTCATATATATTTTATTTGGTACATCAAAGTGTTACGTATATCGTCGGCTTATTGCAAGAAGTCATTAACCGACAAATCCAAAAGTGTGGCAAAATCAGTTTTAAACTTTTTATGACTTTAAGAGCCCATATCATCCAAACTACGGCAGTTATCAATATAATTTAAACGCCAATATATAGTGATATTTAATTATTATATAAACAGCTGAAATCAGTCTAAATTTAATCATGGCAATTTTTTTAAAAGCTAAAAATGCAAAGATAATGATTTCTTGCGATAAAAAGTTTTGACTAAACTGGAGTTAAGTATTTCTGCAACAAAGTTATTAGTGGCCTCTTTCAAGTAATAAAAGACAAAATAATCTTAAAATAACGTCTTTTATTACTAAAAACTTAAGGAATTACCTTGTTTGTTCATAAAAACTTAATAAAATAACTAAAATGGCCACAGAAATCAATCAATCAGGAAATATTGATATTTCGGTAACTGTCACCTCATCGCTTCCTTTTTTCCCATCAACTTCAGACCACAGGTAGGTTCGCTAGGTTTAGGAGCCTTGGGTGGTTGTTCAACTTTTTTGCAACACGTAAACAACATAAATCTTCGATTGCTTTATCGTTAAAATTCGTATTAATAAAAATAGAAATACCTACTTAACTATTTAATGTAGAATTTGAAACCAAGATAGATTAGCTCATTTCTCAAATTGTAACGAATTAAACAAGTTGGTATTGAAACTTTAAATAGGTACCTAACTGGGTAGTAACCTAGGTATGTACATTATTTTATGTAATAATCATCTATTAATGAGAAACCAATATTCAATGTAATTATTACTACCAGTTTTGAATTGCATCTCATAGCTCTAAAATCATAAGTGTCTAAGTTTTGTAAAACCAAACTATGGAAATAAATGATTTTGTATCTTGTATCTCATAAAACTCGCCGGCAACTTATAAGTAAACAAGCATTACATGTTGGCTTAAATGGTTGTGTGCAAAAGTCATTACATGCATTTTCCTGTATAATTTTACAATAACAAAAATCACTAATAAAACAATACATCATTCAGGCGATTTCAGTCTTGTATTAAGTTGTTTGCCATGTTTCGGCAAAAGTAATTAATGTGTATATAATGAATTCTATAAAAACGTTACTCGTTTTGATAGAAATCATTAAAAACCGTTAGTATTTTTTTTCCCAAATAGTATGATACGTCAAAACTAGTTAAGTGCAAATAATGAATTCAAGCAAAACTTAATCCACGGTTTGTAAACGTAAAAGCATTTTTAAAATGTTGATATGTCACATAAATGAATTATGTATGAAAATAAAAATGACAATTGTGTTTTGTTTTCTTTTGGTAAAATATATTAATGTAAGTTAATGAATTTTATGAAACCAGATTGACCAAAAATGCAGTTATTGACTTTATTACCAAGCCATAACTTCTAAGTTTGAAGAGCTACAAATTAGTGAGTTTTACCAAAATGTAGAGCTCATCGAGACGAACTCATTGGTGTATCTAACGCAGTTAGTGACTTCTTGCGACTAATGACTTCTTGCAGTAAGCCGACGATATATTAATATTCGTATAATATACATAAAGGAGTAAAAGTGAATGATATACAGTAGGTATAGCTACTGCACTCGCATTGGATTTTAACTACCTTGATTAAGTGGGTGCCAGGCATCCGTCAATCTCCTATACCTACGCGATAATTGCCAACAGAGCGCGTCGAAAATTGCCTACTATTTGATAAAATTCAATTGGTATCATAATCTGTTAGGGTTGTCTCGTCCTCGCAGGTCTTGTACACGCGTAGCGTTCAATTACAATTGCATATTCTGTGTAAAATATGATCACTTGATATGAGTCATGTGAAATATATGCAATATGAGGTAGGAAAGGTTTTGACTGATAATGAATAGATAAAAGAACGTTGAAAGGAATGTTTCAATAGGTTGAGCAGATTGTTGGTCTATCACCCAACAATATGGGTTTAGACAAAAAGAGGTAAATTTTGATGAAGTCAAAAATGTTTCTAATGATTATATATGTAAAGACTGGAAAGGTTGTGCGACCAGGTGGAACCAGTGGATTTATGGAAGTTTCTTAAAATTAATTAATGATTTTGCAATTATCAATATATATATATATATATATATATATATTTTGCAATGATTGCTATTATTATATAATAATAGCAATCATTGCAAAATCATTAATTATTATATATATATATATTGTATATTGCTGCATTGTCACTTAATTAACTCATAAAGCGTACAGCTCCGGGCACCAAATAGGTGATAGGAAACGTGATTTTGTGCCTTTCTTGCTTATTATTAATACTCGTAACGGCAATATAGAGAAACCTGAAATATTTACAAAATTGGTGCATATGTTGTGTATTATTATAATTTCAAAAATAATAAAAGCTCTTTTATAAGAAAAAATCCAGGAGTTGACAACCCTATGACGTGACAATCCGGCCATTAAATAGATTGACCTACATGTAAAATAACTCGGTAAGCACAAAGTTTTTGGCAAGCTGAATTGTACTTTGTTCCGAGACTGCAAGAGTTGCTTTTTAAACAACTTTTATCGTATAGTGTCGCTTACCAAACCTTATAAATTACTGAAGAATATTCGAATAATGAACTACAAAAATTAAGTTGATTTTCCTTGGAGATAGTAGTTATAAGATAGAGGAAAAATTGAGAATCTACGATTATGTAAAGAAAGAGCAATTGGTAAGAAATATAAACTGATTTCGTTAAAATTACCAAAAATTGTTCCAAAATAGCAAAAAAATTGGCAACAAATAAAGTTTCAGGATCATATTTCATAAATTTATCGAAAAATCGTTATTTAAGATGTACCTTTTTATGCTAGATAAGCCATAATTAATTTTACCACAATCTCACCTGATGTAAAGTGAGGATGTGGTCTAAGATGGGGCATGAAGACCTAGAAGGCAGATGGCTTCTCCGAACCACATGTTACGAAACATGAAAATAGTTGTAATTACCTTGTTGTATTTACCTGAATACCCATTTAATTAAAAAACAAAACGACATTACAATACTTAATCACTTATGGTTTACCATAATTACAGGAGCCACAGGTTCTACGCTTGTACTCCTCAGTGCCTGTTGATAATAAGGCACCACAGTCTTCAGAGAAACAAGAAGGGCTCCTTTATAGAAAGGACCATCGTCTACTGTAGCTCCTAGACCTGACGCAGACGAAAACCCATACATGTGCAGCAACGCCGGCCCGAAGGTTGGGACAAATCCTGAAACACACAAGAATGTAAATGCTCATAGGGAATGAGTGCCCTGCTTCACAAAGACGCCATGACGACGTCGCCGGCCACGCGTCCAAGCAGTTATTATTGAAATGGATGGATGCTAAACTTAGTTTACAATATACAAACAAGTTAGTAACTGAATGAGTACCACACATATCAATATTTACTGCCAGGACATGCAGCTAGCGTCGCGTCGTCGCAATGGCGTCCTAGTAAAGCAGGGTTCTTAGGAAACCCTATTCAATTCAATTCAATTCATTTATTTCACTTTTGGGACATTAAGAACACTTAGTTACGTCAATAAATTATTACATACATTATTATTTAAGAACTAATTAAAATTAAAATAATCAATTAATAGTGCAGCTGAACAGTCGCTTTGTCAAAGTATGTAGAAGCAGCTGTAAAGAGGCCTTGTCAAATTGTCCTACACAATCTAGAATAAACAATAATCAATTATTTTAACTCAATATAAATATGTAAACAACTTTTATAATATGGAAACACCATTATGGGCCAAAGTAAATTTCAATTTTATTTTACAGAAATATGGTACAAATTATTCTTAATATTTAAAACATGTCTACATAATTGTTGCTGCTGTTCATCAGGGAAGCATCTGTCTGCAAAGTAAGGATGACTTGGAAATGTAATCAGTACCAATGCTCAATGTAGGTCAACCAGGCATTTTAATTATGTTTAATACAAGTATTAGGAATTATTTCGCCTAACTGTCAAATGTTTCTTTTCGTATTATTTTTAAGAGACGAGAGAGACTAATATATAGTGTACGTGTATCCACTATTTTTTCCACTCGTTTAGTTTAGTAAGGAAAATGGATACTGGTGGCAATTGGCAACATGCATAAACTATATATTTTGAAAACGGGTTCTACTCACGTGAATTGAAACGATATTATAGGCTCTCCCGCTTCCCAGCTGCTGATTCCTTCTTAAAATCATAATATCGTTACAATTCACGTAAGTAAACTCCGTTTTAAAAATAATAGTGCGAAGGTTTTGAGAGTGAAATACTTAAACTAATTAAAATGTCGTTAAATTATGATAGAGCCATACATTACAGTCACTTAAATAATTCTACGTCATGTTGTGAATTGCTTTTACAAGTTTTTACGTTATAGTAGGTACTGTATCTTTACCAAAATCTACAGTTGTTGCAAATTATTATTGTTAAATTACTCTAAAAGACAAGGTTAGAGACTACCTAGATATATGAGATTAACTTGAGGTTACCATTTTCTCCGTCGTGTGAAATCTTATCCAATCTTAAGTGAGCACTGCCCAGCACCCTATTGAAGGTATCTAACGAACACACATCAAGTCGAATCAACTGACAAACATTGGGAAATGCTTCCACTATGGAAATTTGCTCACAGTACAATGGGTTGTAGTTTCGAAACTGTGCAGCTGTTTTGGCCTGAAAAGTTACTTTTAAGAACACAGAGAGGTATCAGGTATTCATTCATCTCTATAAAAATATAAAGATCGTTTAAAAAAACCAAATCCTCTAATAACATTTCAGGGTTGTCCCTATCCTATCAGCAGATTTTGTCATAGTGACAAACCCTTGGCTTTTGAATAAAACATACATTTTCAAAATCGGTTCAATAATTACCGAGATATCGCGTAATAAACATACAAAAAAAATACATTCAATCGAATTGAGAACCTTCTCCCTTTTTGAAGTCGGTTACGAATTATTTTACCGTTAGTCCGCAGAAAGACACTTTGAGGTAAGTATTAGGCGGTTTGACGACGGCGACACCACGGTTTCCAGGGTGATATCCAGCAAATAAACCAAAAGCCCCATGGATAGTTATCAAATACTTCGCTGTTTGTTGTTCAGCACCAGGCGGAGAAGATGAAATGTTCCTATCGAAGCAAAACATACCAGGTAAGGGATTTAAACGTTAGAAAATTAAGGATATTTTAAAAGTGTGTTGTGGATGCGACATTCGATACCTTACAACGTGTTGTACATGAAATTAAATCGAAAAAAAACACAGTTGTGTGGGGCGCACCTCCAATCACTATGAATGCGAGTAATTAAAAAAAGCAATTGGTGTATGCAGACAATTAAAAATCTTAAAACAACGATATTCATTATAATCGTAATATTTTCAAATTACTCTTATTCGGAAGAGTGAGGGTTTTTTGCGACTTGGTAAAGTATCGATAGTCACACACTGTATCATCATCATCATCATCATCATCGTCATCATTCGCACCCTATTTACGTTACCACTGCTGGGACACAGGGACCTCTCTCTTGACATGAGATTGGGCCTTAATTCACCACGCTGGCCAAGTGCGTGTGGATAATGTCCTTCAAACCCTTCAAAGTTTATAGAACATGCCGGTTTCCTCACGATGTTTTCCTTCACCATTAAAACAGATGCTTAAAGGCACGTATAATAATTATCCCAAACTGTATGTTTAAGTATTAATAATAAATTTTTTTTTTAAATCTTGCCTTTGGATTGTTCCAGTTATTCAAAAGTCCAAACTCATACAAATGAAAGCCTTTTATAATGTTAAATATTTTTTAACTTTTTACGCTTTATTACAGCATTTTTTTCTAGAGAATATATCACACATCCAATAAAAAACGGTTACAGATACCGAAAACTATAACACCTTACATTAAATGCAAAATTATCGAACAAGTTGAAACGCAAAACGTTTGTTATTATAGTCGACGTAAATGGTTTCGCGTATACAAAAAGTCGCGAATACAATCACAAAGTTTATTGGGAATGGTGAATCGAGCGAAAGTAGAGTAATGTTTAAGTGCACTGCGCGATTAACGACCAGTGAACTTTTAGATTAATGAGATCTGTAGTATGTAATGGGGAACACAATCACGAAGTCATTTCGGAGAGAGCGTCATCATTAACACCCTATTAACGTTCCCACTGCTGGGACACAGGCACTTCTCGCTTGACGAGAGAGATTAGGCCTTAATTCACCATGCTGGCCAAGTGCGGGTTGGTGATTGTCGATGTCCTTTAAACTCTTCAAAGTTCTCAGAACATGCCGTTTTCCTCACCGATGCAGAGGTGAACCCACGACCTTCAGAATGCTATAATGCTATGAATAAAAAACTATTGAGAGTTTGAAGGACATGTGACATTGACAAAGCCGCACTTGGCCAGCGCGTGGTAAATTAAGCCTAATCTCTCTCGTTAAGAGAGAAGTCCCTGTGACAGCAGTGGGAACGTTAATAGAGTGATGATGATGATGATATATATTTTATGCATATACTAGTGGCCCGCCCCGGCTTCGCACGGGTTTTTATTCAATTTTTTCCCCGGCAATTATTAGATTCTCGCCTTTTAAACCTTCCCTAGACCTCCACGAACATTTCAAGACTATGATAAGATAAATCCGTTCAGCTGATCTGGAGTTTTAATCAGACCAACGAACAACAATTCATTTTTATTTATATAGGTAGATTATTATATATATATATGTATATATATGTATGATTACCCGGTCACTCTCTTCTGTATTCCCAGCATCGGCATATCCAATACATCTTCTCGACAAATGATGGATATGTCCACTTTTAGGAAGCCCACGGCGCCCGCTTCAGGCTCCCGGGGAAGGGTCAACTGAGACCATTTATGGAACACTTGATGATCTGTAAAATAGCATTGCTGTCGTTCAGCAATCAGACTTCCCATCTCTAGGCTTGTAAATTAGTGACCTTATGGGGGACCAATTCTTTAACTCCGTAATTGTATTAATTTAACGATCGTTATAAGTTTATTTTAAAATGTAGTAACGTGTGGTTTAATGTTTATTACATAACTGTTTTAGTGTAAAAAACCTCTGATACGTTACGAACTCAACCGTTCTTGAAAACTCAACCGTTCCTGAAAACTCAACCGTGATGAGCAGTCGTTGCCAGGCTTACTCCACCAGCTCGTGCCGAACGGAAACCCTAATAAGGTTTATTCGAGTAGAAAAGGCAGGTCAGCACCGTAACAACAAAAAAAAAATGTTTATACATCATCATCATCACCTTATTAACGTTCCCACTGCTGGGACACAAGGACTTCTCTCTTGACGAGAGAGATTAGGCTTTAATTCACCACGCTGGCCAAGTGTGGGTTGGTGAATTTCAAATGTCCTTCAAACTGTTTAAAGTTCTCAGAACATGCCGGTTTCCTCACGATGTTTCCTTCACCATTAAAGCACGTGTTTAAATCGCATATAAATTTCTCAAGAGATATCCAGAGGTGCGTGGCGGGGTTTGAACCCACAACCTTCGGAATGAAAGTCGAGTGTCCTCCCCAATAGCCAACACGGTTTATACATCACTTTCATGGAAATCGTGTAAGCCATTTGAAAGATATGAAGATTTGTTTTAGTCCATTTACTTGATATCTAAGCTAAGGGCGCGGGTTATAAAATAAATGGCCCAAAAATCCCCTGGCAACATAATATGCAAGTTTTTTTTTCACTTACTTCTGCTGTTGACTGTGCAATAAATATGTAGTTGATGCCCCTTACCACTGTGAGCTCAACCCCATTGAGCCTGTGTGGCCCCAAGTAAAAGGGCAAAAAAAAAACAGTTGAAGAAACGCAGTTCTACAACAAACTACGTATTAAAATACAAACTTGCAAAACATATTTATAATAACAATTATTATTCTGTGATATGTGAACGATATAGAAGTGTATATTTTAAGTAAGAATAATTCTAATGTAAGTGACAAATTATTTTTTGAAAATAAATGATATTAAGCGTATTTTATTACAGTGCCGTTCAGTTTCTATTCAATTAAATTCAATTGTTAACTTATTTAACTGAAAGCTCAGTTTTATATCCACAAAACGGTAGCTCTTTGTTATGCTCTCTTCCATGCAGCTTTTGTTTGTAAGTATTGTGGGTTAATTTTGTTCATTTCATTTTACTCGCAATAAAGTGTAAAAATATCTCGTTTATAACTTAATATTGATAAAAACATTACTTTAGCAGAAACTTCGCTGAGTATGAATATCTTATTTTGGTTGCGGTTTACATTTTGGGGCTTGCGAATGTTTAAGGTTATTTTTATGTGAACCCCTCATTCTAATTGACTAGAATTTTACAAAAAGTTTTTAAATAATTAAAAAAAAATCTGGATTCTTTGTTTTATATAGAAAAATAGTTCACACTAGTATCGATAAAAAATTATCGGTACATAAGTACTCATCAATCATTATCTTAGCTAGTAGCATGAAGAGACCACAATTAAATAAATAAATATATTTCCGGACAATCCTCACAACAACACCTTGCCCTATGGTAAGCTATAAGCTTGTGTTACGGATACTAGACATCTGATATACTTAATATAATAGACATAAACACCAAGGAGAAAGTGATTGCAGAACATAGAAACACTTGACCAATCGGCGGGAATTGAACCTGCTACCTCTTGCTACCTTGGCAGGCCTTGGCCCACCAATTTTATTGATAGTATCTGTGTATATTTCTTCTTCAATTCAATCAGTTACCGCTTGGAGGTTTGTCTGTTCACGTCCGTAAGTGGTAACCCTCTGAATCCTTACACGTGACCTCCTTGTGGTGCTAAGAACAGACTCTGGTGGTAGGATTCGGCCGCGGCTTGTCACCACCCTCCGGGCTGGGCCAGTGCGTGAAGCGATTTTTTGTGTTTCGTTATGTGGTCCGGAGAAGCCATCCACCTTCTATGTCTTCATGTCCCATCTTAAACCACATCGTCACTTTACATCAGGTGAGATTGTGGTCAAAGGAAGGCTTATCGTGCATAAAAAAAAAAGGAGTGTGTGCGATTCACACACGATAGAAGTGAAACTTCAGTAAATCGACGAAAGAATAAGAAGAATAAAAAAAAAGTGTGTGTGTGTCAGCTACGACGCACGATTGGAGTCTACTACTTACGAACTATAATTATGATATATATCGAATAGAAAAAAAGGGTAAATGAACGCACCTGCTTAAATGTTAAGAGAAACAAACATATATCTGTAATTATTCGGATTATTTATATTACTTCGATAAAGCGTATTACATAAAGTATGTTACAAAATAATATAAATAAAATACAGCAATACCTCTTTGCCCGATACTTCGTAGTTGAGACTACGAAGTATCGCGCAAAGAAATTTAAATAAAGCATTGTATTTGTGTCTCTTACCATTTCCGTTTCATCTTTTTGCATCCGGTTTGAAATCACTACGATTCCATAGAAGTTTCACTTCAAAAAGAGCGTATCTACAATTAAACGCGCTTTGCACAAGCGCTAAGTATAATAGTTGTAAAAAAACTACACCGACTTAATAGGTTTCTAAATATATATAACCTTCACTCAGATTTCTATAAGTTGCTTATATATAAGCAAGCATAACCATATGCCACAACGAAGCCACCACCTTTTCGTAAGGGCGTAAGGGTATCTTAGTAGGTACAAGTTGTTTTACTTATTGCGGGGAGTCGTCGAATCTGACCTTGGAAGATTAAGGGTTAATAGTTAAGAAGCAATATAATACTGTTTAAGAACTACTGAAAACTTCCATTATTTTTTTTTTATGAGCTTGTGGTGTCCAATTGCTGTTCAAAGGCCTCCCTTCCTTCCAGACGCCGGATGGGTCATGGGTCATGGTGGACCTCGCGGTAGACAAAGGCGACGATGGAGAGATGAAAATATATATATAATTATAATATAGATCACTTTTAGTGATAAGGCCGCCCATTGTTACACTATTATTTAATATTTAGTTCTTAAGCATTGTTCTGTTGTATTATATATTTTTATGTGTTACAATAATTGTCTGGAAATATTTATTTATTTATTTATATTTATATCCTAATGGGATAAATTAAAGAGACAACCTCCATGAACTTTCTTATAATTCCAAAGGTATTTAGTATGGCTGTTTTTTGTAGAGTTGTGAATAGAGATGATTTTGAACCTAATATCTCAATACAGCGATGCAAGTGTTTGGGTACAACACCAGTAGTAGATACAACTATTGGGTATAAAAAAAAAACTTTTTATTATTATTACTTACTAGGTTGAGCCCATATCGTTGCCAAATCAATTGTAGATTCGCCCAATAATCGTGGGGTCCCAGAACACCTTGGCTCCATAACGGCTAACCACAAGCTAGAACGCTGCACTTCTCTCACTGTTGCATACCATTCGAATAAAAAGAACTGAAAATATTCTAAATATAAAAACCTTGTTTTTGTACGTTTCATGTAAAATAATAAACAACCTCAAAATCCCTTATTATTCTATGAAAAATATTTTAATCCTAGGTTTAGTTTTTCGAACAAAAAGATTGAGATAAATAAAATAAATATTTCCGAACAATCCACACAACATCTAGCCCCGTGGTTAAGCTCTAAGAATATGGTAAGGGTACAAAACATATGGTATACTTAATATAATAGACATACATATATGGATATTTATTATTATACATATAAATAGTGACCATTCTATGAACCATATATTATATGTATGTAATTTACAAAGACCGAGAACGAACAAGGCCAACTGCCCCGCCTAGGGATATTTTATAGCAACATTTTACGCTTGCTCAGATTTTTCCGTCAGGCATATTGTGTATCGTTATAATTTGCGTGTTTATACTAACTTAATTTTCTTTTTCTGTATAGTTGGAATGATCCTGGTGATAAAATGAGTAATTCTTAAATAATGCTATAGAAAATAGGACACTAAATAAAAAGAGTGCATATACTGTTCTACCAGAGCGAAGTGCGATGGGTGGGTTTGATGTCCATACATTATATTCATTTGAAAACATCGAGAAATAAATAAATAAATATGAACATATTTACATTATCCTACTACTATTATAAAGGCGAAAGTTTGTATGTATGGATGTTTGTTACTCTTTCACGCGAAAACTACTGAACCGATTTAAATAAAATTTGGTACACAGAATCTCTAGAGCCTGAAAAATAACATAGGCTACTTTTTACCGCGGGAAAACGTCATTCCGCGGGAAAATACATTATAACGCGGGTAACACCGCGGGGCACAGCTAGTGATATATAAAAAACTCAACACGAAACCAGAAATAGACCAAACCCCGAAATAGTATATCATCAGGACCCCCGAATAGAGACCTCCACCACTTGCGTTTCGGGCAGACCTACGCACACCGAGCATTGCAAACGCAATAAAGCTAAGCTCTGGTAGATGGTACCCTGTTATGTGAAGGTGGTGGTACCCATAAATATGTCAAAGGATGACTTAAATAAAAAGCTATAACAAGCTTGTGACTACATAAAATACCTCTTTGTAACAGGGCTCGGCCATATTTTTTCTGATTCCAGTCCTGTGTTTTTCTTTCCCCAACATGACAACAACATAAGAGTTCACGAATTGGGAACTGGCCCATGTCAGTTTGCGTGCTTCTAGTATATTGACAGAAATCTAAAAAAAAACACGTTCCAACTTAACTAAAATTCGGCCAACAGAATTCGTAGAATTTATGAATATTGGGAAAATCACCGTAGGTTATATATGGTTCGCAGTGTTGGGATCAACATACTGATAGAAAAAATACTGATAAGCATACAACGTTTATGACACCAGTTTGATGTAGGTAGGTATTTTAGAGATCTCAGTTGAATTAAAACCTATACGTAACCCTATAAACGCATCATTGCACCCGACCATTTTGATGACTAGGAACGAAGAGTAAGAGAACGAAAGATGAATTGAGGTGTGCCTTATAAATCGGTTGATAATTCACTAGTCGCGAATAAAATCTATTGTTCATTATAAAATACGTTTACTTTGTCACTTGGCATCATACCGCCATTTATATCTCGACGAAATATCTTAATATCTTTCGTCTTTTGTGTGTGATTTAACACAATGACTAATTTGTTTCCATATTACTGATTCATTATCCTTGAAAGTTTGCACAGGACCAGATATTATTCAACCTTGAGATGTACGTGAAGCATTAGGTATATTACATTTGAGCCTTTGACTACACCTTTTAATGTGGCTATTAAGGCTAAGCTCACCGTCGAAATGTCAAAATACCGAAATCCTCTTGTATATCTTGAAAATCCATCCAATAACAAAAAAAAATCTAATCTATTTAAGTACTTGAGCTTTAAATAAGATTATAGGAATTATGGAAGATAGTGATCCGCTTAATATTACACCCTGTTAATGTAGACGATCTCTAAGGTAAGAAAACTTTAATATTCCAAAGGAGTTCCAACATTTTGCCATAAATATCTCAGAAACCGTACAACTTAGAGGATTGGTTCCTTAACCCTTTACGTTTGTTGGACTTTTCTCTATGATAGCGACACGCATTTCATCATTAGCCGGATCATCACGTTTTTTTTAAATAGTGTACTGGGCTCCAACTATTTAATATCAAAAATTATACAATGCTTCGTCCATCGGTGGTGATGAGAGGCCAGTGGCCAGTGTTATAAAATTTAAAAGATGGAAAATTTAAATGATTAGCATTACAAGCATACAATTACCATTACGGTTTATACCAACAGGTAGCAATATCAAATATTTTCACGTACTTCGGTTGGCTAGCCACTACCGAAGTATCTGGAAATATTTACAATCCCAATAATCTCTACAATATTCACAAATAACATAAATAAGCGAATGGAGTCCAAAATATACACGTATAAAACTTACGCAAATCTAAAACCTTGAAATGAAATCGTTATAACTGTTTTTTCTCAAGGATTGTCTTTTAATTCTTGCATAAGTATGATTCATTGCACTCAATATTCCTTTAATTCAGTAATCGACACCATTATGGCATAAAGTTACATTTTGATGAATTTTGTAAAACAAGCCAATCGGAAACTGGGCAGGCCGTGAGATATTTGCGAAAACCTGTCTTTCGTGACCTTTTGATACTTTTTTATGACGGCACGATATCTATCACGTTTTATCACTAGTTTCTAAGAATTAACGCCATCATCATACAGCTATATACAAAAATTCAGCACAGTAGGATTTTTCCACAGTTAAAACCTAAAATTACTGGACTATAATTTACCTTGCCGGCAAATCTTCGCCGACATTTTGAAAAACAGTTGCCCAAACCTGCCTCTTTCAAACAACATGACGGCCGCGCATTGTATGGCAAAAAAGGTGCACCAATGGCGATTGCCGCTGCTTCTACCAATAAGGAGGCTAATAAATAATGCATGAGTGTATTGAATGCAACCTGAAAATATTCCAGCGCGGTTTCCGGGTTTACATTCTGCATTCCCTGCTTCACTTTTTGTCGAGACCTCTTGTCGGGAGACCTGGTACGCATTATCCGATGTACAATGATTTATTGCGGTTTTTCTTCCACAAGGACTTCACTAACCAAACTGCGAATAGAATGAGCTAAATAAAAATTATTTTAGAAAATGTATTAAACAGATTAAGACGTATAGCTTACAAACAAAAAGATTAACTGACTTTGACTCGAGCTCTTTTTGTGATTGATGCAGAGAGTATATAATCAGAGAGTATATAATCACTACGTTTTAGATTGATGTTTAATTAAACGTAGTTATTATAATACTCTCTGGTTACATTTTTTCCTTTTCCAGTATTAAAATAGGTTTGAATGAAGAAAATAGTTCGAATCTCAGATAGAGGAACCTTTTTGCTTGGTTCAAAAGAGTATCTCGATCTGAGAATCGAATACTGCTAGAATATCTATGACAAAGATATGATAATGTGACACCTAGGAGTTTTTATAAGTCAGTAGCTGAAGGAAAATATTATTTTGTATGGTTGAAGTCAGTGGCTTGTAGTATCTAATATGGTAGTAATGGAAACTAGAAGAACTTAAAATACTAGAACTATCACTACAGTAGTAAGGTATAGTATATAAACTAGTAGTGATAGTGGTAGTTTATAGTAGATTATTGGCTTATCACATCATCAACACCCTATTTACGTTCCCACTGCTGGGACACTGGGTCTTCACTCCTGACGAGAAGGCCTTAATTCACCACGTTGGCCAAGTGCGGGTTGGTGAATGTCCAAGTCTTTCGAACTTTTCAAAGTTCTCAGAACATTCCGGTTACCTCACGATGTTTGCCTTCACCGTGAAAGCACGTGTTTTAAAGTGCACATAACTGTATGAGCCCTTCGGAATGAAAGCTGTATGCTCCCACTAAGCTAACACGGCTTCATTACGTAGAACAGGCAACTTGCTTTTTGCAGTAATCAATTAAAATAATATTGAACACATATTACACTAACATCATCACATTTGGACCATATCCAAACCATAGAATAATAAATTACTACTTACGTCCAAATTAAAATCTTGTTACATATTATCTTTCAAGCACTTTATTTTAGAAGTAGCTTAAGTTTACAATGTAGGGTTTTGTTAATTCCTAGAAATGCAATAATGCCAACAAGATTGTCGCAGATCTTTCTAACCAATACTATTTTATCTAGAATCGAATCAAACCCGATGAACCACAAGCGTCTTGTTAAAATAGTTTCTATGGATTTATAACGATTCATCTCGGTTTTAATTGAATACCTTTGTTTTAAAATGTTCTTTTTAATATTTACGTTCTGGTCTTAGGCGTTCCTTTTTATTTCCGTTCTCTTTTATTAATAAGCAGTAATAAAAGAAATAGTAACCCTAACCTGATTTTTATTGATACCTTATTACAAAAGTATTAATTAACCGACTTTCGACAAAAACAGGAGGTTATCAATTGTTTTTTTTTTTTTTGTAAAGTGACGACGTGGTCTTAGATGGGACATGAAGACCTAGAAGGTAGATGGCTTCTCCGGACCACATTACAAAACACGTCCCGTATTTTTTTTTAATGTCTCTTAAGATGTGCAAAGTGTTAAACATGCCCATTTTAGCGAAAACGAATTTTGTTTCTTCCTAACCAACACAATTTCGAAGTGATAGAGCAAGACAATCGCATTTGAGCTAAAATCTAGATTTAAAAATAAAAAAAAACCCGATTCCAATGCCTTAATTTCCTTAAAAGTAAAACACCATAATATATAGTAATACGCACGCGATGCGCTTTCATTTGAGACCCCACTCAAGTATATTTGCAGATTTTCGGTTTTCCTTCCCCACTCTCACCCCCATAACTTTTAAACGGCTGAACCGATTTTCATGAAACATGTCTATGAACACTCGTGCCAGACTCACCCTTCGTACAAAAAAAAACTTAATTGAAATCGCTCCTTCCGTTCGGGAGATATGATGTCCTAGACAGACAGACAGACAGTCAGACCAACAGACACGTCAAACTCATAACACCCCTCTTTTTTGTCTGAACGTATTTTTATGTGCTTTTCTGCAATAGAAATAGTATTACAAGAGGAAGGTTTTTGCATCCAAGCACAGCCGGATCGGGCAGCTAGTGTTAATTAACTTGACATGTTGTAAAGGCGCGGGCCACCGCGGCGCACGGAGAGGCAATGCTTCGTTAAATGTGTTTATATCCACTACAACCCACGGAGAGCCTACGCATGAATTCACGTCATTGATACAGTCGTGTATTGCTCGAATAGGCGGCTACACAGCTCAACGCTATCGATGTAGATCTACGTTACCACTGGAGAACAGGAATATGACACACCACTATGTACAGCTCGCTTATCGCAACACAGTTTTTTCCCTCGCAGTGAAGCCCGTGTCCGAGACTTGCAGTGTGCATGCGTAGACTCTTCGGGCGCTGCTACGCTACACATAGTCTTCGTGTATTTCAGTAGAAACGTAAACCCACGTTGTCAAACAAATGTATACACGCAGCTAAAATGCGGCGTGTCCGAGGACAGCATGCGCTGGTGGGCCCGCGGCTTAATATTCTGAGGTGTCATGAATTTTAAGGAAATAAATATTCTGATTTTCAGTAGTAGTTGAATACACCTGAGTTCAAAGAATCGGATTCTATGAAATGCAGAAATAATAAAACAAATTATAAATTACTAATATCAATATATTACTGCTTTCGTACAAATAAATTAAGTTATCATATCATCATACTACATTCTACAAGATGCTACTCTACCAATATTGATATAGATAACAAAAATATATTGTTCTAACAAAAATATACAAAACTCAATACTATTTAGAATAATTTCAATGTAAGAAGAAAAACTAAAGCTTTAAGCAAAAATGCAAAAAAATGCGTGCATTTTTTTTAAATTATTTTCAGTGTTTCCACCTGCCAGTTGGAAATACTACTATTGGAAATACGAATAATCAATTTCACTCAGGTAAACTCTTATATTGAAATTATTATTGCGACAATCCCTTAAACACTTAAGGTAATTAATTATTATAGGTAGTACTACCAACTAATACCAGTAATTGTAGTACAGTCAATTGTACAGTGTATTTTAATACTGTATATACATTTATTATGACCCCATTTCATCAGTTTATTTTGCCTAATGTCATATAAACAATGTGATTACAAAAGTAAAGGCAGAACAATCAAGCGCACCGGTGATTATTCTACAAAAAGTAATATTTTTACTTCTGTAAAACGATACGTAAAATAAACTTAATTTACATAAAACCCTATCAAATTATTCAAACACAGACATACATCTACCTAGATAACGCAAATTCCATTTATTAATTATTATTAACCCAATTACTTCGCCTGTCCGAACCCCGACCAAAAGTCGAGGTTGGTCCCGCTTACTTCAGACCACCGCGTCCGCTTTTGCAGACGTCCGCAAAAAACATAAAATAATATTCACATTACGTTGCTGCGTTTCCATTATTCGTTTGTACTCACCTTGTGTGTTAGGAGACGATAGATAACGGAATAAGCGATACTGTCGCGCATCACTTGAACTTCCTAATACAGGCAAAAGTCGGCACGGGTTTTAATACAAATTTTGATACTTGCGTTATCTTGGTAGATGTATGTCTGTAGTATTCAACGCTCCATATTTTGACACTTTTGTATTTTCCATTATTTTTTAATCTGCCTTGAATTTTATATTATTTTAACATTTTACCCCCGTATTCATAAAAATATTTCACTTTTTATATCAGACTAATATGGTTCGATATGATCTAATATGTTCGATAAATAGCCCGAAATCTGTTTAATAACAGTTTAATAAAAGCTTTTAACCCTTGTTTATCTCTATAATAGTCGCATGGCTGGTTTTAGCCAATTAAGTATTATAAGCCAGAAATAGCAGTTTTTATGAATAAGAGCGAATATGAATAAATGAATCTATGACAAACTTTTATTAAGTTCTTTAAAAATAAATATGTAATCATATTTATATACAAGAATGAAATGTATCACCGAAATGAAAATGTACAATTTGGATTGGATAAATAATTACACCCGTGGAAAGCCGGGGCGGGCGCTAGATAATAATTATATTATTAATATTAGAACCTATATTAATTGTTATTATTGTTTTCGATGTGCAACAAGTTTTCGATGATAATTTATTATTAATATGTTGGTTATCATTAAGATAATCGTACGTACATAAATAGTTACATTGATATAACAATGATTTATCTTATCAATAACGTATATTCGTTGATAAATTATTAATTAAGTTATTGTATTTGATGATGCCATTATTGCGAGCTTATTTTTTTCTACCAATTATTAAAAAAATAGGATAAATAATTATAATATTATTTACACAATTATAAATTAAATAAAACTAACAATTAAGCACCTGGGCGCCATTTAATAGTATTCGGGGTGTTTATGTGAATTATTTTTTTTTAGTTCCTTTTTAGGTGCTTTTGCCAATATACCACATGTTTCAATTGAGACAATGTATGTTGATTCGTTTAATTACCGGCAATCTAATTGTTAGAGCTTACACGAATAGATGCAGGCGTACAATAGAGAATAAGCACATTTAAAAAAAAATATTAAACATTCTACTCGTTGTTACATTAGCAAAAATATATATAACACATCCAAAATATAAACCAAATGTAAATTAAAATCTATATCCTTTTTGGGCGTCAAAAACGCGCCCATTTTTACGAGCGTTGTAACGAAGTGGTTCACAAACTTACTGAAAGCTTGATACAATCAGTTTATTGCTTTGGAACTATTGGTTTCCACTATGGAAACTATTGGTTTCCACTATGGAAACTATTGGTTTCCACTATGGAAACCAATAGTTCCATAGCACTATTATTATATAATTAATATCTTTATTTCATTTTAAATACGTCAAAAATATATTTTTTACACTAGATTACTATTAAGACGTCACATGCTATTTCTGCCAAGCGATGCATTTTGGAAATTCAAAAAGTTTAAGTTTTACTATGAAATTATGATCAATTTTAAATTTATTGTAGAAGTATGTTTTGAAACAATAAAGATTAATAGAAAAAAGAACATGTTTATTACTTATGTCTCGTGCCTAGTCCCTATATTCGAAATAAAAACGGATCCAAAGTTGACATTATGATCCATTATTAAGTACAATTGTGGTTTGTAATTATGAGAAAGATGGATCTAAAATTTTTTGTTTTTGCAATTTAAAAAAGGTTCCGTCCACAAGGTCTTAATTTCCACCAAAATTAACCTTCAAAAAGACATACTTTTAACATCATTTAATATTGTTTATTTTGATCCTTTCTATTTGGTCTACATAATAAATTAATTAGAATAGGATTCAAATATCGCAAACGAAACTTAGAGAAAATTTATTATTCGGTATTCTCGTAACCATATTATAAAAATTATTAGGTATGTGTGCAGTAGATTTAACAAAACAGAAATCATATTTTTGTTTAGAACTTTATGGACCAAATTAACTGTCGTAACTGGTAACTACACTTCAAGCTTTTATTTAAAAGTCTTCCGACATTTTTGTCTGAAACCTACTAGTTCGGCAACACTTTTTGTTAAAAAGCATTTACTCTGTCACACATGATATTTACACGCGTTTCATCACTGTCCGCAATATCATGTTATTTCCAAAATGGCGGTCTAGTAGGTATGTATAAACATTGGAACCCTTTTCTCTCCCTGTGTTAAATAACGAAAGAAAGTTACAAAATTTCGCGTCAAAAGAAAAAAAGAATATGTCAAGAACGATATACGCGCAAGCGCATGGCCTTTGACACCTACCTTAATTAAGTTATTAACTTACACTGTAAATTCAACGTACAATAATAGTACTACTCGCGTATTTTTGACCTGTCTTACCATAAATTATTGTTCTTATAAATATATATTATTTATAATCCTCTCGGCATTGTGCTAGTCTGAGGGTTAAGGTAAATATATCAGTGTTTTCAGGTGACGGCTTAAGTTTAAAAGAGTTAATATTTTAAACATTTATTAAATTCTGATTGTTTTAAATTTTAATATATTATTTAGTAGCGGAGTGCCGACTTGTGCTCTCTGCCGACTTTTTAAGTATTCGCGGAGTGCCGACATTTGCTAATTTCTCTACAATTCATAGCTTATTGATACATTATCATATTGAATGATCACTTTGCCGATTTTTCCAACTTCAATATGAGCTGAGTATACATAGTTTATTAACAAATATAATAAGATATGAGGTATGTAATAGAAAACTGCTGTAATATATGTAATATTATTTATTTTTTTATTTTTGTTATTCCTTAATTGCTTATGAGTTAGGGACCTGACCTTTATTTATTTGGGTGGATTGTTACAAATTCTATGGAGCATTAGGGTACATGGTATGGTATACGAGTATAATAGGTAAATATTAGTTATAAAGTTTCACTTTAGCTTTGATGTGGAAATTTCGTGACATTTTGGCAAGTCTATTATCAAAAATACGCTAGTAGTAAACTCTTATATCTACAGATGTAAATATAATTTATAATGCCTCAACTATATAAGCAAAATATAAAATAAACCATATAATACACATAAAATACTGACTAGTTATGATATTGGAGGCTATTTTATATGTTTCCAGTGCATATTATTAGTCTGTTAAATTACTATTATTTTAAAGTAGTATATAATTACTATGTAAGTATATTATATACTACATTAAAAGATAGGTACGTATTTATTCATATATCGTGGAATGTTTAAGTGCTTATAGTAATTTTGACAACTTTAACCGTCAGTACACAAATACATAAACACGGCTTAGACACCCTTAAGAGTTGGTTAGCAAAAGTTATTAAAATATATATTGGAAGAATTAAATTATTTTTACACAACTGTTTAACACGTGTCTAAGTCAAGTTTATGTATTTTAAGGTAAAACCGTAAGAGTTTTTTTTATATATGAATATGTATGTGTTGCTTTAAAGTATGGATGACCACCAGACAGTTTCTGTTACTTTCTAAGAAAATTTGATAAAATTTTACAATACAAGTTGCCATTATCATTAAACAGAAACAAGAGTCACATCATTGAGTAGTATAAATCTAGGAAAAATAATCAAATCAAATTTGATTTATTATGTCCATTTTGGTATGTGATATTCGAAAAATAATTAAAAACCCCCGTTTAAGTTATATAAGTAGTATAAGTCCAAATAATAAGAACCTTTGCCTTCGGTAAATGGCGTGATTGATAAAGTTTTACAGACCTTGAAATTTAAAATGGTTAAAGATTAAACCTTGGCGTAGGACATAGACTACTTTGTACTAGGGGAAAATATGTCATAGAAGACCATAGTATGTGGATGAGGGGTATGACGGAGTTCGTCCATAGACTGAAGCGCGTCTTTCAGCATAATATTCGCCTTATTAAACTAGAGAGCAACCCGCCCTTCATGTTGTTCACTACCATTTGTCTTCTACCGTAATATTGTAGTACACCAAATTGCAATCTATTATTTTAGTAATTTAATGTAGTTTATGACCTGTGTGACGGAATCCATCCATGTTTTATAGACACACGCATCTTATATCAATACATTTCATTGAAGACCATAGTATGTGGATGAGGGGTATGACGGAGTTCGTCCATAGACTGTAGCGCGTCAGTCAGAAGCATGGTCGCCGACGTTGAACCCGAGAGCAAACCGTTGGTGTGGCTTGAACCACCATTCGTCTCCTGCCGCATAATGTTGCGACGCCATTTTGCTCGAGCGTTTTGGAACCATACCTAGAACAAAGCCTTTTGTATGAAATAAGTACGTTCATCACAAACTTAGATGGGTACTATTATTATAAAAGTTTTATGAAACGAAACTTTGTGGAGATCTATACTTGTTCCTCTTTCAAAATCGGCTGAAGGGATTTGACTGGAACTCATTTAATAGGCAGGTATGAAGATAAGGTTTATAATTATAACCCACATTATCTATCTATTAGGTCAAGGCAACATATACATTATTAGAGGTATATTTCTGAGATTAAAACTTTCATACGATATTAGGTACCGTAGAGCGCGGCTATATGTATTAAAATATTTTTACAAGTCAATATAATAATTGCATTTATCTATATACTTAGTCAAGTTTGCTTTTATTTACATCAAAACTATTTGCCCCAAAAGTCTTTTTTCACCAAGTCACACAAATAGTATAGACTATTCACAGTAATACCTGTATTCGAAGTAAAATCAAGATACTCGTATAATATTATTTTGTAAAAATAGAGAAACAACTATCGAATATACTTTTAGATTACATTTCTATAATTTATTACACACATCAACATCCCGTATGGTCTAGTGGCTAGGATACCTGGCTTTCACCCAGGAGGCTCGGGTTCGATTCCCGGTACGGGAAACTTTTTGCGCTTTTTTTTAACGTCACTAATTTGTAGTTATTTTAATTTTTTATCAGTATAATATAGCTTATTAATTCTAATTTTATTTACTTTTTTAAACATTTTTAATTAAAAAAGATTATTCATATGAGTTAGAACTAAGTATTGCAATATTTTTATGAAACTTAGAATTCGGCTTTTTATTCGCCGAATCGAGTTCGGGTTGGCAGCCATCGGGAAACTGCGTAACTCTCTTTTCATCCAATATGCCTCAGTGCTTCATGACGATGGTGTTTAGGTAGGCCTTTAGGGCCGAAAAGTTCTCGAATGGAGACCACGAATCGGCAAACGCAGCGTAGGATGGCTACTAAATAGAAGAAGTTCTGGAAGTCATTGAGGAAGGCCTATGCGCTGCAGTGGACGTCCTACTGCTGAAATGAAGATGATGATGATGCTTTCAAATGACCAAACTACTAAAATTACCTGTAACACCCTCTTTGACAACCCCGTCTTCTGCGCCAACTGCTTCAAGTCCTTTGCGTCAGGATTCTGGTTAATCGCGAAGTAGGACTTCATGGTCCTGAGTTGATGGTGCTTGAAGCTGGTTCTCATGCGCTTGGTTCGCGCCGTGTGCCCGTTGACACTACCAGGAGATGCTACCGAGGAGTCATACGCGAGGGATTCCATTGAAGATGAAAGGTCACCTCGGTGGAGCAGCTCTGTGGAGAAACATAGCTGTTTAATAATATGTATAAAATATCTACCGGAAACACTATCTTGGAGCTTACCACGGGGCTAGATATTTTTGTATATTTATTTGATTGAGAGCATTTCACTATTTTATGGTACAATCGAGTTTTATTGAACCACGATCAACCATAGAAGAATTACAATTTGATCTCAGTTTGGCGGTAAAACTAGTTTAGCCTTAGCTGGTCGCGTTTATAGCCATTGGTGAAAACGGGGCTTAGTGTCAAAACAATACCCACCAGCGTGGTGGGTTATGGTTTAACCTATTACTGATTGAGGGAGGCCTGTTTTAGATAGAATATTCCATGGCGAAAATGATGATCAGTACGATATTATGTAAATTGTAAATATATTTTGGCATTTTCCCATGGCAAGAGTGTATTAAAAGTAGCCTCTGCGTTGTTCTAATGAAAGGTTCAGCTGCTTTATTTGTGTCCAAGTCGGTGATGGAAAAATAATCAATGAAAACAAATATTTTATTGCTACTGACTAACAAAAATCATAGTAATAACTTTTGGGTTGAAATTGATGCAATAGAACCTCCTCCCGTTTTTTTTAAAATGCAGATTACTTAGATTTACCTTATGTTTTTATTTTATTTTATACTGAGATAGAAGAATAATTTGATGAGGAAGGTTTTTAAAAACGAGCTGTCATTAATATGAAACATTATATTAATACTAGCTGACCCCAGCAAACGTAGTTTTGCAGAATGAAATATCTGGTAAATTGCTTTCGAGCTATTTTAGTTTAATTTAAACGAAAGTATATATGTAGATTATTACCCATATTTGAATAACCATTTAAGCATTCCACTGATCATTTTAAAAGCCATTAATAAAACCAGACGTGCCTATTAATTTTCAATAAACAATACAAAGAAAGATAACACCTTTTCATACAAAAACCAAATTGATTCTCACAAAAGTGCCCCAATTTAAATCATTCAAACTGTCTAATATATTTAATTATGAATTTTATAATTAGCTGGTTTTGCACCGTTGCACCCGCTCTGGTACCTTTACGAGAAACCCCCCAGTTTCGTTGCTGGAATTTATTAAATTTCCTGTACAGAGTTCCGTGTATTTTGAAATAATTCATGTGTTGCGGGCTGCGGTCGGAGATATTCGCTTCCATTTTATTATTTCAGTTGCCTGATTTTCGCTGTTCAGTTTATAATTGGAAAATGTTAATCTTGTTATATTTATTTTTATCGCAGTTTTATTACGTTCAGATTTTGATTTCCGTTTTCTTTTTAAATGTTGTTACGTTCCGATTAAAATTGTTGTATAGTTCTTTTATCTTTTAATTTAAGAAGATGATATCCCCTGTTTTTATCTATGGTTCTAAGCACCATGTTTGGGGTATTTTCAATATTGTCACCTTATCTTTGTCTTTGTGATTATTTGTTTTCGACAGTATTTTTTAAAAACATTTTTAAGCTTGAAACCACAATAAAAGCAACTTCAGGTAATTTTAAAATATCGTCTCATATTCTAATTTGTAAAGTAATAAGACATCTTCATAGTTAATTATATAACTATGATTAATAACAAAAAAAAATAATAAAAAGGAACCCTGTTTAATAGTCAAAGAACACCCTTGACTGCCCGATTCCCTATTACCCCAGATCCAGTCCATTATAGCTTATCGTTACATCAAAAATGTGTACAATTATCGGAACATTTATCATTACTTTTATTTGTTTTGACATTCTTCTAAGTGGGTGTCCATGTCTAGCGAAGAAATTTTCATTTTTCTACTCATTATATTGTGCACTCAAAATTACCAGTTGTTTATTTTATCTATACTTATTATTATAAATTAAAAATCCCCCTCCGCCTATGTCATTCTGTTCGCGATAAACATTAAAACTAAGCACAGAACGGATCATTATGCGGTTTTGTAAATTAATTGGGAGAGTGATTAATTAAAAAGAAGGGTTTAGTATCCGTGTTAAGCCGGAACGGGCAGACTACTTGGAAAAATCAAAAACCTTTCATAATATTTTTAACCGACTTTCATCGAAAAAGGAGGTTCTAAATTCGACGCGTATTTAAAATTTTCTCATCTTACATTTGGCAAAGACACCAATATTTTTTCTGTGAACTAACTTTGGCGTAGGTAAACTATGAATTGCACCTATTAAACACGTACATGCACATAAAATTAAACGATAAGATAAAGTTAATAATATTATAAAAATATAAATTATTTAATAAAAGAATAAGGTTTACAAAGTACTTAACTACTTAAAGGTCTTATAAACTACATAATTAAACATGTGAGTAGTTGTTTATGAAACCTTTGGGAGTACAAGACGGCTTCTTGCTCTAACTAAGCCTAAGCTTGTATTTAGACGCGAGGGGAGAACATTATTATCTTGGTCTTCTCAGGTTACAAACTTCATTTAATATGAAGCAGCTATTAATTATAATAAAGTATCAGCTGTGTTTAGAAGGTGCAATCTGGACTGACTGACAATGTACATACTAACAATAAATTATTAGATTTACAATAAATCTAAATGTAAAAATTAAGAAAAACCCCCGATTCCAATGCCTTAATGTCCTTATAAGTAAAACACCATAATATTTAGTAGTTAGGGCACGCGATGCTCTTTCATTTGATACCCCACTCGAGTATTTTTGCAGATTTTCGGTTTTCCTTCCCCATAAATTTTGAACGGCTCAACCGATTTTCATGAAACATGACTAAGAACACCCGGGCCAAACTCACCGTTCATACAAAAAAAAACTAAATTGAAATCGCTCCATCCTAGTCATCCATAGTGTATAAATCACTAATACACTAGTTTACGAAGAAGTGTCTCCATAATCTCAGAATGACGATTGCATGACAAAATTTTATAGAGGTGGTAAGCAGCCTGCAGTGCTTAATATGACATGTGTAAGCCTAATATTGCTTAACACGTTGAACGCCACGTGGCCCACCATGTGGGCCAACCTATATAAGCCTGTTGAGGCCACCACAAAATCACATATTTCCTATTTTTTGCAATTTTGTTTTATTGCAATAAACGATTTAAAATATGTTATTATGCACTGTACACTAAAACTTAGGCTGTATTCTTCTCAAAAAACACTAAAAACCGTTACTTCACCCACGGGTGTCGCCGGTGGCCGCAGTGGAAGGATTTGCATTTTTCCTACCCCGGGGCCGCGGGGCCGCACACCGCGGCCCACCCAGAGCAACCCCCGCATGCCCAAAAAAAAAAAAACATGATTAAATTTTGATAACTATATTTATTTCTTTTACTTACCAGCAAACATCCTTATATCGGTTTTATATTTAGTTTATTTGGTGAAGTTGAGAACAGCCCTAAAAATTAAAGAAAATCTTAAATAAATTCTAAGTTCTTTGCGACACATAAGAACCAAGCGGACTGAATGATCTACAGGGCCACCTGGCCCACTTCCATAACATTTTATTATGATATCTGAATCTCGTGGCCTGTTAATCTCGTTTCAAACGAACTCCTGATTTGGCTCACCGGTGACCATCATCATCATCACCCTATTAACGTTCCCACTGCTGGGACACAGGGACTTCTCTCTTGACGAGAGAGATTAGGCCTTAATTCACCACGCTGGCCAAGTGCGGGTTGGTGAATGTCACATGTCCTTCAAACTCTTTTAAAGTTCTCAGAACATGCCGGTTTCCTCACGATGTTTGCCTTCACCGTTAAAGCACGTGTTTAAAGCGCACATAAATTTCTCAAGAAGAAAAATCCAGAGGTGCGTGGCGGGGTTCGAACCCACGACCTTCGGAATGAAAGTCGAGTGTCCTCCCACTTAGCCAACACGGCTTTTCTTGTACCACAATCCTTAATACTATAACACCAACCCGCCTGCTGAGCGTAGCGAGTATTGCCAAACCCTCTCATTGGGAAAGGAAGACTCTTGGATTTACTACAGCTGAGACGATACAAGCATCTCTACCAGCGACAAAGCCTTGTTAGGTTATTTAACCAAAAAATATAAAAAAATATCAACAAATTTTTCGTGATTATAAGTACTTGTTTACTCAATCACATCAGATTTTTGAAGCTGCAAAGTCTTAAATTTTTTGCAACTGCTATTGATTTTATATTAAAATTCAATTTTAGAAATTTATAATAACAATTTATATCATAATGTTGTTTAATAAGTCACTTTTTAGGTTAAAATTTTAATTCTCCAACAATATTTTCACTAATTTCTAATAAAACTGTTCAAAAAATTATCAGATTAATAATGTATATATTTCTAAAAACATTCCCAACATTTCGAGCATATCTCCACCAATTTGTGCGGGCTCAGGGTAGCCACATCCTAGAGTTTTTACGAGGCTCTGAATCTCATTGTAGACAGGAAGTCTATTGGTTCCAACTGACTGCAAGAATAGGATGTGGTCTTCCGAGATTGTCTAATAATCCTCTGTCAAAGATACATTTAGATTTCACACCTTACAACAATAATGTGTCATTTACTCATTTATGGACAAGTATCATTATACAATCACAAGACGGTTTATCAGCATTTGATAATCCTCTTTTCTCTGCGTAAATCACATTTAATTATATGCATATTAATTTAATATAATATTTCGTAAATTTATTGTTTACTGTGGCAAAAAAGGTGTTAAGTAAATTCTACTATGACAACAACTTTACCGTTGGAGCCATAATTGAGGCCACACAAGTAAATGCAACCGGCATTATTACATGCCCATAATTATATGCATTTATTCTTTCCTTCACTTGAAATCCACCCAAATTAATATTCTGTCTACAAGATCACAGTTTCAGAAGATCCAAGCGACAATCAAACTGAAGTGCCTACACCTCACAATAAAAAACCACAATCTACCGTAAATAAATGTTTTATTTTTATAGTCGAAATTAACATGTTAGGGAGTCGAAAAATGTTTTTCTCTTAAAAACTGTGTAATAAAGCATCTGGGTTATAAAGGCTTCGATATTAACGATCGGTTATAAACAAAATAAAGGAGCTATGCGGCTGAACGTGTTTTATTACGCTTACAGGCGCCGCCTCTGAGGTGGCCCGAGGCAGAAGCGATCTGCGGAGCCATTGGCTAAGCTTACAAGCGGAATCGTTGAGCTGGTAAAAGTACACGGAGTTATTCGTAGTTACGGTAGTTACTAGGCAGTTTATTCTTCTTTCTTGTTCCGCGAACTTAATCATACAGGCATGATACGAAGTGGACCTACTGGATTACGTGTGCTGGATATCCCATATTTAAGGGGATACGCAAATGTAAACCAACTATGCTGTATCTATTGACCATGTTTGGGGTTTCCTGGTTTGATGTCCTGTTTTAATAAATAAATAGACTTTTATTGTCTAAAAGTAAGATTCTGCATACTCATCTTCTGAACCTTAACCGCTCTAATATTTTCATAAAAAACGGGTTATTGATCAAAGTAACTTGTTTATATACTTGGTTGATATAATTCCCGAAATTTAAACACCAGTTTTCAATGTACCTAACACGTACAAATACCATAATCACGAAGGAGTGTTGGGCTGGGTGTTGGATTGTAAGAGTCTTACTAAGTAGTACATTAACCTATTTCAAAATCGGACAAAGCAACTCTCGCAAACATTTTTTTTTTATTTCAAGTTTTTATTTACTCTGGACATCATACAACCTCAAACTAAACAGGTCTTGTTCTACGTGGCGTTAGGTGACGAATATACTAAAATGTTGCTTTTTTGTAGTACCTACATAATAATAATTATTAAGAAAAAAGAAAAATTACTTATTTATCCACTGTAACGTCCAGCGCCCGCGGCGTAACTAGGGACTAACGTCCCAGCCCGCGTTACGCGAGCGGTGCGTGCCACGCTGCGCGATTTTTCCGTTAAAACTATTTATCACATAAAAAGTACTAAACCTATTTCAAAACCAAAAATGTATTTATGTTCTTTATTATAATTATATAAACTTGAATAATAATATGAATCATCGTACCTACATCTTCATTTACTAAAAAAATATCAAAAATAGGATGGTAGCATTTTTAGACTGATTTGGAGACCTATTTTGATAAATTTATTTAAAATACTTCCTCTGAACATTTAATTATTATTTTGGTACCGTTTTAACGGGGTTGGAGTCTAGTTTTTTCAATAACATATTTAATTTTAATACAGATATCACAAGTAAATCATAAAGAAATTAACTTGCGAAAAATAGGAAAATGGCGGAAAATTTATCTCACTTTATTGTCAAAATATTTTTTTTTTCATAATTTTTGTTGCCAGGTATTGGTTTTTCTAATTAGAATTTAGTAGAATAATTATTGACAATGACATCTGACATTGACACTAGCAACTTGTCTTATTAGAAAATAAAGAAAATCCGAAATAAAAAAACCAAAAACTCGTGTGGCACTCTAGTACCATGGACGTTAGTCGGCATAAAGTTTTGTGGCACTACAGTACCACTGGACGTTCAAGTGGTTATTTTAATATTTTTTTCTCAGGTTGTTTTTGACAACGGGTAACAAATGCTTTAAACTTTGGGGAATATCCCGCTAGTCCCCTTTATGGTGACCAATTGTATCATTAAATATTATTTAAAGTTAAATCCGCTTAACGCTATGACTTAAATCACAAAAACAACCTGAGAAAAAAATGACCAGTGTAAAGTAATACCAATGGTAACGAAAGCTGCTATCTTGATGTGTTATTTGTTCCATCAAGTTGTCTTCAAATTGTGATTACCCCGAAATCCTTATTTTAATGAATTTTAATGAAAACAGCATAATTGTTTTACTTAAGTAATTGGCGAGAACAGGTTAAGATAGACTTGACAAATTTCGTTTGTTCTAATAGTTCAATGACTCCCTTTTTTAAATATATAAGTCTTAACACAATTTATTAATACAATTTTTAAAGTAACGTATACGTTTTGCGCAACCACGTTTTTAACGTAACGTCGAATGAACACGATCTTGCTTGATTGTGATGATATTTATGGCCTATGATAGAAACAAATGGTTACTCGGGATCAAATTACGAACCACGACAATGTGTGTTAGCGAAAGAGTTTAAATTTCATTAAAGTAAGTAAACACATCATAATATTAGGTAAATTAACTTAACTGTTAAAAGTGCTGTAAATGTGTTATTTAGTAGACGTGGGTAAGCTATACCAAAAAAAAAAAACTATTTATTTAAAACGATTACGTGTTGTAATTTTTCTCTGCATCCATGATTTTCTGGAAGATATTGCTTTGAGCATTAAGACCGCCCATTATGCATTCGAGGTTTAGTTTTTATTTTCTTATTGTATTCTTTCTTTGTTTGGTGTGTGTAATAAATAATTTCCTATCTATTCATCTATCTAACCATGATTTGCTAGTTAATCATTATCGCCTAATACCGTCCATCTGAACTCAATTAATTCTAAATATGCAAATGACAATCATAAAAATAGAAACTCCTTGAAACGCCCGCCAAAGACACGCCGAAACAAACAATTCCTTTTTCCCCGAATAAAGGAAACAATGATGTAATCTATCTTGATTAGTCCTAATTAAAATCTATAACGAACCCCAAAATTAACTTGAATGATTATCAATAAACAATAGTTAAATATTAACAGTTTTGACCGCAATAAAAAACGGACTTCCGTTAAACATAAAACCGCAGATCACCTGTCGGGCTTGTACAAAATGGTTTAGATACGAGACCCTTACTTTACAATCGTTTATTTATAAAAAAAAATGTAACAGTTCCCTAAACGAATATGTAGGAATTATTGAAAAAAAACACGAATAGGGGTCTCTTCTTACGTAAAACGTACGTATTTAAAAAAGTATTAACTTTTCAAACTTTAATTTAACAAACAATTTAGATTTTCAAACGTGTCTTCAGGTTGAACATATTAATTCAAAAACTTCTATTTTAGGTACGAAGAGACTAAAATAGATGCGTTTATGTAACCTCGAAAAATGCATCTTTATCAAATGTCAATTTTAATATGCAGTCATAATATAGAGTATTTCCATTCAATAAGGTCGCGTTGATGATAAAGCACGGACGTTCAAGCAGCCCAGGGATCCTTTTAAACACGTCACGCGCAAGCTCGAGTGGCACTGTGTTGCCAACACTGCCACTTCACGGAAAATGGGGAGTTTCATTTTAAAACCCAAAACAAGTGTAGGAAAACCCTAGTCAGTAAATACACCTCGACGAACTGAGGCCGTACAAAATCTACAAAAATAGAAGACCGGACCAGATAAAAACGGTCAAAAATCAAAAACAAAAAATAAACAATTTAAAGCCCTTGCGCTCCATTCAATCTAGCGCCATGATTAATCGGGTCGAGAAGTCACAGCCTGCATCCACCTCAATGAGTGCTTCGCATTTCGACGCTATAAAGAATAATCCAGACTGCCGACCCCGGGCCGGCGGCCCAACTCTATGAAACACAGGCCTCTCGCTCAGCCTTGTGAAATTCGGCCATGCCGGAGTGAGACGGATATAAATTTGACAGTGCTACGTCTATTCATTAGTCGTGGTTACGGCACAGGATGAATTGACATTTGGGACATCAGTGTGAGGGTAGGCCCGCTTGGTTTCCCTTGCGAGAATAGTAAGGTTCTGCTAAATTTTAAGCCAGGGTTCAATAAAATATGTATAAGGTAGACCGGATACCTTTAGGGAGCGAACGCCATGGCAACGCCAGCCTCCTTTTCCGTATTCTAATGGGGCATAAATACTACGGAATATAATTACACTTTCGCTGCGAGAGGCATGAATTCGCTAAGCTAATAGTATTTAATTGAGAAGTATTTGCTCGGCGGAATAATTAAGTTACATTAGGAATTCTATTAGTGGACATTGGCAAAGCTGTGTTTAAAAGATTATGGCTTACCTAAAGCTGTGCTTGCCATCCTCATTGTCTGAACTTGCATGTCCTCTGGGGAACCTTGGGTTAGTTTTCGTTTTCGTGGCCGGCCTTTGGAGGGTCCGGTGTAGTAGTGCGATGGTGAATCTCCCTCACTGTGAAGATCTTGACATCTATAATCCGATAGGTAACATTAATATTTTATCTTCACTGTATTAAGACAAGAAAAATTCTATGAAAATGTAAGACTAGGAAAAATGTAAAACGTAGACCAGGAGGTTTTACTTTACAGTAAAGGCTTTACAGACTTGCTGTACATGATGCCGCCACCGCGCCTCCACCGCGCTGCTTACAAAGCTAATCCAGCCGTATAGTGGACAATAAAAATTTGGCTTTGATGGCGCTGTGGCGGCGGCGCGGCGGGATGGACGCGCGGTTCTAATAGTGGAGTGCTCTAATATCATCATCACCCTATCAACGTTCCCACTGCTGGGACACAGGGACTTCTCCCGTGACGAGAGAGATTAGGCCTTAATTCACCACGCTGGCCAAGTGCGGGTTGGTGAATGTCACATGTCCTTCAAATTGTTTAAAGTTCTCATAACATGCCGGTTTCCTCACGATGTTTTCCTTCACCGTTAAAGCACGTGTTTAAAGCGCACATAAATTTCTCAAGAAGAAAAATCCAGAGGTGCGTGGCGGGGTTTGAACCCACGACCTTCGGATTGAAAGTCGAGTGTCCTTCCACTTAGCCAACACGGCTTTTTGGCTCTAATATAAAAATAAAAATATAAGTTTGTTTTTAACTTTTGTAACTCCATAAAACGTTACCTGTGAATGAAATCTAAGTTTAAAAATATATTGCCTAATTTACCTCAAACCTAAACCCTAAAATATGTATTTCTATGCAAAATATCTCATTAAAAAATCAGCGGTTCTTGTAACTTTAGCAATTTACAACATCACAATCCTATCTATTTCATCAATGTTAGACGGTATATTTATTCCAATCCAAATGATATATTTATGTCAATCCAAATGATATATTCATATCAAAATATCCTTAATATGGTTGAGTAATTTTAATTAACAAATATTCTGTACCAGGTATGAGGACCTCAGAAGCTAGAGCTCATTAAGGATTATTAGAAATTAATTGAATTCCGAGATGCCGCGCTGTCTGATCTATCTCTATTGAGTTATCGTACGCTAGTGTAACATTTTATTTGGTTGGACACTAGCTGAGACCTGCGGTGTTACCCGCGTTTAAATAGATTTTCCCGCGGAATTACATACTTTCCCGCGATATAAAGTATCCTATGTTACTCTTAATACCTTCAAGAGTATATGTGCAAAGTTTCATGATGATCGGTTAAGTAGTTTTTGCGTGAAAGCGTAACAAACAAACTTACATTCGCATTTATAATATTAGTATGATTTTATTCGGCTCCTTTAACTACTTCAATAAGCATTTATCCCACGGAATTACACATGGAATAACTTCAGACAGATTCAGCATTAGAAAAGGCGTATTAAAATAACATATTTCCACCGGATACAATACGGAATTATATCTTATTTGCGACATTTTGTGTAGAGGAAATCGTCTACGCGAGTATTAAGCTGCAAATCAAAATCTAAACAGAAAAATAAAAAAAAAAACTGTCAAACCAAAACTTTAGAAGTTATCGTCGATATAAAAGAACAAGCACACGGTAATAGGTTTTTTTATAGGTTATTACAGCTTTGGTACCAAATATTCAAAGTCAACCGAATCGCACCAAGAAGTTATTTTTTTATTATTTGTCAGTTTATTGAAATTGTATGACATTCAGATAAACAATTAACCTTTTTGATATGATTTATAAATTGCTTTTCTATTCCGAATGAAGTATACGATTTGATTCGAGTTATAATTAATGTGATAAATGTTTGTAAATATTATGTTTTTGAAAAATTATATTGTGGTTTTCAATATTATTTTTTCCTAAGTTTAATAGTTTGCGCGAAGAACACTTTTAAGTGACATTGTGCGTGTAACTTCTAAAATAAGAGAATAATAATAAGTTAAAATATTTGTGATGTTCATATTACTATGTCTACTTTCGTCTTAAATTGTTTTGTTCTAGCAGTAGAAACTTTTTGAATTTTTTCCACTGTTTCTTTTTACTACACAAAATTTATAAAAAAAAAAACCTTGAAATACACGGAACTCTTGGTGAATGAGTCCATCTCATACTAATCAAAATTATTTTATAAAAGCTATCTCGAGAACACTTAATAATAAAATCAATTATAACCACAGACATCTAAATAATAATGTATAATAACGGTTCACTATATACAACATCACATATCTAGTGTTATAGTTCTCCATACATGCTTTAGCTTTAGGTGTTAACATCTAAATTGACTTGGGAATAGTCAATTGAGATGCTAACACAGCGAGCTGCCTCAACTGTTAGCCCTTGGATATATTGTATCAGGAAGCGAGGGAAATAGGAATGTTGTCGGCTTGTCGTAAGCAAACGCATCAGATATTTAGGTACCCGTGTATGTGGTCGAATAAAGTCAAAGTAAAACGTTTATTTCCTTCGAGGCACAAAACATGTACATGGACAGGTCAACTTGAAATGAATTTACCAATTTTTATTGCTAATTTTTAATAAAAATTATCATAATAATAACCCATTAAGGAAATAAAATTGTCTTGAAAAGTCGCTTAATTATTTTATTGTGTTGTGAAGCGAATAGAGCGACACGGCTTTATAGGCATGCCATTGAGCGACGCACGATTTTGTAAAAAAAACGCCCAAGCGAAAATCCTAATATATTATTGTCAATTTTTTTATACCTGTTATCTTATTTGTTTTTGCACTTTTACCAAGTTTTTTAGATTTACCTACTCATCCCTGAGTTATGTTATAATACGTTTTATAAAGGTTTCCTTAATGCGCAATAATTAGGGCGTGTGCACATACACCTGTGCCACGTCGCTTCGTGCTGCGTTAGTGTGTACTAGCGAAAACCACATGGGATTCCACCATATAAGTTAAACATAGTTACTGACCGAATGGCAAATAATGTGGATCAGTCACTGATTCTGTCTGGCTCAGCGCTGGGATATAATCCTACGAACGATTTATAAAGCCCTACAAGGACTATATATTAATTTTATTGGATTAAAAATATAACTTTAAACTAAAATTAAAAAAATTCAATCAACTTAGGAATCAGACGGCGTTTTTCGTTCATAAATTTATTCCTTGCTTCTCAATTTGAATGCCCTCTAACGTTTAAAATATCGCCCTGGATAATAAACACAAATAGAATACTTGAACAAGCACAAAATCTCTACTAACATATTTATTTATTTTCAAAATGCTTGCTCTAGCTACCTGAAGTAGCTTTAAACTTCAAGAACTTAATCTTCGCGATTACGATTAATGTTTTTAACCCCCGACCAAAAAAGAGGGGTGTTATAAGTTTGACGCGTCTGTCTGTCTGTCTGTCTGTCTGTGTCACCATAGCTCCCGAACGGATGGAGCGATTTCAATTTAGTTTTTGTATGAAAGGTGAGTTTTGCGCGAGTGTTCTTAGACATGTTTCATGAAAATCGGTCGGGCCGTGTAAAAGTTATGGGGGTGAGAGTGGGGAAGCAAAACCGAAAATCTGCAAATATACTAGTGTGGGGTATCAAATGAAAACGCATCGCGTCCATATTACATAATATTATGTTGTTTTACATTAAAGGAAATTAAGGCATTGGAATCGGGGGTTTTTCTTAAATTTTAAATTTAGATTATAACTTATTAGATTGAAGTCACCTCCTCGTTGGGTTGCAATACTTTAAGTATGTCCAGAACATACTTAAAGTATTGCAGATTATGTAAATGTACCATATCACGAGTAAAATGGTTATCTATTCATTATTATTATTAAGTTTTGATTAATTCAGCACTTTATTTAATTTTCCATAATTATACAAAAAAAGTTATACATTTTTGTAAGACAATTTGTATTTCAACGCGGTAAAAATTGCAGACAGTCGAGACATGACGCGATCGACAGGCTTAATAGAGCTGTACAGCCCAAGCGCGTATATGTGCACAAAGCCTTATAAATTGATCATATTAGGTATATCTATTAGTAATGTACATAGTTGCACTACTTTTCAGAGATACTGCTGGGGCAAGAGAATAAAATATAGCGGAAATATATTTAAACACGTATAAAATTCACATGAAACAAAGATATCAACTCACCTGTAAACATTCCCCTCATCATCATACTCATCGAGGCAAGCTGCATCATAATGCGGTCTGCAGTAGACCAGCCCGTCCCGCATGCCGAACACGTCCCCCTTAGTGAGCTGGACCCTGCACGCGGCGCACGAGAAGCATGCCAGGTGGTACACCAGGTCCCTGGCCCTCATCACCAGCTCGTTCGCCGTGATCCCATTGCCGCACCGATCACAGCGCTTCACGCAGAACAGCCTACGACAAGGAGATATGAACTAGGACCTTTAGTTTACGTACACGTGCTTTGAAACTGTTTATAATTAGTCAGTACCGTAATACATTACGGTGCTTATCCACCAGAGTATGCTATGCTACGTTGTTATTGATGCATTTGTTAACCACGAATCACATAATGCTATGAAAGTGGTTACGCAATATGCTATGAAAGTGGTAAGCACAATGAGATATCAGTTTTTCAGGTTATTCATTGGCTATCGCTTGCATTGTCAAATGTCGCAGAGGCATTTTTGAGTGCTTGAATAAGGTTTAGGGCGAAACACGACGCGACGCCACGATACTAAAAGAGGCCAGAGCACCTTTTAAGTGTAGCAAAAATGCGCGCCGCGTCGCGTCTCGTCTCAGTGTGAGTTGATCTTTAAAAGCCATTGAAAATGTAATGAAGTGCTTTATTATATACTTATACCCGGAGACGTATATATTGAAGATTCTGTCTACAAAGTAGTAGCAGTAGTAGTGCTGGATTCGGACGTACATTCTATAGATTTGTTGTAAGTCAAAATAGTTGAACTTCGACAGACTAATAAAAAGAAGAAGCCTTTTCCATATAAGACTACCTGAAAACGAGCACCAAATCAAATTGGTAAAATTCAATACCACCATTCTACAAATTTGATCAATGCCTTCGGCTATTCGAATTCACACTGTTCACTATATTCGAATATTCAGGGTATTCCCTTTACGCCAATATTCAGACTATCCCCTATATACCAATATGCACACTATTCCCTATGCCTATGCCGATTCAGGTGTTTCCCCGAATCGTTGAATCATGAAGCTCACTCTTCATTCAGATCGACTAACATTTCGTGTTTTATTTGTAGCATCGTTCACGTGTACAGTTTTGTGATTTTAAAATTGTTTTTTACAGTGAATCTGAAAATGTTTTTTTAAAGATAAACCGTTAACGCTATAAAAAATATTACCATCCATACACAAAATATGTGCATGGAATTTTACGTTTTTTTCTGACAATATTGTAGCTGGTCTGATTCCTTGTGGAGTAATCGAATGTTAGAATTATCACATCTCCAATTGGATAACTTTTTTTAAACTACATTCCATTTAGTTGTTCAAACAATTAGGACTAAACTTAATAGTACCTCTATTAAGTTTAGTCCTAATTGTTTGAACATTCAAATCACAACTCCAATATATGTATGCCAGGATTTCTGTCAATTTTATACGTGATTCTAATTAAAGCGTGTTAAAAAATGTGATATTTTCTTTCTTTCTTTCTATTTGATATAAAGAGAGTAAACGAATGAAGTAAAAAAAAAACTAAAAAACTTTAAACTACAGTTGTACTGCAGTTGTGTGGAATCCACATTGTATGGGAATCACGAATAGGTAGAATCGTGTTTGCGTTGTCCATCGCATAATCCTTTTGAACTAATTTCTGTGAAATAAATGATAGTTGATTTCGAACTGAAATTGAAATATCAATCCTACCAGATAATACCATCTGGTAGGATTGGTATATCAATTTCATAGTACCTACTACGAGTTAGTATAATTAATTCAGTTTGTACTAGATTTAATTACCCACGTGAACGCTTCAATATTTCGTTTAAATAAAACTGGTGGAGTTCAGACAAAAATTACCTAACCGAACTGAACCTGAACCGAAAATTTGACAAATCTAAAAAGATACAAATAACTTATTAAAAATATAAAATCTTACCCATCATAAATATTTATCTACTAGCTTTAAGCCCTCGGCTTTGCCCGCATAATAATAGATTAGAGCTTTTGTCATATACTGGGAAAACAGCTATGTACGACAAATTTGATCCAAATCAGACTTGATTTGCGATAATTTATTTTCCAGCGAATAGTAATTTACCGCTTTCAAAAATGGCCTATGATATAATTTGCTATATCATTGTGTATGGTTTTATCAAAATCCATGCATTATTTAGATCAACAAACATCCTCACTCAAACCCTCACCAACTTTAGCGTAATATTAGTAGGATAGGATAGGATTATTATAAATTACTAGCTGACCCCAGCAAAAGTTGTTTTGCAAAGTGAAAAATAGATGTTGGCCGATTCTCAAACCTACTCTATATGCTCACAAAATTTCATGAGAATCGTTCTAGCCGTTTCGGAGGAGTTCGATTACGCACCCCGTGACAGAAGAATTTTATATATTAGAAGAAAAAATCATCGTGATTTTCGGAAGTCATTGAAGGGTGTCAGACAACCAAATATTGAACCCCCCGCGGAATCAATCATGCGTAATCACCGAAACCATCTTGTCGCTGTTTGTATAATGTCATACAAGCCCACACAAACAATTACGCCATATGTGGACTAGGGATAATTTGTGATATTATCGCGTCGATTTAACCCCTGATGTGTTGTTCGACTGGGGTTGCTCTTCGCCGCGGAGTATCATGGACAATTATATCAATTATCCTATTATGAGCAGTCAAGTTTTATTATGTCGCCATACATTCAGCTTTGGATTGATAGATAGATTGAAAATAGTTTACTACACACACAGAAAAAATAAACAATACAATAAGAAAGTAAAAATAAACCGAGAATGCGTAATGGGCGGTGGTAGGTCCCTTCAATAAGTTTATTTGGTACATAACTGAATATACTAAGACTAATGACCCAAGATTTTTTTTACACTTACACATATCTTATTATTGGCTTTGAGATTGCCACTGACCAGTGTCTATCAATCACTTGAAGGTTTTGTAAACTATAAAGTATTTGATTGGAATGCAGGAACATCAAGTTGGCCAACCTATACTATTACTATTTACAATCCAGCAAAATTATTTTCTTACTACGAGTTTATTATTAAATTATTTGTTTATAAAGGTGAATAAAGTCTACTAAAATAGTATAGTTAATGCACCCGTAAACACTTGGGTGAATAAACTCAGGTGAATTCAGTATACTGCCCCAGAATAATTACAACTTGTTATTTTTGACACTCAGAGCCGGAGAAAAACTACTATAAAAATGACGAAATATACTTCTAGCAGACGTTGCTTTGTCGTATTCCCCAATATTTTAACACACTGTTTTTGTACACAACACAGAATTATTGCAAACAATTAGACAGGTGTGAGAGCCGAGCAAGTGCTGGTGAGTGACGGGCCCTATGCCGACACTTAACGACGTCGCTTGTTGACATTGCGCACACCGCTCACAAAATAACTTGCAAGTATACAAAAAATACGTCTATAGTCGATAAAAAAGGTTTTCGTTTCATAACTAACAGCAGAAGAACGTGTCGTAGTTAAAATCGGAGGATCTCATCATCATCTTCATTCAATTAATACTTTTTTTGTACACAACATACAGCAAAGAAAACTCCAAAAAAAATGAGTTACTGACGATTCGGACACAGGTTATTCGGACACAGTGTTCCAATTGACACTTTTGATTTCAAGTTAATGGACGGCCTTATCGCATCATGGACCATAATCTATCAACCTAATGGCGATATAATGTTAAACACACATTTTATTAACAAGTTTTTAAAAGAATAAATACATTTTGTTCTTAATAGGATTTTCACATCATAACGGTGATCGTATCACTAAGCGATTTCATGACCAGGGTGCTGAGTCTGAGTTTACAAATTGTAGTTAACTTTCTCGATCGTGAGAACGTTAACTATAATTTGTATGGGATCGAAACAGCGCCTCTTGTGGCAAACTTGAGAAACATAATTTGCTAGTTTGAGATTCACTATCGACCGTCGATCGTCGACTCGTTTACGCTCACGTTCGAAAGTGAGAACGTTAACGCATTTGATTGGTTGTTTGAAAAATTTCCCGAGTTCGTGTTACCATTTTTGACATTCGAATAGTAAACGCGCTCGAAAAAGTATTCGTCTAGCATTCACTTAGAATTTCTCAGTGAGTAGAGGTGAGAGTGCAAAGTTATTCAGTAAAATCATTAATATTTACAAATAAATTATGGCCGGACGTTACTTTTTCGCTTGGATATCGTCTTACAAAGACAGCTTTTAAGTTTTTGTGCAGAGAATTAAAACAATTGACGAATTTAAGGTCCTCTCAACTCGTTTTGTTGGAACTTATATTATGTACTTTTTGTTATTTATTAATTAAAATATTAAAAAGTATTTTAATTAATAAATACCTAGCTATAGTTTCGACACCTAATTAATTTGTTCTTCGCAGGTGTTCACGGCTCTCTTCTTTTTTGCTTCTGGTTCATAGAAAAGCCAATTTGAGTAGCAAAACAATGCAATGAATTTTTTTTCAGTTATTTGATGATCAATACTACATTTTAAATGTTAACCCTAAGTTTGGAGGTACAAAGCATGATTCTTTGTATGGGAAAACAGTGACTTGAATACATAAATTCAATCTCTGCACCAAAATAGAGAAATGGTCTGGCTTCTATATAGGTAAAGTATCTTTAGGTACTTGATTTATTAAAATGCATTGTTTTGATCCCTTTCACTATTCTATCTTTTACATAATTATTTATTTTTTAGGAGACTCTGGATACCCTCAGCGCCCAGGCTAATGACTCCAATTTTAGATGCAAATACTGGTACACCAGAGGCCAATTATAATAACAAGCAAATGAGGGCTAGAGTAATAATAGAAAATACATTTTCAAATGCTGAAAAACAGATGGTAGTGCTTAGACAAGGATGGAGTTCACTCCATCCACTTCAAGCCACTCAAATATGCTTCTATTATTATAGCATACTCAGTATTGCATAACATAGTTATCAATCTTGGCATTGATCTAAATCTTACTCGGTGTCCGAGTAAGATTTAGGTGGGTCTAGTTAAGGTAAAATATTTCATATGATATTATAACAAAATACCTATTTATGTTACAATTAATCATATCTAGTTCCAGGAAACTTAAATAGTGAACCGGGTTACAATGACTATGTGGAAGGAGCTGGAGCTACCAGCGGACCAATTTTAGTAAGAAGACTGATAAATAGTGTGTGATATATATATGTATGTAGTTCTCAGTGATATATTGTGTTAATGTACTATTGCTATTTATAGAAGTGTGCTTAGGATTATAAGGTTAAGGATATTGTATTGTGACAATGAATAAATAAACAAAATTATATAAGATGAACTTTATTTTTTTACCTAATTAGACAGTCAGAATTGACAAGTTAAATTTATAAACTAATATACTTATATTTACAAAAATATAAACTAATCATTACAGAGTATTAACTAACTTATCTTAAACTCTTATTCCTATTGCTTGCCAATCTCTGGCTCTGCGCTTCCATCTCCCTAATCATATTTTGCTCTCTCCTCAAGCTTATGTTACTCTATTATAAACTTTCTCCAAAACTCTTCAGCTTGTAGAAAATTTTGTGCTAGCCTCAAAATTCTTCAAGGAATTCTTGCATGGCAAGGTGGTGTTTGCCCAAAGCAAGCAGGCTCAGGCCGAATCAGATTGCTCTCACAGAGCCTTATAGGAGAGAGTGCATGGGAATCTGTAAAAATACATGAATGTTATTATAATCTTATTAACATTATAATTATGTTATCCTTAGAAAAGTTAAGTCTTACCTTCCAGTGCTTCCAATATTGTGAAATAAATCTCAAAAACAAATCCAATATTGTGACAATATTGTGAACTGGGGTTGTTACAGTAATTCTTTGACTGGGGCTTAGGACTGGGGCAACATATGATGTTGATGGCCCAAGTTCATCCCAATGTCTGAGGTCTCCATGCCTAGAAACAACAATAAACTTAGTTTTTTCTTCGTCGATGAAACAACTTCACATAAATAGATCTAAACATCAAATAAATTATCAAACACTCACTGCTCCATGAACGTGTCTTCATTTTTAGACTGTTTAACTCATAGTTTCAATTTATTATTAATTTATCGGCCAGCCACTTCTTCCTACTCGAACGAAAGTTTTCATTTCAAACGTAAACAAAACACAGAATAATCATAACATTTTTGATAGACAGCTGCTTCTTGACAAAATACTAGTAAAAATATCATTCTGAATTTGGCCGGTTAATGATTTGATGACGTCATGCTACCACCCTAACAAAAATATTTAACTATGCTCACGGTGAGTGAACGCTTTCGTATAGTTTTTGTCGATAGGCACTCGAACTTGCATGCCATTGCTTTTCGATTCGAATTTCGTTAGCTCGATTAACGAGATAGTAAAGTCATTCGAAAACGTTTGTGGAACTCCAACTCGGCACTCAGGAAGGCATTTCTCGCGCCTATGATATTATAAATTAATTCGATACAATAAACTCAAATCAGTACATTGTTTCGGTATTCTTACCTTATTTTAATCATAAGCAACAGACTTTTTCATTCAAGGCCACCAATAATCGTTAAATGAATTTATTATTTTGTCTATGAAAAAATAATTATCATTACAGTACCAGAATTTCCTTCCTGAGCACGTATAATGTATAATGAACGTATAATGGTTCTCAATTTGACAAAGAATGCGGGAAGTGCAGAATGCGCGCACAAAAGTAAGGGGTTTTCCTACAGGCTTTTGTGGTACAGTGACTGATAGTCAAAGAAAACCACGACTGAGAAACGAAAGAAAAGCTCCTGGTTTAATACACCTCGGTGAATTCAGTAAATCCATATAGTATATCCGTATCTTGACTATCAAGACTAGACTAGACTCTCACTTGACCATGGATTTTTAAATGGCTGTGCAATGCAAGTGGTAATGTTTTTTTTTTACAATTTATGTGTGTATGCTTTCTATGATTCACACGACAATCGATTCCTCTTAGTACGGTGAGTGTCACTAAACACATGACGTTAATCAAAATTCAACATGGCAACTACTTCACGAAATTTGTAAAAAAAAATATGTTAACAAACTTTGTATTGTGGGGCATCGTTGAATAGGAATATAAACATTATTGATAGTTTTGTTTCAACATTTTTCGATGCAACTAACCGTATAGAATCTGAGTCGACACTAAAAATTCCCAAAAAAGTTAATTCGCTGTAGAGATATATATTTTCTTAATTTCAGCTTGTTACTGCGTTGGATCGCGAAGTGCAAAAGAAAGAGGCTTCTTTCCCGCACACGGACAGTAAAGTGTTAAATAATAACCGCGTTTTTAACCACAAAAAAAATGTGTACTCGATAAAATAATATTAATAAATACCAAAATAAAAAAAATAAAAATAAAAATCCGGACAATCCATACAAAAGCTCTAAGCTTGTGTTTCGGGAACTAGGCATCTGATAAACTGAATAGTGTCCCAGCAGTGGACACGTACCTAAATTAGGAGTTCTTATGTTTATTCTCGAAATCTTTTTATCATTAAAGGCTTTGTGAAATTAACATTCTAAATTTGTGTAGGAAAATATTAAGACGGAGAACGTAGCTTACTAGCGAAATGCGGGACTCGAACTCACTTCTTCCATTATACGCAAGGACGTGCTGACCGCTACACCAACCTCGCCACAACGTCATCGCTTCAATTTCTTCTACAATTACAACTACGAGTTACAAGTCGTACTAACCTATGTATAAGTGAAGTTGATCACTTTGTTAAAACATAAAAGACTTATTGGGAAGTTAGTCTAAAGTTTGTAGCTTTGAAATATTTTGATTCCTATTCAAGTTGAAGTTGAGGATCATGTAACTTTGAAAGTTACCGAAGAACTATGATAACTTTATCAGGTTGTGTTGTATTCACGAAATCATATATACCTACTTTACTTTCACAAAAATAATGTTATCAGTTAATTTATGTAAAATTGCCTTCAATACAACTCTATAGAATTGTATGCGCTATGCCGTGTTCCTTACTTTGTGGTCATCTCTCAACACTATGGCTCACTTTTTGGTACATTTTTTGTTACTGTACTTAGTTTCTTTTGCTTTTACCAGATTGTTGTAAAAAAATAAGTCAATGTTTATGTCCACACAAGTGAACACCTCATTATAAACACCCCTATTTGCGTTCCCACGGCTGGGACGCTGGGACTTCTCTCTTGACGAGAGAGATTTAAGTCGTTTTGGCTCAGCACACTATAGACTTTCATTCTAAAGGCGGATTACACTGGATTATTCTTCATGAAAACAAAGCCGTGTTAGTGGAAGGACACTTGACATTCATTCCGAAGGTCGTGGGTTCAAACCCCGCCACGCACCTCTGGATTTTTCTTCTTGAGAAATTTATGTGCGCTTTAAAACACGTACTTTAAAGGTAAAGGCAAACATCGTGAGGAAACCAACATGTTCTGAGAACTTTAAAGAGTTTGAAGGACATGTGACATTCACCAACCCGCACTTGGCCAGCGTAGTGAAGTTATTTTCTACCACTACTTAGTTGCATCTATTTTGCTGAATGATCTAAAGCCACTTGCAATTAAACTAAACTCAAATATTAATTCTCTCGCATTTTCCTTTGACTTGATAGTTAACCGAAGTGTAAACACCTCTCACGAACTTATGTCGCATTTCACTCTGCTTAAATTGCACAACTGTGGTTAGAATATCAAATGCCGCAGATGAATACCTAAATAGAATATCTTCGAGCAATAAAGTGGTTAGGTATATCGAATATCGAAATTTACAGGAGAGACAACTGTTTTAATTAGATTTTGAAGTATACATTTCTATTGAACGACTATTTCAGTAACTGTACTGATTAATTCAGTACAGTTACTGAAATTCGATTTCTTCTGCTTTATATTTTGTTACTGAATATAGTTACTCAATAAAAGTCTTGCAGGGGATTTGTGGCAAGTTTTTCCAACTATCCCCTTCGCAGGGGATACTCGCAGGGCATTTCTGGAGTAAGCCAATCTTTCTCGTCAAGAGAGAAGTCTTTGCGTCCCAGCAGTGGGAACGTAAATAGGGTTGCTTATGATATGAGGAAGTAGTATATTTTAACTTGAAAGTGCGTAGAGATTTTTAGTTAAGGGACATTTAATAATCTGTAGCTATACGAATGGGTATACGATGAAATAAATAAATTTGCTCTAAAAAATCTCTCAATTAAAAACTTTTTGAAGTGAAACAAAAGTAGTTTGTCTGCAAACTTTCAATTTTTAAGGTTCCGTACCCAAAGACTAAAACGGGACCCGATTGCTTGATAGCTAGAGAGTTGACATTTTGAGTGAGGATGTATTTTTGTTGCCCGCTATAATAATAAAATACCTACCTCCCTCCGGGCTGGGCCAGTGCGTGAAGCGATTTTTTCGTGTTTCGTAATGTGGTCCGGAGAAGCCATCTTCTAGGCCTTCATGCTCCATCTTAGACCACATCTTCACTTTGCATCGGGTGAGATTGTAATCAAATGAAGGCTTATAAATAATAAAAAAAAAACCTACATAAATAAATAAATATGGGGATCCCATACAACAAACTTGATTTTAAGTAAATTAAGGGACGTTACGCGAGGCCAGTCAGTATACTTGGATGGGTTTCCGCTCTTACTGCATCTTTTTGCAAATTTTATTAATGAATTTTTTATTGCATTATTTGTACCTATAATCTGTACACGGAACCCTAGATGTAATTAGAAAGAGAAAGAAACATTTATTGACACATCACAACACAAAATACAATAAAGCAAAGAAAAACAACAAATTATTTTTCTCTGTAGTATGATTCCTCGCGGTAGGTCTTCTTTGATAAATGGGCTATCCAAAACACAAATAATTATTCAAATCGGAAACAAACTCTTTAGCATTATAATACATTAATGTAAACATCCTTTTCTGAGCCGATTACTAGCAAAGGTTAGAACAATTCCTTTAGCAAAATATTACTGTACTTTTGAAAATTATTTACACTGATTTTATGTTTTTGTAACATTACAATCGGGGATGGGACACGACACCGTAATTATATATTTAAACTGAACATTAATATCCACTAGGTATGTTAAAATAAACAAATTACCATTACCTATAGGCTTCTAGCAAGAAAAAATATGACACTTCAATTGGTTTCTCTTCTTGTCTCTGGCAATTAGAACTAAATGAGGAATTCCCGCTGCCACCCTTCATGATTCTTTTAACATAGCAAAAAAGAATCTAGTTCAGTGGAGTACCTTATAACCAGCGGACGAGCAAGAGGTTTCCAGCAACAAGTCATTTGTCTTATTTTGATTACTCATTTAAAAGTTATGAGGGAACACATGAACATCTAAAGCCACATACATAAATACATACAAGTCAAAATCTTACCCCCCTTTTTGTTTTAACGTAGTCGGGTAAAATTGATGCATATTCGTTGTAACGTAAGTATCTTGTTGTTGTTGGTGTGACTGTAAATTAACATGAAGCCGTGCCCATTCATATACCATAGCTAGGAACTATTTCAGCAAATGAACAAGCTAAAATTAAGAATAAATATAAACCACTGCGACTTAACTTTTTTGGGATTTTTACTGTCTATAAGCCTTTTAAATGGGAATGGTTGTCACGCAACTTTAACTCGACAACTATCTATTTTTTTTATTTTTTTTATTTTATTTTAGAATATTCTTCATTTGACCATAATCTCACCTGATGTAAAGTGACGATGTAGTCTAAGATGGGGCATGAAGACCTAGAAGGTAGATGGCTTCTCCGGGCCACATTACGAAACACGAAAAAAGCGCTTCACGCACTGGCCCAGCCCCGAGGGTGGTGACAAGCCGCGGCCGAAGCCAACCACCAGAGACTGTTCTTAGCACCACCCGGAGGTCACGTGTAAGGATTCAGAGGGTTACCACTTCTGGACGTGAACAGAAAAACCTCCACTCCTATAACGGTTAGTCGGGTCCAAAAATGTTGAAAGAAAACTGTGAATGACTTTTAAATACCTATTCAACATTTTTAGTCTTTAGTGAAACTCGCTGGTCTAAGGGGCATCAATTGACGTTATAAAAAGGCCCAGGCGTTTGGTCTGTGAAGTGGGACATAGGTACATAGGCTGTTAAACAATTTACCACTTCCTTGCGTTGCGCAGTCGGGTACCAATACTGCAACACCTAACACGGGAGGTACAACAGCTTCACATTTCAATATCAATGAATATGATGCCGGATACATCGCCATGGCCTCTTTCCATGAGCGATCACTGGAGACTGACTTACGTAGTACAGAATAACGACACTTCAGAATCTTATAATCATTGCCCACTAAATCGATTTCCTGTATATACTCTTGCTCAGGCAAAGCTAAGGTATACCCGTAGACGATGTTTTTAGAAGAATATTCGCTGCTAATGTAGCTAAAGCATTGAAACTGAATGTTCTTTATAAAACTAAATTGTATCAAAAACAATCTTGTCGCCAGTCGGTGCTAAGCCTTAATGAGCTACGTCACTCACCTGTAGTAATCCTCCTTGCAATAGATATTGCCGTCCCTGGAAAAACACGTCAGCTCGGAGTCTAAGGGTAGTCGGCACTCACAGCAACGCAGGCAAGATCCGTGCCATTGCCTGTCCACTGCCAGTAGATAGTACCTGAGGGCATATTAGTTGAGTCAAGAAGACGCTGAGGACATCAGCATTCATGATTCTGCTCTTCTCTAATCGTCATCAAATAGTTTATCGTCAGGGTCATTAAGTTTATCGTTTCTATCAACATCTTCTAGGTCGAAAGTTTTTGAGTCTCCTGATATCCAGGCTCGATTTCAATGGCCATCACGTGGAACTAACTTAACGATAAAGAACTGCCCCCATTCTTAGTCTAAATTAGAGTCGACCGCACTAGTTCATTTCAAAATTTCATTTTCAATGGTAACAGTACATTATTAATTTAGAAAATCACCTTGCAGATTCAATTTGAAGTTATGAAGTATGTAGTAGTGTTATGAAGTATGAAGTAGTGGGTGTTGTAACTAAAACACCCGATTTAATTGCACTTGCTTGATCAATTAATTGTCATTTAATGGTTATCACACGTGAAGCACTTAATCTATGTAATAATGCCGATTAACACCTCCGTTTAGTTACGCACAAATGGAGGCGACAATGTTGAAGCTGTTTCTAACCATAGTTAGGCATTAAAAAAGTAATATTTTTGTTTCCGTTTCTACCTAGCTGTTTCTAAAGTTTTCTTCTTTACCCACAAATTTAAAATGAACCTAAGTTGTTTTTAACCACCGACCAAAAAATAAGGGTGTTGTAAGTTTGACGTGTCTGACTGGGACATCATAGCTCCCGAACGGATGTAGCGATTTAAATTTAGTTTTTTTTTGTATGAAAGGTGAGATTGGCGCAAGTGTTCTTAGACATGTTTCATGAAAATCGATTGTGCCGTTTAAAAGTTATGGGGGTGAGAGTGGGGAAGGAAAACCGGAAATCTGCAAATATACTCGAGTGGGGTATCAAATGAAAGCACATCGCGTGCACATTACAAAATATTATGGTGTTTAACTTTTAAGGAAATTAAGGCAAAAGCCAATCGAATGCTTGTGAATTTATTACTTTCACATTCAATATATATTTGATTACTGAATTATTACAAAATTTGCTATAAGTAAGTGGTCTAAAATATAGTGACACATAATCATATCAATCAATTCCCACTGACTGTTAAACCTGTATACATGCGAATAAAGATATTTTATAAAACCTATTTTGGCGTCGCGTGTTTAACAAATCACACGGTCGAATTTTACTAAGCAATATGACTGTTTACAGTGTACGTATTTTTTCGATAAGAGTCATTATTGGAACTATTAGTAAGTGGCAATGTTTATGATCGGCAAAATAGGTTAGATAAATAGACAATGGGCATTACACAGACTACATTCGGCTCAATAAGTTAAAGATATCTTAAAAATGAAGCCGAAGCATTCCACCCACATTTGAAGTAACAATCTATGAATGGAAATTCACAGATTTAACTCGGGACAACTCAAAACATATATATAATATTTTCCAGACAATATATATATTTCCAGACAATCTACACAACAACATCTAGCACCGTGGTAAGCTCTAAAAATGTGTTACGGGTACTAGACATCTGATATACTTAATAATAATAGTCATACATATATAGATATTTTTTAATATATATATTAAACACCCAGACCAACGAGAAAGTGCTTGCAGAACATACAAACACTTTCACCCTCGGCGGGAATCGAACCCACTAACCTCTTGCGCCGCAAGCGGACCCTCGCCCACCGCGCCACTGAAGCAGTCAAATCATGTCAAATCATCATATATAATATAGCAATTTACCGATCTTGTATCCTGCCTCCGCAGCCGGCGCATTCGTCTGGGGTCGCCGGGGAGCCCTCCGAGCTGCCTCGTTCCTTCAACATAGCTTCCTGGTCGCTCCTGCTCCCGGAAGGCGACTCTCTGTCTCAAATAACAAGGTCCAGATCCCCTCGTATCCCGACCTCGTTTGCGACAGCCATCTCGCAAGGACTGAGTTTTTGCTCGCTCGCAATTTTGGTAGTTTCGCGAATCTGACGACAAAATTGTGTAGGTATAGGTAAGGTTATGTTTTATCACGGATTACTCTCTGGAAATGCTGTAAGGATACGCAGAATGTTTGAACAAGTTTGTAATCCGGCATGGATGAAATTATGGCGTTATATTATTACGTTAAATACGGAAATGCTGATTAAATAAGTCGTCGCTGCTTAATTTTCTGCATTTATCGTTACTGAAATTATGTATTGAATTCATATTATGTTATGAAAGAGACAAATAAATCTTAGCAAATTTTAAATTGCATCATTGGTTCTTTTAGCGCCTACACGCTCCACAACTCACGTAAGTTATTCTCTTCTGCAAGAACTAATTGTTTTGCTCCACGTGTTCGTCTCGTTTTTAGTAAATTACACCATTGGTCTTAATTATTCCCCCACCCTTTATATCCCTGAGATTTGTAACTTTACATTTCATTCACCATTTACACACTAAAATCACTGACGTTCGTTGCACCAAAGAATATATTTTATTTAAAAACATCCAGATAGGAAAAGTTTAGGACCCAGTCGTAGCTTTCCACAAATCAAAGGCTTTGTACTAGCCCGCTAACGTACACGGTCTCAAGAACGCTTTACAGAGATTTTCCATGCATGCTCGTTTCGCTGTGAAGCGCTGGTGGAGATAAGTTGTAAAATAAAATCATGTTGAGTATTCGACGTATAAAATCCTTTCCATACATTACTATTGTATTATGCGTTAACCAAAAACCTTGTAACCATTTTTAAGGTAATTGCGCGAAACGAGAATGTGAAATTTTTGTCTCGTAAAATTTTTATATTAAAACATAGGTACCTACGCAGGAGAAAAAAAACTTTTTTCTAATTATTTTTATCAAATTTAGACCACTAAGCAACCACAAGTTCTATAAACAGGCAAATCCAGTCTCACTCAAAAGATAATAATATACACAATACACCTGAGTTATAACAAGGATAAAAACAAAAAAGTAAATAAGATGCCCCTCGTATTTCTTTATACAAAGTTTATTCAAAGTTAGCTTCTTAGCATATCATTACTATTCTCACGACGTTCACAAATCCGCAGTGGCATACAATGGGAACCTATACCGACATTATGTATAAACGTATGCAGAAAGACAATGGTACAACTTTAATATCATTTTATTTTTATTCTTTCGAGTCGCGTCTTTCTTCCTTATTTTAATTCCATCGGCCCGCCTGCTTTGACTTTTCTTTGTAACATTTATATGACGATGATATTTTTTTTCAGACGACAGACGATTTTTCCTTTATGACAAACTTTATATTAGGTGTACAAAGTCGCTTCTTTTCCTCGTCCTATGTTTAAGTATTTTCAAATTTCTTTCAGTTTCCAGACGTTCAATGTTAAGGCCGTTCTAGTTATTTCTGTCCGATATTCTTTAAATCTATTTTATATTTTTGGGTGCAAATACATTTGTTTATCTTGTTGGGAGACGTACTTCACTAGGCTTGCAGACTCTTGCAGATAATGCCGAACCGCGGTCTTCATTTATTTTGATTTTGACGGACAAACTTGGTTAATGTTGTTGTTGATGCTTGTTTGTAATGAAAAATTCTACCTAGATTTCTAAATTCTAAATAGTTTGGCATAAGTAGGTATTATTATATTATGTGTTATTATTAGCACTCTTCATTTTTGTTTTTAGTATCGGAAATAGTAGTAATAGGATTAATATAAGAGTAAGTTTCTCTTATTATTTTTGTAAATTTTGTATGTTTTATTTTGTCTACCACCGCCGTCCACAACCTTCCTGATTTAAATTATTTCCATACAAAGGTTGTCTGGAAGAAATTGCTTTAAGCAATAAGACCGTCCATTACGCATGCTAGGTTTAATTGTGGTTTTAATATTTTTTTATATTTGTATAACATTTATAAGGTGTGTGTAATAAAGAATTTTCTATTTTATTCTATTCTTAATGTTTACCAAAAATTAATTAGTAGTTGTAGGGTTCCGTACCCAAAAGGCTAAACTTTTACTGAGACTTCGTCGTCTGCCTGCCTGACTGTTTGTTATCAGGCTGTATCTCAGGAACCGTGATAAACAGAGAGGTTAAATTTTGCTAAAATTGATTCTACGAAACAAATTCTTCTACCATCTTACATATTTCACTAAAATTTTATAACCAAAACATATGCACAATATTTGAACTAATAAAGCATTAATCTCGACCGAAAGTATACCGATCCCTTCCGGGTATTAACAAACACTGTAAAAGCCAAATGAACAACCAATACAACATTTTATTTGTCCCAAGTTTTGATAGGCAATCAACTGGGTTTATGGTCAGCTAATAAAATTTCACTAGGTATAAAAACCGCCTTTAACTTAACACTACCTACTACTTCCTATTGTCGACTCAACTTAAATTATAAATTTAGGCTAGTGAGAAAAATTTACAAAAAATATTTTATTTCCTGAATAAAAAAGGTGTTTGACCGATATGTGCGTTTCTTTGTCTGTCTATAACGATTCAGTAAAATCGACAATTCGTAGATTGAGACCTAGGACGTATCCTTAAACTACCTAATTCGAATGTAGACATTTTTTTTAACTGCAAGCCGATACTTTTATTTGATCAGTCCATGTATGCCCTGTGCTTCTAAGGAAATTTTGACTCTCATATTTTGGGATAGTACACTTTCTTTACATTTTTAAAGTAGCTATATAAAATTCTATACAATCATTATTATTTTACTGGTTATAAAATTGGAATAAAAAATGGCCTGTATTAACTGGCACCCGAAAACCAGATTAAATTATTAAATGAGATATTTTTTGTTCGTTAGATCTATTTCAGATGTGGTTTGAAGACTAAAATATCAAATGCAGGGTTTAAGAAAAAAACAAGATGCCATTTTAAATGTATCATTTCAAATTTATACATAGATTGTATGATTTCTACCGAAAACCAATTCTTGCAAAAGCTCTCTGCTTTTTAACCGACTTTTATAAGTATACTAGCTGACCCCAGCAAAATGAAAAATAGATGTTAGCCGATTCTCAGACCTACTCAATATGCTCACAAAATTTCATGAGAATCGGTCAATCCGTTTCGGAGGAGTACGTGAACTAAAACTGTGACACGAGAATTTTATATATAAAGAAGATAAGCTAGTTCTTTTACAAGTTTAATTATTCAATAAAAAATCAAGATAAGAAAATACATTGAAAATCCGAAAAAGACATATTATTATCAGGTACTTACCTAAAATGTTTAACTTTACAAACATATTTAAATAATTTTAATTTGGCTTCAGTCAGCATAAAGACATTTAAGAGTTAACTTAACTCTGTTAGGTATACACAGATAACCACTCAATTACGTCTTAATGGCATTTAAATAAAAACAATTAATATATTCGTACATAAATTTAATTAATATTTACAGAAAAGTATTCAAATTCATTCAATGATATACATAAACAGAACTCAAAAGGCGAGGCGAAGTGTAATCAGAATGTATTTTTGTGACTTTATAATTAGCTAGATTAATCTGAGTGATGAAAATGGGAGGTACACCATTAAAACAAAGATTTAATTTGTTTTTTTCGGTTGGTAAATTTGGCTACTGCGCGTAACGAACAAGACGAATACAACATGACCCATAAAACAAACTATAATATTAAAATAAGTATCTCGATGGTCGAGGCTCTTTCACCACAGTGGGTGCTAACTAGCTGATGATGATTATAATTGTTATTAAAAAAAAACACTTAATAAATAAAAGTTTAAAAACTAACAGCCGACTACTAAAAACACGGTCGAACAAACAACGAAACTGATAGAGTTATGAAGATCACTGATAAGTGATAGAGTTTTATGGGATAGCCATGCCACCTACTAGCAAAACAGATTCACTATATTCATCACCATCATCACCACCCTATTAACGTTCCCACTGCTGGAACTCAGAGACTTTTCTCTAAGCGAGAGATATTAGGCCTTAATTCACTACGCGGGCCAAGTGCGGTTTGGTTAATAACACATGTCCTTCAAACTCTTTAAAGTTCTCAGAACATGCCGGTTTCCTCACGATGTTTGCCTTCACCGTTAAAGCAAGTGTTTAAAGCGCACTTAAAATTCACAAGGAGAATAATCCAGCCAGTTCGTGGCGGGGTTTTTCACGATCTTTGGAATGAAAGTCGAGTGTCCTCCCACTGAGCAGACACGGCTTTTTTTCATTACACTCGTAATAATACAATTAAACCAAGGTGGCATACGAGCACGGTTATCCTTTGAACATAACTATATCAGTAATTATCTTGTATCGTACTTTTTAGAGCGTGTTTTCAGTAGACGGGTGCTAGTTTTTATACTAAATTTATATGTTATTTATTTTGGAGTTATGTGAATTTGTGTTATGTTTATATTCTTGTAACTATCATTCTTGCTCTTTCATAAAATACTTTATGCCCCTAGATGGCGCTGTAGCAATTTAAACATGACTTCATGTATTCTTTAACCAGGTGACAATAAAGGGGCTTCCATACGCAAAATGGCGTTCATCTGAGTAACATCTTTTTCACTTATTAATAATAATAAATTTATTTGACTTGACACTGGTAAACTGACGCTTCAATCGGCGAGTCCAATTATAAGGATTTGACTTGAATTGAACGACAATTCATTTGTCTAAATACGATAACTAGTTTAGAAGTTACGAGAGAACAGGTTATGGACATCCATAGTCACATACATGTATACAACCCTCCTTTTTGCATCGCCGTAGTCGGTGAAAACTCTATACGTATCTGGTTGAAAAGAATGCAATATTCATAAGAGCGTAATGGCTACCATACATTCATATAATTTTAAAACAATGCAAAGATGATAGATACACGTTGGGAGAAAACTTTGTGCCCTTCTGTAAAGAAAATTTGCAAAATTTTATAAAGTTATGTTATGACACGAGTAATTGCTAACAAATTACTATAGATAAATGATAAGTTATCATTGATTGAAAATAAGTAAAATATTGTTTGTGACTATGAATTCTGGCCCTAGTGCAAAATTTATTTATTATTATTGTTATTTATTACAGCTCCAAAATTTAGACACATTTTAGAGAGCACGTGAAACATTCCTAGGAACACGAAGGCCCGTATAAATAAACCACACTCAACTCTAAGCTCGATCTTGAGTGCGCATTTGGTACGACAAACGTGCAGTACACTCAAGCTCGACATTAGTATTGAGTTTGGTTTATTGATACAGGCCTTACATTGATATACCAACACACATAACAAATTTAGAGCATGTTATTTAAATTTTTTTTAGTTTTATGCAGAAATATTAAGACTAAGTAACCTTCGCGCACAGGATTCGAACCTACATCTCCGGGATAGAACAGTCCTTGGATTTTCTACGAGATGTCGTTACTCGGGGCTTCACTCGATAATACAAAGTGCAGACAATTTTCGACCTATCACGTGATGACGCGTTGGTGTTATTGGCTATCACGTCGGGGCGCTATTCCCTTGATGCAGTTCCTACATTCGAATCCTGTTCGCGAAGGTAACTTAGTCTTAATTTTTTTTGCAGAAAAATTAAAAATAGTTTAACATGTAAAGTGAGGTTTATCACTTTTTTAAAATGTTATTTAAAGTTTGTTCCTTAACAATAATCTTTATCTAAAACAAAACTTTTGTTATCAAACACTATGCGTTTAAACAGTATATTGCTTTATGGTAGCCGTTATATTTGATAAGACTCGAAAAGCTAAGGTTTTATTGTAGTAGAGTAATAAAAGCAAACTCGTTGGTTCGTTAGTAAAACGCGTAATACACAGGTCGTAAACTCAGTTGGCGGACCGATCTGAGTAATTTCTATTTAAGGGTTCACTGGTGCATACATTTATATGTTACTTTGTTATTTTAAATATGAAAAACCTGGATTTTTTTTTCTAACAAATCCTTATAATTTAAAAGCGCGAGAGTCGCTAATTCTGAAGTCCAATTGCTCTGTTTTAAGTAGGTGGCATTATGCTGAGCGTTATCCCTTTTGAAACAGAGCATTATTAATTGAGTGTAATTTATGTATTTTTATTTTAAGTACCGTTAATTGCCCTTTTTAAAAAAGAAATGACTACCATCTGTAGGTTATATATCGAATTCGTTTTTATTTCATAGGCGCGAGAATTTCCTTCCTTAGCTTGTGTTACGATAAAAATAATATTTTTTTTAATAATTACAATAAATTATGTTTATGTAGTTTATTTTTGCCATACATAATTAAAAACAGTAGATCATCTGCTAGTCCCTCAACAGGAGTCAAACCATCCCCCTTTTGGGCTACTGAGCTCCCTAATAGTTTCCAAAATAAGCAACAGATGGCGTTAGTAAACGCTGGTTATTGTTTCCTAGCCTTGTCTTAACAACTTCTATAGGTACTAAAAAAAGCTGTACACTCTAAAAGCATGCATAATTATTATTTTTTTAATCATCAGTAATTTAAATGGATGCTCATGCTACAGTGCTGCACTAGCTTAGACAGTATATAGAGAAGAAAATGGTTTATTTATTTTAGGTAGTAGGTATAGTATTATCTTTAATATTATAATATTTTACAGTTTTATCTATAATATTTGAAGGGACTCAGTAAAATACCTATTTAATTATGTAGTCCTCTCGCCTCTTTACCAATTTTTTTTATTTAGTAAAACCTAGCATTTTCCAAATTCTAATAGTTAAAGCTCGAAAAAAAATATATTTTCATTAATTTTTACGTTTTAGTTAATCCTAATATATTTTTATAGTTTTATCGGTAAATCGTTACTATAGGCTTTTACAGTTAAAAATGCCTATTATTAAAGATTATTTATTAAGCTAGAACAAAGCTTTCCATTTAAGTGGTAGTATTCAATACGATATATCTAGTTATATATATGTATATCAAGTAAGTAGTAGATATAAAAAAGTAGGAACCTATCTAATATTTAAAACTGCTTGTTTAACATAAAACTTTCGTTACTTCGAAAACTAACAAAGCAAATTATTTAACTTAAACTTATCCTTCTTGTATGCATTTCAGTAAACTACAACAACAGCAGTAACAATTAAATATAATTTTTATTATTTTATGATGGATTTGTAACACATTGGATTTCAATAGAATTATTTGTATTAAACATAGTTTTAGTTGACAATGCCACTACTCGGCAGCTTAATTATTATGTTACCTACATCTCATATTGAACGTCTTGTCTGTGTCTTTTGCTGTATTTTCTGTGAGTGAATATAATAAGTAACGAAATCAAGTGAACAATGTTGCCTATGATGAATAATCTACTATGAAACTAATATTAGATATGCTATCTATGACACACACGAACTATCTCTGTAAAATCAAATAATGTGTAAACGATTGATCCGAAATTTAATTGGACAATCACCGTCTTAACTGACCTATCGTTTATTAATTATATATAAATTAAAGACAAAACTCGTACTTTTGCAGAGCCTCTACTTCATAAAAGGCTTTAACTGATATACCCGTTATCAACTTGTTTGATACAAGAGCCAGCAGAGTCAGTAGCTAATTGACAAACCGGTGGCTTAATTCAAAATATATAATAATAAATAATGTCAATTATGATAAATTGACATTATTTATACTATGTGTAGGTTCCTACTAAATTATAAATAAGACATTATTTTAATTATTTATATGAATTAATGTATTCCAGATTTTGAAATTTAAATTAATTGTGATATTAGTTATTATTATATTTTGAAAAAGTTGTGGCATTGGGCAACTTCGTTAAAACCCATATTGTGATTTATAATCTATATTATCAATAAATGACTATTTTGGCCATTATTATGACTATTAAGTTATGTTTGATTGTGATTTAGTTAGTGCGTAAAACTGTTTGTTTTCAATTTTTGTTTTTATATGAAAATTTGGCGACCTTATTCTCCACATTTTGATAGGTAAACATCCTACTCTAACAAATTACATTCCTAATAAATAAATATCTGTCTACTTAAAAATGAGCCTGAGACCGTCCTAAAGGAGATTTTTAATCATTAAGTACATTAAAAAATTAAGTTATTTTCGATTGGTACACAGGTGTACTAGTTCTGATGTTTATGATTTTGCAATGTCATGGGGTCGTGTTGAGATGCCATGACGTTTGTACACCATTTTATGTTGCAGAAAAGTGAACGTGGCTATCAATGTCGCAGTGTCTATTTAAGATAAATAAAATAAAATAAATAAATATTTCCGGACTACTCACACAGCATCACCTAACCCCAAACTAAGCAGAGCTTGTACTATGGGTGTTAGGTGACTGATATACTACATAGATACATTTTTTTTTGTAAATACATACATATGATACATAGAAAACACCAGGTATAAGATAGGTATTAAATAGAAATAAAAATGTATGTGTCAAATATATATATTTTAAGTCTAAACCATTTTATCGGCGATAATACATAATACATTGTTATGAATAATCTAGAACATCAAATAACCGAAACACTTTGTTAAGATGATAGACAGATTGCATCATGCTCATGGTAGAGTGTGCAAATAAATAAATAAATATTTCCGGACGATCCGTACAACTACATCTAGGCCCGTGGTAAGCTCTCTATAGATAGAATAGTGATGTCAAATTACTATAATATCACACCAGTATTTTATAAAAAGTTTCTAAGTGATTTTTTCTGCGAAATTTGGAAGAGCTATCATAAAACAATACCAAAATTAATCCCCATTCAAATTTGGATCTCAGATATAAGCATATTTTTTATAGATAGATGTGTAAAATTGTACAAAAATTATTACCTATTTGATCGATATAGTTATGTTTTAAAAGACGTTACAGTTTTGTAAAATAAAATAAAAACTTTGCAGTCACCAAAATCTTATCAGGAGCATATAATATAAGTGGTTTCAATTGGTATATAAAGCAGAAAGGGTGTAAATGGCATACGTGCCAGGCAGGCCAACATATTTTGTTTCGATTTATTTTCCTTCGATATATTGCCTTATTTTCCGTATAAGGCCTCAATTTTTTTAAACCTAATCCAATGTCATGGTCATGGTCATCCTCACATATGTTGATTTTTTTATTTCTGACCCCTGGAAGTAGTTAAATAAGTTAAATAATATCTTTAACTACTGTTTTATTTATTTATTTATGATTTTAAATGAGATATGTTTTAATTTAATGAGTAACAGTCATAATATCCACTTAAAATAAAAAATAATAGTGTGTGGCTCTCTCTCACGAGATATATGAATTTACCAATTTTCACTTAAAAGTATTTATTTCGATTTCGATAAAAGTATTTAATCGAAAATCGTATAAAAATATGTTCGCCTTTACGCTTTATATACCAATTTTGAAACACCTTGTATTTGTAAAACCAAACAATGGAAATAAATGAATTTTTATCTTGTATACTTAGTGCAGGTAGTATGTCCAAAAAATTGAATATTAGTATATTCAATTTTTTGGACATACTACCTGCACTAAGTATACAAGATAAAAATTCATTTATTTCCATTGTTTGGTATATAACAAAGATATCAGATTTTTTTTATTTTTCATAGTTGAAAAATAAAAAAAATCTGATATCTTTGTTTGTAAACATGACTTGCCCATGCGTATTTTATGTTTACTATCACAGTAAATAATATCATGTTTAGTAAACAGTAAGTGATATTTTGTTTTGCTACTAAAACATCAGCCAAACAAAACATTAAGAAAATGTGACTAAAAATGCTGCTTAGATAAATTATCATATAGACATAATATGTAACAGACATTGTGAAGCTAGTTTGATAACAAATAATAAAATTTGTAATTTAAAAAAAAACCTCCGATTCCAAAACCTTATTTTGGTCCTTAAAATTAAAAATCATATGATTTTGTAATGTGCACGTGATGAGCTTTCTTTTGATACTCCATTCGATTATATTTGCATAGATTCGGTTCTTCTTTCCCACTTTCACCATCATAACTTTTAAACGGCTCAACCGATCATTAAACATATCCAAGAACACTAGTACTAAAGTCAACTTTCATACAAAAAAATAATTGAAATCGCTTCATCCTTTCGGGAGCTATGATGCCACAGACAGACAGGTAGACACGTCATACTTATAACACCCAAGTTTTTTTGTAGGGGTTTAAAAATAACATACTTAATGTTGTAAAAAAAATTACCAAGTTTGATTCTCGTTTTTATATTTTGACAGCAAAAATATTAATGCCATACAAACCCGCTTCGCGCGTGAAACCGTTCACTCTGGTAGTTTATCTGCACAAAACTTTTACAGGTAAAGTTCTGAAACCAGGAAGCTCCCTCGACTTGGGGTAAAGTTTCTCGTTGCTTGTCCCCTTGCAACAAGACTCTGACTAGGTACCCTCGCGGTTCTATTGTATGTCTAACTTTTCCTACAAAACATTTATAATTGTTTTGTTAAAAAACGAATTTTTAAAACGGAAGCTATTCGATATCGGTTTTTGTACTTTCTGATAATAATGCTTTTTCGCTTGTTGGTTTTACATAATTATCAGAGATTTGTATCGTTTTTTTTCCTCACACAATCTTAATGTTTGGTCTTGATTAAAAAGGATGTTGTCCAATGTGTGATTCTACTTAACGACCCTACAATACTAGCAGTATTGTATTGGACAACATAAATTAATCAATATTCTGGACGCTGTTATTAGCTTGCAATAAAAAATAAAATACTCACTAAAAATAACCTACTTTTTAGGAAATGTGTCAAAATCCATGTACTCAAATAAGTATGTGTTATTTAATATTTTTATCAATAAGAAGTTCAGTTTTCCAAAAACAGTTCACGTCTAAAAGTCAGTCAAAAGGATCCAAGACGCATATTGTTAAAACGAAAGCTTAGAAATTTGTCAACCCTCAACAATTGCTGATCCTAATATACTTCGTGTCATTTATAAAAAAAAACACTACTCACTAAGAGCGCAGATCTCATAATAATTACTGCTCAAATGAGATACATGCCACCCTGACATGATGACAGAACGACATGGTTTAAATAAAGTTAACATAACATTAAATGTTGAATCAGCTGATACAACTACTTTCAACTCAAACTTCGAGGCAAACATATCTACACTACACGCACAAGTCTAACTACTTACTTGACTATCTAACGCTCAAACAAAAACTCACAAAGGCAAGAATTAATCGTATTTTACCTCCTTAGACCGCCGGCGCGCGGTCGTATGCTGTCAAACAGTAATACGCATTCAACTGTTGGATCGTAGGCGCGGGACTGTCCGGGCTCCTCAGGCCGCGGGGCGCCCGTGTCTCGCCGCGCCCCGCCTACGCCTCGCTCGCGAATAAGAACCCACCATTTATCAGGCATGCTTTTAGAGCGCCACCACAACACTGCTCGACTATCTCTTTCTACTATCTAACTGTAAAGTCGCAAGGAAAGAGACGACGAATTTGCGGTAACATGACAAAATTCTACTCTCAAAATTGATCGTCTACTACAAATAGTAGGTCCTGAGTTAGGGTCCTATTTTATTTTGAGTCGTGAGGTTCGAATGCGAGCTTCTTTGCGGATGCTTACGAACGTAACTTTTTTAGCATGTTACAAATTAATATGATTTTTTATCTATGTAAGTACTTACTTTGAATTATTTTAATAAATCCAATAAACTTTCTTCCAAATTGAACAGTTTAATTAAACTGAAATATAATGTTCAATCATATACATTTGACAATAATTCATTAATAAAACGCGAGCTTTTTTATTTATTTTTTAAATTATTTTACTGTACATACTTAGTAAAAAAAAAGGTGTGTGTGCGATTCACACACGATACAAGTGAAACTTCAGTAAATCGACAAAAAAATAAGAAGAATAAAAAAAAAAAACAAAAAAAAAATACTATGCAAAAAGATTTTGTTCGGGCGGTCACCCATTCAAGTACTGGCGTCTCGCAAAGTTGCTTAACCTTGTTAGCGTTTTAGATTAGCTTACCCGACAGGTAAGCAAATCTTATTTCCATTTCCGTTGCATCCGGTTTCAAATCACAACGATTCTAAAGAAGTTTCACTTCAAAAATACAGCAGAAGATGTTTAATTATTGTGATATAACAGACAAAATCCGAATCATTCACTCGTAAATATTCTTTGACATTACGTTTCATAACGTTTAATATAAAAGCCTTTAGAAATACGAGAACGAAGTTATTTTAAATCAGCGAAGCGGACGGAGGCTTGAATTGGAACGATCAATAAACGTGTAGCAGAGCAGTACGTGGTAGGCTTACGCGCGGATTAGGGTTGCGCGTTACGAATACTTCCGGTCAAGTCGAATAAGTATTCGTTAATGCCGATTTTAATTTAATTCTGGCTCATTATATAATAATCAGTAATAATAATTTATTTTTTGTGAATCAATTACTGATTTATATGGATTGTAAGACGATAGTAAGACTAAATTAGGACAACTAATTCTGCTACAGGAGCATACAAATATTATATCAGTAAAAAAATTAAACAAATTATATTTAATTTATCATAACTCAATAAATATTTAGCCAAAAATAATTAGTCAATTCGATATTATAATTCAATAAATATATATTAACATTTTCACCGTCACCCGAAAATTGCCCAAGTAAGAACTCATTATAAACAGTAATTTAATAAACCAAATGTTAATGTGAATTGTATAGTGCAGCCTACATTCTTGTACAATTTTTTTATTCAAAAAGTATTTGAAATAAATATAATAATAAATTCTTCATTGTACAAAAAACAACAGAGAAGCAAAATAAGCATACAATAAGCGACCTTAAACTTAAAAGAGTTTTCTCAAAATTTAAATATTTTTTTTTATATATGTAATTTTTTATCTTTTGTTATTGCCATTGAGCAGCCTTTTCCAAAAAAAATTGACGATCGCATTCGATTCAGGTTCAATTGCAATTTAGGCCACCAAAAGGTACCATTGATCCAATAAGAATTCCGATTCTGTTTTGATTTATTTTATCACTGAACTTTTTATTCAATGTATCTAAATTGACAGATATCCTGACATCGAACAAACTAATCCAGCTTATTTGAAAACTCCATAAATGTAATATAACGCTTGCGTTATTACACTCACCGTAAAAATTGATGTAGGCGTCTAGTAAAAATATTAAAAAAAAAATATTAATATTCCCAGAAAATTCACACAACAACATCTAGCCCCGTGGTAAGCTCTAAGCTTGTGTTACGGGTACTAGATATCTGATATACTTCATATTATAGTCATACATATATAGATATTTTTGATTATACATATTAAGCACCCAGACCAAGGAGAAAGTGCTTGCAGAACATACAAACACTTTCACTCTCGGCGGGAATCGAACCCGCTACCTCTTGCGCCGCAAGCGAATCCTCGCCCACCGCGCCACTGAAGCAGTCAAAAAAATAATATGAAAAACTAAAAAAAATATTGATAAATGAGAAAAAAGTTTAAAATGTATCGTTTGAAAAAGTTTGCATCTACCCTTGATAGCGTTGTTTGCACAGTTCATTTGAAAACTTTGTCAACCATCATAAAAAAACGTTATTAGAAAAAACAATAGATGTAAGATATTTTAACCACTTTGGAAGCATACAATTATATGATGGTTCTAACTGATTATACTCGTATCAATATGGTTTTAAGTTTCAGATTATTTTGACTGCTACACTTATATCAATTCAACGCTGACTGTACCTCCAGTAATTAATAAAAACGTAAGCCGATCGCATGTGCTTAAACACATTGCACATTGGATCCGCGTTGGATAGTTGAACATAGTGTATCGTACGATTTAAAAAACCAAATTTTCACGTCGAGGCGAGGTTTGGACACATATTATTTAGAATAACAATTATTACAATTTTATTTCTTTGCATAACGATTTTTAAACATCCTTATACCTTGGAAAGCAATCATAAACATAACATTTATTAAGTTTTAGAAAAAACTTTTTATTTTAATAAAATATGTGCCTAGTATACGATATTATATATATCACAAATACATACAAATGTTTTCAATTAAAACTTGTGTGATTTTTTTATTCTTAGAATATTACTCAGTTCTTCCGTGTATTATACATGTACATTATATATTATCTTAAATACAAATAATATATAAATCTGGGTTGACCTATATGAAAATAACATAAGTAGATACCTATATGAAAATAACAAAAATATTTTTCAAGTGGAGATTACAATGTAGACAAAATCTAGAATAAAACTCCCTTCACTGCAGTTAGTTTCACTGCAGTAACAAAACGGTTAGTTTAGCATACGGACAGTTATTACATACTCTTGATGTAGACGTTATGTTAATAATTGAAACATGGCTAAATAAAAATCATCAGAATATTTATCTTTTTTTCTTAGACTATTACTCAAATTCTTCCGTGTACTGTACATGTACCTCTTATTTAATAAACAATATTTAAATCTATGTAGGTTCGAATATTAAATTACAAAACTATCAATAACTGGAGATTACAAGACAGGCTTCTAAAATGAGACATCCCTCTTTCAACTAACTTGCACCAGTTTCACATGTACCTCTTATTTAATAAACAATATTTAAATCTATGTAGGTTCGAATATTAAATTACAAAACTATCAATTGATTACAAGACAGGCTTCTAAAATAAGACATCCCTCTTTCAACTAACTTGCACCAGTTTCACCGAAAAAAAACGGATAGTTTATTATACGGACAGTAAGACATACATCGGATGAAGACGTTATGTTAATAATTTTAACATCGCTAAATAAAAATCAACAGAATATTTTTCTTCGGTACAGGATTCAAACAATTCTAGTTAGTTTTGCTTCATATCTCCGTACACTTTAAATAATCTTATTAGATACATAAACAAAATAACCTTATTACATGTACATTCAATTTACAAAGATTCCAAGGTCAGTCGTTGATATTACGAGTTCCAGTAGGCTTTTTTCAGTATTTTACAAACTAATTAAAAATATATATATTCCCGGACTCATCACACAGCATCAAGCTTGACGACCTCTGTGGCTCGGTGGGCGAACGTCCGCTTGAGGCGCAAGAGGTTGCGGGTTCGATTCCCGCCGGGGGACCAGATTTTGTACGATCTACAATTTCTGGTTTCGGGTCTGGGTGTTTTCTATGTATCATATGTATGTATTTACAAAAAAAAAATGTATCTATGTAGTATATCAGTCACCTAACACCCATAGTACAAGCTCTGCTTAGTTTGGGGTTAGGTGATGCTGTGTGAGTTGTCCGGAAATATTTATTTTATTTTTATAACTAAGCAGAGCTGGTATTATGAGTGTTAGGAGACTGATTTACTATGTGTATAGAAAACACCCAGACCCGAAAACAGAAATTGTAGATCGTACAAAATCTGGTCACCAAGCGGCAATCGAACCCGCAACCTCTTGCGCTTCAGGCGGACCTTTGCCCACCAAACCACAGATGCCGAATTAAAATAAAAATTTAAGAGTTGCCTAGTGCGAAAACATCAAAGGAACCGACTGGTTTGTCGACATTTGAACAAACAAGTGTCGATCTAGAGATTACGCTAATTAATGTATTGTAAATATAAAATGAACATTTCGTCTGCGTTCAATTTACAAAAGTTATAACTTTATAGAGATGTTTTACTTTCAATTTTGTTATTATTTTTAAAGAAGGGTTATTTTACATTTCTAATAGTGAGTGGGCGACATTCTGAATCGAATGAAATAAAGTTAATGCTTTTCTTGCGAAAAAGTATTTCTGGATTACGATATTTAAATTTAGTTTCAAGTAAATTAAAGAAAATCAAGTAAAATCAATATCGTAATGGAAACAAAATAAAATACGTACATAATTCAAAAAAATAATATTTTTATTGATTCAGTATTAGTGCCATAAAACATAACATCTTCTTCTTTGGTTCTTGTGTATTTAATGTTGTTAATTTATTAATCAATATTTAACTTTACATTTTATATATTTGTTTAAGAAGAGATAAGCCTTAATTTGACCTTAATCTCACCTGATGTAAAGTGACGATGTGGTCTAAGATGGGGCATGAAGACCTAGAAGATAGATGGCTTATCATACTATTATAATAAACATACTATTATCAAGTTAAGTTTGACGTGTCTGCCTGTCAGATAAGTCAAACTTATTAACCAAATAAAAAAATTAACCCCTCTTTTTTGGTCGGGGGTTAAAAACAAGTTTTTATTTTAAAAAATAAATGCATTTGTTACTTGTCGGGTACAGCTGAGCTAGATTATTTGTAAAGTACCTTTATTTATGGAATAGCCTGTTATTGTTTACGCATTCATAAGCGTTGGCAAAAACTTGGTTTAAAATGCTGAGCTCATTGTGACAAGTTTTTCGCCTACAGTCATTTTCATCGATCATCATACAATTGATTGATTCGTGATGCAGTCGCACAAATAATAATGGCTTAAGAGTGTATTGCAAACATGTCATAAATTTATTTTTTAACAATCATATAAATAGCTTAAAAAATGAAACAGAAACAATTAATAAAACTACGATTAAATAAATATTTTATGTTTACATTCTATCTCTAATATTCCAATAAGCCTGTATTATATAAATATAAAGTAATAGAGTAGTAGTCAATAGAAAGTTTTGATATATGTAATTAATAGTGAAAATGCATAGTTATTAATTTTATGTAACTTATTTGAAATTAGAGCAATAAAACAATTTTACAAACAAAATATTACCATTATTGACTTGCCCAAATTTCTTCTTAACACACATCGACGCGACGTAAAAAAATACAATAACAGCTCTATATCAATAAAGGACTCTATTGCGTCAAAACAGCGATACGGTGCCCCAACTAGTAATAAATATTTTTAACGGGAAATAAATTAACTACTTTTTTATTTTAATATTCTAAGTACTGCGATTGTTGAGATAGCTTATCGACCAGCATCCGTTGATAAATATTTAATAAAACTTATTGATAATTTTAATTGTTTGTTTTATCACAAAATACTGTAAACTTGTGAATTATTAGGTACATTTTACTATGTAAAGTTAGTTTTGAATATCAGAAAGGTAATATTTTTAATAATCCAAAAGTTAGATATACAAAATTAACTGTATACGAGTAGTCGCATTGGGGTTGACTCCTTAGATAGGTAAAGGCCTTTTATTATGATTTAGTCATCTACCCTGTTACGAAAAACTACTTCCCCTATGCTGTGTGCTTGTCGTAATAGCCTCTTGATGCCTATTGCAGATATTCTGCAGGGCAGACAAAGGCAGGCAACAACTAGTAACATCACCGAAGGTCCTACTCCGCTATACCAGGGTGTTGGGCTGGTTGGGGCCTGGTTAGGCAGGGGGGTAATGCAAAAACACTTCTAGGCGAGATGTCAGTGCAGATCTCAGTTCCCCATTTAGAATTAGGGCAGACAATCATTGCCCCAATCAGTGCCCCGTCAGGGACAAGTGCCCCGTAAGGGAAACGAGCGTCCCTTTGTGCAGGTGACAGCGTTCACTGAGCCATGACAACACAAGCCTTGTGACCGAACGTTTAACGAATAACATTTCTTTTGACGTGACAGTTGAACTTTGATACTAAACAAAAGGTCGCAATTAGCCTCAATGTTAGACCCAACAATTAGATTTTTAACAAAAACTTTAATTAAAGTAGTCTGTCTCCTAATTCCATGTATAAATAATTCCCGTACCAAATTTCAGGCTTATCGGTTTAGCCGTTTTTGCGTAAAAGACGGACGGAAGACAAACAAAAAGACTTACACATACACTTTCCAATTTATAATATTAGTATGGATTCAGTTTTTCTTGGGCCGCGGGCACCGGCATAAGAACTTTGACCCTATCTCCACCCGTGGGTGCAACCATTTCCCATTTCGTGACAAATTTGAGAAAATTAGAGAACTAAAAATACACGCCGAATGTGAGAACCTTCTCCTCTTTCAAAGACAAAAACAAAAATGCTCAAAAAAACAAAAACTAACAAAAAACTAAGCACAAAGAGTTGAAATAAATATTTCAAAAATCAATTCGTACATAGGGCCCTGGGGTCGACCAAATTCGGTATGAAATATGTACATGTTTTAATATAACTCGAGAACTAACTACTTGCAAGCAACAGCTTTCATTTAAAAAGAATCATTGAAATCGGTACGGTGATCTGAGGTAACACGCATAAAAAAAAAGAAAAAAAGAAAAACATACGCGTCAAGAAATTTCTAGAACTTTTTTCCTTGAAAGTTAGTTAAAAATAGCTTTATGCACTTCTTCAATTTGGTTTCACGTTTATTCGTTCAGATAAATTCCTATAACAAAAAAAAACACAAAAAATTCAATAAATAAACCTACCTATAAAAAATAATATATTACTCTTTTTATCGCCGTATATATTTCAGTTTTTTTGTATGTATATTTCTTAATTTAATAATAAAATTACCTTTTTTACCATCATCTCATTAATTAAGTATTATAACAGCATTCATTAAGCATAGCTTCATAATTTGCATGCCTGGATGAGGCAGAAAGCTACCTGCTGGTGTAATTATATTTCAATATAAAGAACTACCTACATTGTACATTAATTGCAAATAAATACGCAAAGAAAATACTGAAACACAAAAGCATAATCTAACGTATGTTTTTAATCATTAAAAATGGAGTAGTCTTCACGCCATTGTCTAAGAGAAATCTCATGCTCTGCAGACACTTAAACGAAGCTTAATTCTAAATCGTAACATTTAATTAACATCCCCAGCACTTGTTCGTGTGAATTGTGATCAAAAAAAAGCTACACAGTGTCGTCTCGCATTGCCGACGACAGATTTATAATAATTAGGGGAAAACATACGAACAGAAATTACGGAAAACACGCCTTTCGGTGACTTTGTGAATGACTACTCACTATCTAGTAATTCGCCAAAGGAATATTGGTGAATTGTAGTGTCTATAAGAACTATTTATTTTTAATATGTTTTTTTTTGTCTTTATACGTTTTAGTTAAACGTAAATTTGAAGATCGTAATTATACAACGTACCGGCTTTGCTTTTTTTTGTCTTTTCAGTGTATACACATACATATAATATAAACTATAGACACACATATTGAATTGAACGAAATCAAGTGTACAACATGTTACCTGTGATAAATAAATAAACCATGAACTATTTATAATAAATATTTATTTTAAAATAGTTATTAAGTATATTTCAAGCAAATTAGGTACACATAGATGAAAAATAAAACCTCAAGATCTTAAAAGCATTGCATCGCACATAATAAAACTTAATACCTACCCACTATCTCGTATTCCAGATTCAACAAAGCAAGATGTTTCATAAATCTATATTTAAAATTTAAGAAAAACCATGATTCCATTTTAATTGGTTCATTATTTTGTACAATCGTAACTAGGGACATTTATAAATACCTACGCTGTATCGGTTTTAAGCCGTGTTTGCTAAGTGGGAGGACACTCGACTTTTATTCCGAAGGTTGTGGGTTCAAGCACCTCTAAATTTTTCAACTAGAGAAATGTATGTGCGCTTTAAACACGTGCTTTAACGGTGATGGCAAACATCGTGAGGAAACCGGCATGTTCTGAGATCTTTAAAAGAGTTTGAAGGACATGTGACATTCACCAACCCGCACTTGGCCAGCGTGATGTATTAAGGCCTAATCGCTCTCGTCAAGAGTGAAGTCCCTGTGTCCCAGCAGTGGGAACGTTAATAGGGTGATGATGATGATGATGATCAGTTTTTGCATTATCTTTTATAATTTCTTAGCGAAGACTATCTTTAGATGTTAGCCTTATCATCTCGTTTGTAGTTATGTGGTTGCACCAAATTCTGTTAAGTGGGTCTTAATTATACACAATTAAAAATATAAGATACAGTATAAGTTTGTACAGATATTATTTTTCTAGTATTAATAATAGAAAATTGGGTATTTTCTATTATTAATACTAGAAAAATAATACTCATTATTTACACCCAAATATAGTAAACAAATAATAATTTAAACTCATGAAATAATAAAGTATCCCATATCGCATTCTTAGAGCATACCTCTTACGATTACTAAACTTCTGATAAACTTGAACTTAAATAATAATAGACATACATAGGTACATATTTTTTACTATACATGGTTAACATCCAGAACAAGGAGAAAATGCTTGGAGAACATACATACACTTGACCCCTCGGCAGGAATCGAACCCGATACATCTGCCGCAAGCGCATATTCGTCCACCGCGCCACTGACACAATTTATTTATCAATATTCTAAAATAAATAAGTAAATAAATAAATATCTTCGGACTAATCACACAGCATCACATGGTGGAAGATTGTCCGGAAATATTTATTTATTTATACACATATCATGATACATAGAAACCAGAAATTGTAGAGAAAATCCGGTCCACGCCGGGAATCGAACCCGCAACCTCTTGCGTCTGAGGCGGACCTTCGCCCACCGAGCCACAGAGGTCGTAAAAATATTACATGGTACGTTGTACAAAATATTAGCTTCCTTTAATATGTTGTTGGCCGAAGTTAGAAGCCGTGTGTATCCATAGTCATCGACTGCCAAAAATAGACGGCGCTGGCTTTCATCTCGTTATAGCGACAATTACAATATTGATGATTGACGACATTTCTCGTACCCCCTAACTAGAGGCCTATAGGTTTACATTACCAGTACCCATAATCGCATTGCTTACAATTTATTTAACCAAAGTATGAAAACAGACAAGAAGTATTTTGTTTATGTTAGATGCTTTGATTTTCTGCGTAACTTTTAACGAATTTGTTAAAAGGTATTTGTTTTTTCCTTGTCGTTTCATGTTCTTTTATAGAGTTCTATCCGTTTTAGTTGGAAGTCACTTATATCCACTATAATTTGTCGTGAACTCATAACAAAGTCATCTGTGTAACAACATGGTGACAAAAATGTACCTTTGGGGATCAACGGGCATTATTAATCCATGAGATGGTGTCAGCCCAAACGGTGTAGTTATGCGGACTATATTTCCTGCATACAAATTTTTAGACAAGAAAATACTAGAACTTGGTTTGTAACATATAAATACAGTGAGTGATAACAGAATTACTTATCATTATACGACATAATTAAATAATCATGAAGATTTCATATAGTGACTGAATTCTTATGAGAAATTCTTCAAGATAAGACCTCGGTGATAGTAGTGACTTTAAAAGAATTAGACAAAATTGGAGTTATTCCAATCTGATCATATGATATGTTTGATCATTACAGAAAAAAAGAAACTTAAATAAGCGCTGATAACATAATTTGCGGAGCTTTATCGTCAAACTCGATTGACCGTTACATCTACACAGTTATGTAATCTAATCAGTTAGTAGGTTCAGTAGTACAAAGTTAGAAAAAGAAGTTGTAATTGCTTGGGTATATAAAACGTAAGAATTAAAAAATATGATCCGTTGAGAATAAAAATAATTAAAAAATTCATCAATCTTATCAAAGAATAACTACAAAAATGTAGTAAAATTTTGTTCTAGTCAACTCAAGACCAACCACATAAATAACAAGGTTAGAGCTTACCACATGACTAGATGCCAATGTATGGATTGTCCCGCAATATTTTTTACTTTATAAAATTTCGAAAAAAATAAATCCAAAATTACTTAACGGATTTTTACGTGGCTGTATAGAGTTTTTTGAAGTTTTTTGCATCCGAGCAAAGCCGGCACGGGTTAGCTAGATAAATACAACTCAGTTTTATTTGACTGCGCTCAATCAATACTAACTGAGTCTGTAGATCTCGCTAGACAGCTTAACATATTAACTCTTTTTATCGAGGAGGGAATCCGCTTTAGATATTTTATTTTATTTTTACAATCTTAGGAAAACTTACAGCTAATAAAATAATAATATAAACTATATAATACTTAAAGGCTAATTACAAGCTCCCACAAATATTATTATATAAATATTATATAAGAGTGTAATATTTTAACCCTTGACTAACTTCATTCTGACTTTGTGAAGTTATACCCTCAATAACATAAAAGCTGATAATTAAACGACACGTCCCAGCCTTAAATACATTGTAATTACGTAAAAATCGTCTGGTGTGTCGACACGTGCCGACTCAGGTGTCTGAACGGTCGCAGCCGCGTCTCCCGTTACAAAGAGGCCGCGGATGGATGGCGGCTCGGGTGTCAGCCCCAGCTTCTCCCGATTTAGGCGTGACTAATCCCCTTCGAGCAAGGAATACGAGATACCAAATATTTAGCACCCACTTCTTAGGATATAAACTAAAATTTAAATTAGCCCCCGATTTCATAGGTCATACATAGGTACTGTTTTGTAATGTGCACTTGATGCGCTTTCATTTGAAACCCCACTCGAGTATATTTGCAGATTTTCGGTTTTCCTTCCGTTTTCATCAAACCATGTCTAAGAAGAACACTCGCGCGAAACTCAACTTCCATAAATAAAAAAAACAAATCCATCAACAACCATCCGTTCGGGATCTATGATGTCCCAGACAGAGAGGCACACAGACACGTCAAACTTATAACATCCATTTTTTTGTCAGGGGTTAATAAATAAGGAATAGGAAGCATATAAGTAGAGTCTCCAACAGTATAGTAAAAATAAAGAAGTTTTATTCATGTAACAACTGCATTACAAAACTATGCTTAAAAAAAATAAATGAAAATAAACATAGATGAACACAAAAGGGTCATTCTACGTTCAAATTTCGTACATAATCGACACCCCATTCAAATCAATTGTTTCAAATTGGACTGTGCGCTTGAAGCGTCAGTTTGCAAGTGTCAAGTTAAATAAAATTATAAAGTAAAAAGATGTTACTCAGTTTAACGCCATTTTGCATCGGACACCCCTATTGAAGTCCTTTAGTTCAAAATTACAGTACGTACAACATTGACGCAGTCGCCATGGCTAAAATAAATAATTAAAAATAAAATAAATATTTCCGGACAATATACAAAACAACATCTAGCCCCGTGGTAAGCTATAAGCTTGTGTTACGGGTACTAGACATCTAATATCATCATCATCACCCTATCAACGTTCCCACTGCTGGGACACAGGGACTTCTCTCTTGACGAGAGAGATTAGGCCTTAATTCACCACGCTGGCCAAGTGCGGGTTGGTGAATGTCACATGCCCTTCAAATTCTTTTAAAGTTCTCAGAACATGCCGGTTTTCCTCACGATGTTTGCCTTCACCGTTAAAGCACGTGTTTAAAGCGCACATAAATTTCTCAAGAAGAAAAATACAGAGGTGCGTGGCGGGGTTTGAACCCACGACCTTCGGAATGAAAGTCGAGTGTCCTCCCACTTTAGCCAACACGGCTTTTACACCTAATATACTTAATATAATATACATAAATATATAGATATTTTTATTATACATATTAAACACCCACACCAAGGAGAAAAGTGCTTGTAGAACATACAAACAATTTTACCCTCGGCGGGAATCGAACCCGCTACCTCTTGCTCTGCAAGCGGACATTACGCCCACCGCGCCACCGAGGCAGTCAATCAAAATCTAGAACAATACAATACATACATATCAGCTTAATCTTCTGAGATGTTTTTGTGTGGATTGTCCGAAAATATTTATTAGAGTTTTAAGCAAACTTGTAGGAGAAAGGATCAATTTAATATTTAAATTTAAATACATTATTAGCCTAAAACGAAAAATTGTATATATTTTTTTAAGCTGAGAACAACCTCGTTTGTTACAAAATAATATAAATAAAATACAGTGAGACTACGAAGTACCTATCGCGCAAAGAGGAGACCCCGAGAATGAGGATAAAATCAAACCGGACTAGGTAAAGGCAAGGGAGGAAATCAATGGGTGCTGTATGGGGTGTTCTAACGAACGGAATTAATTACAGATTCTTGCCAATATTTACAAGCTTATCTCGTCTCGTTTTTGAATTTGCTCGATGAAACTCCTAGTACAGAATTTATAAAGCTTACAAAATCTTAACCGAATGCGTAATCCCTTTCGCCTAAGGCAGTCGCCTCCTACGCCCTAGCCTCTGAGGTACATAAATAAATTTAAAAAATCTTGAAATCCTTTATTATGTAAACAAAGTTGCTTCCAAACCGAACTATATTTATGTGTAGACGTTTCGTAAAACAATGTTTGTCTAAGATTTTTTACTCGCGACGTAGTGCACCCCAGAATGAAACTTTCACCTACCAAGCCCCTGAGGTCGTCATGACTTCAGAAGTTGCTGTGATATGATCATCAAACCAGCGGCGCTGTCGAAAGCTTTTTTCGTTCTGGATTTTACCGCAGAATTCTTTATTTTCCCGCGGCAAACGTAGCCTTTGTTAATCTATTGAAAATACTAATTAATAAAGCTATGTAGCTGTCTTCCGAGTTTCGCTTAAAAACAATTCAGCATCGAAAAGAAACGCCATACAAACTTTAACGTTACAACATATAAATAGTGTTCAATAATGTGAATGTATGTGTTATAATATGTACGTAGTTCTAAATAAGCCACAATAACCTCCATAAACAAAAAAAATCACAGCTATCCATTAAAACAAATTTCAGGTGTGAACGTTCAAATTTGTTTTCTAAAAGCCACAGCTGTGTTACAAAAGTGGGCATTGTTCACCAAATTGTTTTAACCTATTGGCGTTAACACTCGACCCTTAGTAATATGTAGTTAACACATACATATGACGTACCCTTGCTTCAGACAACCCCGATCAAGGTTTTTTTAAACTATACGGCGTAATAAAATACGAAATAAACTTCAAAATGCTAATTGGTAGAATCAGGGGTTACTATGCGGAAATCCAATCTACATAATAAATTCACTTATTCAAATCTTTGTGTTTATTAGAATCTTATGAGAGCAAAATTTTTTCGGAAGTTTTTTTAGACTTAAAAGACTTCGAAACCTTGCTATTAATTCTGTATTATAATAGTTAAAATTGGTTAATGTAGAAGTCTTACTCTCTTGTCAAAATAATTATAAATAGTTTTTGGCGATTACTGTTATTGGTACTCATAGTGCTTTGATTCCCTGTGAATTGAGTACTAATAAAATAATAATTTTGGATGGTCCCTTGTGAATGTATTTTATTACTATTAAAGTTATATTCCTCCTATAATCCTGCTTATACCAATTTGATCCATAAAGGTAGTTCACACAATGTGAAGTTCTAGGTCTGACAATACTCACTACTGTAATATTCACAGTTTGTATTTTGTGACAATATTGGCATTGCACCGGCATGACATATCATCATTTATCACACTGCGAACACTGTAACAGTTAATTAATACACACGCAAAATTTTAACAAAATCAACGAATTTCGTTTTATTTTGTATGTTACATACATAATTTCGTCTCTCTCTTATCCACAAAAATGTTGTTTGGTCTTACTTCAACATCTTTATCGTCATTTCAGCCGTAGGACGTCCACTGCTGGACATAGGCCTCCCGCAAACAAATCAACACTGACCCTTTTCATGAGACTAATAGTTAAACACCACGTTTCGGATCCGATGGATTTCGGAATTCGGATCCTTTTCATGAGACCAATAGTTAAACACCACGTTTCGGATCCGATGAAATACGGATCCGAAACTTACTTAGGCTTACTTGCATAATGTCAAATACAAGCAAACAAGTCCTGCTATTGTTACAAAAATACATCATTAATACATATTTATGATAAGTAGCCAGATCAACAAAAAAGTGCCTGCAGCTCAAATTAACACTGTTTATATTGGATCGCGGTAGAAATATCTATACGGTGTCGTAAATATATGTGCATCTATAGTTTTATAGGAATATCGGTTTCTCTAAATGGCATACAAGAAATAATATGGTGATTATTTTATTTATTGCGTTATATTTATATTGTTAAAACAGTCGAAATTAAAAAAAAAAACGTTGTTGTAAAACCGTAATAACCCAGAACACAGAAAGTCGACAACTTTAAGGAAAAGTATTAATACTAATTATAATGGACGATATTCCTGCTGAGCACTTTAAGCTTTTTATTTTATCTATGTCTACTTAGGCTTGACCACATTTTGTTTGAAATACAATCTAAAAAAATATTAGGTTCTCGTCGCGTGTTTTTGACATTATTCTACTTGAAAGCTTTTAGTAGTTATTCCAATTTTCCAAAATTTCATTAGAATTCGCACAATAGTTTTCTAGAATAATTCTCGAAAAAATCTTTATTTGTTTTTATAGGTACTAGAAGTAGGTTGTTTGACTTGTTTATGAATGAAAATACTATCAATGTGTTTATGTTCTATTAAATCCAACAAGAAAAGAACTATCAAGTCATTTAAGATGAAATTAGATTGCGAAGTAGATTTATATACATCTCTTTACGTTTTCCAATTAGACTGTATAGTAGACCAACACCTAAATGGGATTCAATTTTATTTATACTTTTATGTTCTGTCACATGCATTATTACAGTAAAATATAATGAAAACAATATATTTATTTATAAATTTTGTCACAAAATAAATGTATACTTACCTATAAACACAAATAAAATATTTAAATTCATGCTTCCTTATTAAGGTAGTAGTCGTCGAGCTATCTTTCAAACTGGATTTACATTGCTGAACTTGTATCTAGCACATTTTTGGTATCTTCATTATAATCGACTATGTATGCCAAACGGGCGATTGCCTCACTTAGACATAGGAACATTCTCAAAAAACTTATAACAGTTTCTTGATACTGTTAATTTATGTTGTTATAAAACAGAATATAATTTTATGGGTATTTTTATTCTTCAAATGATATGTCAATGACTATGAAAAAGTTATATAATACTAGCAGCCCGCCCCGGCGTCGCACGGGTATAAAATTTTCCCGGAAATTATACTAATTTATCTCGCCGTAAAAACCATCCTATCTCTCAAGTTGGATCGAACTGCACATGGTGTGCGAATTTTATTATAATCGGTTATGTGGTTTAAGGACAAACATTGTGACACGAGATTTATATATATTAAGATAACTAGTCGACCCGACAGACGTTGTCCTGTCCCATGTCTCAAAAAACAATATCCAGTTGACCGTATTGTGAATCTAAACCATTCCCAGATCCCCTTGAAAACACACAAAAAAAATTACTGTGAAGGCAAATTCGGTCTCTGATTTTCCGCTTTCAGACGGGCGCCAGTGTAACCAGCCCAACTCCGACCAAAAGCGCAAAAGCTTCCTGGGGTCTTCGCAGGCTTCTCGGAGTGACCTTAGGCTTTTGAGGATTTCGCGTCGCTGTGCTGTTACTCCCTCGCATTCCACGACGTGGGCAGCGTTTCAACCAGGTTTAAAACGCAATATTTTATCGAAGATAATCAATAACAAAAAATGCTTATTATGATGTCTCCGATTGTCAACTTTAATGAATACAGCGCAAATATGAACGCTATATGAATTTAAATGTCTCTTTAAGATTGCACGTACGGCATACCAATGTGTTTGAAATGAATGCTATGTACATAAAATTAGTATCACATGAGTTAGCGAGATTGCTATAGATAAAAAGCTAACAAGGACGCATTGAATGCCTCAGCGCGGTGGCCGAAAGTCCGCTTGCGGCGCAACAGGTAGTGGGTTCGATTCCCGCCGTGTGGTCAAGTGTTTGTATGTACTGCTAGCATTTTCTCCTTCAACTGGGTGTTTAATATGTATATCTATACCATGTTTATCTAATATATTAATTATATCAGATGTCTAGTACCTATAACACAAGCTTAGAGCTTACCACGAGGTTAGATGTTTATTTATATTTAATATTTTAAAACACAACGGTCTTTTGAATTATATTTAAAAATATTCCAATGGGATACAGATAATACGTTATGAAAATTAAAATAGGTAAATACATTTAAAAAACGTTTAAAAAGTTCTCAATAAAGTAAGGCTATTACAATAATTATTAATCATTATCATCACCCTATTAATGTTCCCACTGCTGGGATACACCATTCACCACGCTGGCCAAGTGTGGGTTGGTGAATGTCACATGTCTTTCAAGCTCTTTAAAGGTCTCAAGAAAATGCCGGTTTCCTCACGCTTTTTTCCTTTCCCGTTAAAGCACGTGTTTTAAAGAGCACATACATTATTCAAGAGAAAAATCCAGAGGTGAGTAGCGCAGTTCGAACCCACGATCTTCGGAATGAAAGTCGAGTGCCAGCCAACGCGGCTTTCTCCTACAACCCGTATACTTATAACTCAGAGGTTCAGCTTCGCCGCCACATATGCCGCAGAAGGTCCAACATCCACACTCGTCGGGCCAGTCACATAAGAGCCCATAACATGAAATAATGATATGGTCGCCGTCATCGATATCGATTTGGAAAGCCCTATATCGAGGGTGCAGTGCTAAAATCCGATTAGCAAACGTAAGCATTAGCATACGTTTTTTTTTTCAGTCAATCGTCTTCAAAAATCTTTATCTTGCTGGAAATGGTTGAGCGCTATGAAGGTATATGGGAAGTTTGTTAAGATTATGAAAACCGAAAAAGTTTGTTAAGACATATGATTGATTATCTTATAAACACTATCAAAAGATAAAACCCCAGATTACACCTTCGACTCTCGGTCTCTCGTGGGTAAAATCGTTGGCACCACTACAGAATCACACAAAAACATACACATTTACAATTGTAGTAAAATATATTATCGATTTTACAATGTTACGGCACAGTCTGTAATCAAAAATTTATTAGAGGTGTAGTAACTCCATCGACACTCGAGCATTCGATCGTGAGAAACGGAACGTATCATTCCGAGAAACTCACAGTTTTAATTTCGGAAAATAAAGACGAAATCCCACTTTTATTGGACTATTGATGTTGTATTTTTCCTTTTTTTGCTACTTGGAATAATAGAGGCCGCTGGAGTGCCCAATAAAAATGTTTTTTTTTCGTTGCTCAAGTGAGGATCGGCCTGTTTGTGGCCATCTCAAAATTCACAGTAGCGATGGTAAAAATGCGTCGAGATCCATCATTGAGCAGTTGGGTTCTGTAGAAATCAAGACGAATATTATAACGAATAATAATATTAATGATTTTTAATAAGTGATAAACCTCACCTTTTATGGTAAGACGCATCTTTAATCTTAAAATTATAAAATAATAATAATATGCCGATTTATTTTAAATATTATGGCGGAAATTCATGTACCTACACATAAAGTAAGTATTAATAAAATTTTTTGTATTGTCTAAAAAATTAAAAACGCACCTCATATATCTACAAGATCAAATAAACAATTCTATTACCAGAAAAGATCTTATAATCATTGAGTCATTATCGTCATCTTCAGGTTATACTAGATTCGAAAATTTCAATTCTATTTTACGGAACTCAAAAACAGCAAAAAATAAATGTGTTATGTTAGGACAAGGTACCGTAAACGGTAACAATACAATACATTATTTATGATAGATTTGCGGCTCCAGTGTTGTGAAGAGTGTGATATATTATTGATTCGATTGATTTTGAGTGGTCAAATACTGATTCGAATACATGAACACATACGATTCGATTGATTTTGAATGGTCTAATTCAGTTTCGAAAACATTGACACAGTCGTTTGTATGCATTTCAGGACCCTTTACTCCGTGAATGGATTTCGTGGATTAACTCGTAGTACTTGATGGATTTTCAATAAAATTTGTTGTTTCAAGTCGGATGTTATTTTCACTTGTTAATTATATCTATTCAAGAGTAATGAACATATAAAAAAAACTGGTTGATCTTTCACAATTGCTCTGTCACACACCACGCCACAGAGTTAATCAAATATCAACCATAACCATAATGACAAAATCATCATGTAACCACATCAACAATTTAACAGTTATCAATAGGCATTCCAGTTAGGTACCACAAAATGAAATACGGTAACAAGGCAAAAGCAAACTAATTTCGCACACAGATCCATACATCAGATATTACACATAGCTGTGTAAATATCAGATTAGAAAGGAAACGGTTCAAAATATTGTTATATTCCTTTTATACTAAATATGCGGCTATTGGACTAAAACAGACAGAACAACACTGCTATGATAAAATAATTATTTATTTTCCCAAAACATAGGTAACAGTTTGCTCTGATAAAAAATAAAAATAAGTTCGGCTGTTTTTGCCTGAATGTAGGCGTATAAATATTAAAAAACTTCCAAGAAAATTAAATAATTAAACATAATAATAAGACAATTAAATCACTTGAATTATGTAGTGTCAAATTTGTCAGTAAAATATTCTTGAAGAGTATATATAAGCTTTATCTGTCAGTAATTGTTTCACTCTAAAAACATATACTGCTAATTTATTTTATAAACTGTCAATTTCTTTTATATTTTTTGGTAGTCTGATCCGATCCAGTCAATAGTTGACAACAAACGATAACTGATATATTAGTAACCATCTCATTTCATCTACCTTAACAGTTTTCAATAAGCACTCCAGACATTTACCACGCCATAAAACACGGTAAAAAGGCGAAAGCAAATTAATTTCGCACAAGGGTCCATACATCAGACAAAACACACAGTCTGGAGCAGGCATTCGATTCCAATAGTTATGCAAATACCCGATTGGAAATGTAATGAGTGTGGGGCAGTTATTTAAAACCATGCCGTAAGTCAAACGCTGCTTTGGGAATGGAGGCTGGGATTCGGCAATATATGGAGTAGCTGTTGCATTGTAATTATTGAAAAACTTTAAAACTGATTGAAAGATTAAGTTGTGGTAAAACTAAATAAATAACTATGTAGACTTATTTTAGATGTTTTGAAAATAAAATAGCTGTTAAATATATTTAATTTAATTTCAATTCAAATCAAACTATGTTGAATAAAGGTAGTAAACCATAAGTTACGTAAAAGCCTTACCAATAATAAAAGTATTTGTGTGAAATGTCATATTTTATACTTAATTTGTTGATTATTTGAGATGAGTTTTGGCATTATGTGGTTTAATTTATATATTTTTTTTGTTTTATATATTATGTCGGTACAACATGAAAATCTGAGATTTTATTTTCATCGTATATTCTAAGACTATTACTGAATAATTAACAGTAATTATTTCTTGTAAGTAAAGGTTTAAAATAATTCCAAACCGTTATCGAATATTATTTTATATATGTAATTTCCTGATTAAAAACTACGGCGACAGCCACATATTTCACTTCTGAAATTATTGTCTTTTTGTTTGGTTTTCCAGCTTGCTCCAAGAACAGAGATACATTTTCATGACATTTCATGACACAAATTTTACTGATTTAATTTTTCAATGTAAAAAATATGTCTTCTGATAACATTGCACGTCAACAGTCGTCTCCATACCTTCCCTGGTGCGGTCATCTCACACCTCAAGCGCCTCGAAATTAATAACACGTGGTTATTCTTTTTAGTTTTTGTTCATGGACTTATTATTATTTAAACTGAATTTTGAGATATTATTTATGACTATTTATATAACATATGTTGACCATTTTTCAATGCTTCCAAGTTATTAACACTTCATTTCACCGTTAATCTCTTTTTGAATGTAAATGTTTTTGTATTTATGCCCTTGAGATCTTCGTTGTTGTTCAATAAATTACTGTATAAGCACGTTAACAATACTCTAATGAGATTCCGATGACAAATGACAATCGATTGAGAGACCTCAAGCTTTTTCTTGCAGAAAGTTATTATGTTTAAAGACAAAAACTTTAATTTAGTGGTTTTAATACATGAGTTTTTTATATAAATAGTAAACGATTTATAACGCCAGTACGTTGTAAGATAAGTTATACAATGCTTGACCAGACCCACGTTCAACTCTTTCACTTGGTTAGCCATAACGAGAGGTGAGTAGGTACTCGTCAAAGGTGGAATTGCTATTGAAAGTTTTAGAAAAGATGGCTTAGTAACGAATTTCGGCATTAAGAGCAATGACCTCGTTTACTTAACAAAAAATTTGGACTGCAGAATATTTTCATTTGAACGGATTCATCATCTTCACCCTCAGGGCCTTCTCTCTTGACGAGAGAGATAAGGCCTTAATTCACCACGCTGGCCAAGTGCGGGTAGGTGAATGTCACAGGTCCTTCAAACTCTTCAAAGTTCTCAGAACATGCCGGTTACCTGTCGATGTTTGCCTCCACCGTTAAAGCACGTGCTTAAAGCACACATACATTTTTGTAGAAGAAAAACTCAGCGGTAAAGGGGATTAAGAAAAGGATTATTATAATATGACGACCTCTGTGGCTTGGTGGGCGAAGCGAAGATCCGCCTAAGGCGCAAGAGGTTGCGGGTTCGATTCCCTTCGGGGGACTAGACTTTGTACCACCCTAAAATTTCTGGTTCCGGGTCTGGGTGTTTTCTTTGTATCATAAGTATGTAGGTATTTCCAAAAAAAAGTATCTAAGTAGTGTATATCAGTCACCCAACACCCATAGTAGGTACAAGCTTGGCTTAGTTTGAGGTTAGGTGATGCTGTGTGATAAGTCCGGAAATATTTATTATTTATTTATTTATTCATAATACTTATTATTCTTAATAATAATTCAAAATACTGGAATATCAATTCACTGCATTTAATTTCCAATCAATTCAGGGAAATGTAATCAATTCAGCGTTCGTCAACAGATGCCGTAAACACATTGCAATATTCCGTGTAATTAGCTCTGTAAGCGATCTAGGCTCGATACACTGAATTGAACACAGATTGTTATATTCTGGTAGTTAATCTAAACTAAATTAATGTTGTTCTGAAACTGACATAATATCAAATTGTGTTGTGAGATAATACCATTTTGGAATCATTTTAGTATTCTGAAGTTTTTCAACTAAATAGGAGTAGTTTCTAAGGCTTTTTTTTATACATCTAACTAATTATTGAGAATAACTCTCAGATTATTTGAAGGTGACGGTGACGGTGAAGGCAAACATCGTGAGGAAACCGGCATTATCTGAGCACTTTGAAAAGTTTGAAAAGACAATATGTGACATTCACCAACCCGGACTTGGCCAGGCGTGGTGAAGGCCTAATCTGTCTCGTCAAGAGAGAAATCCCTGTGTCCCAGCAGTGGGAACGTTAATAGGGTCTTGATGATTATATTTGAGATTGCAAACTTGAGCCTTTTGCCATCGTCTTTTATGTTGTAATATGTTAAAAACTATATACATAAATCTAAATTTAAAATTTAAGCAAAACCACCGAATCCAAAGCCTTAATTGCCTTAATATATAGTAATGTGCACGCGATGCGCTTTCATTTGATACCCCACTCGAGTATATTTGCAGATTTTCGGGTTTCCTTCCCCACTCTCACTACCATAACTTTTAAACGGCTCAACCGATTTTCATGAAACATGTCTGAGAACATCCGCGCCAAACTCACCTTTCATACAAAAAAAGAAAACTAAATTGAAATCGCTCCATCCGTTCGGGAGCCATGATGGGACATCATCAGACAGACAGAGAGACAGACAGACAGACACGACAAACTTATAACAACCCTCGTTTTTGATCGGGGGTTAAAAAGGGATTGTTTTGTAGGTATATCAGGTTTGTAAAAATATGTATGGCGAAGTAGGTTATCAACAAAAGAGTGGTTCCTAGAATTTGTCATAATTGGTATAAACCTATTCAAATACTATGCAACTATGTGTTTATACTTGTTGTATAGTGTTATAATATGTCTTCGCATTTTGCTATACTTATTACTCGTTGCTAGTCGGAATACCTTTAGAGAGACAAGGGTGTGAATGGTGATTTTCAAATAGTTGACAGGGAGAGCAAAACATATTTGAACTTAACCACCTGCTGGGTGGGATGACGATATCAGAGGTGTTCCGTTATTGTGAGAAGAGGAGAATTGTCATTTGCACCAGACCGCAAAAATAGACGTGACAAAGGGGTGGCTTTTAAAAGAGAATTGTAGTGTGTAAAACCTTCCTTAAATGCGTTGCGTGGTTTTTGTTATAAAATTAAACTACATAGTTTTCATAAATAACTTAGTGATATGGATCTTTCTTGTGTTCGTCTGATATTTAATTTATTAAGTTTGATGTATTTTGTTTGTTTGCTACTTAGGGAATCTTCCCTTCTCTGCTTCTTAGGGCTTTCAGAATCGAACCCGAAACAACTTGCACAGAGATCGAACCACAGAGCTGGTCAAAAATATATAAGTTGATTAACATGCAAATACAGAGTAAAATATAAGGAACTGGCGATGAAAATAAATTAGCTTCATAAGAATGCGACCCTAGAACAACAGCTTCTAGACAAAACTCGTTTCTAGTTTATTGTGCAGGTAGGCAAAATGTTTGTGGCCTTAGCTAACCTCCAACAGGTCCCACATAAACAAGCATAATACCTCAATACGTACACGCAGTGACCTGTTAGATATACTTGTTATACCAACATACGGAATCTCGTCCTGTGTTTACGACTGCACAAATTATACTGGACTTTTTATAGTGAGGGGTTTTACAGTCGACCGGCAACCATCCGATCGGGATTTTGTTATATATTCCCGGCAGTAAAACTTGATTGTTTGATGGTTAATTACTTTAGTGCGGGCGAACTGACCCGAGCTGACTGGTGCCGGGTATCAATCTATTGGCGGGTAGTTAGTTTAGTTTTAGTTTCTGCCATTCCGGAGTTTTGTGCATAGAGTCGGTGTTTTAGTATTATTTTTTAGGAATACTTTTAACGTTATTTAGGTTATTGTTAATCTATATCTGGTTTGCACTGAGATGTGCAATGACGTCTCTCATTAAAGTTTATTTTTGATTACGGTTAAAAAGGAAGTTATTGAAATTTGTACCTGTAATTGTAACGGCGTTCAGGCTTTTTATTGTTGTAAATCGATGCGTATAATCGAGCATCTGTTGTTTCGAAATCCGGGTTTGGCTTCAATTACAATTTGTATTCATTTTTTCTACACATACCTATTTAAGTAAAATATCACTTCTTTAGTTATAGACAGAATAAGATTATCGTAAAAGCTTGAGCTTAAAAGTATATTTGTGTTGTTTTAATAAATAGCTATTTACGGGGCTGCTTAAATTGTATCGCGAACGTTTTCGCTGGTATTTCTCTATGATATCGCATCAATATAAAACACGAAGCAGAACATATAGGCAGGTCATCTAAATAGCCTAAACAATCTAGATTAACCCTTTGCAGTGGCTGTTCGTTAGCCACATTATCATGTAAAACAGGACCAGATCAATTAGCCTTGGCCTACAGTTTGTGCAATCAAATTATACTCCACAATTAGTTTCGCTATAGTTCTATGAAATGGTTAGTACACGCGCGATTACACATCTATCTTTGCTCGAGGGGTAGAAATTTCCGCGGATTGGCAGGCTTGCGTCTGATATCTATCAATATGAGGGTCACATAGAAATAGCCAAGGTCATACCCGCGGGATATCAGTGGTTGATATTTCTTACACGTATTATTAGTAAAACTCACGTTTGGCTGTCAGCGAAAATTACTCGACATCTTTGATTGGGGGATATATCCAGCAGTTTATTTATGTCCTACGCCTGAAATGATGAAGAAGATTTATGGATGCACTGTTATCGAGTTAGTTTTTTATCGTTAGAGGTGATAGAAACACTGCTTCCATTTTACTAAAGCTATGAAAGCGCTCGCTCGCTTCACGAATAGTTTTTCATGTTGTTTTATCATGACATACAAAAACACTATATTGTACACCAAAACAAAACAATAGTTACAAAAATTACATAGACTTTTCTCTTGAATTTTGTGATATTACCAATTTTGCCTCTTCCGTCTTTTATAATTTATTCCAGTCCATTCAAAGGTTGTCTAGTAGTGATCACTTTTAGTGATAAGGCCGATCATTGTGACACTATTATATGTATTTTTAATTTTTTGTTATTTTTTTGTATTAAAAATTGGTATTCAATAAAGTGCATTGAATTGTATTGTAGAAAGAAGTACAAAGGGCGGCCTTATCGGTTAACAGCGATCTCTTGCTGGCAGTTATTAGCTAATAGGAAGGATTGGGTTAGTTAATAGGAACATGTTGTGGTCATAACGCAAATTTCGTATATTTTTGATGTAGGCTGGATTTTGACGAACTAATTAAATCCTGAACATTTGGCCATCCATCGGCTATATCGTAAAGGTTATTGAAATACCCCTATCAAATATGCGGTTTAGCTTATGTTGGTATGTACCTACATGAAAAACTATGCGTGAAGCGAGCGAGCGCTTGAATAGCTTTACTAAAATGGAAGCAGTGTTTCTAGCACCTTTAACGATAAAACTGCATCTAAAAAAACTTCATAATCATTTCAGCCGTAGGTCGTCCACTGCTGGACATAGGCCTCCCTCAAAGCTTACATATCTCCGTCTATGTAGTTGGTGGACGTCGTCATTTTATAATATCGAGTAATTGAGTTGGTAGTTTAATAATCGAATTTTGAAGTTAACGATATTTTATTCCCTAATAGTTCCAAACTAAATGTCGTACCACAATTCCATTAGCTTTTAAGAATAGTAAATGCTAGGTATTTAAGCTTGAGAGTTTATTTAACGTAAGCACATTTATAAAAAATAAAAACAACTTTATTTCTTATTTCACGAAAAATAAACAATAAACTAAAAAATAATAGTGTTGGCATACTGACGCTTCAAATCGGCGCAGCTCTAAACGTTATTAGTCAAAGTTGATATTCCCTTTCTAGTCCCGAGACATTACTTTTGATTTACGAGACAAGTTTTGTGTATACTGTTGTTTGTTTAATTATACGTCTGCGAATAACCAGGCTCAGATCAAAATCGATTTGAAGTGCAAATAAGGAAACTGATATTTCATTATCTTTGGCGGTTTTACGATGTTCGCAGGCCGACGTGGAGCCTTCGGGACCTTTGCGAGTTGCTATAACAATACCTCTAGAATCTCTCTGTGGAATCCTCGTTGTCTCTCATGAATAGTGAATTCTTAAACCGAAACTACTACAAAACGAGAGTTGTATAATTTATTTTGAAAATTGGTATTACTTAGCAAATTGTCTTCTTCTTTCTTGACTGCCTTAGTGGCGCCGTGGACGACGGTCCGCTTGTGGCGCAAGGGGTAGCGGGTTCGATTCCCACCGATGAGTCAAGTGTTCAAATCTGCAATCACTATCTTCTTGGTATGGGTATTTACTAAGCATAATAAAAAATATCTATATATACGTATGTCTATTATATGGGTGTATATCCATTATTTATGGCTCATTAAATAAAGAAACTGGAAGGTGGCCATAGGAACTCCGTTATAAAGGGCACAATCACATGGACTTTGCATAAAAACTAACTTAAAATAATAAAAATAACTTATATTTGTTTTATATCTAACTAGTAGTGTCGGTGTTAAAGGCGTTATATGGATTTTTTGGGATAGGAATTCCCCGCGGTATAAAGTAGCCTATGGCCTTTCTCAGACTTTAAAACATCTGTGTACCAAATTCCATTTAAATCGGTTCAGTAGTTTTTGTGTGAAAGACGAACATACAGACAGAGTAACTCTCGCATTTATAAATTTAGTATGGATTACGACTAGTACAAAACCGGATAATTAGTGATTTCTGACGAGTGGCACGGGCATGCGAAGAGCGTGCATTAATCTGCACGAGTCGGAAACTGATTCTATACGCATGCGTTACACACATGACTGATGCTGACTAGTCAACCAATAGTAACCGTATACTTTTGTCACTGGTTAATATTTTTTTCATAATCTTAATATAAGTATATAAATCTCGTGTCACAATGTTTGTCCTCAATGGACTCCTAAACCACTTAACCGATTATAATAAAATTCGCACACCATGTGCAGTTCGATCCAACTTGAGAGATAGGATGGTTTTTACGGCGAGAAAAATTCGAATAATTTCCGGGAAAATTTTATACCCGTGCGACGCCGGGGCGGGCCGCTAGTAGTACATATTTATCAGTATAATTAGGTATAAAAGCCGTGTTGGCTAATTGTGAGCGCACTCGAGTTTCATTCCGAAGGTCGTGGGTTGCAAACCTCGCCGCGCACTTGTGTTTTTTTACGAGAAAAAAAATATGTGCGCTTTCGTGAGGAAACCGGCATGTTCTGAGAACTTTAAAGAGTTTGAAAACATTGTGACATTCACCAACCTGCCTTTGGCCAGTGTGGTGAATTAAGGCATAATCTCTTTCATTAAGAGAGAAGTCCCTATGTCCCAGCAGTGGGGACGGTAATAGGGTGTTGATGATGATGATGATGATGAATAGGTTTGTATTGTATAATCGGAAAGTCCCGGTTTTCGAACTTAGGACAGGTGTAGTTAAAAAAAGCTTTGTAAAAGGAAATTGCTCAAAAACTTATAAATAAATACTGCTGGATAATCCACATACAAAACAATTTCTTATAATCCACTGACATGCAATCGAACACGTCAATCAAATTTTAATTAAATTGCTAAGCAAATCTGATAGCTACCGACTAATCATAACTCTTGGTGTTTTATAATTATAATTTTCAAATTAACAGCCTCCGTTTTACGATAACCGAGACTGCTAGCACGTAAATCTTATCCAAATATTGGCTTTGGGCAAATTCGCTCAACCATCAGTTTTAAACGCTGTTAACAATACCAATAATTATTTGTTTGTATGTGATCCAAATTGCTTATTTTATTTTGGTTTTATGTATTTATGTTCAAAAAGTTAATTCAACTTTTCGTTCGGATCGTTTTAGTTTAACTGTTAAAAAGTAATTTAAGTGGAATCTTATTAGAAAACATTTAAAAAAGATATTGAGTGTGTTATTATGATGAATGGTGTTCATCAACCCCCAGGCTAGTTATCCATTCCGTAGTCGCTGGATAGGAAATTACCGTTTCGAATGAGTTATCTACTTTTGTTTCTCCGATTTCAAAAAAGTTTAAAAGGGACGAATGAGCAATAGTAACTGGGACGAATTCGAATTATTCCTTTGAGTCGAACTTTCGTGGGATGGATACGGCGTAAATCAGTTCATATTTAATCTTTATTTACTTGACTTATGTTCCTATGATGTGGGCATCTATACGGATTCGCTTTTTTGCCATTTGGCTACGGACCCCTGAAAATGCCGAAAAAAGCTGTACGAATTAAAAAAAAAATTCAAACAAAACGTTAGCGGTTCGGCTAGCTCTATTAGTTTTTCATTCCCATTTACCATGGCTCGTTTAACTTTTGAAACTCGCATAGTTTTGTAAAAAAATTGTGGCTGTAGATGGATATAAAAATATCTAGGTATCAATTTTTTTTAACAATATGTAAAATGTGGAATATTTCGATGTTCTTAGGATTATTTTGAATCCTCTAGACGATTTATCAATTTAACGCTAACTGCAACTTCATTTTTAATATTTATGATTGCTCACATTATTATGGTATCCTGAACTAAGTTTACTAGGTAAAGTTTTCACTGAGGGCAACCAACAATGTTGTTTAAGCAGCTGACTGCCAACCTTCAGTAATGAAGTGGTACCTAAAGAACAGTGTTCCTAGGTTTAAATTCTGCTTCTTGTATTTAAACATAGGAACACTGTTCAGTTTTAAAGCTCGATAAAGTCTTCATGTAATATTATTTAAGTTTTGCCTTAGAGATATTGAATCTAAGATTGTATTGATAATGGAGTAATTTACATCTATATATTAGAAAAGGGACATAATTTGATACTAAAAATAAACAAGGTTCTATATTTACTATGGAAGGACAACGCAGGCTATTCGTAATACCTATAAAATATGGATTCCACACAACTGCAGTTCACTAATTTTTTCCTATAAATAACCCTAGGGTGCTTTCAATTGATCGATTGTAACTTTTTTCATAATTTATAAAAGTCCATTATGACGTACGTTAAAAGCAACAATTAGACAATGTGTATGTATGTACTTATAATTTAAACACTTGAAAGCTAGATCAAGTAGTATTTATTGTATTAGGTATTGAGTCCACCACAGTTAATTTATCATTTATAAGTTATTTCATTATGTTCCTGGACATTTTGCGTCGAGTAGTTCAGCAGACGCATTCTGTAAAAAATCAAATCCGAACTCGAAATCACTCAAGTGATCGAGCTCACTTCGAACGCTCGTCACTGAGGCGCTACAGGCGCTATCGAGTTTTACAGAATACAAAACTTTAAACTCACCGCGGATTCAGCTTAGTAAGGATCGAAATGAGTTTACAGAATGCGTCTACAGGACGCAGTTTTTGTCGATTAGCGCTTGAATGCATCCCCAGATACGGCGGCGCCAGGGCGTCAGGGTCACATTTCAAAGCAGCCCGCGTCAAACCATTAACATCCACTCACTACAAAACACAACAAATTAATTAACGTTTTGGTATTTATTAATTGAAGATAACTCCTTCTTTTCTTAAGTCGGTTAATATAGAAATTCCCAAACAGTTAAGAACACTAAACAAAAATTAAATCGCATTTATTTATTTTATTTATTAAAATTAATTAACACGGTTTGATACCAATTACATTAATTAATTAATTAAATAATAGATTAGTACATAAATTCATAAACATCATAATCAAATAATAATTATAGAAGAGAAAAATGATATAATACTAGATACATTTTATAAGTCAAGTAAAATTAATATATAAATTCATCATAATTAAATTAAATTAAATCATTAATCGCATTAAATCGAGAACTAAAAAAACACGACGATTGAGAACCTTTTGCTAAAAGTCAATTTAACTGAAAAATGGTTACAAACTCTTAAAAACAAAAAGTAAAAAAAGCATTACAAATAACACTTGAGCTTAATTCAGCTTAATTAGTATAAGCTTAGTAGCTACGACTCGAAGTTAACTTTACCAGCGAGTAAATTGCATTTACTTAAATAACATGTGTTTACCGCACCTGGCACCGCTTAGAAATTATATTCTGAAGTAAGTATATTTGCTATGCTTCACCCAAACTAAATAATAATTTACACGATGTAACACAGTTGACGGATCAACGAAAGCTGGGAGGTAGATGACCTAAATACGTGCACGCGATGCGCTTTCAATTGATCCCCACTTGAGTATATTTGCAGATTTTCATGAAACATGTCTAAGAACACTCGCACCAAACTCACCTTTCATACAAAAAAAAACTAAATTCAACTCGCTCGGGAGATATGATGTCCCAGACAGATCGGCAGACAGACAGACACACGGACTGACACACAGCCAGACAGACACTCTTTTTTGGTAGGGGGTTAAAAGTATCTATATATGCATGTGTATTATATTCAGTATATCAGATGTCTAGTACCCGTAACACAAGCTTAGAGCTTACCAAGGGGCTAGAGGATTGTCCGGAAATATTTATTTATTTTAAGTCTATTCTACGTAGACAAGATGTCTACTCTACATAGGCAGCGTTTCTTCTCTACCTAGACAAATCGCCGTGCCAGGAAGTTCTTCGCATTTATAATATAAGTGAGGACGTGTGAATTTGCAAAACTACCGAGGCGACCGACCATTCCCCACCTACCCCCTACCTACCACCCACCACTGCAACCCAACACCCGCCACCCTCTTCACGCGCGAATTTGATGCGAAGCCGTTTTATATTATTATTATTATTTTTTATGCTCGTTAAGCCTTTCTTTGACCACAATCTTACCTGACGTAAAGTGAAGATGTGGTCTATGATGTGGAGATGGGGCATGAACACCTAGAAGGTAGATGGCTTCTCCGGACCACATTACGAAACACGAAAAAATCGCTTCACGCACTGGCCCAGCCCGGAGGGTGGTGACAAGCCGCGGCCGAAGCCTACCACCAGACTGTTCTAAGCACCGCCCGGAGGTCAGGATTCAGAGGGTTACCACTTACGGATGTGAACAGACAAAACCTCCAAAATATCTTTATATATAAAAATGAATCGCAAAATGTGTTGCTAAGCGCATAACTCAACAACGCCTGGACCAATATAGACATTTTTTTTAATGCTCGTTGGAGTTTAAGTACGGTTTTTGAGGCGAAAAAAATTAATATTTGCCGGGAAAACAATTTTTAATACCCAATAACCCGAGCGAAGCCAGGGCAGGCCGGATGCATAGGATCTGCTAGGAAAACAAAAGACGGTGCACAAAAAACAATGCATAATATATACATCAATTATATTAAAAAAAATTTTAATACGAATTGAATAATAAAACAAGTTTATTAAACATTTGTAAATAATCTAGTAATTTCGACTAAATTTGAATACAATAAAATTGCTTTTTGGAGATCAATGTTTTTGAAGAGGAATTTATTTAAGCTTTACAACACACAATATAGCCACGGCTACATAGATTTTTACCCTAATAAGTTAAGATTATTGCGTCAAAACAAACATACAAACTTTCAGCTTTATAATGTTAATAAAGATTAACCCTCAGATTCGTAGTAATATTTTTTATGTTATGTCAACGCATATATTTTTAGAGCTCTCCACATCGATTTCGATGCACGCACAATGGACCACCTTGAGTCTAGTGCGGAAAAATCAGGGCCCCCCTAACTATCGTTTTCTATGATGGCGACCTGTTCATTAATTACTGTTATGGACTCGAATATGATTGGCCGACCGAATTTGAATAAACACTCTGCGGCATGTGTAGCAGTACAGCTGGGCCGCGAACTTGTAGGTACGTGTAAGAAGGGCTTAGGTCTATTTCTGCTGTTATCGACTAACGAATTTTTTAACATTAATAGTATGGTAACATTAAGGTATCTTTAAATGTTCATATGGGAAAACATTATATTCTGTCTTCACGATTGGCGTTAAATTTATGTTTTGTAGTGGATCAAAAGAATCTATTTGAACTCTTTTGTTGACATTTAGGCATTAACCTTCGAAATTTTACTAAAGCTGCATACTTCATATTAAAACAATAATAAACTGTGTATTTTGTGTGGCACTGTCCCATTACAAGGGTGTTATGTGTCATAATTTATGATGTATTCGCAGTTGAAACAAAAAAATAAACCATTAAGATACTAAACGGTAAACTGAAGATTTAGTTACCTCCACGAGAACTTCTGACGGCAATGGTATCTGCATTCAATATCTGTAAGGGTCTTATAAAGTATGCCTTATTGCTATTGAGTAAGCTCTATATATTTGTTATCCGGGTTTTGTTAAGTTTGTCTGCCTGTAATTCATTAGACCGTGGAAGACCCTTTTCCATTTTTTTAAGTACCATATTTGATGGATTGCAATAGGAAGTTAGCGAAACCGATTTTATCTTGTTTGACATTTGGTAGGTACATGTGATTTGATTTAGTAAAGCATTTTCTAAATTTATGTTTAACAGACTCGTCAAGCTTTTATATGGGTGTGCAGTTTGTTGCCATTTTTTCAAATCTATAATCAAATAGTGGCCCGCCCCGGCTTCGCACGGGTTTTTATTCAATTTTTTTTCCCGGCAATTATTCGATTTTTTCTCGCCTTTTAAACCTTCTCTAGACCTCCACGAACATTTCAAGACTATGATAAGATAAATCCGTTCAGCCGGTTTCGAGTTTTAATCAGACTAACGAACAACAATTCATTTTTATTTATATAGATAGATAGATTACTTGTAGTATAACAAAATTTTATCTTTGCGTTGTTTAATTTTTACATAAAAGGATTTAAATGTTGATATGTTGTTATAGATAGGCTTTAGTGACTTCAGCACCTACTTATGCAACGAATGTAGATTAAGTTATGAGATTAAGCTTTTTAGCGTATAAGAGCTTCCTTACCTCCTCCTCCACCTTTGTGGGTCAGTGGCCAAAAGTCTGCCTGGGGCGCAGGAGGTTGCGGGTTTGATTCCCGCTGTTGGACCAGATTTCGATCTACAATTTCTGGTTTCGGGTCTGGGTGTTTTCTATGTATTATAAGTATGTATTTACAAATAAAAAATGTATCTATATCAGTCACCTAACACACATAGTACAAGCTCTAGTCAGTTTGGGTTTAGGCGACACTGTTATTAGTCCGGAAATATTTATTTAAAAAATAATATTTTTTGGAGTTTACTCCTTAAGAAACGATTTGAGTTATATGGCCCGGTACGGAAATTTTATGAGGAGTAAAATCAAGTGTTACACGAAAAGTTGAGGCGTTACGTAGAAAGAGACAAACATATATATCTGTAGGATTGAACGTGTAAAAGAATGAGATGGAATACATTACACAGCGTATCTCATTCTCAGGGTCTACTCTTTGCGCGATACTTCGTAGTCCCACTGTATTTTATTTATATTATTTTGTAACATACTTTATGTAATACGCTTTATTGAAGTAATATAAATAATCCGAATAATTACAGATATATGTTTGTTTCTCTTATCATTTTAGCAGATGCGTTCATTTACCCTTTTTTTCTATTCGATATATATCATAATTATCGTTCGTAAGGAGTAAACTCCAATCGTGCGTCGTAGCTGACTCACACACACTTTTTTTTATTTCCGATCGAAAGGAATAAAACGGTTGCTACGAGAGTTGTAGTAAATTAAGCACATATTAATTAAACAGAACACTTTTCCTTTATTACACACGCCAAAAGTCAATATTTGTAATAATTAAATATCTCATTTATTTGCTCTGTTCATGTGGTTTACAATATTAATAACCTCTTTAATCGACTGCTTTCAATAATACTCGACTGCTTCCGGGAATAATACTGTGAAATGTGTAAAATGCAGGCATAATTGGAAAATGTTACTACGAAATACCGTTTTATTTCGAATTGATCGGTGATATTATGTAATATGTAGTACTGTTAATACTACTACTGTTACTGTACTGTTACTACTGTGTGTGTACTGTTAATAGTATGTATGTGTAACTATGGTAATTAGGTATGTTTGCGTACAAAAACATATTTCGGGTTTTAGATTCGAGTGTTCAAGCATAGAGTTGTGGTTATGAAACAGTTTGATGATTATTCGTTATGATGAGATGTTTAGAATTGAATGTTGACATCCCTGAGTACAACAAAAGTTTCTGCCAGTATGGGATGGTCTGAAAATTAAAGACATCGGGCAATTTGTCCTCAGGAACAAAGTATCATCGATTTCAGCAAAATGAAAAAAGTCGTATACACACAAAAAAAAACTTGTACAATCAGAGTTCAATTTTTTTTTCGAAGGATTCGAATATATTTATAATTTGTGTAGGTTAAAAGCATAAAATTTTACTGAGAAACATGGTGTCTAAAATAAATAAAATGCTTTTTTTTCCACCCTGTATAAATAATGGAGTGTCTGATTGTAATAATCAAACTGCACCTAAGATACTGCAAATGTCTACAGAGGATAGACAGATGAAAAATTTTACTCGTTACTTACTACTCTAATTGTCTTAAATATCCCTTTTTACCACCACGGTTTCACAGTAATTTCGTAAACAGAAACCAAACTGACCCTCTCAAACCTATGAGAATATTAGAGACAAAACAATCACCATTGTATATAACTCTATAACGAATAAAATGGTGTTGATATTCTTACCTACAATATTCGCGAAAATTTCTGAGATAGAAGATACAAAATAATTTATTTCCATTGATTGGTTTTACAAATCTTAGAAACGTCAAAAATAAAATTAAAAAAAAAAAAAATAAACATAGGTGTATAAAGCTTTTTTTACACTAGAGTAAAGAAGCGATTAGAAACTCTAGCTCATTTTTGTATTAAAACTTTACAATAATTATTTATTAGGATTTAGTAATACTTATAAAACAATAATAGTTTAGGATTTAGTAGTAATTTCGTCAAGAGAAACCAAACTGACACACTCAAACCTATGAGAGTACAATCAGCATTGTTTATAACTCTATAACGAACAAAATGAGTCAGTATTCAATCATTTTTCATCAGGCTTTTGATATGGACAGTTTTGCGTCATCATCTCGCTACCTGCCGGATGTCTTGAATCGCTCAATCAGTCCAACACGTTAGCATTATAGACGGGAATGACCGGAGCCGGTGACTCGACACATATCGCAACGAACCATGTATTTTATGAGCATTGAATTCATATTTTTTTTTGTGCGCGTTTTGTAGGTTATCATAATTCCCGGCTGTCATAATTTAGTTGTGTTTTTATTTGTAGATTAGTTTAGCTAGTTTTTAAGTTAATTCTAGATATTACGCGCATTACCAAAACCCTTCCTTTTATGAAATCTTAGAAATAAATCTCTCGGTTGACATCTCAAACGCGTTCCACAACAAGAAGGAAGGAGTTTCGTCTGTTAGAGATAATTTACCTTAGGCTAAATAAACAGCTTGTTCTCAACATGAACACCATACACAATAATCCTCACTGACAACTAAGTACTTACTCGACTTCAGTATACGTGTATATAAAGTTATCAATAATGTTCTCAGGATATCAAGATACAAGAAACACAACCCCTGCGAAAGTCGGGTAACTGCAAGTGAATTATGGAAGATATTTCTCACAACCCCAGTAAGACTCACGGTCTTCTTTTTACTCTACTTTTCACTAGAACCAGAAAATATCTGTAGCAGTAAACTGTAATACAATAGATAATGTATTATGGTTCAAACCGTAGTAGAAAAGTGAGTTTACTGTTGGATGTCGGTTGGTCTCGTGTCCAAAAAATTTGGTTGAAAGCAAATTGCACTTATAAGTTAAGTCCAAGATATTAATAAAATAAAATCATCGTTTAAAATTATTTTTATAATTGCTTTAGACTCAATGGAAAATCAAGAAAAAATTTAGAAGCAGGTATTTATATAAATTAAAGAATAAAAATTATGCTGCCCGCCCCCTACCATAATAACTGCAAATCTATAAGAGTGGCTTATGTTTTACAATGAATATAAATGCAACCTGCTGAAATGAAATAAAAAGATTTATGTATGTGTGTACTTAGTGCAAATTGTAGATCGCTCAAATGAAAACGAATTGATTAAAACATTTTTAACCCCCGACAGAAAATAGGGGTGTTTATAAGTTTGACGTGTCTTTCTGTCTGTTCATAGCTCCCGAAGGTGAGTTTTGCGCGAGTGTCCTTATCCATGTTTTACGAAAATCGGTTAAATAGTTTAAAAGTGTATGAGGGTGAAAGTGGGGAAGGAAAACCAAAAATCTGCTAATATACTCGAGCGGGGTCTCAAATAAAAGCCCATCACATGCACATTACAAAATAGTTTTTACTTTCAAGGCTAAAGTTCTGGAATCGTTTTTTTTTTAATTTAAATTTATAGTATTATCAAATCAGAAGTTAAAGAAAGTTTAGAATCCATACATGATATTGACGTTTCTAAGCATCAACGCATGCTGAGCAAACGGATAAGAATAATTAATTATGATCTGTACGTAACACATAGTGAACTGCAGTCAGAGTAACAAGTGGTCAGCAACATAATGTTTCAATCGTTGCCTCACTGTTGCTGAATCACGTCCAGTCTATAGCTACTGGATATGACATCAAAAAATTGTAAGTGTACTTACTGTTTGAATGTCATGTTGGTAAATACCCATACCTACCGGAGAAAAGGTGAGCAGGCAAAAGTTGATAACATATTGAGACAGATAAAATAGAGGAGCAGAATTAAAAGAAATTCGTAACCTATTTAGATAATTTAAAAAAAAATTGTGTTTTCCTTGCAAACAAGAAATCAAGTACAAACTTCAATGCATTGAAGTTTTCAATAAATAGGTAACCAGTATTTTTGGTCGGGCTTACAGACGGATTAAACAGATTTTTTTGATATATAGTCACCAGGCCTATTAAAAAAGCTTTAATTAAGTATGTATTTGTAAGCTATCTTGAGACAAAATACGCATCGAGATAAAACATACGAGCCGTAACTTAATGGTGTTATGTTTTTAATGCTCCAGCATACGATCGTCCAAAATTTCAGCCCAGCCTGTGTGCGAAAATGAATTAGAGACAAACTTCGGAACAGAGATAAAACAAAATTAAACCATATTTCTAAAATAGTACCTTCCTCCAGACAAAATCTGTTGAATAAATAAATAATAATAATAATAAACAAATATATATATCCGGACAATCCACACAACAAAATCTAGCCCCGTGGTAAACTCTAAGCTTGTGTAACTACAAGACATCTGACCTGACTTAATATAATAGACATGTGTACATTAAATACCTACGACCTAAAATCTCAATTGAATGCCATTTGTACTCATCGGCTACATTGAAATTTGTGTTTGATATAAATGGAAAACATAATTTATGTATGGAAATACTAAAATTTTGTTAACCACATCTAGTAATAGTTAATCCATAAAGTTCTGTTGAGATGAGGGACCGTTCTCCGTACAAAGCACATTCATTTGATATATTCAACAGATTTTGTCTGGACGAAGGTACTAGCGGAAAACAATCGAACTTTTTATTCAGAGTTTTATAAATAATTAGGAGAGACTAAAGTGTTATACTATAGTAGGTACTTAATGTTATTGGAATTTTATAACCAATAATAATAATATATAAGAATCAATCAAAGTTTAAATTGAATATTCATAAAGTGAGCAATCCAGTAATTGAAGAAAGAAATATATGATTTGTATTATGACATTTGATATATGTTTCTTCATAACAAATAATAAAACCGCCGTGTCAAAGGAATAATACGGTGTAATTTTGGTATAGGTAATTTATATTTACGTCTGTAAGGTTTATATGGGATATAAAACGTAAGCACGTTAAAAATGTTTAAATATATATTTATTTTACAATAGACAAACCTCAGATAAGACAAGCTTGCAGCAAATCAAACACTGGACCCTTAGCCAGAATCTTTTCCATCCTACGGTTGCCTGTAAGAGATTGATAGCGATAAGGCCGCCCTTCGTACTTTTTCATTTTATCAGAATTTTATTACCAAACCATAGTGGTTTAAAATTTTAATGCAGAATTAGATTAGATATGTTTTGTTGTACAATAAAGTGTTTTTTGTTTTTGTATTTTAATAAAACGCCTTGCAAGCGGATTAAAATTAAGATAAATGTTCTATCTTTTACAATTTGGACCATACACAACAGATCCTAGTGCCTTTATGAAACAAGAAGCAATCACGAAACGTTTCGTTCTAAAACTCTGTACAAGTAACACTAGTAGTGAATTCTGTTTTATCTGTGGGAGTGATGCCACAAAGCCCTCTTTTGAGCGCAGAGGCTGTGAGCTCCGTTTTCTATGTAACAATGAACTGAGATATTCTCATTATGTTATTGATGGTAAGCCGATTTCAATAAACGGTAGTGTGGGTTCGGCTTTATTTGTTGAGTAATTTCAGTTATGGAAAATAGCTTTTCTTTTAGGCTATCTTGTTTTGTAATAATTATATTCTTTTCCTAACTATATGTTTACTATGTTATCTTAAACATTTATGTTTGTATCTATTTATAATAGATTTTTATTACTCTTTACAAATTTGTTGTAGACGCTAGTGCATCTATGTGTACAATGATATATATACATCCTAGGTTGCCTGAAAGAGATAGCTTTTAGTGATAAGGCCGTCCAATGTTTCACTCTATACCATACCATACAACCATACAATATTTTCCTTGTTCTTGGTGTGACGATAAAGAATATTGTATTGTATTGTAACTTTTGTATTCCATTTTAAATGTTGATAGGAAGTTGACAGTTGATCAGCTGTGTTATGGGTAAATGTGTTATTTAATTACTTACGTATAAATAAATAGTTATCCGGACACAACAATAACAACATGTAGCCCCGTGGTAAGCTCTAAGCTTGTGTTACGTAACGGCTCCCTTAAAAGTAAAGTATTGGGTACGGAATCTCGTTTCGAGGAATATGTAATTATAAGTTTGCCCTGTATAGGCTCTGAAAACCCTTAGCTGATTAGAAAAATATTTCCCTATTGTATTGCCCATTTGTAAATAATGATAGGTTTCTTTCAGCGCGAAAACAAACAATACCTACAATACACTTTATTGAACAACAATTTATTTTTTATTTTTTATTATCCTTTATTGGCCCACTGCTGGGCAAAAGCCTCCCCCAACTCCCTCCAAAAATCCCTGTCCAGAGATGTTTGCCACCAACTTTCCCAAAAGTCCTGAATTTACAAAACAAAAAAAAATATATACATAATAATAGTGTCACAATGGGCGGCCTTATCACTAAAAGTAATCTTTACCAGACAACCTTTGGATGGTCTGGAATATATGATAAAAAAAACGGAGGAGGCAAAATTGGTAATAACAACAGTCAAGAAATAAAATAATTCAAATTATATATAGATATAGATAAAAACATAAACACATCGAATAAAAAATATAGGTATATAATAACATAATGCGGTTTCTACATAAACAAGGGATAATTTATACGTCAGGGGAAAGGAAATGTTAAGCGTTATTGAATACCAAACTAATATGATACATGCATACATGATGCAAAAGTAACTCTGTGCTTTAACGGTTAGGTTAGAAGAGAAACATCATAAGGAAAAGGGCATGTCCTAAAAACTTAAAAAATTTTGAAGACATGTGTCATTCCAACCCGCGCTTTCCTGACCGAGAAGTCCCTGTGCCCCAGTAGTGGGAACGTTAATAGGGTGATGATGATGATAAAAGGTAACTCTGTAGAAAGGAAATAGGCCACTTTTTACTGTAGGAAAATCCACGGGTAAACACTACGGGGCTCTCCGAGTATATATGTATAATGATGCTGAGAATTAACATAACCGCTGATATTTATAATCATATAATTTGAGAAGTCAGCGAATTACCTAAATGGATTAATTGATTTGCCGTATTCCCTACATGGTAGCACAATAATGAATTCCGAATATATTATGTATTATTAAAACCACACCATAATGTCAATATAGATGATTGCTTTTAGCTGGAACGAAATCAACCACACTGAATCGGATTATACTTATGACTATTGTTGAATTTAATAAAACTTAATTTAACATGATTAGTATGCCATTAGGTACGTTATCTTTTCTTTGTTTACTGTATGTAAGTATATAATGTCAACCCTATCTGTTAGCACATATCACAATGACGAGATTTGCTGTCAGAAAACTCTTTTAGGGTTAAGCTCGTCTTTTGTACATATTGTTTATTGTATGACCCTTTTGTATTACTGTGATTTTGTGTACAATAAAGAATTTATTATTATTATTTTCTTTCAGCTTGTTTACTGCTCGACATACATATCGGGAAATATCAGATGCACACGGGCTTAAGCCAAGTGAGCATCAGAATCAGGCGTCTGTTGTTGGTACATTAATATTTAGGTATTTGCAAGTATTATTCGGTTATTAGGTATTTCTGATATTATTAACGGGATCCTCATCGGTTTGTAAGTTACAAATAATTAATTAATAATTTTTAATTTTTATTATTATTATGATTTAGTATATTTGTATACAATGGCACGGATCGGCGCGCAGCGTAGGACGGCCACCGACTAGATGGATGGACGAACTGGAGGCCGCGAGCTAACGGTGGATGCTAACGCTGCCAGCCGAAATTACTGGAAATCTTTGAGCGAGGCCTATGTCCGCATACTTTAGTAACAAATACACTATAGGCTCTGAAAACCCAATAGCTGATTAGAAAAATATATCCCTATTGTATTGCCCGTTTATAAATAATGATAGGCTTCTTATTTATTCTGTTGTCGCTATAGTAACAAATACACAAAACACATTATAAATAAATATATTACGGGGCTCCCATACGTGATTTTTACACCGCTCTGACTGAATATTTATGTGCTTTAAAAAAAATTGAACTTATTTTTAACCGACTTAAAAAAAAAGGAGGTTTCTCAATTCGACCGTATATTTTTTTTTTGTGTTTCTTTATTGCGAAATGTTTATAAACTGTACACGGAACCCGAAAGACTCATACTAAAACTAGTAGAGTCTATCTCCTACTTATTAAATTTATCTGCCATGTTTGTCGGTATGTCAACGAGAGAAGTACAACATCAAGGCACCCAATGTTTGTCTAAATATATCCAAAACTACAAAACGCTCGGTTGATTAAATCCAACAAAAAAAAACGCAACAAAAAGCCACAAAGAGACTGTTGCGTTAATTTCACGTAAAAAATATTTTTTGTATAAGCCCTATTGAACTAGTCATTTCACACTCTTGGAAAACACACATAATTACATTATTCGACAGTCTTGAGTTTTTGTCCGACAAATTATGAACAAATGAAATTATTTCGAGGAGGCTTGATTGCAGGCCGGTGGATGACGCGGCTGGTTTCACTTGAATAGGGTGTTATTCTCGTGGCCTGTTAGCTCGCAGGTAAAAAAAAAAGTTGTGAGTCATAAAGACTGCATTGGCATTCTTATATATTTTTTGCTTTAATTGTGTATGTTTCTCTAAAAGTTTTATTAATAAAAATTTTTTTTAAAGATATTTATAAAACTAAAATACACTTTCCTCTAATGAACAACATTTAGAACAATGTCTCTTTTAAAGGGCATTGTAAACGCGTAACAAGATTCCCAAAGAATTGCAACAGTTGTAATCAATAAATTTAAAAATATTGTAAAAAGCTTATTATAAAATATCGGATTACCTTGACGACAAAACTGCTTGGGACGGAATCGGCTCCAAAAACAAATATAAAAAACTTAACTAATAATTATCGTAAAGTATCAGAACAAAAATGAGCTAGAATTTGTAATCGCTTATTTGCAAAGAAAGGAACGAAGCAACCAGATTACATATTGATCCATTTATTTTCTATTTATCTTTAAGTGTGTGCAATTTTATTTTTGCATTTAGTTTTTGTCGACTCCTATTTATAAAATCAAATAAATGCTGATCGAGAATAAGGCCTTCATGTCAGTCGGTAGCGTTTGAAACGTCGACGTCGGTATTCGACAGCAGGTGCCAGACAGGTACTCGAACGGTCCAACTCCAAACGGGGCTTGAACGGGTTAACTCGCTATATACCATAGTATAGTTACTACTAAAAGTTTTAACGAAGTAAATAAGGTGATTCGCGTTATTATAATATAAATAAATAAAGTTTTTTGACAAACAAAAAATCATTTATTAAAAACCAAATAAATTATTACATAACAAATGCAGTCCTAAGGACATTTATAATTTATTTAGTGTGAGATTGAAATAAGAGTATGTATCTGAAAAATGTTTTATTCATTCTTATTACTGATTTTTAAAGGTTGTCTGGAAGAAATTGCTTTAAGCAATAAGACCGCCCATTACGCATGCTAGGTTTTATTTTACAATTAATAATTATGTATTTTTGTAAAATAGTGTGTGTTATAAAAAAAAATCTATTCTATTCTATTACTTACGAGTATATAGAGTTATGTAGGATTACGAAGCGAAAGTTACGGATGCGTCTTAATCTTTTCTGAAGGTTAATTTAATTTGTTGGTTGTTTTAAAATATCAATCCTACTACTATTATAGAGGCGAAAGTTTGTAAGTATGGATGTATGGATGTTTGTTACTCTTTCACGTAAAAACTACTGAACCGATTTAAATGAAATTTGGTACACAGAATCTCTAGAGCCTGAAGAATAACATAGGCTACTTTTTACCGCGGGAAAACGTCATTCCGCGGGAAAATCCACTATAACGCGGGTAACACCGCGGGGCACAGCTAGTAACTACATATTGGTTTGATATTTTTGAACAACCATTCCTACATAATGGGAACAGAAAAGTCCTTTATTACACTTCTTAGATATGTTTTGACAATACATATCATATTTGTACAGTTCAATAAGCTTAAGCAAAGAACCACCCAAACCAAACAATTCAATCGACATCTAATGTAATCACACGACGAAATCCGAGCTCGAGCGAGACGAATTTCAGTAACAAGAATATTCAATAGTACAGATACAGTATTTACAAGGGAATAAAAAGCATCCCCAAAATGATTTGGTCGTTTCACGGGTGTCAGCTCGCAGCATCGCGGGGAGAGTTACGTCAATTACCGGGACCTCCCTTTATTTTCGATTTCCGCGACTAAATTATTATGGAGAAATGTTTTAGCTGTAAATACGGTTCTATTAAAAGACTTGCAGTAGGTACCCGCGTAGTTACGCGCTTTATATTTGAGGACCTGCAGTGCCCGTTACCCGCGTTTTATTTTTTACCGCGGTTAAATTAGCCTATGCCCTATCTCAGGCCTTAAAGAAATTTAATATCAAATTTTAGTACCCTCGTTATTATAGATTTTCGCTCGGAATCACATATTTTCCGCCGTTTAATCTTAAAATCCTAATATAAAGTAGATCCAGGAATTACAACCTACAACGTCACAAACAATCACACAATACTCCGTTAAAATATTATTAGTAATAGTGCATATTTTAGTATTAATATAGTAACATGAGTATAGATATGGCGAACAGATTCAGTTAGTATTTTTAACGGGGTCATTTTCAGCAGGGGTTTAGCCAAACGAATGATACTGAAGCTAACAATTACAAATATTGAAACATCTTTACATATTTAATTATTATAAAAACTTTAATGTTTTAAAAATATACACCTAGATAAGCAATGAAAAAAATGTTCGCGATTCCCATAAACAGGAGTACAAACGTGTTCGTATTATTCTTAAATTGATTTTATACATATTTAAAACATTATTAGACCTTGCCACGGGGCTAAAATGTGAAGATAATACAGCAAACAAACAAAAAAAAAAGAATCCGAAAGCCTGAGAAGTTGTGCCGTCTAAACCAATCTATTAACTGTTAGAATAATTGAAATATCTCGTGATTGTATAGGGGCACCACTGTTCCGGGGATCATCTCGGCGACCCTTAGGCTAATCCGTACAATCTGCTTCACTGACGATCCTTGACTGTAGCTGTGGGGCGCAACAAAAGACCAACCCCACTCTATTGCCCCTAAGATAGCTCACCCACCTGTGCTCTTTGATTTATTATCGGAGGGTACCGAATGCTTCAAATGAAGGAGTTGGAGCAGAATATTTCGGATTTATCTGATCAACAACTGTCACAGATGTAACAACCGACAAGAGATAAAAACTTTAAACGCTTTCGAGTGTACTAAATAATTGAAAATAACTCAAGATAACAACAACTACCTACAATAAACAATTTAATAATTTACAATAACAACAATTTCTGTTTTAATTACTGTTTGACAGGAATATAAAAATCTTTTATCGTAATTTTTTTATCTATAAGGCATGGAACCAAGTACGTTTTCATTTATAGTAGAATCTTTCCAGAGAAAAGTGTGTGCGGAATTACTACTAAATATTTGTTTCCACTAGAGGATTTCAGCAAAGTTACGTCTGAAACTATAAATTAATAAACTCAAGGATTTCTGGACGGTGCATACGTAACTCGATAATAACTTTATGCTAAAAAGTCTCAAATTAAAAGCATAAAAAAATAAAACCGTACCCCTACTTATATGTAAATACGCGTCGAATTGAGAATCTATCCTTTTAAAGTCTTAGTGCAAGTCCATATAATCCATTGCTATTATACCTTAAAGTCTTCAAGCATAGACAAATCAACCGTCCTGTTTTAAGAAGACTTTCACGTCTATAGTAAAATTAGGCAACGGTGCTGTTCCAAGAATACTTCAACAATAATGTTGTTACAGAAATAATACTCGCAATCAGGCGGCACCGCCACACCGCATGCTGAAAGCACACGACAAACAAACAATTTGCCACTAATGAAGTCATTGTCACAGCGTATCCACAGGGTAATTTTTCCGTTCAGTGGCCCCCAACCCTATCTTTCATTTTATGGTTTTTGCCGCGTGATAGTATAATCATCGAGTTAAAATTATTACATGTCAACTCGAGTTCGCCCGTGGATAGTTAGGTTTATTATTCGCTTCCGCTAGCTGGAACCTATTGTGCTGCATGGAAGGTGTGATGGTAATTGAATCAGGTGTTTTTGATATTTGGGAATTGGTTATAGTTTTATTTACTTTTTTATGATAGCTAACGTAGTATCTACATAGTGAAGACATGGGTAGATATATCTGAGCAAGTGGCAGTGGGTAGGTTGTGTAGCATAGTTCAAATTACCATTGGGGAAGAATATTTTTAGAGGGTAGTATACTTCTCTCTAGAGACTCTGGATCTAGGTTGTTAAGGACGCGTGTTTACGGTGGATGCCGAAATAACTCTAAATCTATGAGGGTCTATCTTTATCCAGTCGATTTCCAGCAGTTAAAAATTATACAAAAGTCTTACTTAAAGGAAATATAAAGACACCACTATTAAAATTATCAGCAATTATAGTAAAGTTCCAAACTATTTAATAAAATGTATACTGCACTCAATCTTAAAACATCCTAATTATATTAAAGATTAATTCAGAATATTTGAGTCGACAAGTTTTCAAAAGTTTTGTCCTCACATCTACATCAAACGTAATTTGTATAAAATTTGCATGAGAACAATACACAAAAGATTTGTGGAATATAAATTGAGCGGGGAATCCGATTATGAAACTACAATTCAGAACATACTGAAGGGAATATACGCATAACGGCATAACTATCCTACCTATAAACAGCTCATGTACTGTCAGCTCAAAAATTATACTCCAGCGAGCCATCCATAGTCGGAAGATTTACATGTCGAGGCGTTGCGGTGTTTTTTCATATCAGACCAAATAAAAAAACTAATCAGCTATATAATATTTGCATAGCAAAAAAGTATATCTCGTAGCTGCACACGTAATAAATGACAAAATTATATACACATTATATATATACGAAATAAATAAATTTCAAAGGTTAAATTTAACTATTGTCAACGTAGAATAACACAAGGTCTACAGAATATCCCCATTAGTGATTATTAGGTACTTAAGGAATAAGAAAGATTAATAAAAATAAGAAGAAAAAAAAATCCTATAAGATATGTAGAAAATACTGAACCGATAAATTCAATAATTGTTTTCAGCATCTTAAATGTATTATCTAATTACTTGTAAATATAACGGGCTTAACTTCATACAAGTGTTTTAAAATAAAGAAAAAACGAAGGTTCTTCGTACGGAGGGTGATTATCTATACTAATATTATAAAGAGGAAAGGTTTGATTTTTTGTTTGTTTGTTTGTTTGTTTGTTTGTTTGTTTGTCTCGAATAGGCTCTGAAACTACTGCACCGATTTAAAAAATTCTTTCACCATTCGAAAGCTACACTATCTCTGAGTGTCATAGGCTATATTTAGTTTTCAAAAATAATATGATTCCTTACCAAACTCCGATAATGTAACACATGGTGAAAAAAAAAGAACCCAAAATCTTTCTTTAATCGCGAATGCTGCGAAAACTATTGAATATATAACAAAGTGATGTATTACAACTTTGTAGAACTTATCATTATCTACAAAAAACGTCGTTACATCATATCTCTAACTATTATAGTTTTGTGACAATAACCGATTTTTATGAAAAAATAAACCTTAAATCTTTCTTTAATCGCGAATGCTGCGAAAACTATTGAATATATAACAAAGTGATGTATTACAACTTTGTAGATCTTATCATTATCTACAATAAACGTCGTTACATCATATCTCTAACTATTACAGTTTTGTGACAATAACCGATTTTTATGAAAAAATAAACCTAAAATCTTTCTTTAATCGCGAATGCTGCGAAAACTATTAAATATATAACAAAGTGATGTATTACAACTTTGTAGAACTTATCATCATCTACAAAAAACGTCGTTGCATCATATCTCTAACTATTATAGTTTTGTGACACTATGCGTTGTGGAGTGGCAGGCGTCACTCGGGCACGAAGGTACGGGAGGGGGGTTAAGATCACGAAATAATCTGCCGCGCGATCCAATTGAACTGCCAACCGACGATATGTACAATATCTATGCTATAATGGTAGGGTTTAGTTCTGAAAATAACTACCATTCAGTAGGGAGCCCTACTGAATGGTCGTGTGCGGAAATAAAAAAATTGTCGCTTGATAAAATTTTGTCGCTTAGTTAGTTGTTAATAATTCGTTAACAGGTAACTAATCCCATTCAAAAACTTATTTTCAGAACTAAACCCTACCATTATAGCATAGATATTGTACATATCGTCGGTTGGCAGTTCAATTGGGTTAACCACCAAAACACGTAAAATAAGTTGAGTATACAGTTTTTTAGTTTTTTTCTGCTCTTTCGAAAAGCATAATAATATAATTCTAACTTTAAAAAAATACAGTTACGCTAGACATTTTAACTGTAAATTTTGCAGACTTCCGTCGAAATTATGTTGTAACTGAGTAGGTATGTGATCCATTTACATAAGTCGAATTGTTGTATTCCTATGACCGAAGAAGGTTAAGTTGGTGTATGTATCTTGGCAAACCAGCATTGCTCTTACACTAATTCTTAGCTTGAACGAAAAATTATACACCAATATAAAACCAACTTTCTTCAAAAAACTAACGTTACACAAATTGACCCGAACCAAGTTTATGTTTGTTGTCGGTTACACCAAATTGAAGATTGCAATCAATAGTATGTTTTCTCTTACCTTAATCTTCTTATAAATAATAAATCTAAATTTAAAATATAAGAAAAACCCCCGATTCGAATCCTTCAATTTCCTTAAAAGCAAAATACCATAAAAATTTGTAATGTGCACGCAATGCGCTTTCATTTGATACTCGAGTTTTTGCAGATTTTCGGTTTTCCTTCCCCACTCTAACCCCCACAATTTTTTAACGGCACAACCGATTTTCATGAAACATGTCTAAGAGCACTCGCGCCAGACTCACCTTTTAAACAAAACAAACTAAGTTGAAATCGCTTCATCCGTTCGGGAGCTATGATGTCCCAGACAGACAGACACGTCAAACATATGACACCCCTCTTTTTTGACGGGGGTTAAAAATGAATCGCAAAATGTGTTGCTAAGCGCATAACTCAACAACGCCTATACCAATTTAGCCAATTTATTTTTTTAAATGTTCGTTGGAGTTTAAGGATGGTTTTTACGGCGAGAAAAATTCGAATAATTTTGAAACAATTTTGAATAATTACCCGTGCAAAGCCGGGGCGGGGCGTGCCGCTAGTATATACTAAAAATCTAAATTTAAAATTTAAGAAAAACCCCCGATTCCAATCCCTTAATTTCCTTAAACGTAACACAACATAATATTATGTAATGTGGACGCGATGCGATTTCATTTGATACCCCACACTAGTATATTTGCAGATTTTCGGTTTTCCTTACCCACTCTCACCCCCATAACTTTTAAACGGCCCAACCGATTTTCATGAAACATGTCTAAGAACACTCGCGCAAAACTCACCTTTCATACAAAAAAAACTAAATTGAAATCGCTCCATCCGTTCGGGAGCTATGGTGACACAGACAGACAGACAGACACACAGACAGACAGACAGACAGACACGTCAAACTTATAACACCCCTCTTTTTTGGTCGGGGGTTAAAAAAGGGTGAAAGGTGAACCTTAGAGAGCTATGTCGCTTTTTGAGTTTGATTCTGTCAAGTCGATCTGTCTCTTTTAGTTTCCTTTTGAACAAAGAATGACTCCGATTAGTAAAATATTAACAGACGCAAGAACTAGGAGTCAGAAATATTTTATTGTATCTACATTACTTGGTATCCAAACAGAAATCGACCCCACAACCTTCACGCCTCACTGAGGTCCTATATTGATGACTCAATTAGACTCAAGAATTCTATTAATGACGACCATAATTTATCAAGTAAAGTTAGTATAAATTGGGTATATAAGCTTTGCTATCTGGAATAAATCGCTATCAGCGATAAACCGCCCATTGCACTTTTAATTTATTTTGTATATGTTTTTCTTCTATATTGTGTACAATTAAGTGTTATTTTGATTGATTGGTTGATTCTTTGACAATATATTATCGAATTTTGCCGGCAACTGTACATCCTTCGTTGATTTCACGTTCGATTGAATCATTGCAGAAAATAATTGGCTTCCGTAACTGGCTGAAACACCCTCAGTTTCAATACATTTCCCTGCCATTCCTGTTATGAACAAAGCCTCGGCAAACTCGACGAACCAAACGACACACAAGTTCTGTTGTATGTGTTTTTATTGCTGACTGTTTTTAAATATCCACGAATCCTGTAGTCAGAGGTATCAGTATAAAAATATTGCGTAAAAATGTTATTGGAAAGATGAAGGTCATATATTCTTTTTGCATTCAGGTTGAAAGTTCGACGGTGAAGGTGTTTATTGCTTTCAATGTGAGCATATATAAAGTATGTTTTTATGTACTTTTTTGTTAAACGTGTAGGAAAAATTGTATGGAGTTTTTTATCGAGTGGGTATACTTTTAAGATATGTATATGTTTGTAAGTTTTCACCTTATGGTTATTACAAAGTGTCGGGGCTAAAACTTTATTTTCTATTATAAGATATTGTGTGAAGTATTTTTATACATTACCTTTCGTTGTATTCTCAAATTTTTATTTTGACTTAAACCTTATATACAAATATACAAAGCCAAAAAGATAACAATAAAATTTTATCATAAAAACATAACCATTCTTAGTATTTTTCTAACTTTTCTTGGACTTAAAGAACTGTATTACACATACATACATATAAAACCGAAAAGATAACAATAGATTTTTTTTATCCTCAACAGACTAATATAAGTAACGACATAGATAAAAAACATCGTAATGATCCCAAAGAACTTGAGCCACCACTCCAACACTAGCCCTTAGAGACCAGTCCCTATAGAAAATAACAAGCATGAAAAAATATATTTGACAGACACGTTCCATTTGATTGCAGATAATGAGGGTGGGACATATGCTACGATGCACCCTAAACGACCCTCTGCCAATTACCGCGTCGCCAAAACCACCGCGTAAAATTGAAATACTGTGTAATTTTTTTTAATAAATACTTTTCATATAATATTTTCTTATCTCTCTCGTCAAGAGAGTAACCCATGTGTCCCAGCAGACGGAACGTCAAATATTATAACATTGTATCTCTCTCGTCAAGAGAGAAGTCCCAGTGTCCCAGCAGTGGGAACGTTTATAGGGTGATGATGATGATGCACATTTAACGTTGCAAACTTTTTTGTATGGAATGAAATCCCCAACCAATGGATCTTTAGTTGTACGATTCGAGCGACAGAATTTTATTATAAGACGTGTATAAGTTAATTTTAAAACAGAGGCGCCTGCTTAACCTTATGTTTAAAAAGAGAAATAAGTTGAAAAGTAGACCCTTAATGCCATAGACTGTAATTAATTATTAAACATGAAAACAAAAAAACAATTGTAATACATAAAAACATCATGAAATCACAAGTTATTGTTTCAAAGAACACAACAAATAGACTCATGATCTCTGGTATAACAATGGACGAACAACCCTTCCTACTTTAATATTTCATAGTAAAAACTTCGAGTCAATTCATAAGCGATAGCGGTTTTGATACTAAGGAGATTATACAATGCATTTGAATCCTTAGAATTGACAATTAATTAAAAATAAATAAGAAAAATATAACCCTATGTAAAATTATGACTAAATAAAATCCAATACTTACACTTTAAGTTGCAATATCCATTACATAATCGTGCATAATTGTAGGTGAAAAATTGTTGATTTTTAATGGGCATGCACCTGTAATTTAGAAACCACCAGAAAATAATAATCATTGTATCATAATCTTAAGTTTTTTTTAAATTTTTTTCTAGTTGGCGGTCTTAATAAATAAATGAAACATAATAAAACCTTCAAATTGTCAGCAGATTAAGCAGTAAGGTATGTATAAGTCTTGGTGTGGCTAAATCTAGTGCAAAAAATATTATTTAATTGTTGACAGATAGAAAATTCCTTGGCTTTAGGACCACCTTTTGTACAATTCTTTATTTGCTTGTGCAATAAAGTATTCTTAATAATTATAATAATAATAAACAACTTTGACCCGCTTTCCCCTATCCCTTAACACCGACGTCCAAAGCAAATAAAGTGTTGTATAAAAAGTGTATTGATGTGGTGTAAGCTCGTCTGTCGGGGGTTTGTTAGTAGCCAAATAATATGAAATATTACCAATTTCACGGTGCTCAGGGAATATTATTCATATTTGCACGCACATTATCTCGCGAGTTGGTTGTATTGTGCCAAAATTGCAATCATTTATGGTGGTATTGTGCCGAAATCGCAATCAGGTTTCTATAACTTACAATTATCCGCCTTTCTCATTTAGACCCTTCACGAACTGGATATTCTAGAGTAACTACTTAGCAAAAATACGCTTTTTAAACCACCATTTGTTTGCGTCAGACTAATAAAAATAACAATAGTATATTTTCTGGACAATTGTCTGGTTAAAAATAAAAGGCTGCGTTTACTATTTATACTTGTAAGAATAAATACCCATATGGAACCAAATATTTTGTAGTAAATCCGCACCCAATTCAAACTCTAGCAAGATTCTTAAAAATTATAATTCAACTGCACCGCCCGCTCGCCCTACACACACATGCACGCACAGACCTACCCGAAGATAAACACGCACGACTACCAAAAAATGCAGAATTCCACTTAAGCAAGTCAACTAGATTCGCTTCTCCACACCACCAACGCTAGACCCCACGCAACAACCAAAGCCTCAGACACCAACAACGCAGGACACTGCAGATGTTGACTCGCCGTAGCCCAAACGAAATAATTGAGTTCCAAGATAGATATTTAGAATTGATTTCCGCAAAGTAACGACAGAATATATATAAATTATCTTGTAATATTTTTACAATACACTCAAATGATCATGGAAAATATGTTATAGACAAAAATGAGAATTTCAAACTGTGCGAAAAGCAAAAAATGCGACGCGGAAATAAAGCGAATAGTAAACTATGAGCCGTATTTATTAAAAAAATATTTACGCCAACCTTTATTCAGCGGGTGGGTTCAGCATTCACTACCAAAGCACACGAACAGACCCTGTTCTCCACCGACCCAACACTATACCTAGCTAGATTATTATACAATTACTATAATTACTGTAACAGGGTTATTATGATCGTCAGTCAGCTATGTTAACTGCACGTAATTAGCCTGGTGTCCCATTAAAACGCAAACTATACCTTCCTTTCGGATATACCTATCAGATGTTCCAGCTAAACGAAGCCTCAAATCTACAGAGGTTATTAAGTGTCCTGAAGAATCCTTATGGTATCCATCTACCTTCTAGGTCTTCATGCCCCATATTGGACCACATCGTCACTTTACATCAGGCGAGATTGTAGTCAAATAAGGGCTTATCAAGCATTAAAAAATATATATGGTACAAGATTTCGCCCACGAGCCATTATGCCTGCGTAGACATGGCCCTCCACCCCCATTTCGTTACCCAACTATGCGGGGAGGAAATTAGGCAATGCGTATTGTGTAACACGCAATACAAAATAGCTGAGGCGAGCCAAAATTGGTCAGATCGTAGCGCGAATCAAGCGGAAACTGCTTATCAAAACTCAGTGTTATCAGACATCTCTATCGAGTCACGTGTGAATGGATTTCAATGGGGCTTTCATCGGACAGAACCCTTCCAAGATGTCCCCGGGCTGATAAGCCACAGCGTTGACTAACAAAATGTCCTTTTGTAGCTGAATAAAAAAGCTCAAACACCTTTCGGTAGGGGCTATGGAAACGGAGAGCTTAAGTTAAGATTTTGGGAAAGGTGTTGAGCGGCGAAACTTGTTATAAATATTGTATTTACACAGATTGCGCTACTTCTTGATCCACTCTTTTGTAAGAATCAGTTTAATTTCACTTGCAAAATATATTTTTACCATATGACCTTTAATTTTATTTATACTCTTATAAGTATTTAGTAACAAACGGCACTAAGTAATCAACTAACAAAATAGACCATTTTCTTGGACCCTCATTTAGCCTCTGTGATACGGAATGTTCAATCACCTTTACTCGCCGCTTTCATGGCCCCACATAACCCTTTCAATAAGTTACCGTTGACAATCGATCATCGCTTCTAAACCATCGGATTTAGAGTTTTGACACACAACATGAAACAAAAATAAAACTAAGCAGGTGACCAGTTTTGATTAATCGACCGAATAAATCGAAATGATGCTTACTTCGTTCATCTTTGACACATTGTCTCAAAGATATCTAATGAATATGTTCAAAGTTTTAAACTAATTTCTTCTCGGACGATTCTATGTGCATTTAACATTGTCAGCTAAAGCGGATTCTATTGGTGAGAAATGAATTATAGATTTTTAATAAAACATATTTCTCAGCAAAATACTTGAAGTAATTAAATAAGTCAATTTTCAAAGTAATACAAGACAGCCCCTGTCGACATACACTGCTGGATTTAGATCTCTCTTATAGTTTTCCAATAAAAAGGAATACTAGGTACTTGGGTATTATTAAACTAAAATATAAGCATATAAATACCTACTGCATAATTTCCCATTTACGCATGAATTTCATTTAAATAAAGTCAATGTAACGAAGAAGAAATACCAAAATTTATTTTAGATTTTCGGAATTGTATTCTCGGTATAGGAGTAAACAAATATTATTTGTTATTAAGTTTATTATGTTTAGTTTATAAGATGTCTTCTACCTGGTCGTAACCAACCCCAGATCGTTTAAGCCTTTGAGCTTACCACAAAAGCACGACACGAAATTCCAACGACTCCAAACTTTATGCCACCTACTGCAAATTCCTACCTTAGCTGGCTCAAAACTTGCATACGTTCGAAATATGTGAGCTCCGGAAATGTTAATACGATTGAGCGAAGTTCACCAAAGACCAAAGTTTCCAGCAAAACTTTGGTCGTGATCATCGTTAAATCGAGATAATACCAGTGACTTCAAACAATTATTGACTGCCTCAGTTACGCGGTGGGCGACGGTCCGCTTGCGGCGCAAGAGGTAGCGGGTTCGATTCCCGCCGAGGGGTCAAGTGCAATAACTATCTCTTTTTTTTACGGAGACGTACACATAAGTTTTTCAACGAAATTTTGTATTTATTTGAGAGTTTGTAGTTACTTGGTTTTTTCTTTTTGGAGCCTTGGATACTAGAATCATATCAAACAACTCAAATCTTACAACAAATGATTGAACTTCTTAGTAAACTTAGTAACTCTTTAGTAAACGACAGGTTCAGTCGAACTTGCCTCGATTTATGTCTTGCGACTACTCTTGCGGATATTTTGAAAATAAATTATGTCCCTTTTACGGTTAGCAAACCGTACAGAATACATATTTCTCGGTTTATTCGTACCTACAAGTACGAGTAAGTTATGGTAGCGATAGTACGCCGTGACGTGTTGTCTGTTAGACAATTGTTTGCTGCTGCCCGAGAGGGCCAATGTTATGCAGGTCATAGCGTAAACTGGGTTTTGGAAACACGTACTATGTTTGGTTTGCAAACCGTACATCCCTGGAGCAGTAGGTCATTCAAGAAATAGTCGGTGCTATGTTTGTATATTGGAACCAGATCTCAGTACGTGTAGATGTAAGTATAGCAATGAAGTTTTGTTATATATTTGATACTATTGTAGGTACCTAGGTTTCTGATTTGTTTGTTTCTGTATCTCAGTCATACGTTAACGTAAATCTTATGAACAACGTACGTATCAATGTCCATTTCACATTAAAATTTTATCGATTTTCGTTTACCGTCTCGATACATATCTTGACCTGTTTATATGGCAACAACTAAAGTTAAATAAATAACCCCGTTTTCCTATGAATCGATGAGACTGCTGGTAGATAAAAGAAACGAATTTCATGAATTTGAAAATTACAATATTGTTACATAAGTTTTAAAAAAAAAGTTAGTGTAAAATATGATTATTATTAATTGTAAATAGAATTTCCAAAATTAAAAAAAGAAACAGAAAAGTTAGTAAAAACTTAAGTTCTTGAATATAACAAAGCTTTTATTTTTTTCGTTATAACGGCATACGTAAATATTTTCAAAAATCACTATCTAACACAAATGAAAGCATAACTACAGCATTTTTTCTACCTCGCCTTGTTCAAAATGTTCCTCTAGGAAAGCATTAGAGAAAGTTTAGGAGACCCCGCCAGTTCCCGTGATGCTGCGCCGCGTGCTCGCTGCACCACGCCGCTCGCGCACGTGCCGCGCCTCATTATCCAACTTTATTATTTCCCTTTATTATTTCCCACTTTATTATTTCCCGCCACGCGCACGCCGGCGGTTTTATTATTATTTTAGAAAAAACACTAGTAATCGGATCGCGGATTACGGTGATAGGTTATTCATAAACAAGCCATTTAGAGGTTAATAGGGGTATTAGTTTGCGGGTTAATAGTGTGCTTGCAGATTAATCTCTTTACGTTGATATTTAGGTTTATTTCTTTGTATAAATATGTGGTATCAGTATTATGTTCTTCAAGCACTATGACTGATATTATATGGGTTATTTATAGAAAGGATGTTGTCTATATTAGGTTTATATTAGACAATACCTTTTTTAAATATATTATGATAATTTCTTGTTACACCAGTCCTAGCAAATGGTGTAAATAAATGTTGTTTGTTTTGATATTTATGTATGAATATCTATTCTTTTTAGATGGCGCTGATAAATAAAAAAGTACATCATATTTCAGTTGTAAGACGTGAGAGGGCAACCTGTTATTCAAATGACTTATTTTTTATTAAGCCTGTGCTGTCTAGCCGAGAATAAACCTCCCCCAGTTTTTCTCAAGAATTGTGCCCACGATCTATCAGTTTTCCCAGAAGTCCTGGCGACCTTCTTAATAAACATTAATTAGTTCGCAAAAATTCATTATCAACCCGCCCTTTGTTATCTATTATGTCTGTGAGACCGGTTGGATCGAATATTTCTAACTACTTTTTAACCCGAATTCGAAGTTCGAAATTAGAAAATTTCTAATTGAGTTGCAAATCCTATGTTATTTGTTACAGAAATAAAGATTATTTTATTTTTATTTTATTTTAAATCCGAGTACCTACTCTGCTGATTTCGTGTAACTGTTTATGATATCTTAGTCATAACGTGCATAAATAATAAACATTGAAATAAAACCATTCCCAGTAGTATTACCGATACGAATTATCAGCAGAACTCCTGGCAATTTCCTTTAGACTATAATTAGGTACTAAAAATACCTCTGAGAACTTACTAGGATCGTTCTAAGAAGTAGCTAGACTTTCCTTAGTACTGAATGCTCAGAAGTTCCCACGCCCTGTCTTTATATGCCAAACGATTTATTTTATTGAAGATGGAAGTTTATTTTACCACAAAATCACCTAATCTGCTCTCGTTAGCAAGAGCAGTAACTCATGAATTGACTTACTGCCCTCCTAATTACTAATTAATTACTCACACGCGAGGGCAGTAATTACAAGTGACGATGTGGACGAGGATGGATTAAAAAGTCTCAGATTCTGTTTATATGTATTTTAAATACTTAGATTTAGCAGAAGTCGCCAAAAGCAGCCAATCCTAGGCGATGCATATTTGTGGATGAAAACTTTTATGATTCTATTAAATATATTTTTGATTAGTAGTCTTTCTTCGTTTCTTTTAGCGAACGCAATATTTTTTTTTTGGCCTTTAGATTTGTCACTTATTAATTATCAACTCAACAAAAAACACAAAAAAAAAAAAACAAAGGACAGTATTGAGATTATAACTTCAGTATTGTTATTTCAAAGATGTCAATAGTTTAAATAAATAAATATTGCAAGACAATCCAAGGTTACGTATGTAAATATCAAAAATTAACCCTTACATTAAATGACCTCAGTGCAAAAATATTTTATTTGAAACAGAATATAAAGATAAAAAGCAAATTTACGTGCACAATCTCGTAATAAAAAAAGTAAAGTATATTATGTTATTATAGTAGGTATCAATATTTTTCTAAAAATGGAATATTTCTCTATGATTGTGTTTGTGCTCTTTTTCATCACTTTTTCTGTATTAAGGCATAATGTACAACCAATTTCAAGGCCAGTGCTGAGGAATACCTTAACATCCCTTTTTTTATTTTTTTTCTATAATTTTTTTTATGTGGGGAAATCTTTTATGGATTATCTATGGCCCCGGGGGACCCACAAATTATGTCGGACTCAGTAAACCGACTAAAACCACCACGTGTGTCCTTCTCATGCCTTGGAGTCGAGGCTCCTTAACCTTAACATCCCTCCACCAACCTCCTTTACAAGCATTTTGAATAATATTAATTGAAGCGAAACAGTTGACCTGCCCATGTTTGCCCTGTGCTTCTAAGGAAATAAACGTTTTGACTTTGACATTGAACTAAAAAGTCTTCATTCTGTTTTTTATTTAATTCTGGAAATATTTAGTTTCTCGACGTACCCGTTATTTTTGGAACCGAGTGTAGGTGTTATTGCTTTTGCTTGTGACTATAAACAAAAAATAAGAAAATAATAGTTGTAATAAAATACCTATTGAAACCCACTTGGAACTCGAACTGTCAAGTGTGTCGTCCTCAAGCGCGGTCCGAATGGCACGGCCCCCGACCGGCCGCGTGGGGCGAACGTCGGTACGCCACGCGTCCAACCCTCAAATGCATATTTGTTTTTACGTGATTTAACGTGTTTATTCGCCATGCTAGACGGTATTTTTTATATTTGCTTTGTTGTTTACTAATGCCGCAATGAAAAGGTTTTGTTGGTCGTAATAATTAGGACGGTTATCGGATATGTGTGTCGATGGGCCTGGGAATACTCGAAATATACAATGGTTTGAGGAACTTTATTATTAAGGGGTTTGATAGTAGATATAGGTTTGATAGGTGTTGAAACTGACACGATATGAATCTAGAATTTTCTGTCTGTGTAAAGCGGGTATTGTTGGTTGTTATTATTAATAATGTATTATTACTTTTTCCCCTTTCTTTTAAAGTGATTATTGTTGAGGTAGCTTTTTTAATAGTTTTAACCGATATAATATTGTCTTTTTTCTCACCCAAGATCTCCACTTTTCTTCTGAAGAATCGTTATTTTTGTAAGGGAAAGGAGAAAATAACTATGTATTTTAACTAAGTACTACGCTTACCAACAGCTGAGATTGCGGATAAACAAAGATATATTGTCCAAAACAAACGTATTTACTAATAGTAGTATTATTAGTAGGTAAATATACAAATTGCCAAATGTATTGCGCTCCTAGGATATATTTCCCAAATTAATATCTAGGGATGTCTTCGTCGCGAACACGACACGGAAACAACTAGTTCTAAGTCGATTATGATTGGACTTTAAACTAGCGAACAAATTAGATTATACTAAAAAAAAAAAAAAAAAAAATGACTCGGTGCGGTTGTATTCCCTCCAAGGGTACTACATTTTGTACTATCTATAATTTCTGGTTTCAGGTCTAGTGTTTATCTATGCATAAAAATATATTTATGTACAAAATAATATTATTTATATTGATGTATTGAGTTAAGGAAGCACTCGTTGCATACTATGTGTTTTTATATAAGTAAATAAGTCACCCAACACAATACACAAGCTCTGCTTAGTTTGGGTTCACTTATTTCAAATATATTTATATTTATTGCAGGGTTACCTTAACAGAGAGTAAATTAAACATATCTTTCTGTAATTATAGATAGAAGGGCGAGCGATAAGGCGGCTCAGCCGATTGACAAAGGGACAAGCACCTGCGCCAACACCGCCGACTGAGCGCGGACACAATATTAATTGGATCATATCACCGAGCGAATAAGCATGCAGGTGGCCTATTCCTGCAGCTACCATAATTTGTTATTGATTAAATATTTACTTATATCATCATCAATTCAGGCCGTAGGAAGACATAGGCTCCCTCAAAGATCTCCCGTTATTTCGTTTCAAAACGGCCTGCACCCGTGAATCCGTCTTGAGGCTCCAGTACACAGTGGCCTGTGTTGGGCCACGCTTTGCAATGCACAATTGTAGGCCACGATTCCTTTGAAGTGTGCTCAAAAAACCGACAACTCCCCGATAGCGCGCCACGATTGACAATTGTCCGCCAACATATACCATTAACCCTTGTACACAATGGCGATGGCCTGTACTGGGCCAACTTGGGCCACTGTATACTGGAGGCTTTGTAGACGTCTTACGCTGCGCTTGCTGATTCGTGGTCTCCAGTCTAGAAATTATATAATTTTGTAAAAAAGACGTACCTATAGGTAATTGAAACGCAAAAATGATGAATGAATATCAATGAATGGATGGAAAAGATATATTTTCAGTGATATGAAGAGCAGTAAAGTTAAAAATACAAAATTAAAATTGTAGAGTTGAAAAGTAGAAAATCTTGCTTCCGCTTTCCAACCGCTTGGATCTGGTAAAGTTTAGCTACTAATCTAACTATTCTATTCAAAAAATAAATTTAAGAATATATACATCATGAACCAATCGGAAATTATTGTAGGACACCTATCTATCTCTAACAGATTTTCTGAAATGACGATGACAATTTCATGAGCTAATTAATATTATATAATAATAATTAATATTATAACATTAAATCTAGCAGTCTTAGCAGAATCACTTATTTGGTAACTTGAGCGACGTATACATGTGCAAGAGAGAGAGAAAAAAAACCATTCATTTAATTTCAATATCAAACAAACGCAAGGTTCATCGATCCAGCCCTTAGAATTCGATCACCCATTAAACAAACCAACATCAAGTCTCACGTGAGAAAAATACTAGTGAATAATAAAGTTAGCCTGACGAATCTAATGCGCGCTTTCCCAAGAACTCGAGATCTTTTGTTCACAATAGGGCTGTAGGTGGTACGTGAGTTTTGGCTTGTTTTTGACCCTTACAATGGGGTAGGGGGCGCGGGCTCTGCCACGTGCCGCACTCAATTCACCAAATAAAGATTTTCTCAGCGTAAAAAAATAAAGGATTTTTATTGTTAATTGAAGTAAATTATTGTGGTTCATATAAAAAAAATTGGATAAATAAAAAATAACTGAAGTAGTTCAATAAATTTAGATATACTATTGAATGTATGAAGTAGTATGTTATTCATCGAAACCTGAGTAATTAAATAGGTACATCATCATCATCACCCTATTAACGTTCCCGCTACTCGGAGAGAGATTGGATCTTAATTCACCACGCTGGCCAGGTGCGGGTTGGTGAAAGTCAAACTCTTTAAAGTTCTCAGAACATGCTGGTTTCCTCACAACGTTTGATACACCGTTGAAGCACGTGTTTTTTTAAAACACATACATTTTTCAAGAAGAAAATTGTAGAGGTTTGTTGCGGGGTTTGAACCCACGACCTTCGGAATTAAAGTCGAGTGTGCTCCCACTTAGCCAACACGGCTTTTTATTAAGTTAAAAGAGTAATTAAATTACAAGCCTCGATTTCCAGGAAGAAACGACCCTACTATTTATGTAGTTTGGAATTAATCCCTTATTATATTACTTTTGAGAATTACATAATCATCATCATAAACACCCTTATTTACGTTCCCACTGCTGGGACACGGGGTCTGCTCTCTTGACTGAATTACTTGAAAGAATTACCTACATATATACTGCTATTTAATTCTTAATATTTTCATTTCCTTACTTTAACAAATGTTAAACCTTTGATGACTAAAATAAAATAACCAAGTGTAAAGATATCCAGCCTACATCAATAACGTTGGGCGATCAATTATTTTCGATCCTCCAGAGATCATCACCTTTCAAAATATATTGTGATTCAGATTCCTATCTCAAGTTAGAGTTATTGATGTTATAACTTATTAGCTTTACGTGGCGTTGCCGGTGTTTAATAGATTTTCCGACAGGAACAACGTATTTTACCGCGGTAAAATAGCCTATCCTTCCTCTATAAATAATGTAAAACTGAAATGGTTTTTCAAATCTACCTGCCTCAGTGTCGCAGAGTATGAGATGAGAGTATTTTTGTATGTTCTGCAATCATTTTCTCCCTGTTCTGGTTGTAATAAAAAGGTAAGGTAAATAAGTTTGAATTAACATCTATATAAATAAAAATGAATTGTTGTTTGTTAGTCTGATTAAAACTCGAGAACGGCTGAATGAATTTATCTTATCTTAGTCTTGAAATGTTCGTGGAGGTCTAGGGAAGGTTTAAAAGGCGAGAAAAAATCGAATAATCGCCGGGATTTTTTTTTAACCCTTGCGAAGCCGGGGCGGACCTCTAGTGTATAATAAAAAGATCTATAATTATGCATGTCTATTATATTGAGTATATGAGATGCCTAGTAACTGTAACACAAGCTTGTACAAGATTACAGAAGATTGTATGAGAATATTTATCTTTATTTATATAATCAGACCAGTAGTTTCTGTGATTAGCACGCTCAAAGAATTATATTGATTATTAGATTATATTATATTTTTTTATATTAGTATAGATCTATGGTGTGTCAGACAATAAGCTATTGTTAAGTATGTAAACTATTATTAAATAGCTATTGGTTTTTAACTCGTCTGCGTGCAAGACGACGTACTATCTTATTTCTAGATATAATTTATCTCTAGATTATAATTTTCAGGATGCATCAGACATTTATTTCTTGTTTACTCCTATTAGATTTAAATTTCAAAGCCTATTATATAATTTAATCTCGTTAGATCTAATTGATAGTCCATAACTTTGCACTCTTTTCATATAAAGTCGTGTCCTGAACTCTATAACTCTTTTGTATACAACGTGACAGTAATAGGAAGATTCTGAACATCTGTTACACAGCTATAAGCTACCACAAGTGACAGAGTTCCAAAATTATTCTGTTCTAAGCTAAAATAAATATAAATGTTTTTTTATGTAGTTCATTTATTTTATCAACGTTCCATATTTTATATAGGAAATCCAATATTAAACATAGAAAAAAAACCGTGGAAATTTTCTAACGAGAACGCGAGAGCCCATAATATATTCAATATCCTTTATTACGAAAACCTGAGCAGGAAACTATGGAACTTAATACAGTATCCACAATCTAATATATTATAAGAATTATTAATCTAGTGTAAATTATAGTTATTTACTTGAAATGGTTATAAAATGTGTATAAAACGTTTAAATGAATGTCATAACAATCAGTTAATAAATGCAATATTATTGCAATAATAATAAATTTATATCTGCATTACTTTAGTATAGGTACATAATTATATTTATTATTGCATTATACGTAGGTATATTATTTTTAGTAACAGTTAATATATGCTTTAACTTCCTTAGACGATTTGTTATGAAGTCAAATATCCATACTAATATTATAAATGCAAAGGTTCCTTTGTCTGTCTGTTCCATATCTACGCAAAAACTACAGATCTGATTTAGCCTGAGCTTAAGCCTGATTTTTTCTGTGGAAAGATGCATTTCATATTTCCACTGAAAAAAAAACCGATATAACGCGAGTTACCGCGGGGCACTACGCTAATGGCTAGAAATTAATAATACTAAACTGTATTTGGACCACCGAATACGTGAATAATTGCAACCAGTGTACCCATAACGGTCTCTCCGGATGGCATGAACATATAACCTATACAAACGTCATGTTTATACACGTTGGCGATATCCGCTATCATACGCAACATAATCAGCTGTCTTTATGTACCATAATAAGGGTAAGGAGGGGTAAGGTAATCCAACCAACACTTCCCCACAACAACAACACGAAATCACAGCGAAAAAATGTTGTCAAGAAGTGGTTATGTGTGAATAGCGTCACTGCAGCATTTTGGATGCGTTGTGGTTATGCAAATATGTTTAATATGTTTAATAAGGCATAATTTGGCTTATTATGTGTTTTAGCTAATTCAGTTATATAGCCAGAAATATAAGTTTTAATGAATACGAGGATTAATTTATATTGATCGGGTTCCATACCAAGGGGTTAAACGGGATCTTATTATGACTTCGTTGTTTGTCAGTACGTCTGCCCAACCGATTTTGCGTTTGCACGAAAAAGGAAAAAATCTAAATCTAATCCAAATGACAGCCGTATAAAATTATTTTTTGTCGTCTACCCTATTTCCATACGTTAAGATTAGTCCTGGTTATACTAATACTCAGCAGACTGTGTTGTCGGCGTTGAGTCAGCAACCCGAGCCGACGGCGGTTTTTGTCCCGTTTCGGCCCATTGAGCTCCGGAAGCGGTGCGGTAAGGGCACAACCTATTTCTGAATTAGTTTTTGCGAGCGGCGCCATCGCCATAGATACGGCTGCGCATGCTGCATTCATTTAGAACTAAATATATTACGTAAGAAGTCGGCCAAGCCTACTCTGAGACGGCGACCGACGCACGAGCGTCCAAATTTTTCCGTCGGGAACTTTTTTGCTTGGAAACTTTTGGAGGTTTTGTCTGTTCACGTCCGTAAGTGGTAACCCTTTGAATCCTTACACGTGACCTCCGGGTGGTGCTAAGAACAGTCTCTGGTGGTAGGCTTCGGCCGCGGCTTGTCACCACCCTCCGGGCTGGGCCAGTGCGTGAAGCGATTTTTTCGTGTTTCGTAATGTGGTCCGGAAAAGCCATCTTCTAGACCACATCGTCACTTTTCATCAGGTGAGATTGTGGTCAAATAAAGGATTATCGATCATAAAAAAAAAAAAGTAAGAAGTCGGCCAAGCCTTCTCTGAGACTGATGCGACCGACGCACGAGCGTCCGAACTTTACCGTCGGGAACTTTTTTGCTTGGAAACTTTTGGAGGTTTTGTCTGTTCACGTCCGTAAGTGGTAACCCTTTGAATCCTTACACGTGACCTCCGGGTGGTGCTAAGAACAGTCTCTGGTGGTAGGCTTCGGCCGCGGCTTGTCACCACCCTCCGGGCTGGGCCAGTGCGTGAAGCGATTTTTTCGTGTTTCGTAATGTGGTCCGGAAAAGCCATCTTCTAGACCACATCGTCACTTTTCATCAGGTGAGATTGTGGTCAAATAAAGGATTATCGATCATAAAAAAAAAAAAAGTAAGAAGTCGGCCAAGCCTTCTCTGAGACTGATGCGACCGACGCACGAGCGTCCAAATTTTTCCGTCGGGAACTTTTTTGCTTGGAAACTTTTGGAGGTTTTGTCTGTTCACGTCCGTAAGTGGTAACCCTTTGAATCCTTACACGTGACCTCCGGGTGGTGCTAAGAACAGTCTCTGGTGGTAGGCTTCGGCCGCGGCTTGTCACCACCCTCCGGGCTGGGCCAGTGCGTGAAGCGATTTTTTCGTGTTTCGTAATGTGGTCCGGAAAAGCCATCTTCTAGACCACATCGTCACTTTTCATCAGGTGAGATTGTGGTCAAATAAAGGATTATCGATCATAAAAAAAAAAAAAGTAAGAAGTCGGCCAAGCCTTCTCTGAGACTGATGCGACCGACGCACGAGCGTCCGAACTTTACCGTCGGGAACTTTTTTGCTTGGAAACTTTTGGAGGTTTTGTCTCTTCACGTCCGTAAGTGGTAACCCTTTGAATCCTTACACGTGACCTCCGGGTGGTGCTAAGAACAGTCTCTGGTGGTAGGCTTCGGCCGCGGCTTGTCACCACCCTCCGGGCTGGGCCAGTGCGTGAAGCGATTTTTTCGTGTTTCGTAATGTGGTCCGGAAAAGCCATCTTCTAGGCCTTCATGTCCCATCTTAGACCACATCGTCACTTTTCATCACGTGAGATTGTGGTCAAATAAAGGATTATCGATCATAAAAAAAAAAAGTAAGAAGTCGGCCAAGCCTTCTCTGAGACTGATGCGACCGACGCACGAGCGTCCGAACTTTACCGTCGGGAACTTTTTTGCTTAGAAGCTTCCCTGTTTCTGGTCGCCTAGGTTTGCAAAGGGTTATAGTATCGCCTACCGCGCGGCAGACGCTGTCGCTTTAGTCGGTTTGTCCGAAGCTTGGATGTTAGTTATTATAGCGTTAGTGTATATATTATGTTGAATCTCCCTCGAACATCATTGGCTCTTTCGAATTAATTACAAGCCCTAGTGTGCTTTACAAGAATGAGTGAAAGACATTGATAAAGCACTGCAGAATCTGCAAGCTTAACTTCTTATGTGAGATTTTCCACTTTAATATTAAGCTAAGTAGCGCTGCGCCACGCGAATGAGATGTGCTATGAGCATGCGTCAAGGTAGCCTCTCGAGGAAGAGGCTCAGCTCAAACTAGCAACAACACTATAGATCCATGGAGCACGAATATACAAATGTATAAATTGCAAAATCCATAGTGCGCATCCTACGATAAAAAAAACATGTCTTCATAAAATCTAATTCCATCAGTGTCATATTCAGAAATTAATATTTGCAGTGGATAAACATCAAACAAATCCATAGAAACGTAGCATAGCAAATCTCTGGTAGAAAAGCTCCCGCATACATAGTATTTTGCTATTTTTATTTCTATAGAAAAATACTTGCAACTCCTGGACTAACTATAGTTAAGGATTGAGAAATCGTAAATATTTATCAGACTGGATGTTATAAAATTATCATAATTATGATTTACATATCAGAAGCGACTCGCCCCGTTCGTACCTGTTAAAATTTTACATTTAAATATTCCTATCCTCTTGAATCGGCTTCTTTTGATGAATAGCATTTAATGCTAGTATTATAAAAGTACTAAGGGAACGGACTGAAAGCGATTGAATTTGCTTTGAATACTTTATGAAAATATTAATTTGGCAAAAAACATTGATTATTAGATTAAGTAACTTGAAAAATTATACTTTCAAATACATGGCTGGAAATCACTCCCGCGAATTCAGAGTAGAGTAGGTGTATTATGGTAATCTCAGTATTTGTTAAAAAAAAATGTCGTGGTATCGACATATTTATATCGATGAATTTCAATTTTTATAATGTAGACAAAAAAAATTGTCCCGAACATGTAATCGTGTATGATTAACTGTTTTGCATCAGCTAATAATAAAGAGATGAGTTAAAATACTCAGCTCGAAACATTTAGATAATCTAGTTTGACCGTCAGTACTATGCGCGAAGCGAGTAAGCTAGAGAATAATAAAGAATAATAATAAAATATACAAGTAGAGAAGAAGCATTAAGGTTAACTTCTAGTATCACTTCAACTACTCGTACTAGTTGAACTTACTAGGCGCGCTACTTTTTATTGAGCTATGTTATCTACCAAAGCAACTAGTCGACTAGTTTTAACTCGTTGAGCTACAACAGATAGGAATACCTTCTAAACCCTTATATCTAAAATAAATCTCATATTTTTAGTCACTTTATTTAAGGACACCATTACACTGCCCCACGTTTTCTTCCGTCGGTCTGAAAGATCGTTTCACACGATATCCGACATGTGACACCAACACCCGAATGCTTAAAACTGCACGCAACATTTAATATGAACATGATTTATACGCTCACGCGCACAAAAACTAAATAAACGATTTTAACGCTCCCATTTCTTACTTTGGAAGTTATTACTGCTTCAAGTTTAGGTCTTATTATTAACAAGGAAACGGATTATAATACCTTACTATCTTCATTTGGATATCTATATTATTTATTTTTTATATGTGATAAACCTGACTTTTTTTTATTTTCGGGAAGCTATTTAACAATAAAACTGAGTTTCAAATTTACAAAGAAATCCATACTTTATGCAACTATACCGTTTTAGATTATAGATTTACCGTTTATGTCAACGACATGTAAAGTTAAGGATGTTTTTCTATCTGATCATATTTAATTGTTTAATTCTTATATCCAGCCGTTTTATTGAAAAGACTCACAAAGACAGACTACAGCCGTTCACTTCCCAAAATATATTATCTCTAGTATTTTAATTCCCGTTCTATTTTTCCCCATTTTTTTATTTTCACCATTCTGATCCGACATAATCCGATTTTCACATAGGATCTGGTCATTTACGGCCGCACCACCCTCAAGTAAAGTATCGAGTAGCTATCCATTACTTAGCATGCTGTCTTTCTCAGACTGTTGTGCTATAAATAACCACTGACTATCTACTTGGGACTTTACTGTAAGATGATGAAAGAGCCCTTACTCTGTAGTAACTTGGTACCATAAAAAGCAACATTCCTTAGTCATATTTAGGAGGTATTAGACGTTACTATTTATTATAGATAGCTGATTATTATTCGCTATGATGAATCTAACTATTCAGTACAAATTTCAATTACAGCTTTGTTTCAACGAATTTATATTTTCTTAGAACGCAACATACTACCGATAGGATGTTTTTTTTTCGTGGGACATGTTAAAAATTTCAATGTAGAGATATAATTATTTTAATAAATTTAGTAAATTCCATAATTATTTAACCTTTAGGGTGCCGACGGGAATACAAGAGTTCCCGGGCTAAAATCAAAACACCTTTATTTCCGCATCATCAACGCTATCTTTGGAAATGAATATCAAAGTAAAACTCCGTAAACCAATAGAGTAGTTTCATACAGTTTCTTTTTTCATTTGCCTGGAATTGGAAATGCTCATTGGCTGGATATTAACCAATATTTTGAAAAATATAATGAAATAAATAGTAGATTTCAACAAGTTTTTAAGCTTTCTTTCAAACTATAGTGAATTTTTTAAGATACTATAATAATACTAATCTTTCAGTGTCCGAAATTCTGGACGAATTGAGTACTTCACTTTAACATAACCAAAAATAGCTTTATTATTGTTGTTTCGTTTTAACTTATATTTTTATAATGTTTTACACTAACCTTGTTAATATCGCCACTAGTACTCTTTCAGTTGATCCGCTCGAACTATCACAACAATTTCACACATGACTTTATCATTCATTAGAATTCTCCTTTAATCGGCACGAGAAAGAAATATAACTACACAATTATAAAACGCCATAAATTATTTTAGATGTAGGTCTCAGAGCCAAAACGACTAACAGCCCGTAATGTTTTAAAAACTGAATAAGCACATTAAAATAATTTCGAAATGTCAATGCAACCAACAAAAAGATATTATTGTATAAACGGCTCGGTTAATATAAATGTAGGCACCTTTTAATCAACGTTACGTTCATTAGCAGTTCGATAAAGACGATAAAACCAGTTTCGCTTCGAATTTGTGGCTTTAATAAATTACTTATATTTTGGCATGTTTTATCAAAATAAAAGAAAGAAACAGTTATTCAGCTTCCGATACATGCACAGCTGTCACGTTGACGTTTTTTGTTCTGTTATGTTTAGAGGTATAATTACGGTAAATGTAAGTGTAATGTAATGTGTTATTGTACATTAAGAGCCCTCTTACATTTCGATGTTTCGCTAATTTAGGTATTTACGTACCGAACGAGCGGCGAGCTACGCGAGCGCTACTTTCTGTCTCGCTCGCGCCATGATATTGCGTTGAGTAGGCGTCTAAATGATCTTGATCCACCGTAATTTAAGTTTTCTTAGAGTGGATGGATTTCACGGTCGTAACCTGTTTATATAAATAAAACATACAAATGTAACTAATAATTATTTATTTGAGTATAGTCATATATCATATAATTACAAAAATATTTCCCGCAACGGCATTGATCGAGCTTTCCTCGAATCGATAATTTCAGGTAGTACACATTTTTCATAAAAAGCTTGCAACTTAGGTAACATATTTAAATTCCAAAATTGTTCGTCTTTGTTGATTTTTATCAATTTTACTGGATGATCTGGGCCAGTCCATATGGCAAGTATACACATATTTCTATTTGCTATGTGAAGCTGACCTTGGATTTGATAAAACCAGTCATGATTTTGATTTATTGTTACGCGTGAGTTATTTAATTTAAAATCCTTAATTTTTTTTGTTCGAAGGGCCGTGTCAAAGTCTATTCCGAAAGCTGATATAGATACATTATACATTGAACTTCAATAAGACCCTCACTGTATAAACCATCAGGTGAAGCCCCCAAATAACAATGATCTGGGTCAATAAATAGACCACATTTTTCTATTTCAATGTTTTCTTGTTTACTTAATTGTTCCAATGCTACAGACTCGTTGTCCCTACCATGTTTGATGGAAGAAACATTGTCTATTATTAGTATTATAATTAGATAAAATAGTTTTAACAAAAGGAGCAGAATTTTGGTTAGGCCGTCTTTTACATATTCTTGCAAATGTTGATGCCGTAACAATGTCAATTTATTCTTCTTCCTTGAATGTCTGAATCTAATCTATCTATGAACAAAAAAAAACATTATAAACACTATCAATTTATTTAAGTATGTACAAAGAGCATTTCATAAACGCACTCACCATATTTTCATCACATGAAGCAAGGGTTTCATCTACTTCTACCATGAAATCATTTTGAGATTCATCGGATTTATAATTTTTATTTGTTTCAGAGCGTGTGTTATCTTTGTCAGGATCCTGAAAATAAACAAATAGCTAATAGGGATATACGTTAATTATTTAGTTCATGAACAGGTCGCTCTAAAAGTGATATTTTTTTGGATTAGCTATTTTCAGCTTTAAAAGGTGATCTGCTCCTCTCTCTCTCTCTCTCATGACACAGATATTTACAGACATTACAGACATAAAAACGTAATGAGTTCTCTCCACCACTAATTTAAATTCATTATTATAATAATTCTCTCACCATGTCCATCGTTCCGGCGAGGTTGCTTGATGTTGAAGCGACAATATTGTCGGGATTACCTCGTTTTTTCATTCTAAAATAATAATTTATCATTAATGATTAATAAAATAAAAAGTGTTGTGAAGATTAGAAATAATAGACCAGATTTAATATAAACATTGATTTTAATAAGATAAAAAGAATTGATTCCCTAAACAAAATTTTAAAAAAATCCTTTAGGTATGTAGAATTAAAGAAATATTTTTATATTCCTGTCAAAAATTAAAATTTATAATAATATAATAAACCGCCATTTAAATTTTAAGCATAACATCAAATTCGTAATCTACACCCTCGATTTAGTCGGAAACGATATACCCATGATCAAAATTTTTAATAAAAAAATCAGCCAAGATTAACCCCAATTTCGTAAACATCGATTAAGTCTGAATCGATAACCAGATCGAATCTTTGTTTTGGAGAGATGGGTATGTTCACACAGTAAATTATAAAATTGGTCGTTTAAAAAAACACGAAAGTAAACATAATAATAAAAAATCAAGTGTTAACCTACATATTACTATATACTACATATTATATTTAAATAATACCTTACCTTGCTTCTCTTGCGTTCTCCAGACATAGAATATTTCTTCTTTAGTGACGCATTGATATTTATTTTTCCCCATTCTGACTTGTAATAAAGCTCAGCTACAAAAAAAATAACTTTAATGAGTTAACTAGTACGAACATAATACTAATTGAAATATAATAATATACGAACGTAAATACTTACATTACAACGATCAAAATATTTCGGTCGTAGCATACGCACGCACACTAATAGCGTTTATACGGCAATCGACAGTAGCAACACGAGACAAAGGGCGCGAAATCAACTGACATAGGTCCGCCCTCGACAAGCGCTCGCGCAGTACTGAGGGCAGATCGCCGGCGCAATGAAATATATAGTTCTTTTATTTAATTCATAAAAAATTGAAAACACTGATTTAAAAATTAAAATTAATATTGTAGCTTAAGCAAAGGTTGACAATTATTTTGGTATAAGTATGATGTCAAATTGGCTTAGAACTTCGGAGATATTGGGGTTTGTTTTGAAGCCTTTTCGGTCGATATTGAATTTATTTCTGCTTTTTTTTTCTTTACTTAAAAAGCATATAATGAAAATGTATTCTATCATTATTGAAGTATAGGATATAAGTAACATTAAAAAAAATATTTTGATGGTCTATATTCAATAGAATCTACAAATTAGAGGTCCCAAAACAGGTCTCCGAGCGTTTTTCGATAAACATGTATCGGGAGAATATTTATTATAAAATAAACGAATAAGTTATCTAAAATTTGTTCTATTATTATTCTAGTGGAGAAAACGAACTATTATAAACAAGTAATTTTAATTTCAAACAACGAACGAAAAACATAAAATTTGGACGATGAAACCGAGCAATTTCGCGTTTTTTTGTAATAGGCCTCAGACAATAGTACTTATAGCTCAGTGTGAAAAATTGTGAACGAATTTGGTATTTCACTTGAATAGAACCAAAAATAGCTTTATAAACGTTAATTCAATAAAATAATTATGAAAACATTATTAACCCTTGCAGTGTGAGGATCGTCACACCTAGAGTGATATATTAAAAATATTTATGTATGTATGTCTATATATTTTTTTATTTGTTATATCATATCTTAATTATGTATCATTAATTAACTAACCAAGTAATGGTTAGTACCCGAAACACAAGCTTAGAGCTTACCGCGGGGTTAAATAGGTTGTTGTGTGGTTTGTCCAGTAATATTTATTTATTTATTAGAATATCAGTATAAAGATATCTTAAAATTTTGTATCCCTTGTTTGGCTATTTTACCAAGTGTTTGACGATTTGAAGGGATTCCTAGGCATAAGACTTAGATAGGGAATAATAAAAATCATATAGTTGTCAGATTGATTGAGAGATCCGCTTTCATGTCTAAATGATTATCCATTCAAGGTTGCCGCATAGTGTTAAGAATATTTTTTGTTATTATTGTAAAACGAAAACTTCTGAAAAAATAAACAATACCTTAATAGAGAATACGTGGCACTTATCCTGATGTCTAAGTTATGACCTTTCATTTGATACCCAACACGGGTGTATTTGTAAACATTCGACCGGTTGTTGCAATTCTTTCATTTCAGTCCTTCTACATTCCAAATGGCAACACTGTTTTTATAAAACATAGCAAGAAAACTTGATTTACCCATCTTTCAAACAAAATAAACAGAATCGAAATCGGTTTATCCGTTCGGGAAAGAAAGGGCGGGGAAAGGATCAGAAGTCCTCAAAAAAAAAAAACAATTTGGAAGTACGAACCAAGCGCACGAAATCCCCTTGTATTATCTGTATTATCCCTGTAACTTCTAAAATAAGAGAATAATAAGAATATTAAAATATAATTATGGTTTACATTTCTATGCAAACCAATTATTTTTATTACTTTAAGTGTATAAACTGTAGAAACACACGAAATCGTTAGTGTATGAGTCAATCTCTTATATTTTTAGTTTCATCTAAAAAAAATTGAGGATATTTGCCGGTCCTCACGTTTTGCATACTCAACTCTCCCTATTACGCCTGCACTACCTGCAAAATCAAATAAATTGGACTTTAGAACAAACAAAAGACGAGAGCCGTCAAACGCGCCGATCAAATCAATTAATTAAATAAACGATACATAATAATAGTAATATTGATATGACATCTTTAAACTTCTCTCCAATCTTTTCCGATCAATATTTTCATTAGGGCCTGACTCTGCGTTAGGCGGTCGCGTGCGCGTGCACAAAATGTGTTACGTCGCCCGCGTCCCTTTTGTACTGGTGGTACGTGTTTGACATATAACCGCGCCCGCGTCCGCTTAACGCTGCGTCAGGCCTTAGGGTGTTAATGCTCAGTGGTGTTTCATCCACTGTTTGATCGCAGGCATTAGGTATATTTGCTCTGCATGTTTGATGTTGGAATTAACTCTTTGATCCGCGAGGGGGATATGTCAATGAGATTAAGGTAATCTGCTTGTTATATTATGGAACTTGTTTTAGTTTTATTATGCATCGCACATGTGATTTGTTAGCATTTGGTCCATTTTCCCAATATGTAAACTTTTTCAATACTTAATAGGTACATTGTTATGTTGTTTCGTTTGTTGGATTAAATTTTTTATATACCTATGTATGTCTTAACAAATGAAACAAGTCTAAGCATTTCACAATTAATTGTACTAAAGGAGTACGGATTGCTACATCTGACAACAAGTACAACTAAATTTTCAAAGTGCATATTTTGCGTAAGTCTATAATTTTCAAATGAATGTAGGGCAGCTTATATGAGTTCATAACCTGCGAAACAATAGGGCATTGAAAAAGTTTACGAAAGTAGATAAATGCGAGAAAATCACATTATATTATTAATAATAATTTTCTTTATTCATAAAATACACTTTTACATTGACTAAGTTACGTATTATGTAGGTATGTATGGCGGATCTATGATTGTAGGTAATTTCTATAACTTTCCCCTACAGTTCACCAAGAATAAGTAAGTACTTGAAGAACATACGATACTCGTTTATATTTTCTATAATAATAAATTTTAACAATAAAAATATCAGATGTCTCGCCTAGTAGGTACCTACGCGTAACACGAGCTTACTCGGGACATACCACGGGGTAAAATATTTCTGAATGTATTAGTTGAGCAATATATTTTTTATATGATCAAGAAATTATATCCATGCACTGATGTTTTTAGAAAAAAATAATTATTCTTTAAATAAATTAAATCCTTGGTTCAGTGTTCATCATGAAGGTATAATGTTCTGATATCTCTTACGTACTATAAGATATTTTATTTTATTATCCCGACAAGGACAACCTTACACTATTTGTGGCAAATTGAGAAACAAAATACATTTTCATTACAAAATATAATAATCTAGTTAAGGGTCAGGTATCCCCGTTTCCAAGAGGACTGGAGACTAATTGGATGGTCACGGATACCGGATAACCCAGAAGGATAACGACTTACATTGAAAGCCGAGGTTATGATAAAATATATTATATAGCACAACAATTGAAATAAGAAAAGATTTTTGCAAGACTGTTCTTGGAAAGTTCTTGATTAGTGTACCTAGGCATGTACAATAGGTTCCTGTACCAATGCTTAACGAAAAACCGGAAGGTATAGAAAAAATTAAGACCGAGGCCAAATAGCGAATGTTGCCTTCAAAAAGTAAAAACACGGCTTAAACTATGAATTTAATGTTTTATTGATCATATTTTACCTAAGTCGAGAAATAGAACCTTCATAAATAAGGCAATATAAAATTTAACTAGCAACAGCATTTCATTCCAGAAAAATAAGTTTGCAGGAAGCAGGCATACAAAATCGATTTAATATGTAATAATAGTTTCAGTAACTGGGACGCTTTTCAGCTTTTGGGTACAGAACCCTAAAAAGAGCTAAAAAATATTTGTTCCTTAAGTTTACAAGTTAACACTTTTCATGAAAATGACTCAATTCCAATCAATTATTAGCCAATATCTGCGCAACTCCCATACACCCAGCGAAACGTTTTTACAAGAAAACAGCTGCAGAAGCTCCTTGATGGCAATTCCACAAAAAACAAAACACTGTATTCGTCCGGACTTCATCATGAACAATCATGAATTTTTGTCTTGGTTGGAGCTTTTGTCGTTGTCACAAAAAGTCGTTTCGCAGCGCCAAAGAATCTGCAATCCAGATAGCCATTGAAGGGGGAAAGAGATGAAATCCCTTGACTACAAAGGCGAAGAGAAAGAAGGCTTGCCAACGCATATAACGGGATAGGTTTTCGGGTCCAGTTTAATGCCTTTGTTTTTGTTATAAATAAAATTCTTGGTATTGCTTGCCGAAGCGACGCATCGGAATATATACCCGCTATATAAACTATATACCTACACATGTGTAGTAGATATATCTACAACTTTGCTTAACATATCTTGATGAGTCATGATCTTGTTTGAAAACCAAAAGTGTAAAAGATATCAATCAAATAGGTACTATGAAAATAAATAACTGTATTTCGACTGTCAAGTTAGGAGGGTCGTAGTGATATATGTATTAAATCGTTATCTATGTTACCCACGTGTGAATAAATTAAATATAGTAACCGAAATAAGTTCTACAGCAAAAGAGCTAACACGAATTCAGAGGCTAAGAATCAGTGGGCAGGCCCTTAGATCGTTTGCCCCACATACTGATAAAACTAAAAATTTCCAAAAAGGCATTAGTAGCCGGACCACCCAACCACTCAGCTGCGACTACTTTATTTATCGTTTTAATTAAAAGGACATAACAACCGTATTCTTACTTGACTCCCTCACAGATCGTAACTCTCTGAGAGCTAAAACATACTGTGCCGAAGTTACGCGACCGTTTTTCCGCGCCTAAGTTTCGATTCTGTCGTATTCAACTAATACGACACACGATACCCCCGAACTTACGCGGCAGAAATTTTGTCGCGAAACTTTGTGTATGTTTATTTAGTATCTTGAGTGCAGCTGTGACGTTGATTTGGCTACCATAATGTGTGCTCTACAGATAAGTTGGTGCTGAACTTACGCACCTTAAGCTTACTTAAAGCGCGCCGCCAAATACTCATACTTCAGTCGCGTAATTTCAGCATAGTGTGCTACCATACTTACGTGTGTAGTGTGTACCCACGTAAACACCAAAAGGCCAACATCCGACATTGAGAAGCTTTATATAAATACCCAGGACTTTTTTAGAGTTACGTGCTATGTGATCACTAGCCCGAAACAGTTGACCGCCAGCACACGTTCATAAAACGACACGTGCAAAGTCTAAACGGGATTTTTTTTACAAATACACCGGTACGCTTTTCGCGAAATAAAAAAGAAATTATGACGCGAATACACGCTCTCGGCTCTATTCAACATTAAATTATTTAATAGTTCGATACGGCCTGTGAATTTCTGTTACTTTATAGGTAGAGGTTATCTAAGAATCTTTCTTTTTAATTTGTTTTTACGAGCAGTATACCAATAGGTAGGTATAATAGTGTGTTTAAGAATCACAGTCGCAAGGTAGGTAACTTATGTTTCAGTAATACAATAGGGAATAAGATGACTTCTAGAAACCTAGTGGTGAACTTGTTGTAAAGTCTTATAGTTTCCATCTTCGGAAAACCCAAAGTATAAAATGAAGTGGCGGTCTGTTTGCTGACATCTTTTAGATTACTTAATAGGTTTTAATGCAGTTTTCAGCATAAGATATTATATACAGGGTGTCACACGACCAAGCCTCAGGCAGAGGAAGTACCACTAAGTATGAAGGTTACAAATGAAGGTTTATCTAACATAAAAAAAATACCATAAATAATGAAGATAACTTCATTTTGAAACTACATTCAAAGTTTTATTTTTTTAAATGACCTTTTGCACTAAGTGTCAAATTGTTTAAAAAAAACCACCTAAGTTTACGATGCCAATCAAAAGACAGAATCACACCAATTTATGTTCTTCAAGTAGGTAAGTTAAAGTTTTTATAAGTAGGTTAAAGGACTTTGCCGTAATCATAACTACTTTTTATTAGTTTATAAATATACCGTATGACTTGTATAACAATTTACTGTTAAAATTGCAAAACTTAAATCAATTGTAGTGTATAGAATCAACCCATAGTTGGTTCCTGTTATTAATCGGGCAGAATTTTGAATATTAGTATTAATTGTAAGGAGAACATAATTATTTTATATACATTTTAAAATTCATGGTCTTTTTTTATTAGAAATACTATGTGAGAAAAAAAATGTATGAGTCTTTTGCTCGGTATTGTAAAATCAGATTAGTTTTTAAACCGATCAAGAAGACTCAACCGTACCTATTATTATTTTCTAGGTTATCTTAAACAAGAGAAAAACCCTAGAAATGTTTATAAATGTGTTACTTTTCCACGTTGCCGCCCGTGTTTTATGAATTTTCCCAAAGAAACGACGTATTTTTCCGCCATAGCACCTTTCTCTACAAATAATCAATAAAAAAAATATTCAAATTTGATCTGTTGTTCCTGAGATTTGCTTGCGATTTGTTCCTGAGGGTGCGTTCAAATGAACAAACAAACTCTTCAGCTTTATAATATTAGTATAGATAAGTATGTGACTAAAAAAATAATTGTTAGGTGTTTGTATTTTGATTGTACCTTTTTATAAACATGATTCGACCGAACAACAGACCATTTTTCAAAAATTCTATGCAGTTTCAATTGTTTTTATAATCTATATGAAGTTTTCTTCCAAAATGTTCTATTATATGTTCGTTACGTAGCATGGCCGTGGGACACCCTGTATATGTATATTTTTTTCTTCGGCAAAATTGGGTTACAAGGTTCATTTAATTATAAACAAATGGGTAGCTTTTTTATTTTACAAACAAATGCAATGGTTAGTTATATCAAGAGCGAAAGCGAAATAGCTCTATGTTTTAACCAGTTTTTAATTTTAATCGGAGATGGTGAAATAGGCTCTAAGTAGATATTTATTGAAAAATAGGGACTAAGTCTTATCTAATGTCTGTAACTAAGTCTTATAAAAATTATCGAATAAGACTAACTTGAAAATAACGGTTACCAATAAAAACGACTCATCGTAACCCGATCTCGAAGAAAAAACTTCTGAAATAAGAAACTTTAAAAATACGTATTAAGAAACTCCACCCGCCATTGCTAGAGCTATGGCAGGTTAATACCCCAAGTGTTATTAACTAGTTGTTTCAAGATATTTTATCTCTACCTACCTACAACAGTTATCCCAAATTTGGCCTCACCAAAAGGGATTTATCTGCGGCTTAAGTTGACTGTCTAATACAGCTTTCTTCAATATCAACATCGAAATAATCTTAATGATTGCAGCCGTGAAAGACAGTTTAAGACTTACACCATCCTCTCACAATTACTAACCTATGCCCCAAAGCACATTGATTGATTGAGCGCGGAAATGGCGCGGACATGGTGCGGTTATGGCGTCGAAATGGCGTGCCTTAGCGCGTCTGATGTTGGCCGTTGAATTTGTCTAATTATAAACCTTATTGCGGTGTGTTTGGTATGGTATTTGAATGAAACAAAATGATGTCCGCGCCATGTCCTCGCCAGACCAGTGTGCTTTACGCCTATCGCGTAATTTTATTCATCATCATCATCACCCTATTAACGTTCCCACTGCTGGGACACAGGGACTTCTCTCTTGACGAGAGAGATTAGGCCTTAATTCACCACGCTGGCCAAGTGCGGGTTGGTGAATGTCACATGTCTTTCAAACTCTTTTAAAGTTCTCAGAACATGCCGGTTTCCTCACGATGTTTGCCTTCACCGTTAAAGCACGTGTTTAAAGCGCATATAAATTTCTCAAGAAGAAAAATCCAGAGGTGCGTGGCGGGGTTTGAACCCACGACCTTCGGAATGAAAGTCGAGTGTCCTCCCACTTAGCCAACACGGCTTTTATTAAACGGTAATTTTATTAAAGTAAGGAAATAAATAAAATCACTTTTGTGTTTGAAATATTTTTAATAACAGATCGTTATATTAAGACCCAGATATTTCAAAGGGCGATCAATGTGTTAACGGTTTCACAATTAAACGGTTTGTTTTGTACTATAAATACTACAATACAGATTACATACTTAACGAAGAAACACCTATTTCAACTGTTACTCATCATAGCATATCCAAAACCATTTTAACCCGGAGAAAATATACCAAGAATTAGGGGTACCCCTGCTTTTGTTAATAACTTGAAGAAAATTTACCTACACGAAATGGACTATTCTGAATATGGAAACCAGAAAATCATATTGATCGATTGTGTATACCTCCTATCAAGGTAATTCTAAATCTTTACAGAGAAATGGTAAACCTTAGAGAAAAATGTATATAGATTTGGTATAGTAGATTGGTGTTTGAACTATTTACATCGTAAAATGCACCGTTAAGGCAAAAAATATATATATTTCGCAGACAAAGGATAAGTTAGAACTTTCGGGATTCCATTTCAGTGTTATGATACAAGCCTATAATTTTTTTGTTTATAATTGATGCAAGCGTCAATGCCTATTTTGACCAGAATGATGAGATTTGAAAAAATCTGTCAAACTAAGATATACATAAATATGTGTTTCCGCTGTTTTGTCTAATTTATAAGAAATGTAGTATTTGTTGAACTTTTTTGCGCTAAGTTATGGACTGACATTGACTGGTATAAAGGCAAAACATTGGAAATATGTTTTATCAAAACCCAGATGATAGCTACTTACAAAAGTGCCCAATGCATAAAATTTTGGGAGGCTTCAGTTTTGATGCCTGCAAGAAGCAGTCATTTTGCAAGCGACATTTGCAATATGTTTCAGACTCTACCAAATTAGAGTGTACAGTAAAAATACTAGGGCGATGCCCTGGCGCCAATTCTCGCCTAGATGTCAAAATGTCGAATTGGATAAATATCATAGGAATTTAAATGTGACATCATCGAATGCGATAATATTGCCATCAAGGCGATTTTTGCCGTCCAGATATCATAACAAAAAAACAATTGTGATAATAATAATTGATATGGTACATTCCTTCCGAAGAATAAGTTAACTAATAAAAATGTTTTTATTATTGTTGCTGGCAACTTCCTACTTACATAAAAATTTGTGATAATTTTAATTACAGTAAATCTACATAAAGGAACTAACAGTGCGTGTATTTAGCCGGAATAAATACTAAAATTATGAATCTATTACAGATAACAATGTTTAAAGAACTCAAGACTTTCTGAGTTTTGATGAGTTGTGTAATCTTTCTATTTAATTATTTTATTGCCGGCCAATCACTATGTCTATACTATGACATACATTTCTATAAGCTAATTAATATACTATGGAAATTGTCACGTAATAAACTACCTATCACTTTCATACACTATTCTTATTAAATAACTTAATTAAAATATAATAAATCAATAAATAATAGTATATATTAATAGAACAATCTATATTGTTTGGGTTCATTGAACCTATAGCCTAAGGACGTCGTTAAAAAATAACATTGAAATGTCACATACTCATACGACGTTGAAGGAATTATTCGAATCTACGTTGACACCGAATTAGTACAATATATACATGCGAGCTAGCATTCACTCGTCACACGGCAACAAGGGACGCCCAATCGAGATAGGTAGAGTAACCACAAGTTTCATACCTCAATCCTTATTCCTGTTCGAAAACCTTATCTACCTTACCGGTCAGTCACTTTAAACAGTTAGGACATTTCATTTTCAGTCGCTTCATTTTTTACAAATTTTAATGTCCTTTTTACATTCACTACAATTAGATAGAAGTCAATTCGAGAGTCGAGAGCTGTCCTACAAGCCAAAAAGAGTTGCAGCATAGTTTACATTGATGCTACAGACTACATAATGTACAATGTCATTGCAAGCCCGCAATTATTATACAAGTTGTGTTACAATGTATCTAAATGTGCTATGTACAAGTTGTATAAGTTAATACATATTACACAACCGATATTGAATTTCGATACACGTTTAAACCCATGGAATGATGTCGAATAGGGCTAAAAATTCATTGAAATGATATATTATACTTAAAGTGTGATACTGCCAATATTTAACATCGTGTTCGGATTGCGTAGACATTTAGTTTATTACTACAAATAAATATATAAGAGTTCTAGTCTGAGATTTTCTGATACAAAGAGCTTACGTTCCGAGATTAACACGTGAGAGATAGCACTTCCAAAACGTCATTGTGTATGCACTTTTCACTTCTCAACCGAGAGTTAGATTAGAACGTAGCAATAGAAGGAGCCTTTCTAGGTGCGCTGCTAGAAGGTGGGCCAGAGCGGCCACAGGTGGCTCTCCAGGTGCGCTCATAAGGCGCAGAGCTGGCGCTATGGACAGTCCATGGAGCTGGGGCTGTGCGGGCCGCCCATCACGCTGTACGGCGGGCTGTGCGCCGGCAGCGACTGGATCGAGCCCATGCCCCCGTAGCTCATCTCCATCTCCAGCGAGGCGTCCGGCGAACACTTGTCCGACATCTTGTTCTCCTGCTTCGTTACCATCCGCCGCCATTTCGCACGCGCGTTTTGAAACCACACCTGCGGACAAAAACAACGTTGGTCTCGCAAAATAAAGCTCATGAAATGTCGCGTCGCAAGCCAAACTGGATTCGCCGAAAGAGTCGCACCGGTCGAGCTACCGATAAAAAACGAACCGTACTTCTCCAATTTTCAGTGGATAAAGTGCGCGCTGCGGGCAGAGCGAGGCTTCCGTTGCGCCGTGCGGAAGCTCATTTTTCTTCTTGTGCACATTTCTGTCGAGTTTTTATGGGGCACGTAAGAGCGTTCCGCGGATTTGCCGTTGTAGGCTGCGCTCCGAGTGCAGATTTTATCTGTAATTAGTGTTTAGATTACCTAGCGACGCGTCACCGCGTCGGGCGCGCCGGCGTTCGCGTGCCGTGCGCCTGCGTCTCACGCAGCACACGCAGCGACCGCGCCATTTTCACAGCGCATTGTTTTCGTACACGGCTACAAATCAGCTAGCTAGCGAACAAAAAGTGTGCAGGGGCACAGAGAGGAGCATCCTTTATCGAAGTTTCTGTTTATTTGTTACTAATTTGCATTGAATGGCAAAACTATAGCTGCGGACAGAATCAGAAAGCGCGCAATATTCGAATATTTGAACTGTCGAGATGAACGCGCGAATCCCACGGCCAATCACGCGCGGCCGAGCCTCTAGCCCCGCCCCCCGCGTCATGGCGGCTGCGGATGTTGCCTTATGCCAAATTTAGATAAACTATTGCTTCGTTGTGGCGAGTCAGCAAAGGGGCCTTATTCTTATTTTACTGGTTGCCGACAATATTTGTTTACTACAAAAACTCAATGGGGAACTAATTACCGCGCAGCACCCTCTAAAGCTGTCATCATAACTGACACGACGGTATCTTCAAGCGCATGCTTGAGGAATGATTGGAAAGTTGCGCTGGCACACGATTGATGACTCTCTACGACAGCACGACGCGCTGACGGCTGAGATAAGACACGGTGGTCCCGAAACAGTGATCTTGTTATGAATGAAAACATTTCATTTATTTGAGTGTAATGTTAAAGGTACCGTTTTTTTTATCAACTGAACTGACATGACAAACGTTGCTTAGTAAACAGATGGTAAATCTTAATTCTATTCGAACTCTTGATTGTATTATTATTATATTTTATTTTGATGCATGTAAGAGGTAAAATGCAGGAAAGTATTTTTTTTCTTATCGCTGTTGGCTCACGCTTTGAACCAAAACTGAGCTATTATTAACACCAGACTCATGTAAATTTGCCGTTGTAGCAAATCATTTATTATAACGTCGCGTTCAGTAGAGGCTGTTCTAAAATAACATCTCACGATCATAATTTACGTCTCAATTTGCTTTGAAACTTATATACGAGTATAAAACATATAGGCTAGTAATTTTTCAGAAGACGCTCGGAATCATAATTTATCAACTTTAAGATGTAAACCAAATGCTCGCTACATTTTACCAACTCACTTTTTTTTAGAGGATAATGTTTTGATTTAACATTCTATTGTAACCTAGACTTGAAAACCGTATTATTTTTACATGTTCTATTGTTATATTTTTATTACTGTGTATATAATTAATTATCTTCTTTCACAAAAGAGAATTATGACAAAAATGTATATATCGGTACATATCTAATAAAGTTAATTAAAACCTCTTGAACGAACCAAAAACTCGTTTAAATCAACGGGTCTTTAGTTACTACCTTTGTAGATGATTTGCTGTTAAAGTTTCAAATAACATTAATTATTCTGAAGATATATTTTTTGTCACAAGCGATGGAGTATTTCCATTAGTCATAGCGATATCGATCAGTCCCCGGTAGCCGGCTAGGGACATTGACTAAACGCTTGAGAATTTTATTTACTACGTAAACATCACAATTTAAAAAGACTTGTTAAATTTCCTCTCGAAGTCGGCGCACCGGCAGAAGTTGTTGAATGAAACAACTTAGCCGCGCTCAACAAACTTCGCTGTAACTAGAGTTTAGTTTGCGGATTAGCGAAGGCGGGAGTAGACTTTGATTGAGAAGTTATCTAGTAGATAACGCAAACTGACTTAAGCGGAATGTGTAGCAAGAACGCTAAGTAGCGCGGGCAAAAAAGCTATATTGTTTCAATTTACTTGATGTTATACCTCATTACAGTAATAGGTGTGTTATATTGGAAGTCTGCGGGAAATGCAGGTAATTTGGCCTGCGCACCGGCACAGAACAAACGAGCTGGAATCACTCACTCGGTCGCTATCCAAATGGTGTCTCCTCGTTTGGTCCCTCACACCGTCACGAGCAATTGCCGATGCACAAATCATATAAAGTAGTTGATGTCGGTATTGCTTTCACTGAAGCATAGCTGTACCTGTACAAGTTTCATTGTAATAATTGATTGCCGGGGAAAAATTGAGAATATAATAAGCAAAATCGTGTGTTTTGGTCGTATTTCATTACGATGAGAGCTTTCCAGCAGAAATAAAGCGAAAACAGTGTTTTGCAGTTGTTGGTTTCTATCCTACTTACCAACTAAAAATAATTAGACTGCATACATTGAAACCAAAAATCTAACAACTAGCTCATAAACATTATAATTACAAAATTGATATTAGTTGAAAAAAATATATTAATGTATGCACATATTTTTATAACAATATGTTCAAATAAGTCGAGACAAACCCAATTTCATTATATAATATCATAAGTATCAATAAAAACAGAAAATGGAAGGCTATTCTATGGAGTTAATAAAAATAAAACATAATTACATGAGTCAGAAAATAAAACACGAATGTAATTAAGGGAAAACAGAAATCTTCTTACAAAAACTGTAAGTAACTAAGCGGGAAGAACCCGACATAAAGAGACCCTAATAAATTTCAAACAAACATACGCGATCAAAGCAGCTCAAACATTCCTCTTACGTGTAAATAAAAACTGTAGAGATGTGATTAATAGTCGGGTATTCCTAAAATAAATAATAAATGAATAAATTAGGAGGGAGTCGGGATGTCCGCCGGGCGTAAGTTCGCGCAGCCAAGTGACAAATGGTCGCCTTTTGAACGTGCAGCGGAAATTATCTGCCCAACCGAGCGTCTCGATGCTGCTACTAATTACTAGAGCGGCTAATTGTGATCGTCTTAGGAGCCTCGCCCTTGCAGCGCCACCACAGGGCTGATATTCCAAGCGGAGCACACCATTATTGTCACCAAACGTACTTAGAAACAAAATTATGTCTGGCTGAATGTCGAGGTGTGACCGAGCGATACTAATTGCGGGGGTTGGAGCGGCATCTCGCTTTGGAAGGATTTGTGTGCCGTTACGAAACAACTTTATTTTTATAATCTCCGGTTATAGATTCTTATAAGATCAGATATACATTTAAAAACTTCAGAAACGTCAATATTGAATCGAGTTGATTGGAATCGATACATAAAAGGAAAAATCCGTTAGCCGTACGATTGATCGCACAATAAACGAGAACAGGGAAAGGCACTTTTTCAGCCGGCTAATTACCGCGCTACTTGAACCGGAGTCGTTTTTCAAGATGGTTGCGGGAGAAAAAAGGCATCGAGTGACAAATCACGTAATTGCGGACGCAAGGAGAGAAATATGGCGCGGTTTGTTCTAAATGCGCCGGCGCAGCAGCACGGGTGACAGCGCGTCTATATATCAGCGGCGGCCCTTCTCGTGCCCGCTAATTACACGCAAGCTATGCGCTTACTCTGACATATTTTGAATTGTCAATTTCAGTTGAATTATTCGGAAATGCAATGTATCCGAGTTTATACAACTCAAACCCTTTTCAAACGTGAACATGTCATTTAAATATTCTTAGAGTAAGATTTAGGGCGGCACAATGAGTCCGCGAGGAGTGTTTCTTTGAGCCGCGAGCTGCGCCGCGCGCCCGGAGCGACGCAGCCCCCCGACCATAACTGCTCTGAAATGCGAGGGGCATTTGAGAGCCTACCATTCACATAGATGCTGAGCGCCCGCAACACCAACGCACGTTACGAACGCCAGCCTTTGAGGTTCCCTTCGTCTTCCGAACGCTAATTGCAACCCACCTCTAACTCCAGGGCGCTAAGGTTCAGTATTCACGTTAAAAGCAATTAGTCTCGTAAATAACTCGAGGTGAGAGACATAAATCTTCACATTTCAGCCTCCATGCAGCATTATTTAGAGTACGTTAACTGAAAAACATTTGCCTTTTTGAACCGTTTGAAATCAAATTGCGTTATTCAACACGCGGCTATTCGTGTTTTATGATTTTATTGGCGGCTATAATACTTTGATGGCTGCACTGCAATCCAGTATGAGTGCTTAGGCATAACGGTTTATGCGGGACTAAAAATAAACCTTAGCTCGAAAGACCTCACTGTATAACTTATTGCAATTTTGTAATAGACATCAATAATCCATAAAAAACAGAAAAAATCTTCTTTTCTTTTATACGTCCTATAACCAATTTAATATAAATGCTTAATCTTAAAAGCGTTAAAAGGAATAAGTATGATATCTTTCTGCAGAAGCGTACAACAAAACGTGCACGAGGCCAAAGAGAAAAAGTCCTTATCTGTGCAAAACAAAATGGCGACAGTCTGGAGATTTTTTGTAAAAGATTCTCGATCAATATTCGGAGGTCGGAGGGAAGGGTCCCTGTTATAATTGGAGGGGGTTCTTCCGGTGAATGCTATCTGGTTTTCGGTAAGTCGGGAAGGCTCAGATTCGAACGAAAGCAACTCCCCTAACCGATAACCTATATACGACTTACATAAACAAAGTTTAGAACTCTTGAGAATTAGCCATAAATACGTTTAACGATTGTGGTTTTAAAGCTATACTTGCGAAATCTTCATTAAAAATACCAGGTTCAAGCAATTCTATGCAGTGGCGGATTTACAAATTTACAAGGGCTAGGCTGAATAGTTTTTGCCGCGTTGCCGCCCTTGCCTCAACAATTGTCATATCATACATTATTTTTACAATGCAACAATTTCGTTGAAATTGCATATTTTTGAGCTAATCGAAGCTCAAACATCATGTATGGGCGGGGTAATGTATGCTATTTACACAATAATTAAACGTAAACGTAAAAAATCTTTTTGATTTCTATGAGGTAAAAAAAAATCGTTCTCCAAATTTGCCGCCCCCAAAATCTGCCGCCCTAGGCTGGAGCCTACTCAGCCTGCTGGTAAATCCGCCACTGATTCTATGACTCATAGAACGCTTTTACGTTTATATAAAAATATAATCACCGTAAATAAAACATTTTAATGATGATTGGTTCTGGAGAGGTAGGGAAAGCAGATTGACACTTAATTCACAAAAATGACATAAATTGTGATATAGGAAAAACCGTGTACCTATGTACGTGTAATATGTAGATGATTCGTTTACATCGTAAACTTGCACTTGCAAATACTTGATAATCAGAAGCTATATCTTTAATTTACATTTATCGGACAGGGGAAATCTTATACAAATGTTGAAAGATGAAGTAACCCGAACAATAGACCCTTTGTATTGACCGAAGCTCTATATTAAAGAACCGACTCAGGCAAACAAATTAACTTCAATATGGAGTTCTAAATGCGAGAAATATGCCGAGGTGTGCATTAGCACTTAGTGCGAGATGGTAAAAGGCAGCCCGCAGTCGACTGCGTCGGCAACCGAGCCCGACTTGTGAATGACTCTGTGCAAACACCGTCTCAATCTAAACTAGCAAATAGTATGTATAGATGATCCGACAAAATTAATAGTCTTAAATAGAATTCTAATCTAACCTCTTTTTATAATAGACTTATAGGAGTTTAGTAAATAGTTTGATAAAAATAGTTAATAATAAACGTAAATTGGTCTCAAATCTGTTTCAATAACAAAATTTAACCCTTATTTAAATCTGTAATAGTCGCAAAATAAGCCTTATTTTGTGTTTAAGATTATTCACTTATACTAGCCAGAAATATCAGTGTTTATGAATATAACGTACAGTGTTTACCAAGATCCATTCGGGCTTTATCGCTAACGTAGTATATAATTAATTGAGTAAATAATTGAAATGTAATTATATGAAACTTACCCAACGGTTACTTTAAGATATCTCTTTCGAAATGCATTACTGCTTAATATTTCACTATGACGGCGGTTCTCAACGGGTTCGGCACGTAATAACATATTGTACGTAATAACTGCTGAGAAACGGTTATCCGTGCCACCAACACGCAAATTCGCAGAAACGTTTACCCGCGAAACTTGTTGACATCCTATGGCGATTTGGTGAAAAACGTTTCTGTAGTTTTTTGTGATCGACCTAATTGGTGCATTTTGGTAATTTGGACAGAACTTCAAATAATACACAATATAATCCGACATCCAAGAGGTCGGTTTTAGAGATTCATTTTACGAACTGTTTTATTAACGCTGTGTAGTTACTTTAATGGATTTTTACCTTACCTTGTATTTAAGCAGCATTCATCCACCTTAAAAACCTTGGAACGGAAAGGCACAAAAACAAAGTGCAGTAAGTAATGCACAAATTAAAAATACATTCGCAATACCACAGATTAGATACTATCAGATGGTCTATGCCTAAAATCATATTTTTATTTCACATCCTCTTTGATAGATGGCGCCTTATGTAGCGATTAGAAAATAAGCTTTGTGAACATAAGCTGATCGACATAGAAGTTGCGCTGAAAATGTTTTAAATAAAATCCTTGGTTAGATAATATTTAATTGTTGCGTTTATCACTTCACATTTAGAATAAATTAAAAAATAAATATTATGTTTAATTGCCTCCTTGTGGTATGTATCAGAACTATTTTGCTAACTCATTTTCATTATAATAATGCTACTGGTTGGTAGATGGCGTATTTATATGTAAGTATTAATTAGGAAATTGTATGCTACTCCCTCATAGATGGCGTTGTTGACCAAACACAATTAGTGCGTTTCATTTTTATAAAAATCTGTAGTAAGTAGGTAATCTTCGGGAGGTATGATAAATTTATGATTTAAATAAATTAATGAAAACATTATTTTAGCTTGTCATTTTTCATTGTATTAATCTTTTTTAAAAATCTAGCTAGTTGGTATATTTCTAAAACTACGAACGAAACGCAACAGCGAAATTTATATTGTTACTAGGGGCACAGATTAGGGGATACAACACAGATAAAAAACATCAATGCTTCATGAACCTGAAGTTTTAAACGTTTAATTTTTAAACAAAAATATTTAAAAAAAAAATTTTTGTATCGATTTTTTTGTATTTTATAATTTACTATTACCTTCCTGGGGGTCCCTAAAAGCTAGATAAAAAACATGACGCATCTAATACGACGGGAACTAACCTTTTTATTATTTACACTCGCCCCTGAGACTTTATATATGAACAAAACTATTTACGAGGACTAGTATCGATCTGAAAATTTATCAAGATCTTCCTCGTGATCTCAATAAGCTATAAAAAAACATCAAACATGTACAGTGACGGGAACTTCCCCATTTATAAATGACACCCCTTCTTTGAAAATTCAATACTTAAAGGAAACTTATCGATCTGTTAATTCGAGAGAATCGAGAGAATTTTCGATAATTTCACCCCTACATGGAAGATTCACTATATTATATACTTATAGGACTAGTATAGATCTGAAAATTACACTTGGCCAGCATGGTGAGTTTTAAAATTTTCAAAGTAAGGGTGTGAAAAGGGTTGTTCCCGTCTCTGTACATGTTTGATGTTTTTTTATAGCTTATTGAGATCACAAGGAAGATCCTGATTAATTTTCAGTTCGATACTAGTCCTCGTAAATAGTTTTGTTCATATATAAAGTCTCAGGGGCGAGTGTAAATAATAAAAAGGTTAGTTCCCGTCGTATTAGATGCGTCATGTTTTTTATCTAGCTTTTGAGGACCCTCAGTAAGGTAATAGTAAATTATCAAATCGATACAAAAAAAAAAGTTTTTAAATATTTTTGTTTAAAAATTAAACGTTTAAAACTTCAGGTTCATAATGCTTCTGGAACTGAATCATTATTTAATATAAAATAAGTTTACGAGCTGTTAATGAACGTGTAATTATATTACGTATGTTTATATGAAATCTTGCAACTAAATTTTGTTTACTTTCATTTTGGATGATAGTAATGCATGACGACGTTATCTCTGAGCGTTTAAATAATAAATACAATCATTATTCCTGGAAAATCCAAACAACAATATTAAGCCTCGTGGTACTCTAACCTTGTGTTACGGGTACTAGACGAGAGATATACTTAATATAAAAGACATACATATATTATACATTTTATTTAACCAACGTTGACATCCTTAGGGCACCTTATGCTATGTGGATGTTAAGCGTCTACCGATTTTAGCTTATGTTACAAAAATATAAAATATAAGCTTAAAATTTGTCATACTGTATTTTAAAATCTACTTTTATTAGCATAAAGCTGTCTACCACCCCGCGTACCCCACGCTCCGTAGGTACGAGCAGTTTGGGCAAAGGCCACTATAAGCCGACCTCTGTGCTAAACCCGCGTGCTTGTAATGCTCAGCTCTCGATAGGTTGGTACAATAGAACACTATCTTTTTCGGAAATTATTTTATTGTTAACCCCTCACAAAAAGAGGGATGTTATAGGTTTGAAGTGTCTGTCTTTCTGTCTGAGATAAGTAATCAACTTTTTAGTTTTTTTTTTGTATCATAGACATGGTTCATAAAAACTCATATTTTAAGAAAAACGTTCATACTAGAATCCTGATTTTTGACACTAACCTATCTGAATCGTAGCCAGTACTTACGCAATTTTTAACTTTGAGCATCGTGCCATACCTCAGCCAAAATTGTAATTGCGCTTGAGTTCGTCGGCTGACGGGGCGCGGGGCGCGGGGCGCGGGGCGGACGCGGCGAGGCGCGGTGCGCGCGCGGGCGGCTTGCCGCGTTATAATTCGCGCCGTAGTAACTACCTATTTATTAACTGTGTTCGGGAGCAACGCTATAATATTGGGTTCACGCGAAGTCAAAAGAATCTCATTACAATATTTTTTTCTAAAAGCTAGGTACCTAATATAGCTAGTAAAATACTGATACTTGAAATTATCAAATAAATATGAAGGTGGATGCTTTTTAGTAGGTAGTCTAACATATTTAAACATTTTTAAAAACATCCCGTATTATTATTTATTACCCTTTTGATTGGTGTATCATACACGTAGATACCTTCCTAATTCTCAGAACTAGAGTAAGTACATATACATAAACCCAACTTAAGTCCGGTTTCAACAAAGAATTTAAAAAAGTCCTAATTATAAATTAAACATTTTATTAATAATCAAATCGTTTATTATTAAAAATTAAAGTAACTAGTCTATAACACTAATAACTTTTATGATCAGTGTAAATTGAATAAATCTGAAAATACGCCTCAGTCAGACCATATATTTTTTTAGAAGTAAATCCAGAGGCGGGGGCGCGGGATTTCAATAAAGATTTTCTTTCTTTCTTGAACCCACGACCTTCGGAATATAAGTCAAGTGTGCTCGAACTTAGCCAACACGGCTTTTTTTGGTATTTTATGTAGGTATTCATAGACGTAAAATCTGGGATTACATAAGTACATTATCTGTATATACAAACAAACAGTGTTAATCAAAATAATATCATATATTGTAAGCGGCAAGGCTCAATATCCCCGGGCTAGCAGTCCATGGAGTTACTGCATTTTTGAGTCAAGACGTTGAACACGCTAAGTTGTGGCGCTGTGCTACATACATCGCAGGTCAGCTAAGGTACTAAATCAGCAACGTTCCTTCTAAGCAAGCAGTGGATAACATTACAGGCGAAAAATTCGCGGGTTTACAGATCTGTCGAAAATATCGAATACTGTTCTTCCAAAGCGCAAAGTACCCACCTACAATTCGTGAAATAAAAACTACTAGATCAATTTTAATCACATAGGCTATATATTTTATACCCGTGCGAAGCCGGGGCGGGTCGCTAGTATTTTATATATTTAAATTCATAACAAATATTTTCACTTCATTTTTCATCATCATCATTTCAGCTATAAGACGCCCACGGCTAGTCGGCTGGACAATAAGCCTCAAAGACGACCAAACATTACAATCGGTCGCTAATTGCATCCAACCCTGACCATGTCATCTGCTGTCATATTTTAAATAATTTATATCGACCTTTTCATAATTTCTAATAATAATGATTAATATTGACATGATATGTTTTCTAATTAACACTATTTGTTTTGTATTATATCTTAAATTGAGTGTGATAGTATAATATAATGAGTAACGAATTTTATTTTTAACCCCCGACCAAAACAGAGGGGTGTTATAAGTTTGGTGAGTCGGTCTGTCTGTCTGTGAGTCTGTCTGCCTGTCTGGGACATCATAGCTCCCGAACGAATGAAGAGATTTCAATTTAGTTTTTGTATGAAAGGTGAATTTGGCGCGAGTGTTCTTAGACATATTTCATGAAAATTTGTTGAGCCGTTTGGAAGTTCTAAGGATGAGAGTGGGGAAGAATAACCGAAAATCTGCAAATATACTAGTGTGGGGTATCAAATGAAAGCGCATCGTGTCCACATTACATAATATATTATGTTGTTTTATATTTAAGGAAAATAAGGGGTTGGAATCGGAATAAATTTTAAATTTAGATTTATTTAAGATCTTTTATTTATTTTGCATTAATTTTACCAATTTTATAAAGCTAAAAAGAGTTTATTTGTCTTATAATAAATTAAGTATATCCGATGTCTAGTACTCGTAACACAAGCTTATAGCTTACCACGGGGCTAGATGCTATGTGGATTGTCCGGAAATATTTACCTCTATATTTATTTATTTTTGCCTTTGATTAGCCGTAACAATTATTCGTTTTTGAATAAATACTGTGTCAGCATGATAAAATTATATAACTCTCTTCTGTAACATTTTGTAATAATTGTCAACTAGTGAAAATGTATTATAAAAATATAGTAGGACATCATAAGTGCGCAGGAGATATTCACCCGACTCACAAAGCCAGTAGCAGCTGCGTACGTGAGTCCATTCATTACGCTCCTCATTCATCCAAAATACTCTGGTCTGGTATGTATTCTGTGGTCTGGTGAATACAAAATACGCCAGGGGTCTACTTAATTTGGACGGAAAGCGCGTTTGTACCAATTTGGAAGCAAGAACCAGTATTGAAAGACCCGTACCCACACAGTGACTGTCGCTCCCGCTACACACCGCCTACTCCCTCGAGCTTCTGCTTGCCTAGTATTTAGTGCTTTGCAACGCAATGCCGTTTAAGCGCACACCGCCTCTGTCGCCCCACGCACACCTATTGTCTGCGCAGGCGCCCGTCACAGCTTACAGCAGCAGCGCCTAGCCTATTGGCTGGTTTATAGTTCTAGGATCTCAGCCACTGCATGCTTGCTCTTGAGAGCCTTATTTAACAATAAAAAATAGATCTACCAGTAGTTACTGTAAAAGGAAGCACGATGATGAATTCCTCGAATTCGTAGCGGAAATGCGAACCTAATGCTAAATGACGAAACATGATGTTATTATTTTCCAATAAATGTATTTTTTTTTATCTGTTCACAACTACTACTACTATTCAAGTCACTTCTGCTATTTATTCTTCGCTCTTCGGGGTATTTTCACTTGTTCACTTTCGTTTCCAAATACTGAATCTCTCCTCGAGACACATCCCGCGTATTTATGTCAATATTCTAAAAAGCTGTAGAAAGCTATAGCCTTTTTATAAAACGTAAGCAAATAATATAATAACTTATTCTGTGCCTATTCCCGAATAATCTATAAATAGAACGCGTAAAATATTACCTAATCACAACAATGCACATGCATTTATACGTAGATATACGTATAAATACCTACTACATCTTATTCTATACATAAAGTCTTCGTCGGTCGCTAACAAGTATAAAATGTTGGAACAATTGATTATCAAAATAGAAATAGTGTAAGTTTCATTTTTCAAAAAGACCGGGTTATATTTCTCAACTAAGTACCTACCAGTAACCAGTAATGTTTCATACATTTATGCCATTTTTAACCTCCAACCAAAAAAGAGGGGTGTTATAAGTTTGACGAGTTTGTCTGTCTGTCTGTGGCACCATAGCTCCCGAACGGATGGAGCGATTTCAATTTAGTTTTTTTTGTATGAAAGGTGAGTCTGGCGCGAGTGTTCTTAGATATGTTTCATGAAAATCAGTTGTCCCGTTTAAAAGTTATGGGGGTGAGAGTGGGTAAGGAAAACCGAAAATCTGCAAATATACTAGTGTGGGGTATCAAATGAAATCGCATCGCGTCCACATTACATAATATTATGTTGTTTTACGTTTAAGGAAATTATGGCATTGTAATCGGGGGTAAAATTTAAGAAAATTAAATTTTAAATTTAGATTTATTATGTTAAGTACCTACTAAAATCGATGACATGGTTCCTAACAATAAATCTTTGCATGACTCATAGTTTCAGATTTTCCAAAGTCATATTACATCATGTACCTTAGTAAGTATAGTATATTTAGATTATAGCACAGATTTGATTATAGATAGATCCAGGTCTATATATTTGAAATTTATTGCCATAAATGCGAACATACTGCGACAACTATAAGACGCAGCAAGAGAAAGGCCTACGTGTAAGAAGAGGACAGCAACATTAGGTAAATAACAAGGGAGCTGGATTGAGCTGAATTCCACTTAATTCCGTTCCGTTACATTATGGGTTATTTTTTTATATAGAGACGCGCTTGACCTTGAAAGAACTGTTGTATAACGTAAAGTTGCATAAAGATGACAAGTACCTGTTTCTCAATTTCCGAATTAAATTGTCAATATTTAATATATAGAGACCGTTACCGGTTGCATGACTGAGTTTACTCGGAGGTTGTGAAACAAACCGATGTAATGATGTAAACCTGCCTCTTCAAATGCTCTTTAACAAGTACCTAGCGATAGACTAGATATTTATGTAGATAAAGTAGATCTAAACAGCATCTGTTGTTAATAAATATACGAACGGGCATAATACTTATTATTATAAATGCGGAACTACTGAAGCACTTTAAAAGAAACTTGGTTTCTACACAGATTTTAAAGTACCAGAGAAAGACGCGGAAAATACAAAGGTATGTCTGCGGGAAAATTCATTATAACGCCGGTAACACCGCGAGGCACTGCTAGTATCTAGTAGCAAATAAAATAATAGTAATTCCTTGTAAACAAGCTTAAACTGCTTGAACCTTAATAGGGTAGGACGTAGGCATAAGTCCATATAAATATTAAAGGTAAGTATATTTTTGTGTATTATAGTGAATACCTACAATCTGAAACATTCAAGAAACTAGTCTCTAACACCAATACCTTTTATGATCAGTGTAAATTGAATAAATCTGAAAATAATGATTGTGAACAAATGATTGTGCATATCCAAATGTGCGAAAGAGACGCATAGACCCATCCTTCTTTTTAAATTGCGCGAGCACGCTTTGAATAGACATTTAGCGACATCTTGTAGTGAGTGGAGGAATTATTACGCTAGTGAAATCTAACTCAAAACTTGGCTTCTAGTCTTGTGCAAACATTGAACCATTCTCGGGCACAGAATACATAATAGTACCCTTCGGGTGCCCGAAACTATTCGAGAATTAGTACGGACCATGGCGTCATTTGGCATGAAGTATCTATATGTATCTAATCTGTGGCAATACGTACATATCGACACAAGGCGAGGCGATATCGGCGACATTAAATTCGCATTAGACCCTAACTACCGGTTTCTTCAGACTTATTTTATGCGTTTGACACACTTGGGCTCAGTTTACCAATGACTCAGATCAGATCATGCTGTGAAAATCAAGAACCTTTATTATATAGAAGCTTATGGGATTTCTACGTTTTGTGTCGATTTAATTATCTATGTGTAAATCATTATGTTGATAGATTACGGTTTATGGGTGATGTAAATGGCTCTTTATACTACTGTAAGCTAAATGTTAATATAATATTCAAAGCACAGATTCAATAAGATAATGTTGTTAGATTTGAAGTTATATAGTACATGTGAAGTTGTATTATTCCGAACGTGTATTGGCGAAGCTGTATCTATGAGGAAGTATTGTTTTATATTATAAAAAATACTGAATGTAATTATTAAAAAACATGTGTCAAAGTATAAATTAAGTCTTAAGTTTTTAATCAATAAATTATTGAAATATAAAAGGTACTTTCCTATGCACATAAATAATTACCTACCTATTCAGAAGGATCGTAAAAATGGAGGTTGCTCTAATGCAAACAATATAGATAAAAATACCGAAAATGTATGCATTACATCATCCCATTTAAAGCTCAACACAAAGTGCAAAAACTGCATATTACCTGCAAAACTCGTTTGGGAAGTCCCGTCTTTTGACTCAGCTGTTTGAGGTCCTTCGCGTCCGGGTTGTGGTTGATCGCGAAGTAGGACTTCATGGTCCTCAGCTGGTGGTGCTTGAAGCTGGTCCTCATGCGCTTGGTCCGCGACGTGGAGCCGAGCCCGCCGCCGCCGCGGAAACCCATCTCCAGATACTCGGGGTTCATATCTGGTTAGAGAACAGGACTGCTGCAGAACCCACTTTTAGTTTCTACTACAACCACAGCGATTCTGATACAAACTGAACTGGGACGCTATGCTTATTTTACACCTGTCTAATACATTATTGAGAGATCACCTGTCAAATGCATTATTGACTGATGTATTTGTTGTCGGGTAGTGTAGTTATTAAACAGATCTTTAAATTTTTGACATTGTTACAGTGACTGAGCTGTGACGCAGGAATGCAGCGGCAGTTTTAATCAGAATCGCCCTAGGTTCAAAATAGTCAACAGTAATAGCCTCACGGTGAAATAACAGGGTTGACACACATCTGGTAGCATCACACTTTTCTATGCTTCTAACGTTTTTAGTTATCAAGAGAGGGTCTCGTCGATTGGGCAGCTGTGTTCCTCGCTGTCTTTCTCGCTCTAGTTAAAGATGGTTTAGTGTTGTAGGAAAGGATAGTAGGATAGAAGATGCGATTCCATCTTACCAGGTGTGCAACAACTCTGATACTCAATACGCAAACTTTAACACAGCTAGAATTTTAAAAGCAGCGACGGGGTAACTTCGTTCCTGCTCTTAAAATTATAGTTTGGAAACTTTCTTGAAAATTATATCACGACACAACTTTTCGTTGACGAAATTTATTATTGGTGCCTAGCATGAGTGTTTTTGAGATAAATAAAAAACCAATACCAAAACATTCCATTCTTATAAGAATGTTGACTAGTGTCCGTTTTGTAGATTTAAAAAATATGGAATATGCATAATGTTTGATTGAATAGGCATAAATATTTACTTATTTAAAATCTAAACCACGAACCAATATGTTTACGTTTACAAGACGGACATGAAATTTGTCAACTTCCCTATTAGAAAACAATGGGATGTTAAATTGAAGAGGTCACATTAATTTCAAAGTCGCACACATCGCATTGCCATTTCGCCTATAGTTTAAACTCATACGTTTACTTTTCACGGTATTATTATCAAAAGTGATAAATTTCACGAATACACAATATTTGGTAAGTTTTCTTTTTATATACCGTAATTTTTGGCCTGATTCCGTTAGTTGACTCCTAGCTCAGAGTTTCCAGAGCGAAAATAACCGCGTACTTTATGTGCTACACATGTGGAATGGCCCGTGGCACGCACACTGTACATGTCGGCGTCCGTGAGGTTGCCATGGCGACGCGAGCTTCACAGCTTTACGATCCCGAACACTGCCTTTACCTATAGGGAACGTGCACATCGACGGTGCTGCCAACTGGTGCCATCAATTTAAATGTTTTACCATATCGGCCTAACATTCTGACCGTCGCATTAGTGCTGCCTCCTATACCTCTAGTTTCTGTACATTACCTATACCTCCCACACGTTTACGTTCATAAACCTAATTATCGCAAAATCACAAACCATTTTATCTAGCGTAATTTCTGTGAAAACTGTTCCACGTCATAAAACATACATGTTTTTATTTCAGTATTATCTTACCTGCGATAAAATAGAGCTGAAACAGGTCGTGACGTTTAGGCTAAACCAATAAAAACCGGCGTTTCGCATGACTCGTCCAGTGGGGTGCCAAATATCGCCGGTATAAAAGTGTTGTTTATTTTTACAGTTTTTGTCCGTTTAAATACTTGTCTGGGAACAATTAGCCTTCAGTAATTATGTAGAGCCCGTCGGAGCGTTTTACCCGTGGCTTAATGGCCGCGCGCCCGATTCGCGTAAATACACTGCGATTCCGAACGCGCCGCACCATAAACAATGTTTACTTTTGAAAATTAAGAGAATGCTTGAAATCCGTATTTGCTCTGCTGAGCTTGGTGCGTACCGCAATATTGACTTTTATTACGGTGGCAGCCATAATAAACGTCAATATTGCAGGTATACAAACTATTCAACCCATGTGATCATGCAAAATGTAAAGCGCATAAATTATTTGTAATTACAACACCATAATAAAATACATAGAATAATATTTAACGTTAAAAATTTCTTACTAGCTTGAAATTTGTTATAATGATCTAGTATAATGTATGTATAAAACTCAATCCGCTAATCTCCTAAGAAATATTAAATTAAAACACAAATAGCGAGGAGTATGATAGTGCTTCAGGCGTTCGTGCACAGCGGAGCGATACTGCGCGCAGGCTGGCAGAAACAAAACAATACCTTTCTCATAAACTAATTCTAAGGGAGTTCAAGAAAATAATAAAATCAACAGAAAGTCCTACCTAATAATAAACCAGAGATGCCCCGAAAACGTCACACTATCAATCAATAAATAACATCGCAACACAAACTGTCCCGTCTGCTAGAAGAAGACATTATTAATAGATTGAGACACAAAATTTAAAAGATAACACGCAGGTCTGTGAAAAAAATTCATAAAAACGCCTCGAGGTATAAAAAGATCATTGTGATCTCATAAATTGTACTAACCATTCATGTTTAAAGTGAAAAAAAAATGAGATTTCCTACACGATAAAACTTCGTCCGGTGAGTTTTTTGCGGTTTACCGTCCCGATGACGTAGCAAAAGGCTAAGTTTCTGTTTGGTGAAAGAAGCGCGTTTGAATAGTGAATAATGTGGAGATATCTCGGATTGTCAGCATGCCCGACGGAGTTAAAAACGTAAAATTATAAAATTGGTCGGCGCTAGTGTTGTATCGCATAACATGTCAGCAGGGGGCGCTACCGGCGCCCTAAGTCACGGAGTCATGAGTGGCGCGAACCTCTCGCCAGCGCTCATAATTCACATATTATTACTACTTAAAACGGTAAGTTATATGGCGTCGATTGATATCAAATGAATGCGGGAGATGACAAACATTTAAGCTTTTTAATGTTTTATACTATAAAAATACTATAACGACTAATCTCGATTTATAGTTCCTTGGCTAGCCAACACAATTATTTTACAACGGGAAGCGAATAAGACTGGAAAATATGCCTTTCGCGATTTTGTTTCGTTAAAACACTTTCCTAGTATCATAGATTTGAATAAATATGTTTATCCCCTTTCAGTTAATTAGTTACAACAGTTGCAGGTATCTGTTTCCGTGGTTTAGGGCTTATTTTACATATTCCGTGTAAATTCAGCAATGGTTAGTTCCGTCAATAATTCGTGTATGTGGTTAGTTATTTCATGACCTATTTCGCTTTGTCGAAATAGCTTTATATTTTTACTATTGTCTAATTTTACTTGGAGATTGTGAAACAAGCAATTATTCGTTATTTCTAACAAGTCGTACTCTCGTCTTTAGACCCTCGTTTTGGCCAAGACTCACTTGGATGTCATAATTTGTATAACATTATCTAAATAAAAAAAAAACAATTACGAAGCTACGGTTCCCTTAGAAGTAAAAAAAAACATTATTCTTTTGTAATGTGCACGTGATGCGCTTTCACTAGGGACGGTTATTCTAACACAAGCTTAGAGCTTACCACGGGGCTAGATGTATGGAAATATTTATTTATTTATTATTCTTCCCCACTTTCATGCCCCATGACATTCAAACGGTTGCCGCGTTTTCATCAAACAGGTCTAAGAACACTTACAAGTAATTCAGCTATTACACAAAAAAATATTAAATAGCTTCATCCATTCGGGAGCTATGATGCCACAGACAGGAAGACAGACACGTCAAAGTTTACATCACCCCTCTTTTTGCTTCGGTGGTTAACTTTTTATTTAGAAGTTGAGGAAGTACTTACAAGCATCTATCAGATGAGGGGTTCTTAGTTGATTACTAATATTTTAAGCCTAAGAGTATAATAAACTGCCAATAGCACATATTTTACGTAAGGCGAATAAGCTATTGTTTTCGACTTCCAGGGTTTCAATAGCAATCGTTAAAATATTTTGCATATCGCCGTATTCATATTTGGTCAATATACAAATAGGTACAAATTTACAAAAATACGTACTTTTTAACATTCTGCTACAATGCCTTGTTTAGCTTTGTTGGGCAACTTACAATAATAATGAAAAGATTAATACTTGAATCATAAAATGACAGTCAGTATTTCATCAATTTGTTTTTACAATAACAAAGAGTTAAAAGTATTCGTACGCAAGGATTTTTCGCAAAATCCTGGCCAATTTAATCTCATAAGCTGTTGCTCCAACAAAAAAAAACGAAATCCGACTACATTCCACTAATATTCATTACTGTACAAACAGCTTTCATACTGTGTTGTTTTTTTGCTATTTGTGAATACGGTTTTGAACCATTGGTACTTGCGTAAATAAACAATTAATTTACTTTGAATCAATTTCTCTATTCATTTCAATGAAGAATTAATTAACCACGCAATGAACTCAATACATCTCTATAGTAGTTGCCTAAATTATTAATACGGTCGTGTACCTAATTCATGAATTTCATGGTTTATCGTAAGGGCTTAAGAACTATTACGTAAATAAACAATGAATTTAGTTTGAATCAATTTCCCTATTAATTTCGTTGATGAATAAATTAACCACGCAATGAACTCAATACATCTCTAGTAGTAGTAGTCTAAAGTATGGATACGGTCGTGTACCTAATTCATGAATTTCATGGTTTATCGTAAGGGCTTAAGAACTATTACGTAAATAAACAATGAATTTAGTTTGAATCAATTTCTCTATTAATTTCGTTGATGAATAAATTAACCACGCAATGAACTCAATACATCTTTATAGTAGTCTAAATTATTGATACGGTCGTGTACCTAATTCATGAATTCGAAAGGGTTTGAGCCGAAGTAATAAATAAGGTCGCGATATAAAGCTACAGTCGAGCAGCGGTGAGCCACTGATACAGATGTCTCGGCCCCGATAGCGGCGGCAACAAAATCAACTAACATGGATATCACATTAACGAACTGACATGTGTAGTATGCCCACACTTTTAGACAAAAAAAGAATCAATAACACCTGAGTAGAAATAATTGATTTTTGATAAGTTTAATGCTTTAGGGGTAAATTTAGTTTCAGTTTAACTAGGTTTTAAACTTTAAGATTTAAAGCTTGGCAAGTTCGTTATCTATCATATAAACTGAATATTACTATTAATTACAACGAATTACGATTTTCCTAAATAATGATACAAACTCTCTCTTTTTATCTCTCAAAAGTAGTTACTTACTCTTTTATTTCTCTCTAAAGTAGTAGGTACTAACAACAAGTTGAAATTGATTTCGTTATAATTTTAAATTCATTCTAATTTGTTATGTGGTTCTGCATTTATCAAAATGACACACAAAGAAGGGTACCCATATAAATGATCCCCAGAAAACGTCAGGATAATGTGTAGTAAAAAATAAATAGAGATTCTTATGAGGAAAAGCCTTTGCAACGGGAGCAAAGCCCGTTGGGATGGCGAGTTCAGTTCGAAACTACAAACTATCGTATAACATCCGATCTACTTTATAGCAGTTACTTCATTTCATTTATTCGAATAAAATATAATACTCACCACAACTAAATAAACACTAAAAGCTATGTCGACGGTAATGGACCATGCGTATTAAAACAATGTTCCCTATTATAACTCTCCATAAACACTTATCAACAGTAAAACCATTGAGACCTAATGCAAAAGCGAATTTTATTGCAATAACAATGGAAATATTTAAAAATATTCTATGTTATATAAATAAAGTAAACCCAAAAGGGCACCAGAACAGGTTCCAGTGATCAGCCCATTCAGAAAACGTTCGTGTCTATCTCTTATCAGAAATTCCAAAAGGAATCGTAAATGTGTCCCCAGACTTTTTATTTCATACAAAAGTGGAATAAAAAGTGTAGGTTCGAGCCAACTACTGTCGGCGGGAGAACGCGTCGGCGTCCTATCGGGAGATCGCCGGACGCTACTCGTAACGTCCGATACCGAAAAAAAAGTACCCAGCACATATTTTGGCGGGAAATAAATCACGACAAAGTAGATGCGGCCATACCAAATTTATGGGGGTACTGCGATGAAGCCGAACGCTGCTGGTAGAAAAATACCAAAAACAAAAGGAAAAAACCAAAGGTACCACACGTGACGACCGGCGCAGATGCGACGACTTCATTACGGACTATAATAATTTACTTCACTCCCGTTATTGAAGTAGGAAGCGTTCGTTTTTTGTCCGCCTATTAGTTGGTAATTTATGGACACACCGTTTTGAAATATAAGGGAAGATTGACAAGTTACAATTTTCGTTTAGAATGTCACTCTAAGTAGGTGTTGGGACGGATGGTATAGCATCGACGACTGATTAACGTAACGCCGATTATTTTGATTTAGGTTAATGCAGTTGGACTTACTTAATACAATAAGTAATACACGAATAAGATATCATATATTAATAAGTTATTCGGTTACTTGGTATCGACCCACACCTACATTATCGGTATAGGATACAGATGAAGTTAAATATTTATCTACAAGGCTTATATAAATGGCTGTAGGTTTGTCTAAGTTACACGTGGTGGAAATTAAAATTTAAAATGAAACTTTTTTTTTATTATTGATAAGCTTTCATTTGACCACAACCTCACCTGATGCAAAGTGACGATGTGGTCTAAGATGAAGCATGAAGGCCTAGAAGATGGCTATAGAAGAATTGAATTAACTTTGCTGTTAAGCGCAGTTTGTAATTTTGTAAACAGTCAGTGATAACATTAAAGCATAGTATTGATGTAAGATAAGCTCAGGAGTCTAATAAACTTATTATGCGGCGCGTGGGAGTGACTGCCGCGGTATGGTAGTTCCTAATTATCAACTACATCTCTGAATACCTACTAAATTTCATTCAATATGATGATCTGGTGCTACGTGGACGGGTATATCAGTATCGGAATAAAGATACGATCTTAATGTAATATTCACCTGAGGATTTTTCATGAGTTTTCATCAAATGTTGTAACATAAATTGTTATTATCTTATCTTTCGTGTGAACGAGTTAAGCTAAGTATAATGGTTTATAAATATTTCTTGAAACAGATATTCATGTAAAACAGTGCTTATAAGAATAATCTATTCTTATTTTGTTAACCCCCGACCAAAAAAGAGGGGTGTTATAAGTTTGACGTGTCTGTCTGTCTGTCTGTCTGTCTGTCTGTCTGTCTGTCTGTGTCACCATAGCTCCCGGATGGAGCGATTTCAATTTAGTTTTGTATGAAAGGTGAGTTTTGCGCGAGTGTTCTTAGACATGTTTCATGAAAATCGGTTGGGCCGTTTAAAAGTTATGGGAGTCAGATTGGGGAAGCAAAACCGAATATCTGTAAATATACTAGTGTGGGGTGTCAAATGAAAACCATCGCGTCCACATTACAAAATATTATGTTGTTTTACATTTAAGGAAGTTAAGGCATTGGAATCGGGGGTTTTTCTTAAATTTTAAATTTAGATTTATTCATAAGGCAGTTCAGTTAGATTTAGGTATGCACTAATACTTGTGAGAGATTATAAAAATATAACTATACTATAGTACTATACTTATTTATAGTTTGTAGTCATATAAATAAAAATTATATATAAAATAAAGTGATTGTTTTCTTGTTTTTTACTTGTCATGGCACAACTTTTTAAACTAAGTTATCCAGTATTTTGTAACTATGGGTGAAACCCACTGGATGATAAATATTACTGGGACACTTGGGAATCTCACCTGTGGGCAATATATATTAATGTGTTTTTTTTACACAAAATATAACCAATTTATCTTAAACTATTTCAATACTTAAGCTTAGTTAGTAAATTATATTCCCACTGCTAGGATTTTTTGGTTGGTGAACGTCACATGTCCTTCGAACTCTTTAAAGTTTTCACAACATGCTGGTTTTCTTACGGAGTTTTCCTTCACCGTTAAATAAAAGATACATAGAAGATAGATCTCAAAACAAGAACTCAATACAAGGAATAATAAAAACTAGACCATTGAAAGTTCACAATATTTAAAAACCAGCTCATTAGGAACAACTGTTATGATCTATAATAGTAATATTTAAAGCCACAATTAACAACAGCCTCATAGCATAATAAACGTAATAAAACACTTATTATGCGAAATGGAACAATAAATGTACTTATTGCCAATAGTGTTATAGGTATTGCCATAAAATTAACCGTTTGATGGATTTTAGTTATACCTGAGCTGATAAACAAACTCTTAAATAAAGAAAAGTAAGTCTGTTGAAAGGTCTTTCGCAGTTTTAAATATTTATGGGTTTAGTAGATCAGCTTGTTTCAATTGCTGATTTAACACGTCGAGATTTTACTGTTTGAAAAAGATATCTTTGATGTTGAATAGTTCTTGTGTAGAGTCTTAAATATTATAACAATATTCTATATTTGTTATTTATTATTATATGATATAAATATATTCTGGTCACTTTATAATGTCTACTTCAACAATTTAAAGTTATCAGATATGAATCTCGATGTATTTTTCCCACATAAATAACAATGGTACAAGCGGGAAAGCAAAAAACCGATTCTGTATTCGCAAACACAAATATATTGTTTACTTTAACTGTAGTCCGAATTGTATGGCTGATATATTCTGAAGATTATTTAATTAATATAAAGAAGTGCTTTACGGCAAACACGCCTAAAACTGTATAGCTCTAACAAAACTTTCCCTAGTAAACTGTCAAGTGAACAGATAAGTAGATGGCACTGCATTATGTATATCGTTGTTGAATCGCAGGCAGCGTTCACGTGCGCAGTTGGGTGACACTAGAATAACCCAGCGCAATCTGATAGGTGCTCTGCGGTCCTCGCCTCTTGGGAAAATGTGGCCTGTGATATTTTCACGATAGTAGACACATTTTATAACCCGTATGCATTCTTGCATATAAGAACTATTTTAATGCAAACTAAATGATCCGAGCGTATTCAATTAGATGTTTGATAAGCATATTGTTACGAAATAGGAACGTTATAATACTTCTAACTGTATTTGTCGTTACAATTTTGAGCATTTTTTATATAGGTCTAGATAAAATAAATAGGGCTATTGTTTCACCCACTAACACCCACCAGCATGGCATCCCACATGACAATTCTCGAATAGTTGTACGTTTATTTGAGCAATGCATACGTGGGCCCGCCGCGACAGCCTAGGAGCCGTCGGTCGGCGGCCGCCGGCTTCTCACGTAGAGGCGTGGGACACAGGCCTCGCCTCTAGACGCCTTTCACTGCATTACGCAACCGCGTTCCCTTATAATTGATATGCTCGTATAACTGGTACTAAACCCGTACCCGACCACCCGATAAAAAGCAGAACAGCTTGCAAAAATGGCCGCGTGGACAAAAACTGAGCCGGCCAAATGCGGCGACCGCGGCGGCGGCCGCAGTGCCGAGTACCCAATAGAGCGTCGCATAATTTATTGCTCGTACCCGACGCTTGCATTGTCGCAGTGCTAATCGCTTAATCTTATAGGCAGGTGGCTCTAGCTCTTATTAGGCAAATTGGGTACCTTATTCGTACAGGGTTTTATTAATAAAAATGCCGGATGGTGGCTGCGGCGGGTTGTTTTTGCGCTCTCGTCCCGGGCGACGCGCCAGTCGATCGCATCACGTCGGTATTTTGCACATGCTTAATATTTTTTTTAATTAAAACAATAATTTATAAGGCCTTTGTATGTACCGGAATAATTAATTTCTTATTGGTATGCGGTAACCTCTTGGATTAGCAAATAAACGTATATCTAAGAGTAGCACACTATCCTTGAAATGTTGTATGTTAAAGATGGAGAGATCTACTAGTGTCCACATTCTTGATCTTCAACATAGAATTCAAACAAGTTTTATACCTAGATCGAAGTGCTAAATAAAAACTCTAAAGTAAAATATATAAATATACGCGCGGTGTCGAGGTTTCCGTTACTATGAGATATAATACCGTTTTTATTTCATATTGAAGAGATAGTTGCCCTCTGTTATTGTGACAAATTCATGGAGTAGAGTGAAGGCCCGCCCCTATCCGGGGTTTGATTTACTGGCGACCATGTAAAGGAACATTGTGGGGAACCGTGTCGTATTGCAGTTTCATATTCCGTGGGGTGACACTCCCAATCATAAAGATACTCTTACATTTTTGTAGACTCGCGGCGATAAAAGTTTCAAAGCGTGTGGTTGAAAATATTTATCAAGGGGTGCTATTAAACATAAGAAAAACAGCTCATGTAAAATTTATAGGTAATTTAAAACGATGCAATACCAATGCTTTAATAGCTTTCCAGTTTAAAAACGTAATTGAGTTCTGCCGTGAAAACATGAGACCTATTAAATCATAATATTAATCTATTTTTATTTTATTTAGTCTAAAAAGATCAACCGTTATATTACACCAGGTCTCGCCTCATGCTAGGTGGTTCCCATAAGTTTTTGTATTAATATTTTAAACAGAAAACAATAGGCCGTCATCAGAATCAAGATTGTCTCATCTCACAATGGTCGGCATGCGGCAACTAGGTTACTTTAGCACGTTATAAACTTTACATAATGGGCAAAGTTCACATTACAGCGATCACCTACTTTGTTACTTACAAGACCATTATTATGTGACCTGTTATTTTAAAGTCTGGTTTATGAAAATTATTACGTTAAGTTATTTTACGTAGCTATGAAAGACGATCCACGAGACGACTTTAAATATAATAATTAGGCCGTCATTAAGATTATTGAAATAAAAATTAAACGTTTTTTAACTTAATTCTTGTAAACGAATCATCAGGTGATACGGTGCATTGATGTTTCGGGCGACCGACCGACGTAACGCTTTCGTGCGCTTTTGTACAAAATTTTTACGTCACAAGACTCACTCCAGAACTTTTCTATTAAATTGATAAGGCAGGAAATAGGTGAACAGTATTTTAAAGTAGAGACGGACTTAACAAAATACCTATTTTTACTATTGGCACCAGTGTATGTTCCTTTACGCAAAAGAGTGACAACGATACTATCACTTGTTATACATTAATAGCACACGTATCATTTAATCAAACAAAATACATGTGTATAGGTATAAGTCAGACAGGTAAATTTTTGGTTCGCATCGGATAAGTTCAGTATAAATTTATTATTCTATGAAAATCTACTTTATAATCGTTAATCTTTAAATTTACAAAATATATTTTTGGTTTGGCTATTTACCCTCACTCGAGTTCATGCTACCCATTAAATATCATGATTATTTCTGGTAAAGCATTTTGTATAAGGGTTGGCTGTAATTCCAGTTATTAAAATAATTTTATACATTTAATTATAATAATAATAAAACATTTATTTTTATTTAAACATTTACTGAAGTATCAATCATTTACTCGTATTATAAGCTCTTTGTATAATAATTGTATCTCTTAACTATTATTCAATAACTATAAAGCGAACTAGAATAAAGGTAAAAAAGATGTAAATTTGAATGATAAATGAAGGGGTGAAAATAATAAAAATATTTTATTCTCATACTTTTAAACTACTTAAATGATATAAAATTTCAATGGTTAGTTGTTATCACATTGCTCTTTCTTGGTTAGGTACGTGATTTGTAAATAATGATGCTGTGAGGTCATAGAAGCCACGGGTGAAAATGTTGCGTACGTGGGGCTTCATAAATACCAACACACGTGCATGTAAACTCCCTACTATCTCTCACTCGGTGATTCATCTTCCCGTTTTCATAGAGAAGTGCAATCAAAATGTTGCTAACCGTTCCGTTCCGTGTTTAAAGGAAGCTGATGTACCTAAAACCTTCCGTTCTCCTGAACTAATTATTCGCCCGGTTCGAATCAAGTGACGTTTACCGATGATATTTGATGGGAGGAATAGATATGTGTAATGAATAAATAAAAAGGGCGACAGGTCTGCAATCTCAGATACTTTACATAGATAATCTTTTGACGCGGTTTCATGTTTGCCGGCTGTTTTTAAAATAACATCTGATGTTTCAATTATTTTTGCAGCGCGACGCACGCAACGTTCTAATTTTTGAGAAGGAATTTTCGTCACATCGCATGGCGAGGGCCCATCGAGGCACCGATAGAAGGACTGGTTTTTGGTATCTCGAAACATTTCTAATGTATATGCTACTCGGGAAGTCGCCGATATCTGGTTAAGGTAAGCGCGGTTCTGACTTTAACGTGTTAATAAAATTGCGTTTTGTCGGCGAATAAAACTGGTAACAACATTATACGAATACAGTTTTCTTACAGCTATGGCACACACGTAAAGTTTTCTACAACCCGTCCTTAGTAATATTGGGAAAGTTTTCGCTCGGCTATTGAATAAATAGTGACTTACCGAGATTCGCCGTCATGAGATCCTGGTCTTTGGGTTTCTTTTTCCTGGGGCGTCCTTTTTGCCGGGGCGGGGGTGCCGTGGCCCCGTTGAAGTAGGGCCCTTTAGGAACTTCGGCGTCGACCCGGGTGAACTCCGGGGATGGGTAGGGTGGGTAGTGCGCGGGCATGCCCGGGTACGGCCCGGGGCACATCTGCGGCGGCCCGGGCAGCGGCATATGGGGCCCGTACTCCGGCATAGTCTCGTAGTGCAGCCTGCGGGAATATGCCATTATTAAACGGAGCAAAATGGAATACACCTACAAAACTCTAACTCTCCTTCGCAATCATTACAGTTTGTAAAGTAATTATATTTGCTTTAGAATAAACAGTTATTGTTTGTCATTAAGTCGTGATGTTTGTGTTCTAAGGTCACGTCTGAAAATCAGCGCACCTCTGCGCTCTAAGTGTTGGGTTGCATTTATGCTGAGGCCTTTAGCCTTTTGGTACATCTCACAAAATTATTGTTTTTTTTTATTTCTGTTTGTGTTTTGTTTGTTTAAACCAAGCCTATTAGTTGTTTTTTTGTTTTGTTGTATTTTGTGTTTTGATGTGCCAATTAATGTTTCTCTTTCTTTCTTTCTATATCAAAGTTATGGACATCTGTTTCCCACGCGCATAGACAAATGTATTGACCACTGCATGGTGAAGTGTAGGTACAAAGTGGCAACGGCACTATGTCAAACTACCACCACAGATCATAGTACTTTATACGCGATTATTCCGCAAACTCAATACGCGCCTCTCAGACGCGATAAAATAGTTAAAAAACTTGATTATAGGCTTGCTCGTAAACTACTAGAAGAAACAGACTGGAATGAAATTAATAACATTAGTGACGCGAACCAACTAGCTGACAAAATTACGGAAACGATTACAGATGTTATCAACAAAAGTACTCGTCTGTGTAAACCGCCAAATAGAAGAGTAACTTTGCAACCTTGGGTTACTCCAGGTCTATTACGCTGCATGAGGTTCAGGGATATACTTGGTAAACGGCACAAAAAATCACCAAAGGATAAAAATCTGGAAAAAACATACAAACGTTATAGAAACTTCTGTAACAATATCTTACACCAACTAAAAAATGACCATGATAAAGTGGAACTACAAGAAGCTAAACATGACATAAAAAAAACCTGGACTGTAATCAAAAGGGTATGCAATTTTAATAATAAAGATGGTAATGCAGCGGTTGATATTTTAGATATTAAAGAAACACAGACTGATTCTATCAACACTGTAAATAAATATTTTGTAGAAATAGGCAAAAATCTTGCAGACGATATACTTAAGAAGTTAGGCTGTTCCCAAGAAGACCTAATAAAGCAACACAATCCTGAAAATACGTCTCTGAAATCTTTTGTGCTGCTAGAGGCCGATGAAGGTGAAATATCTTTAATAATAAAAACCCTTAAAAAATCGTCCTCATGCGGTTGGGACGGGATATCATCTCTTTTTGTTAAGAATAATGCTGATATTCTAAGTGGACCTATAACTGGACTAGTGAATAAATGTCTGAGTACTGGGACTTTTCCTACTTGCCTAAAGAAGTCGCTTGTGGTTCCTATTTTCAAATCAGGCGATAAAACCTCTGTCTCTAACTATAGGCCAATATCTCTTCTCCCAACCCTGGCTAAAATTCTTGAAAAGGTTATAAATAAGAGACTAATTAATTACCTAGAGCAAAATAATTTAATTTCATCTAATCAATACGGTTTTAGAGCAAAAAAATCCTGCATCGATGCAATTGAGTGCCTTGTTAATCAGGTCACTGATACCCTGGACAAACGTGAAAAATGTATTAGTGTTTTTCTTGACCTAACAAAGGCTTTCGATACTGTTTCGATTCCTTTACTATTGTGTAAACTAGAATCAATGGGAATTAGAGGCGTTCCTTTGAATCTGTTAACAGATTATCTGAGCATGCGCTCCCAAGCGGTTAAAATAGACCATTACTACAGCGATAAGCTTTCTGTTGATTTTGGAGTTCCACAAGGATCAGTTCTTGGTCCCACATTATTCTTGACCTATATTAATTCTTTGTGTGAACTCAAGCTTGTCAATACTACGATAACAACTTTTGCTGATGACACTGTTTTGACCTTCAAGGGGAGCACATGGGAAGAAGCTAAGCAAACCGCTGAAAGTGGTCTGCGAACAATAGTATCATGGCTCAACAAAAATCTGTTGACACTTAACTTAAATAAAACAAAATATATGAGTTTTTCTATCTATAATAACAACCAACCAAGCTGTGACTTAAACTTAAAAGCACATGAATGTAAATTAAACAGCGTCAATTGCAATTGTCCAGCATTAAGTAATGTCGAAAACATGAAATACCTGGGTGTTATAATAGATAGAAACCTCAATTGGAAAAATCAAATAGACCACTTAAAAGGTAGAGTGCGCAAACTCATAGGCGTTTTCAAAAAAATTAGACATTTGAGAGATACCAAGACAAATAACCTAGTATATCAGAGCTTATGCCAGTCTGTATTGACGTACGGTATAACGGTTTGGGGATCGGCTTGTAAAACAAGCCTTATCAAGCTGGAAAGAGCTCAACGATCCATCTTAAAAGTTCTTAACTTCAAAAGATATAAATTTTCTACAATACAACTCTATAAAGATACAGGGATGTTAACAGTGAGGCAACTGTTCTGTAAAAGTATTATAATAAGACAGCATTCCTATCCTCACCAAACTGTAGTTGGACGTTCTAGGAGATACTGTGATCCTTATAAAATACCATCGTGTAGAACTCGTTTTGCTCGACGTTGTCCTCGTATTGTAGGTCCGTTTATTTACAATAGAGTCTGTAAAGTGTTTAATATTTCCTTTAACGATAAAAGTAAATACATTTGTAACCAAATATTATATGAGAAACTTCAACCACTATCCTACCATGAAACTGAACGAATCCTGGTTACAACACGTTAATTTAAACTCATATTATGCTACTATATTTATATCATAAGTAAATTAACATCTTTTGTAGTAACTACTAAAAAATTTTATATGTTATATATATATATATTATGTATATTATCTGTAATAAACAAAATTTATTTTCGTGTTTATACATATATATTTTTATAATAAGATACATATTTATTTTAAGTTAGTTAAGATAGTAATAATTTGTCATAGTTTTAAGAAAGTTATTAATTATTAAGTTCTGCTGTCATGTACAAATAGCTTAGTAGAGAAGCCGTGGCATGTAGCAGTACCTTGCCGTAACACAGTTTTAAACTAAAACGGAAGGTATGATTCATTGCATCAGGCCTTAGATAGTAAGTCGCAACCAAAAACTTAGTTATAAGTTTATATGTTTTATCATCTAAGGCTAAAATATTGTAATTTTTTGGAAAATAAACTTTATTTTTTATTTTTTTTTTTATTTTTTTTTTTATTTTATTATCGATAGTGGGTACCTATCTAAGATAATATTTATATGTTGCTTATTAAAACATGTCTACATATTTTAATGTGAATATTTGAGGCAGACGAAGTGTATAGAATGAATGGTAATTTAACTTTATTTTATGCATGAGTTTATTATCTTATATCTTATATAAAATTCTCGTGTCACAGTTTTCGTTCCCGTACTCCTCCGAACCGGCTTGACCGATTCTCATGAAATTTTGTGAGCATATTGAGTAGGTCTGAGAATCGGCCAACATCTATTTTTCATTTTGCAAAACAATGTTTGCAGGGGTCAGCTAGTTTAATATAAATTAAACCTAAAAGTATAAAAAATTAAATAGTTATGCTTACTATTTAATTTTTTTTATACTAATAAATAAACAATCTTTATATTTTCCAGAAATCTTAACGAGGTAAAAGTGAGGACGTCAATTTCTGTCAATTATAACACACAACACAGAGAGCAAATCATATTGCATTTCGTATTCAAATTAACTAGTCGTATTTAAGCTTAATGCAACTACAAATTGTCCGTGGAGCAAACCTTCAGGTTAAGCTTCACTAAATTATTTGTGAATCTACTCTCGAATTTTCAGTAACTAACCTGATTTCACTTTATAATACCTGAGCACTTAAATACTCAGAAATATAGGTAGGTACAACATGATAGACAATAATTTAATTACCAGTATGTTTTGGGAATCCTTACCATAATTCCGCCTACACGTTGGCATCATGTCGAGCTGATTAACAACAGTATTCATGATCCATTCTTCGGAAATATTGATTAGCAATACACCAATAAACTCCCATTAATATTCACCGTCTAACATTATTGCCAATGTCTAATTTTAAATTTTATGTATACCTTGTTATTTAAGTCTCTGAATACCTTTATTCAGATACTTAGATAGACAGATTAAAAGAGATTATACGGAATAATCTCTTTTTAATTAAACCTTATTATCTTAATAGCTACTACATATTTCCGCGGAAAAATTAAATATTGCAAAAGAACCGAAGCACAAGTCGCGTTTTGTATGGATTTCCTGTAGCAAAATATCCTACAAATTATCCCAACTGACTTAAGTAAGGATAATTGAATTGCAAATAAATTATCCTAGTTCAATAAAATTAGCTTTATCGAACAGTTGTCAGCACAATACTGTTCATTTTTCTATCTATGTACGCCAATGTAGTAAACTACGTATTTAGTCTCATGTATATGAATAAAATTTATTTTGAGTCAGTTATTTATTATTCTATAGTGTCCCACTGCGGTCCTGTGCAGAATTCCACGTTTGTTCGTATCGACGTCGTCTCGAGTCCGACATCTACGTCGAGTACCGTCGGGCTGCCACGACATACAGATCTTGGCCCATTTTCTGATCCCATACAAAAACAAAACAAACAAAACAAAAAATATTTATTTAACAACTCACACATTACAATTTCACTTAGCAGCGGTCCCCGC